>CM053605.1:153419330-153443222 GCA_028646535.1 Procyon lotor
TTTTAAATAATTGTACCTTAGAAGAAAAAAAGGGGCCAAGGAAAATTTTTAAGAAACTTATGTACATGTCTAGACTCAACCATGTTTTTGGACTACCACTAATAGGTGCAAGATGAAGAAGGTTTTTTTCCAACCAGACTGAAAATCTTTGGGTTCAGTAAAGTGAAACAGGTTTCTTTTCTGGACATCTCAGAGCCTTTATGTGCTTGTATGCTTTGCTTGTATCCAAAACGGGAAATACAATACACAATGTTTCCTAGACGTATTTGGCAACTGACTGGCTTTTTTCGAAGAACTGTACATAGTAGAGCCTTAGGACGGGAGATATCTGCATGTGATACACACCGTGTTGTGATCGTGAGGTGGCTCTCACTAGGTGTGTGATCTTAGGCATGGTCATTTATGTCTGCGAGCGGAGTCATCTGTGAAATGGAAAGGATCTACACACTTCCTGTGAGGTGGGCTATACTCAGCAATTTACACACTCCCAGCCCCACCCATTGTTTCTGGCCAGTGACTATTCCAACTGCTATTAAATACCTTGACTCATCCATACCTAACGTGGAGTGCTCTTATGAGACTTAAAGTATAAATATGCAAGACACTTAGCATAGTGCCTGGGAGTAATATTTTGCTGTTATCAACTTATTGGTATTATCACTGTTATTGTCCCAAAGAACATACCTAAAAAACCTTTTAATTTAAAAGGGAAAGTAAGAGAAGATAACAGAGAAAAGGAATGACTGAAAGCCAAAGGCGTGTGCTGCCAGTGTCCTGAATTAAGTGAGAAAAGGTTTTTGAGAAGACTGGGGGTCAGCGGAGACAGCATCTTGGGGGCAGGGTTTTGGAGGAGAAGGAGGGTAGAGAAGAGACAGGACGTTCAGGGACACCCGAGTCTTGATTGAAGAGTTTGCATTGATCATTTATTTCCCTGTCCAGACCCTTTCTACTTCTTTTCTTTCCTCCATGTCCTTGGTATTTGAATGTAACACTGTTTTCAGGAGAGAAGTACAAGAGACATTTAAAAACCAGATACTTTTCTTTCCCTATTTTATAGAAACAGACAGTAAGATGTGAAATCAATATGTCCTTGGGGAAGCGGCAGTAGTCATTTAAGAAGCTTATCAAAACCGAATTTAAATTTAAATTAAATTTAAATTTTAAACCTATTTCACTTATTGAAGGTTTTAGAAACCAAGATCCATAATCTGTCTCTTCCACCACATCACACTGCTAAGGCTTTTTCCAAAGTAAAAAATATATACATATATACGATTTTTTCTTTAACTATGTTTGAAGTTGGTCTGCTCTTCCTTTTAAACAAAACTCAACTAGTGTTAATCAAAGGTTTCAAAGTCTGGGTTTTATATTCAACATTGCTTTATAGAAGGGAGGCAACCTGTTATGGTGGGTGAATCTATAGACATCTGGCTCTGTAACCTACTAGCTTTGTGACCTTGGGTAACTTACTTAACCTCTCTGTGCCTGAGGTCCTTCATATGCAAAAAGTTTTGGTATTTTAGAAGCTAGTCTATATAGTTATTATGAGGATTTTAGTAAGTTAATATTTGTAAAGCTCTTAAAAGTAGGCCTGGTACAGAGGATACATATATAAGAGTGTGTGTGTGTGTGTGTGTGTGTGTGTGTGTGTGTTATGTATAATAAAAGGTAGAGTCTGTTAGGAAGAAAAACTCAGAATTATCAATTTTATAAGTTTTTTATCTGATTATTGCTCAGCAATTTGAGAATAATTAATACCAGCCCATACTGAATTTCTATTCACTGTACTTTTGGTGTGCTAATTCAAGAAGTGCTCCAAAGGCTTCTGAAATGATGACATTGATGGCATCATGCTGTTCGAACATGACTCTCTGTGGTTGATTCTGTTTGCATCTCTTTTGTGAGTAAAAGATTAAAAAAACAAAAATCTAGATTTTTCTCATGTTGGATGAAAGCATAATGTTTTACTTTTTACATCAGATCAGATAGTAGCCTAGAGCATCTACAGTCATATTGTGTTCAGATTGCTCGTGTGCAAGCTAAAGTAACACCATTTTCTTTATCATTATTTGATGAGACTTGTCACCCCGCTTTATGAACAGCAGATTCTTAGCTCAGGGAGCAGCCAGGGGCAGGTCATAAAATAAAGGATTATAGAGCAGAGATATTAGTGAAATAGAAGCATCAGCACTTCTTACTGTATTTAACTCAAAGACGATGAGGTCTGCCTGGGGAGCTAATACTGCTTAACTGTGTTTGGGCAAAAAGCCAAAAGGAAATTGTATTTCAAAGAGAGGAGGTCTGGCATTCCATATGCTGTGTAATCCTGGTCAGTTAACAGAGATGTATGGCCATTTAACACAGAAAAAGAAAAAAGAGACAAAACGAAACTTTTATGTTGAAGAATAGTGTTGGCATAGTTGGAGGCCAAAGGGCAATTGATAACGTATCAAGGACTTAAGTTATTCAAGTGAAATTGGTAGGGAAACAGAACGTGCATCTTGGACTGCAGGATAAGGCTCATATGAACTTAATTTGTGCTTGGCATTCTCTGAGCTGGAGGACCAGTAACGATGATCATGCAGATGAATGAACGAAAGGTCATTTACAGAAATCACCTAAGCGTCCCAGAGAGCCAAGACTATCTGCAGGGAATTCTGGATGTAGTAGGGCCAAGGTCTGCCCAAAGAAGTTGTATCGCAGGGTGGAGGGAGGTCAGCAATGCTCTCAGACATGATGGGTATTCTGTGCTCAGAACTTGCTAACTTTTTAGTATCGTTTATTAAAAGGATCCCTACCAAAAGCAGGGAATTCGCTCCTTCTTCACCGCTGTTGCTTTCTTGGGTCACTGAGAACCTGGGGCCGGTTACCCCAGTTGGCCATGACTTCAGGATAGCTCCAAGCTGTGAGATCCCAGCTGTTGGCGGCCATGGTTTTCTAAATTTGGCGCTCTGTCCTTGTTGTGCTCCGTGCGAGTTCTCTGAAGCTGCCTGGCAGCCTGTACAATTACTGATCAAATGTTGCCCAGCTCTGGGCTTTGTGTGACTTGCCCAGCTTCTGATTTTTCCCTGCTAGTCACTTGGGCTGCTTTTGTCCCTGTTCCTAAAGTGCTTGGTACACTCGTAAAAAAAAAAAAAAAAAAAAAAAAGAGACATTCTGCCCTTTTTTTTTTTTAAAGATTTTATTTATTTATTTGACACAGAGAGATCACAAGCAGGCAGAGAGGCAGGCGGAGAGAGAGGAAGAAGCAGGCTCCCCGCTGAGCAGAGAGCCCCATGTGGGGCTCGATCCCAGGACCCTGAGATCATGACCTGAGCCGAAGGCAGAGGCTTTAACCCACTGAGCCACCCAGGCGCCCCAACATTCTGCCCTTTTAATGGAAGGTGTATGACTTTGAATTCTTGGATATACCTACAAGCCCTTGAGGATGTATTTTAAAATGTCTTGTCCCTTCCGATTATGGAAACGTACGTGCCGCATTCTGATGGCATTGATCTGTCCATTGCTTTAAGTTTCATTGCCGGTAAGAGCATATGCCTCAAAAACCCGATCACAGGTCTTTTTCTCCTCAAAATGCTTTCTTAGGCTGGATTCATTTGTCAGCATTCTGGAAACAACATTAGAATTTAGGACAGATGATGTAAAATGTCCGTATAGAAAGCCTTGTGTTCAATTTTATTTTTTAATCCATTCATGTGTTTATTCGTTCAGCATTTGTTTATTGATCCTGTAAAGTAAGGAGACCAAAGTTGTTATAATGTTGTCAACAGTCCTTAATCTCTTTTCACACACATGTACACACATCACTCCATACCACATGCCATTTTATTTTGAGGCCAGAGGCAGGTACAATATTCCCACAATGCCTACCTCTGACCCAAATCAGCAGACTACCCCAAGTGTTACTTATGGGTTCCTTAAGGATATGACCTATTGGTTGGAATATAAGAGAACAGTAGGTTGACAGATTTGTTTATTTTAGCAGAGATCCAAATCCATCCTAAACTAGAAGTTTCTGTGATGGCAAAAGGCAGTTTGTTAGGACAAGACAGAGCCATTAGGCTACCCTTGAATGTTCTCTCAAGGCCATAGTTCCCCTTCCAATGCTGTTGCAGTTTCCATCTTCCATAATGACTTGCACTTCATGCAAAAGGAGCAGAGGGGCTTCTCCTTTTGTCTGGGTTGTCTGGGCTTTAGAGCAGATCCCAGAGCAGGACTGAGTTAGGGCTATACACTCTTGGATCTAAGCCAGTCTTAGAATAGGCAGTGGACCAGAGTATACTGGTAGGCTTAAGCCAGTGAGAACCCAGGCTTGGGTGGGGTTGAGGTTGGTGTCTCCAGCATGAAGAAGGAGTTGACATCTGAATGAAAATCTGGAGATTTTTGAAGACACGGGAAGAGAGAGAGATAGATGCCTAGAAGACAACACACAGAATTTGGACACTTATTAAGAGCAGACGTGCTACTAGGGCTGAGGTCTTCAGAACCTCAACTGGAAAATGAACACGTTGTGTGTTGTTTATGGTCCTTTTTCCGGTTTTGTTCGTTATTTGACTCTTATAGCCCCAAATTCCTTTTTATTTAAATTGTCATTGTTAAGAAGTTAAATGTGGTTTAGCTGAGATTTTAGGATGGTAAATCGTAACTGTTTTTAAATTTCAAGGTACATGGTGTCTGGGTGGCTCATTTGGTTAAACGTCTGCCTTCTGCTCAGATCATGATCTTAGGGTTCATGAGGGAGCCCTGCATTGGGCTTGCTGCTCAGGGGGAAGTCTGTATTTCCCTCTCCCTTTGCCCCTTCCCCTTATGTGCACATGTGGTTTCTCTCTCTCTCTTAAAAATAAAAAAAAAATTAATATTTTTTTTGTTTTAGTTTTTATTTATTTGAAAGAGAGAGAATGAGAGAGAGAGAGCATGAGACAGAGGATCAGAGGGAGAAGCAGACTCCCTGCTGAGCAGGGAGCCCAATGTGGGACTTGATCCTGGGACTCCAGGATCATGACCTGAGCTGAAGGCAGTCACTTAGCCAACTGAGCCACCCAGGCACCCTTAATAAAATTAAAATAAATAAATAAAAATATACATACATACATACATACATTTCAAGGTACATATAAAGATGGGCGTCTGCCCAGACTTTTGCCAGTATCTTCCCAACTTGATATCTGCTTATAAAAATCTTACCTACTCTTCCAGGCTGTGCTCTGTGATGAAGCCTCAGTTTCTCAAGTGGGAAGGTCTTGCTCCTCATTGCTCACAGGGCTTTGTGCTTGTCATTCACTTGTCCTTTTTCAGTGCTTTGTCCTCTTCTTTGTTGGCATTCTTTGGCTTGCCTTTGCCCACCGTGAGCAGAAAGGACAAAGGATGCAAGCGATTCTGGGCTAGTGTCTGGTGTAAGGTGTGGAGACAGAGAGCACCTAGAGCCTGCAGTGCTGGCAGGGGCGTGGTAAGAAGACTAATGATTTATCCAAGGGTGGGGCGGGGCTTGGAAAGAACTCAATAAGAGAGTAAATCACTAGAAGCCTGGAGAGAGAGAGGGTGGCGGTTGTGGTCAGGGAAGAGATTCAGAGCTTCAGACCTTCAGTTAAGGGAACACTGGATGAACAGTCAAGGGTGTCAGGTTTTGCTGGGCCAGTGGGGAGGAGGACGTTTCAATCTGTGTGGCTGTGAAGTAGTGAGAAAACTCCTTTTTATGTGAAAAGCATCCAAACTGTAAAAAAATAATTGAGTATTACTTAATATTTCATGGGTATATATCTTTTTTATGTCCGCAGAGCTCATCTTCAATATTAACTCATATGTTTTATTTGGGTGAAATGGCAAATTAGCAGATGCATGCTGGAAATATTTTTTTAAAGTTTTTATACAGCTCTCTTTAAACATCATTTTTCCATAATGAAAATCTTGTTCATGCACAGTGAAAGGGGTTCCATATAATCACTTTTTAAAGAGCATAGGAAGTGTTAAGGTTAAAAATAGACAATGAGCACTAAGAACATTAAGTTTCCAACAGCATTCTAACCTGTTTCTCCTAATTCTGGTGCCCAGTCTCCTCACATGGAAAAGCCTCCTACAAAATGTCACACCCAAGGAACTAATCCACGTGGATGTGTGAGAAATTACACCTGAAAATGGCAATTACCTCATTCTGAGTCTGTGATGCATTTTCCTATTAACGAGAACCTCCTGGTACTTTACGTACATTCTCGATACTATTTAAAATCCTTTTCTTCAATGGGGACTGATTTCCTATATTTCTGAATTTTCTACCTAGAATCAGTGAGTTATTACAAATACAATGAAATCCACTGCACGTTGTTTTCTGTGACCAGTACGTTGTTGAATCAGACAGAATTGCCCAGACTGAACATGTAAATATGGTTGGGATTGGCATTTGAAGACAGAGAGAGTGTTTTCTAAAATGCATAAATCGTAAACTTCTGGGCAGTAATTCGATGCAGACTCCTCTCAAGAGAAGTAGCCCCCTAGGGAATAATCAGCCCCAAGAACTATACCCAGCAGAAAATCTCTCATCTTTAAAAAGGCAGGGAACCAGAAATGGTGAGGAAAATTCCTTCTTTGAAGGAATCTGGGTTTAAGATCCCATAGGCTTATTTATTTATGGGAAAGAAACTGTTTGCAAACATTTCTCGTGAAATCTCCTCTGAATTTTCAAACTATCCAAGTTGATGTAAAAAATGAGTGGTAGTTCGTTTTTTCATTTAAAGTTTATTCATGACTGTGTCCACTTGGATAGGTGTATGTTGGACCACAAGGCTGATACAGCACCCACCAAAGGCTACAGTGGAAGATCCATTAGGAAAATTAAAAAGCAACACTTAGAAGAATTTAAACATATGCTGGCAAATTTATCCTACGTAGGGCTGGACTTGGCCAAATTGTGTAACAGGAAGAGAGTTTTATAATCAATACATTGTTTTACCTCCTTCAATATAGCCTGGACATGGTCTGTACAATCTCCCATCCTTGTTCATTTATGACTTCTGGTAAAATATTCATATCATTTATCTTATTTAACGTGCATCCATTTGACGAGGTGGAAGGTGAAGCTCAGAGCATTTGTATGATCACTACTGAGTGATAATATTTTTATTATTTTTTTAAATTTTTTTTTTCGGGGGGAGAGGTAGAAACAGCTGAGCAGGAAAGCCCAATGCGGGGCTCGATCCCAGGACCTTAAGCCAAAAGCAGACACTTAATGACTGAGCCATCTAGGGATCCCTAAGTGAAAGTATTGAAACTTAAGTTCCTATTATTGCTGTGGCAAATAACTCAAATCTCGGTTGTGTTACACAAGATTATTTTTTGCTCACGCAAATGCTGAGCAAAGTTTCTGCAAAGGGCCAGGAAGTCGGTATTTTAAGCATGGTGAGCCAAGGGGCAAAATTGAGTAACTATCTTGGCTAAGAGGATATTAGTCATTTTTATATATTATATTTCAAAATGTGAAATCCATTTTTAGCCAGTGGACCATGAAGAAGAGCCTGTGAGAGGGATTTGCCTGAGGGTCATAGCACACTGGCCTCTGCTTTCTGGCCCCAGCTTCTGCCTGTTCTGGCCTTATATTTGTATCTGGCACTATATTTGTATCTTTGCACTATAGTAGAGATTTGAATTTTTTAGATGGTCTTTAAAGATTTAATATCTAGTGTATTCTCATTTTGTGTGGTATTTGTGTTGCTTAAAGTGACCACAAACAGTGAATTAGTTAATACTGAGCCATTGTTCCTAGGAGAAATGAAAGGTTAACTTACTGTGAGCCTCTGGTCACAGCATTGCATCAACTGTTATGTACAAAACCTGTATTGTTATATACATTATAATTAACTATATATAATTAATTAATATAAATTATATGGCCATAAACTTCTTTAGCTTTCAACTACACTACAATGCTGTCTACTACACTTTCTTTAAAAATTAATTTCCTTTTTTTTAAGATTTTGTTCATTTATTTGACAGAGAGCACAGGCAAGGGGAGCAGCAGGCAGAGTGAGGGGGAGAAGCAGTCTCCCCACTGAGCAAGGAGCCTGACGTGGGGCTTGATCCCAGGACACTGGAATCATTACCTGAGCCGAAGACAAACACTTAACCACTGAGCCATCCTAGCATCCTAAAAAAAAGAATTTTCTAAAATTGACCTCAGGAACCCACAAATTAGACCACTATAGGTATGACGTTAGCCCTTTTCAGGCCAGCCTCACATACAGATCCAAGAATTCCCACTTCCTTTTTTTGGGTGTACCTTATTGTTGATTCATTAACACTGACTTCGCATACAATACTGTAACTTATGCCTGGATGATTTTCTAACACAAGCATTATCTTTGTAAGGCACATCACAGCCTTCTGTAGTTAGGACCACAAGATAGCATTTGAGTAGTACTTTGAAACTGTGAAATCACCAACAGAAAACAAAGATACAGATGATGTGGCACTAAATAGACTTGGAAGGGACACTAGTTTGCCATGTGAGAGTTGGTTGAAGCAAGAAGGCACAGCATTGCCTTGTTCAACCTGAGATTGGAAGGTTGTGCATCAGAATGAAATTTTTCACTGCTTTGTGCATGTCTACAGATCAGTGTGAGAGTGCTATGAGTATTTGTTTTGAGGCTACAAATACATTTGAGTAAGTAGGCAAATTCACATGATGGAATTGTGAATAATGAGCAACAATTGCATTTGATGCCTAAATTAATATATGAAGACAAACTTAAATATTTAGAATAACTTGAAGACTAGTAGGCAGTTCCCTGGTTAACATGGTATATATGTTAATAAAAATTAATAAAAAACCAAAACAAAACAAAAAAAAACCATGGTAGATGACCCCAAATGTTCCATGGATGATAATTCTAACTAACAGTCTAGAGTTCTCACTGTCTTCCATGCCCTGAGCTGGCTACTTAACACAAATTATTGAATTATATTCATATTTTACTCAACAATGCTGTCAAGTTTGTATTGTCTTCTTGGGTCCAACATCTCACAGTTTGTAAGCGAGTTGGAATTCTTACCCATGCCGAGAAATACTTCACCACACTAGGTATCCTAGTAATAATTATGACCTGCCTATACAATTTCTTAATGATAATTGTTGCCCACAAACCTTAGTTTAAGAAGCAGTTAATAAATTATATCACAAGTAATCAGCCCCAAACTTCAGTGATGATGGTGTGTTCTGTGACAGCTATGAGATTTCGCCATTTCATAATTCCTTTTCTCAGTACTTTCTGCTGCAGACTTTGGGTTGCTAAGTAGTATTCATCTATTGTTCTAAGTGTATATTGCCTACATGAAGCTATAATCCTCTGTCAGTGGCAGGGAATGATTTCCACAGTGCCTGGATTTATGTCACAAAATGGGGATTAAGAGTTCAGGTGGAGACTAAGCCACAGGAGTCAGATAAATAATGAAAAATATTCTGTTTTCATGCAAATATGTACAAAATAATGACAGGAAGAGAGCACATATAGAAAATATGAAACTTAGGTTAAAATATTTTTCAATGTAAGCTATCATTCTAAAATTATGTCTTCTTTTTCTACGTAATGTTTCATTGCTGCTTTGTTCCCCCTAAAACTCCCCTAAACAAAAGAGATGACAAAACCCCTTTTCTGGTTATGATTACAAATGGTGGTTCTTGGTATAGTCACTGGCTTCTTACTTGGCTCTTTTGGGTGGAGTGTCTACACTTTTTTTAGAACTAAAAGTGCCATGACTGTTGATTAGTTGTTGAATGTGGACTATTTTATGAGAGATCTGGTATCCAAGATCTGGATGACTTCCAAGCATGCACCTACCAAAAATCCCAATGAACTTTTACAGCTTTTATTTTAAAGTACACACACAGTGTTTTACCTCTGTAACCTAATTATTTTCTGCCATGTTTTTGAGAAAATTGCTTATATATTCATTCCAATATTCCTCCACATTTTCAAATAGATAGGAAATTTTTAGACTACCTACTCTGATAATAAAGCAACCAGCAGTTAACAGTCATGTGATCTGAATATTTTTTCTTGCTTTGTACATAATAAGTAAATGTAGCTGATAATTTTAATTATTGATATTATATTAGTAAAAATTTAATCCTTCAATTCCAGTTCTTAGCATGGAACAGAATTTCCTGTGTCTGTTAATGCACTTTTTTGTGTTAAGGGAGTGAGATGCAAATATGTATATTTAATGTTTATGATTAAGCTTAGAGTCATCATTGTGGCATTTTGTTATTTTGTTCTTATTGTAAATGCAGGATGTAAATCCCAGTATTTTCTGGGTAAGAACTACTAATGTGTTGATCTGCCATAGTAGAGGCTTTAGTGACTTTAAAAAAAAAAAGATTAGAGAGAGAGAATGGCAAGGGAAGGACAGAGGCAGAGGGAGTGAGACAGTCTCAGGAGGACTCCGCACTGAGTGCAGAGCTTGATGTAGGGCTCTATCCCAGCACCCCAAGATTATGACTTGAGCCAAAATCAAGAGTTGGATACTTGACCGATTGAGCCACCTTCGCGCCCCGGCCTTAGTGACTTTTAAAATATTACTTAACTCTGTATTAAAATGGTTAAGAGATATTTTGTTTTCATTATTAAATTTCATTAATAATAATCACTATTCTTATAATAATGATTCAAGTAATAGTGATCATTAGTTTCAGTTCTCTTTGGCATTCAGTATGTTTGAAGAGTAAGTGAACCGTCGTTCGTCGTTTCAAAAATACGTGCCAATGTGGTATTGTTTAATAATTCTTAAACAAGCAGTTGACTTTTGGAAGAACCATGGTTTTTGTTGTTGTTTGTTTAATAATTGCACTGCTTTTAGAGCCAGCGTGCTTATACTGTAATTAGTCTTTAGATAATGCAGGACTCTGTATTTAATTTGCCCCTACTATCTGTGATCGTGAACAACAGCTTCTATAATTTGTCACTCTGACCATGGCCCCGTGTAAACTTGCCAAGCATTCGCTTCACAGTCACTGCTTTTACTCGAGGCTGATAGCTTCTTATTTAATTTCTTCAAAGCAATGTAAAATGGTGACAAACCAGTTACTGTAGCTGCTTTCTAAATGAGCAAGAAATGGGAGAACATGGGAAAAACTGAACTACAATAGGACTTTCTTCCTTAAGATTTCGGATATATTTTAAAAGGATGACTCTATTCGGGTTGACTTGAACTCACTTTCATTAGCCCCTCTGCACATGTACAGAGAAAATATTACTTTATTTTATAGGAATGATAACACTGGGGAGATACACAGTCTTGAAAGGGCCAACTGAATCATGAAGGAGAGCCGGAAGAAAGTCCAAGTTATGTTCAATTGAATTTTATATCATCAGTTGTTTTCTGCCTGATGTTTAGTACATGGTACAATTGGATTTTCTTGTCTCCCTCATTACTGCACAGCTTGTGTTTCAGAATGGCTTTCTTGCCTGGCTGGCCCATCAGGCTAGTTGAACTTGGACGTGGTGGAGATATGACGAACGTGACTCGTATCAATGAACAAATAAAATGCTTCTCAACCATTCTCCTTAAGCTCGTGGCAGGCTATATATATATATATATATACATACATATGTATATATATGTATATATACAAATATATTGAATATATACTATATATATATATATATATATATATATATATATATATATATATATATATAAAAACCCAAACTGTTTAAGCGCTTTAGGTTGTTTTGTCCCACAGACTGTGTCCCTATTATGATAAACAGTGTAGCTGAAAGAAACAGTGAGCACCCATTTGGAAGTTTCCCGAGAGCTACAGAAACACCAGCCTGATCTCTGGGGCCAGATCTACGTAGCTTTTAAACTCAATGATATTGTTGTTAGATGAGCATTTACAGAACCACCCTCATTCCCGGGATCCCAGAACCCTCAGACTGCTCCCCCTCACCAGAGTAGCCCTGGGCCTTGGCCCCATGGCAGCAGCCGGTTTACAGCGTCCCATTGCAAGGTGCTCTCGTGGTGCCCTCCACTTTCAATGCCTCATAATCTGTTAGAAGCGCTGACCTTGAAGTAGTTGCTCTTAAGTTTTTGCTAATTTTGTTAAATTGGAGCATGATTATCTGATGTGCTCCTCGTAACTTACTTTACTTCCTTCATTTCTCCACACATGGAGGGACTGATAGAGAAAATGCTGGAGCCATGAGAAATCTGAGGCCCCTTCATCCTCATTTTAACCTTTCTTACAACCATGGTGAAGTTCTTGTAAGACTCCAAATTCACCTTTTCTGTCCTGCCCCCTGGTCTCTGGGTAGACTGCTGCCTTCATGTGAAGTGCCTCTCGACTTCATGATTGTTTTCTACTCACACATCAAGACATATTAAATTGACCTTTTATTAGAAAACTTTTTATAACCCTATTTCCCCACCCCTTTCCACCCATTCTCCTCAATTTATAGTATTCCACATATCTCTTAACATCCTACTTCATTCTAAAAAAAAAAAAACAAAACCATACCTACATTTAGTTTTTTTGTTTGTTGTTTTCTCTCAGTGGATTACGACCTTTTTGGTGGTGAAAATTGGGCCTTATTCACCCGGGTGTCATTAGTGATGAGCTGAGAGTATGATGCGGAATAGGCATTCCATTAAAATTGGTTAATTGAATATGCACTCAAAAATTAGAATAGTAGGAAAAAGAAGTTTTGAGTTGAAAATAAGAACAAGTTATTCTTTTTTTTTTTTTTTAAAGATTTTTAAAGATTTCTTTGTATTTTGACACAGAGAGAAACAGCCAGAGGGGGAACACAAGCAAGTGGAGTGGGAGAAGAAAAAGCAGGCTTCTGCTGAGCAGGGAGCCCAATGTGGGCCTCAATCTCAGGACCCTGGGATCATGACCTGAGCCCAGTGTGGAACTCAATCTCGGGATCCTGGGATCATGACCTGAGCCAAAGGCAGACGCTTAACTACTGAGCCACTCACGTGCCTGAAGGACAAGTTATTCTTAACAAGAAAACTGACACCAATATTACTGATTGTAAACTAAAAAGAAATAACTGTGAGCTCCTACTGTATGTTACTCATGTGCAGTTTTCTCTACAGTATTTCATTTATTCCTCAGACAACCTCAGGAAGCTGAGGATTAGAGAAGTAATTTGTTGAGGTTATATAACTAGTAAATAGATAGCCAGAGCACAAACCCCTGTTATGTCTACCCTAATTCAGTTTATATTCTACGTCTCTACCTCCCTGTGGGAAATGAACCATAATGGTTGATTATTTTAACAAAATAATGGACCAGTGTCCTAATGTATTTTGTTACTATAATTTATTTCAAGATACATTGGTTGGGGAGGGATAGGAAAAGAATCCAACGCATTTGACCTGGAATTAAGGTTGCACTGAAAGAATCTATAATCATGATATTTTGTATTGATACGATTAATGCAATAATAGCATATGAGCTGGCTGCCATTTCATATTAGGCGCGGCCTAAAAAACGTATTGTGGACGTTATGTTCTCTAAAGTAGTCACACACCCTGATTAGGGAACACTGAGCCTCTGTGCTTGGGAGGAAATACGGGGTTAGGTTCCTGTGAGCCTCTGTTGTCAACATTTTCATCAGCCATCAATATATAACTTTTTTTGTTTTTTTTCTTTTTAAAGAAACTATATGTATTTGATTCATCAGCATTGAACTTGCAGTCAACAGCACAGTAACTCAGGTCTGAATGAAGCTTATCCAACCCACGTGTTTTCCCAGTAAGCCGCACCAAGCTTTCCTACTGTGGGGGTGTTAGCAGCACCCCAGCCCTCCCTCACCTGGAGGGCCAAGTTAAACAGCTAGATCACAAAAAAAAAAGAGCACAAAAATGCAAAGAAAAAAAAAAAGGTGGCACTGCATACGGACACTAAACGATCACTTGTTGATGGTAAAACCAGGCAGAGAGTTGCCTCGTTCAGGCTCAGCCGGAAGCATGAATGTCCGGTAGCCCCGATTTATTTTTTTCACTCTGTGCATTTGTGTGAGTGACAGTGTGGTAGATGTGGATTTGGGGGTTGCAAATAAATTTTAGCGACTAGGCAAATTTGCAAAAAGAGAATCTGCAGACCAATGAGGATTGGCTGCATTTCTATTATAAAATGGCCTCATTATTTCTATTCCTACAATTTGGGCCCGATGTTACTCGCCTGTATCCTGTTGGCCTTCTCCTCTTGGGTGTAGTTACTGCTCGGGCTCTTCTTGTGGCCAGTAGGCTTTGCTAGAGGTAGTTTGTTCAGATGGGAGAAACCTGGGTAGGGGCTGTAGTTTGGTACTTTCGCTTATTTGCGTGGCTCTTTGTCCACCCCAGGGCCTGAAGAGATCTTCAGGGGTCAGATGGAGGTTTGCAGCTCTCAGTTAAGCCTGCAGAATGTGTTCTTTTTTGGGAGGTGGGGGCACACAGAGAGAAAGAGAGAGAGAGAGAGAGAGAGAGAGAGAGAGAGAGAGAGAATCTTAAGCAGGCTCCATGCCCAGTACAGAGTCCGATATGGCGCTCAATCCCACAACTCTGAGACCATGGCCTGAGCTGAAATCAAGAGTCAGACCCTTAACCTACTGAGCCACCCAGGAACCCCCAGAATGTGTTCTAAAATGAGTTCATTTGGAGGCGCCTGGGTGGCTCAGTGGTTTAAAGCCTCTGCCTTCAGCTCAGGTCATGATCTCAGGGTCCTGGGATTGAGCCCCGCATCGGGCTCTCTGCTCAGTGGGGAGCCTGCTTCCCCCTCTCTCTCTGCCTGCCTTTCTGCCTACTTGTGATCTCTCTTTCTGTGTCAAATAAATAAATAAATTTTTTTAAAAAATGAAAAGTAAAATGAATTCATTTGTTTTGAGGATTTGCAGAATTTGTTATGTTGTGTGGTTGGTAGATGGTGTTAAAGACTTTCAGCTAGCCAGTAAGAAATTATGTTTTTTCTCATGAGAAACATTGCCCTTATTTTAATCCAGTGGGAAAACGAAGAGTTCACTAAGTAGGTAGCTATTAGGAGATTGCTCAAAGTATCATTAAGTTGGCATGTCCAGAAGCAAGGAAGAGGTAAAAGATGACTTTTTTAGATGAGGCTGGCTTCCCTGTGTGCACTCTCATTCCCCTATGGGAAGGTTAGACATTTCTGGAGGCTACAATAACTTTTCCAGGCCACCAGTGCATCTTTTAAGCTTTAATTTTTGAAATGGTACCCTAGAGGTCTTATAATTGAGGCTCTAAGCAGACAATTAATGGTTCCATAACCCTTTTTATAAGGATGGTGGTTTCTATTTAAATACCCTGGCTCTAACTTTCTTTTCATTCAGACTACAATGAATGTATTTTTAGAAGCCTAGGGTGTATTCAGGACTCCAAACTAGGGCTGGTCAGTTTATTTCCCTCTGTGTGAAGTATCCCTGAGAAGCATAAGAAGCAAAGTAGAAAACTAGGAAATAGAGCTCCTAAGAGCAGCTCTGCCATTATCTGCTTGGAAGCCTTGACCTACCATTCCGACTTTTTAGACTGACCTTGTAAGGGTCAGATTATCATCTACTCCTCTTTCCTCCATTGGTCATTCCTTAATTTCACGACACTTCCCTTACTTCCTGTCACATTGTACCTTATCCAAATTTTCAAATGTTTTAGTCAAAGAAGATGAAAACCAGTTCCTCTTTCCCCTAAATACATTGATACTTATGTTATCATGAAACACCTTTGAAGTAACGATTTTAAAAATACTATAGCTCAACACACTAAATACTTTTATTCCAATCAGTGGCTTCAGTCAGTGGAACTTCAATATTATGAATAGTGATATAGATATGAAATATCTCAGTGTTATATAGATACCTATATTATAGATGATTTGTATACTTATTTTTTTTCCTTTTGGTCAGTGTCGACAAAGGTCCGTAAACTATGAGATACTCATAATATGAGCCAAAGTTGTATTCTCAAACGATTACATTTTTCTATGCTGGTATGTGGAATATTTTCAGAACTATGTAAAGAATTATCACTTCTCCTTTTTAGGAACAATTGACCAAGATCCGAAATGCTTTTCAATTAATTAATTAATTAATTAAAGATTTATTTATTTATATGACAGAGGAGAGAGATCACAAGTAGGCAGAGGCAGGCAGAGAGGAGGGGGGGGGAAGCAGGCCCCCCGCTGAGCAGAGAGCCAGATGCGGGGCTTGTTCCCAGAACCCTGAGACCATGACCTGAGCTGAAGGCAGAGGCTTTAACCCACTGAGCCACCCAGGTGCCCCTGCTGTTCTATTTATTAAATACACTGATTTAACCTCTTCTCTCTCCCAAGTACTGTGCATAGCACTGAGCATATGAAAAAGGAATGTCCTCTGTAAGCTAAAAGTCTAAGAGCAAACTTAAGAAATGTATTTATATAGTCATTCATTCGACAAATAAGAATTGAATGACTATTATGTGCCATTTCCTGTTCTAACAAATCAGGAATATTCTAACAAACTGGACTTCTAGTAGGGGGAGAGAGAAAATAAACCAATTAAGTGAGTCATATAGAATTGTCAGCTGATGATAAATAGTTCGAGGAAACATAAGCAGCAGAAGAGGTTCAAGAGTGATGGGACGTGTGATTTTAGAAGGAATAGTCCAGAGTGGACGACATGACATTAGTCGGCAGTAGTGCAGTAGTGAACAATACAGGTTACGGAAGTAAGGATTGCCCAGGGATCGGGAAATGTGATTGTCATTTAGACTTGAGTGGTCAGGGAAGGCCTTGCCAATGGGTGATGTCACCAGAAAACAGGGCAATGGAAAGCAAGTCATTCAGTCAGTGTCTGGAGAAGAGCATCCTGGCAATGGGAATATGTAGTGCCCAGGGTGGGTGAGAATGGGCTTGGCATGGTTAAGCAGGGACAAGGGGCTTTGGTGTTGCCAAAGGAAATGGTGGTGGTGGGGGGAGATGGGCAAGGTACAAGATGAAGTCAGAGGAAAGCAGAGACCAGAATCACACTGAACCATTGAGGCTGGATTTTATTCTGAGAGAGATGGAATGCCTTTGAGGGTCTTGAGTAACGAACAGAAAAGATTTGGCTGCTGTGCTGAGAATGTATTGCATGTAAGTGTAAGATATTAGCGGTCCGACAGAAGTGGTAGGGGGTGGTATGTTCACCTTCTTCCCGAGGGCGGGGAAGGAGTATCCTCATGGACGTCAGTGGACAAATAGAAGGAAACATGGCAGCTGTGGGGGAGTTGGGGGCCGAATCTGGGCCATGAGGTTGTGGCATAAAGCATGAGGACCAGCCCAGATCTGTACGAGGCCAGAGAAGGTGCATGGATGTCACTCAGAGGCCTTTGGGCTTCAGCCTAAAGACTTGAAGCCTGTGGGAAGATGGCTTCACTAGCAGGATGGAGAATGAATGATAACAGAGCAAACCTGGGGAGCAGGAGGGAGGCAGCAGCCCCTGTATGCTCAGTGCACGCTGGGTGGTGTGAACAGAAGAGGAAAAAATCGACAGGTGCATTTAGAAGGTGTATGTTGGCCAAGGTCATTTGGGTTAGACCTTAAGACTAAAAGAGCATGTTATAAGTTCATTGGCACTGCGTACCTGTAAAGGTGAAAATGTATTTGTGGCTTGTTATTTAGGCACCAAACCTTGGAATGATATGTTAAAGGCTGCTTCCGAAATGAGCTGTGTTCTTTATTTAGCATAAATACCAAATGAATGTCGTAGTTATCTTTAAAACTGTGAAAGTTGGGTTACTCTTACCTCTCCAAATAACATACCAGAGTTAACATGGACCACGCACTGATCTGCTCATCAGATCAGTGATGACCCGCATCGCCACTGGGCACAAAACAAAGGGGGAACCTTGATCTAACTCAGCACGGGATCGGAAAGCCCGCCTGTTGTGCAAGTCTAGACCAATATCACCTGTAAACATTGTGCCTTCCGTTGATATCGTTAGTATACGCAGGAAGAGCATTTGCTTATTTAAACAGATGATTATTTTCTCAAAGCTTCTGTCTAAATATCTTTGAAAATACCAAGACAACTTGCCTCCAACGTGGGTCTCTGTTGTGTTTCACAGGCACCTTCCGAGTAAAGGTTTAGCCCCATTTATTCAATGTGTTTTGAACAGTGAAAAGTAAGGAAAGACATGCAGGTGCCTGTCATTGAGAAAAAGAGAACTCTCAAATATTCATGAAATGCTTGCTATTGCATTTTAATTTGCTTTAGGAAATTGCCTACTTTGTGAGTCATTTTCGTTTTGCATAATAGTTACGACAGCTCGGTTTGGGTTCTGATTCTTAGGAGTCTGTGCAGATGCAGATTTCCAAGATTACCCGGCACATATATTTGTCTGTTGAATCATAAATCGAATTCTTTTCATGAGAAGGTAATTTACACTTTAAGGCATATTTTTGTTAATAAACCATATTTCCTTTCAGTCCCCTGAAATTAAAAAAAAAATGTGTTTTGTTTTTTTTTCCCCTCCCCTCAAACCTATTCTGGCATCATTTTGGTTAGGAGAAAGAAGAACGTACTAGTTATTTCTGAGGTTATGTGGTTACTGTAAGTGGATCAATTTTAGGAGGAAATTAAATTTGTAGCTAAATGGTAGGTTGTTTCGAAAAATTGGCATTATCCAAATGTTAGACAATAACATGTTGGAAGGATTTTCTATACATGAAAAAGCAGGTGTCTGGACTATCAGACATATATTATAGATCTAAGAACAGTGAGCTACCTTTTCAAAGGCATGTTTGAAAATCAGATTAAATTAGCTACATTAGGCACTCCTGGCTGATCTACAGGAGATGCCAAGAGGACGTGACTTTATTAGCTCTTGTCCTTGGGAAACTGAGCCATTCCTTTAGACTATGTTATAAACTTGATTCCCTAGGGTAATGGTGGATCTTTTCTTTTCATTGGTTGTCCCCAAATGCAAATTGTAGTGGGAGTAAAGAGGGGCAAGATTAACACTTTAGGTCATCACTTCCTCCTTTCTAATGAAGTTTAAACTTCCTAGTCTATATTCTGCTCTCCTCAGTAGAACAGTTTTTGCCACTTAACCCAGTCCCCAGATGTCCCTGAGATTATAAACCAACAACATTTATCTTGGAGCTTTTGTCTTCTCTTCACCTCTTGCCTTCCTTCAGTTGCATGACTGTAAAATACATGTGTTCAACATAACCTAGCCAAATAAAATTAGTATTCTTTGCTCTGAAAATGCATTGCAATTTTATCGTTGTATCTTATAATGCTCCGATTCCAGGCTTTACCTTTGTGGCTGGTAATTAGTAAATGTTGGTATTTGTAGAGTGAACCTTATCATGATCTGCTCTGCTGTGTTCATTACAATGCAGCCAAGAGATTCTGAAGTAGAAGCCCAGACTTGGGATTTCGGTAATTACTCAATAATGTCTGCCCTCTGGTCATCTCTGAAGTTACTCCAAGAGCACAGTTGTGTGGTTTGTTTGATGCTGGCCTTGTCTGATTCAACCTCTAATCCATGCAATCTTAATATTTTTGCAGTCCCTCAGTAGAGTCCTCCTGCATGTTAAAAATCATCATCACTGATGATTTTCCCAAATAACAGAGGCCTGAAATCCTTGGACAAAAATAGAGAGTGAATCCTTTGCCAAGTGTTGGCATATTCATCTCTCAAAGAGTAACCACAGAGACTTGGATTTGTGGAGCAGCTTGGTCTAACAGAGATCTCTGTGCCAAGAGGGAGGTCATGGCTGTTCTGTGAGTGTCGAGAGATTTAGTGCACTGAATCACAGAATACAGAAAAAGGGTGGGCTATCGACAGTCTCAAGGTCTACTTCACCTTTTTTTAAAGGTCCTCCCAAAGCCGAATCAGGCCCATGACCACTCCATAACCTCATTGGCCAAGAATAAATAGACTCCAAATGTCTTAGGGTAAAAGCCTACCAGGAGCCAGCAGCTACTTGATACAAATAACTTTTAAGGCAGGAATGTAAACACTCAGTGAGTGTGATTTATCTTTCCAGTGCATTTCCCATCATTGGTAGACATATGTAATGGTCATTAGAGTTGTTCACAAATGTATTGATGTTCTTCTTTAGGGACACACAGTAGGAGTTTATTTCACTGTTCCCTTTTAAATTAGCTGTGGCTATGTGACTTATTTCTTTATGAAATGTGGGTGGAAATGAGGGTCTTCCTTCCAGATGGGAGTATCAAGAGCCAGACCATGATTGCTTTGAGAAGGGAACTAGGCAGCCTGAATTCTTGAGCAGCTGTGAAGAGCAGAGCCCCCTACCAACTCACATTAGATATCGTATTAGGGAGAAATAAATCTCTGAGGTTGTTTGTGATCTGAAAATTACATAGCTCATCCTGACTGTTACCACTTTTTTTCTAAGATTTTATTTATTTATTTGACAGAGGGAGACAGATCATAAATAGGCAGAGAGGCAGGCAGAGGGAGAGGGGGAAGCAGGCTCCCTGCTGAGCAGAGAGCCCAATGCTGGGCTTGATCCTAGGACCCCGAGATCATGACCTGAGCTGAAGGCAGAGGCTTTAACCCACTGAGCCACCCAGGCGCCCCCTGACTGTTACCATTTTTAATAGCTTTTTATAGTTGTATAAAATAACATGTTACTAAAGAATGGTAATTTTATTTTTACAATACATTTAATAAGCACGTATCCAGTGACTTTTCTTCGAGATGAATTAGAGTTTGTGTCTACCTCTGTTCATGACTAGTTTCAAAATCTTGGGCAAATTATTTGAACTTTTTGAGCCTTAAATGTTTTCAGTTGCAAATGAGGGCAATACCACTTACATCATACCTCTGTTCTGAGGATGAAATGGTTAATTGTATTTAAGTCACCAAGCAGAGTTCCCAAAGCAAAATGAACATGCAAAATATGTTCATTCTTACCCTTCCCTCTGTTAAATATGGCCTGGTGAGAGTTTGAGGCATCATGTGAAATGAATACTCTTGCCCTCAAATATCTTACAAGAGAGAATATAGGCACAAATTGCCATGCACATAATACAGTATAAGACTCACTATTAGGGAAGCACAGATAAGTGTCTTCGTGCTCTAATGATGACACATCTATAGAAAAATCGTATAGAAATCAACATAAGCTGGAAACATCCGTACAAAAATACAAAAACAAGCAAACAAAAAACAAGGAAAAGACTAGGCAACAGAACTCAGATCGTGTGAAGTCAGTAAGTCATTTCCTAAAGAAATCCCCAGCTGTTTTTCCAACTGGTTCCGTCGAAATCCATCCGGAGACCAACAGTTTTACTTATTTTCAACATTGGTAAGCGCTCTTTTAGAACTTTGCTACTATAGAAGCTTGCCATGTGAAAAATTCATCAGCATTGGGTTTGAAATCTTAAAAGTGTTATGTCTTTTAGAAGACTGTCCAGCCCAGCAGTATCCGGGGAAGACTGAGAGTTTCACATCAAAGGAGAAATCAGCACAGTTCTGAGGCTGTCAACCCTCTCCACACTTTTTCGCTCTGCACTCCCTTTTTCATGTTTCATTAGCAGCCTTATGTCTTAACCCTTCACATCAAATGCTAGAGCAAGGACCCTCATAACGAAGTCACTGAGCTCAATCTATTCATCAGATCTGGTCATGGACTCCAAACATTCTGGGATATTCTGGGAGAAGAGCTCTGGGGAGTGAAGCTCTTGTGCTGCCAAATTACCAGCAGCTTTGGGCCAGAAGTAGGGCATAGGTAATTGGAAACATCCTGAATATATTTTCTAAGGGACAGTTCTAGTTTGTCACCACCAGTAAAAGGTTTCTGGAAAAAAGTCCAGAAAACCGCACGAGGACCTGGATTTGGGGGGGAAAAAACAGTTGTAAAATAAGAAGAGAAGAATGTTTTCATGATAGGGCAACATGGAATATGCTATCATGCATGAAACAGTATAAAGCCAAATAGATGTTTATTTTGCAGTTTTATATTTCCTTATCCACTAAGAACAGCAGGTGAATGGGGAACTGATAGACTGAATGGAGGAAATGATATCTTAGCTTTCTGTGGCCCCCTCCAAATCCTTAAATTGTAAATCTACCTGTAGTGGATAGGAATGTCAGTGAAAAAGCTTGGCCAGAGGGTTTTTCCAGCAGTCTCATTGGAATAGGAGGGTCGGTGACCATCAGTAGATCAATCAGGAGGTAAGGAGTGGGGCCAATGCCAACCACTAGAGCAAGGAGACTTTTGAATAAATCTCCTTTATCCGGCAGTGCTTAGCTGTCTCACACTTGCAAAAGGAAATGTAGATTTTAAAGGGAAAGCACTTCGAGCTCACCTGTTGTGATTTTTAGTTGCATTCATAGGCAAAGAGAATTACTATGTACTATTGTCACGAAACTCCAAAGGGAAATGTGAGCTTTAATAAGGAAGCAAGAGTCACCTGCTATTTTTCCTACTATACTTTGTATCTCAGAAACATCTTCTCTCATCACAAGGTTGATAGAGTATCCAAAGAAGATTATATATAGTCTTTGGGAGAACAAAATGTAAGATAATAATATTATTCCCTGCCCCACATTTAATTTCCATGGCACTTTCAAAGCGATGTGTTTACAAGGCTAACTCTCCTTTCAGGCGACTTGATGATAAGATGTACTAAATTTTCATATCCTCAACTTGGAAAAAATTAATCTCTTTTAGATTGAAATTGCTTTGGATTTAATCTTAAAGTTTATGACTGTAATTTTCAGATGATGTGAATCACTCTGTGGAGGTTTTGTTAGTCATTTGTTTGAAATTAGATTTTTTCCATTTGCCGTAATTAATTCATTCACATTTGGTACTCTTTGCTGTTTTATGTTCTTTATGTTTTATTTTGGGGAATTAATTTGGAGAAAAATTAACTCCAGCTAGACTTTAGTGGTGGTTGATATTTTTTGGTCGGACCAACCCAGAGGTTCACTTAAAATATGATTTTTTCATACTTTTGTTCTAACCATCAACATATCCTGGGTTTGCACCTGTCTCTATTTAATAAGAGTTCCTGACAAATCAGATGAGCAGTAGGAGTGTTTCTTAGGGTAGTGTGATAAGGAATGGCATGAAAACATCTTAAAGTTAGGTAAACTTTGTTTTTAAACAAGATAAAGATTAACAATTATAATCTACTTAACGCTTAAAAATCTGAGTATTTTTATTTTTCGACAAATGACCTCTTTTCCTAATTTTACTTTTTAGTAATATTCGGGGATTCAGTGGAAGGGTACTTTTATTTTACTATCATTTTTCGTCCCCCATCTTTACTGAGGTATAAGTAACAGATAAGACTTGTATGTATTGAAGGTGTAGGATATGATGATTTGATATATGTATACATTGTGAATGACTACCACACTCAAGCCAATTAACACATCCGTCACCTCACAGAGTTATGTGTGTGTGTGTGTGTGTGTGTGTGTGTGTGTGTGTGTATGGGCGTGAGCGGGGGGGCTACCACATAAACAGTGATATATGGCCAAACTGTAAGATACCTGCTACAGCCAGGTGGTAAATTTTAAGTGTCAAATTCCTTCATCTAATGAACAGTTTTAAAGTTCTCTCTGGGATACAAAGACACTTTTAAGGGAGTCCAAAGACACAGGAGCCCATAGATTGCTGAGTTTTATGTCTGTGGGAGGGAAAATGGGGGTGCTTAGATGCTACTTTCTCTCTGCAGAACTCCTAAGACACAGTTTTATCATTACCCCGTATCTTCTCTTTTGGAGTCTTTCTGGCTTCTTTATTTTCTTTATGTGCCCACCTTCTAACCTACACCTATGTCTGTCCTTTCTCTTGAGCACAGATTGGCTGTAATTTAAAACTGTCCTCTCTCCTTGCCTCTATTCTCTATTCATTTTTTTCTTTTTTTTTTTAAGAATTTATTTATTTGGGAAAGAAAG
>CM053605.1:153443722-153516311 GCA_028646535.1 Procyon lotor
ATCTGCAAATGGAAAATGTAATAGGACCTTTCTCATAGACTCTCAAAGAATCTCTCTGGGATGCTTCAATAAAATAAAAGAAGTAATGGGATTTTGTTTTCTAAATAATAGTATAAATTATATTTATTATTATTATTTTAAAGATTTATTTATTTCTTAGAGAGAGAAAGAGAGAGAGCATGAGCCGGGGGAGAGGCAGAAGGAGAGGGAGAAAGAAAATCTCAAGCAGACTCTCAGCTAAGCATGGAGCCTGATTCAGGGCTCGATCCCAGGACCCTAAGATCATAACCTGAGCCAAAATCAAGAGTCGGCTGCTTGACTGACTGAACCACGCTGGAGTGCCCCTAAATTATATTTATTATTTAGGATTGTATTGACTGGTAATGAAGTATGAGACATCCTTGTAAAACAAGTCAGATTTTGTATATTTACCAGGTGTTGGCAAACTGTGCCCAGTGGGCCAAACCTAAACCTGCTCCTTCTTTTAGTAAAGAAAACTTAATTGGAGCATATCCACACTCATTTGTTTATATACAGTATATGGCTGCTTTTGTGCAGGCTGCATGGCAGCGTTGAGTTTTGTGAGTTGTGTGAGTCCCTCCCCTAATGTACCACAAAGCCAAAAATATTTTCTCTCTGGCCTTTTGCAAACAGTTTGCTTACATCTGCCTAAGGCAGCTACCAACAAAATCATAATCATCTGGATATTCTTCTAAATTCTTACTGATCACCCATCGATTTAAATTATAGAATACTTTTTGGCACTTGATCTATTCTGTTTTTCTATATAATACCTCATATGTGCACACATGTACATCTGTGTGTTTTTGCCTGTGTGCATGTACATGTGCGCGCGTGCACACACACACACACACACACACACACACACACACACACACACACACACACATTTCTAGACAGACACCAAAGCATTCTCCTGCAAGAGGAGGGCAATGTCCAAACGTTGTCCATGTGAAAAGGCTTACACGACATTTCAGTAGTCCGGAGATAATATAGAAACACTAAATAAAACTTTAATCTTCAACCTCAAAATTACTGTCTACATCAGAGTATCTTAGTTGATGGAGAGATAAAAAGTAGACTGGAAACTCTTCAATTGCACTTAAGTACATTTATTTTCTGGTATGATTATGAAAGTTAAAAGAATACACGCAGCAAAGTGTTATCTTAATATCATGACAAATGTTTTAGTTTAACTGTGTCGTCTGATGGACCCTGGGAGGTGACACTTGCTTCTTATTCTTAGTGCACTGGACAGTCTAACACAGGGCGATCGATGCGGTCCTTTCATACCCAATTTAGGTTGTAATTAAAAGAAAGAATCTGAACATTGTAGCTCTAAGTCACCCTGTATTCACTGCGAGATAAAAAAAAGTGAAAATTCAGTCTTTGAAAGTACATATTGCTTTGGAGGTTTCTTTCTTGCCTTTTTTTTTTTAACTGAAATGTATCTTATCATCAGCTAAAACTGAAGAAATATATTTAATTGAATTTTATAAAATGAAACAACATAACTCTCCTCTGCAAGATAGTTGACATCTTAATTTTCTTGCCTATTCTAACACAGAAAGTATCAGCTTTTCATTCATCATAGAGCTTTACTAAACTTTGGTATGTAAGCTTATGATGAATGATTAAGACATGCCAGGCCAACTGGGAAGACTCGAGCTTTCATTTGCAAGAACCATAAAAAGCTTTGACTTGCAGCTGTTAGAATCAAGTTAAAATATTATCAGAATACCACCAACTTGCAAAGCACAGCTGATATATTACTGGTGACTGTGTAAAATTATGGCATTGTCCAATCCAGGAACCAGATGGTTCCTGATTTGAGGAGTGCTGGTTGACTACAAATTTTACTTGCTGCCTTAGGCTTTACTTTTTTTTTATAATTGGAATCTCATTTTTAGATTGTTTAAAGCTTTTGTCAGGTGACGTATAGAAATGTTAACAAGACACTTTCTCAAAAAAATGCATTAATTCTCTTTAATCAAAGGACCTGTGGCAGGTGAATAACATTTTAATCAGTACTTGGCTTGGAAGTAAGGATTCTCACAAGCCAATTTGCTGAAATGGTCTTTTTAAAAAACTTGAGAAATTTAAAAACACTTGAAAATTTTGGAAAAATCTTTCCTTTCAAAGTCAACTAAAGACTCTTCATGATTTAATCCTTCCTTAATGTCAGGTGCTTTTATGTAAATGAGTAGCATGAAGTAACATGCCAAATAGAAAGCATGTCATTAATTTGGAGAATCTCTCATAGTGGGTGACTGATGTGGATGAGAGAAAGGGCGCAGATATGGAGAGAACATCGTATTGGGGGCAGGAACACACCAACTTCCCATGGCTTAGGAACTAATGAGTTGGACCTCAGAATTTTTATGTATTTGATCCCCTATGGGTGGTTCTATGATGGGGTTTTCCTATATTGAAAAATATAGGTCAGTAAGGCCAACGTTTGGTTGATTCCTGTAATTGTCCTAATTCTCTCACAGTAGCTTGGTCCAATATTAATTCCAAGTTTAAGGCTTTCCTGTAGAAGAAGTGTTACCTAATGACTGTACTTTTGTCTACTGGTCTTTTAACGTTTTTATTTTAATCACCCTGTGCTCATCACAAGTGTACCACTTAATCGCCATCACCTACTGAGCCCTTCCCCCCAGCTCCCTCCCCTCTAGTCACCCTCAGTTTTTTGTTCTCTGTTGTTGAGTCTGTTTCTTGGTTTCTCTCTCTCTCTCTTTTTTCACTTCACTCATTTGTTTGTTTCTTAAATACCACACATGAGTGAAATCATATGGCATTTGTCTTTCTCTGATTTAATTTTGATTAGCCTTATAGTCTCTAGTAAATCCCTGTTATTGCAAATGGCAAGATTTCATTCTTTTTGATGGCTGAGTAATATTCATCAATGGATGAATTCATCAATGGATGGACACTTGAGTTGCTTCCATATCTTGGCTATCGTAAATAATGCTGCTATAAACATATAGGTACGTGTAATGCTTTGAATCAGTATTTTTGTATTCTTTGGGTAAATACCCAGTCATGCAGTTGCTGGATCATAAGGTAGTTCCATTTTTAACTTTTTGAGGAGCCTCCATACTGTTTTCCACAGTGGCTGTACTAGTTTGCATTCACATCAGCAGTGCAAGAGGGTTCCTTTTTCTCCACATTCTTGCCAACACTTGGTGTTCCTTGTGTTGTTGATTTTAGGCATTCTGACAGGTGTGAGGTGACATGGCATTGTAGTTTTGATTTGCATTTCCCTGATGAGTGATGGTGATCCTCTTTTCATGTGTCTGTTGGCCATCTATGTGTCTTCTTTGGAGGAAATGGACCTAAGGGTTTTATCCGTGTGGTGTAGAGGTCCCATGAAGTAATCTCTCTATTATCTTTTGCATTTAACATACCAGAATTTTAAACTTTAATTGTGTTTATTAATGGGCATGACGTGAATATGTGTTTACTTCTATTTTAGACTTTGTAGTCAAGAAATACTTTCATTAGGACTTGAAATTTCAGGAGGTTGAAGGAATTCTTTTAGCCAAACACAACTCATTCTGCAAGTAGTCACCTATCAGGCATCTCGTTGAACCGGTTTTGGAATTTGTTGGGTCTGCTTTGTGGGTCCTAAACTGGAATGGTACTGCATTTTCTTTCTAAGAGAGATAAAGAAGTCTAAGAATTCACTCCAGGGAGAGGTTGTATTTTTAAAGTGAAAATGTATCTTCTAAGTAGAATTATCTTGACTCTGGTAGATCGGTCTATTTAGTGAAGCTACTCAATATACCAAGTCCATTTACTTAAATGAGGGCAGTCCTTGGATTTTTTAGCCGTTCACTACTTGGGACCTAATAATGTTTCAGAACTGCCTTGTCTGAAGTTGGCAGGTGCCGGCGACAGCCAGTGGACTACCGTGCAGGCTGATTAACTCTTGCCTTTACAGGTGTCACTTTCACTTTGAACTGCCTACCACACCTGCCTCATTTCTGCAGGAGGGAGCCCCATGGGCCTCCATGGCTCCTAATCCAGGATGGCCAACCTTGCAAAATGTTAATAGATAGTGACAAATACTAAGATAATACACGGCAGTGTGGTTACGTGGGGTGATTGGTGGCACAGCGGTATTTGATATGCTGCTCATTTAGTTCTCTAGCAGAGTTGGGCTCGTTGCCCAGTTACATGTTAAAAAGAATAATGACATGTAGGAGGGTGTGTTTTCAGGCAGCCGTTAATGGTAGGCTAGCTCCGAAAGCTGGGAAGAAGGCAGCAAGTACAGTTTATTTTATCACTTGCCAGTTTTTTGGGTATGTGTCCACTCCCTCTTGCATTTTTCCATTTCTTAATCTGGGCTAGGTGCCCCTAGAATGACTAGGTTCTCTTTAAGTCATCGTTACCACTAATATTCCTCTTAAAATTAGTCTCAATTACTTCCTCCTGTTTAATTTTTTTTTGAATTTCTATTTTAGGAAAAGGTTGTGAAAAATGTTGGAATGGACCAAAATGATTGCTGGGTGTTTTGGGTGGAAGATTAGGCTGTGTAGGCACACCCTTCTGGATTATCTGATTCTGTGGGATCCCCGCTCCTATCAGTATCTTTGAGCTGTTGTACAATGCTGTATGTTTTAGATAGTTGGAACAGTGCAAACAATTCTTGTCCATAGACACACAAATTAATTTTGTCCCATGGAACTAAAATGGATTTTTAATTTTCAGTCCTACCTCTATCTCTCTTCCTGGAAAAAAAAAACAGTTTTATATTTATTGGTATTTCATTTGAGCATTTTTTTTTTTGCTCATATGTGTGCAGTTCTTTGAATTCACTTTTAAACCACTAACAGCTTACTGATTCGTTCATTAGTTAATTAGCTAAATGAGATCCTTGACAAATGTCTATCTTATAGTTGTAGGGATTATGATTATAACCTCTTCTAAAAGTTATTCTTTAACAATATTATTTTTGTTGCAGAAATGTTGGACGTGTGTTTTATTGCCTATTTATTATACATTGGTCATGTCAGTAATAACAACCCAGCTTTCAGAAAGACTGTGCTCCAGGAAATGAGTGCTAAGACATTAAAAGGAAATCTCTGAATGTAGGTGGTGTGGGTAACATTAGTTCCTTCCTATCTCTTCCCTGTGTTCTACAAACAGGCTGAAAGATGGAGGCATTTGTGGGCCATCAAATTTGATTTTAGCAGCTTTGAGCCTAGTCTGTGCTTTGCGTGGAAAAAGGTAGAAGCCAATATGGAGTAGCCTAAAATGGGAGGAACTGGTAGTTCACCTCTCAGTTGCTACTTGAAAGAATATTCCAATGGTTTCTTTTAACATCAAGGTTGAAGGAAAGGAAAGGAACAAGGGGGCTTGATGTTGAGAAATTTATATATCTAATGTATATAAACCATAACCTTGGATCAAAAAGAAAAAGAACTATGTCATAGAATAATCATTGCACACAAACAATCAGGCACTTTCCTATAGGCTCTTGTATTTTATCTTTTCTACAAGGCCAGGATTGTGGGTATTTCGTCACACCTGATTTTACATATCACACAGCTCCTAAGTTGAAGTACAAGAGTTCATCTTGATGCCTCCATGATTTCAAAGACCAAAAGTTTTAATGCTGATTTACTAAAACTTTACTATTTCTTAGATATTTTTCCGCTGTTCCCTGTTTCTGCAGAAACTTTCTTCCGGGGAGCTAGGAATGAGCAATGAAAGGTCATTTTTTTGTTGTAAATGGCCAAACTCTTCTTAATAGTACAATCCGTATTGGGTTGTTGGCTCACAGGGGAACTGTAGACTCCCGGCAGGACTGGTTGAGGGACAAATCCTACGGAAGCTCCAGTCTGGCTGGATTCCACCACTCCTTGTACGTACAATGTCTCTCTTCTATGGCAGAGCAATCATGAAAAGCAAAATTAATTTGGAGGGAGAAGAAAGGAGAATTTACTGTGGGTCCCAAGAGGATGCGTGCTTCCAAACTTGTAAATTACAGCCATTTGCACAGTGAGGTGATGAAACAAATCCTCGCCATACCATTTGCTCTCCACAGTGCACTGGGCAAAGTGTCAGGAACATGCCCCCCAAGAGGTAGCTAAAGATTCCTCTCAGAAAATGTGCCATCAAAAACCAATTGTCTAAGAGTGTGTGTTTGGAAAAGAAAATGAACCTGAGTGTCAGCGAAATAGAATAGTTTCTAGGAGTTTGTCTGGGAAAGTTATCAGATATTCCTCTAATAGGTTTGTACAGGTTCACTCACCTCTGACTCCCTTTCTTATTTCTGGGAATTTCTCCAGAAATTTGGGAGTGTTATGCAGTATGAAAGGATTGGACTCTCCTGAGCACTTTAAAGGAGAAACTGAACTAATTTTTGGTCTGTTCAAGAGGTATTCTTTTTCTCCACATACCTCAAAGTACTAACAGAAGTACACCTGGGAGATCATGGTTGAGCTTGAGGTCAATCAATGGGATTTTCAAACGACAGTACAAGGCTGATTTTCCGTAGAAAATTTCAAGGTGGTTAATTATTTGAAAGTGCCAGAGGGACCTCTTCGTAACAGGAGGCACTCAATACATGACCGAATAAATGAGATGAAGGTACAGGTGTTGTGAATCAATGAATGGATAAACAACCAATGGTTTCAGCTCATTGGCTCCCATTCCACTCACATTTATGTATTTGCTATAAATGTCTTATGTTTAGATAGAGACCATATCACACTGTAGGATCTTAGAGTCAAAAAGGTTATTAAGTTCATTTAGTCTGTTTTTCAGGGCAGATATCCCTTCTGAAAGGACATTCTAGGTGTTTGCCAAGGAAGCAAGATATCCTGCCATGAGTGAGACCTACCCACAAAATGAAGACTTATCTATCATCCTGCACAACTGTAAACATTCTCTCCTATTCGCTGATAGATAAAAACACTATAATGAGGCGAGCCTAGAACCTAGCTCCATTTTATTATACACATAAAATGGCAGTGTGCAATACAGATTCTAAATTTTCTGGAAATATGACTATTATGTAAATGAAAAATTTGTATTTGTTTCACTTGAAGATTTTTACCAAGAGTGAGTAATTTTTTTAGACAACTTCATCAGTGAGAGCAATGCCATCCGCGATATTGATGTACCAGTTTAACAAACCTCTCTCAGTCTGTGTGTATGGCGGTTGTGCTCATAGCAATAGTACATATAGGTCAAATGCCTGACTCTTTGTTTTGCCCCACATTTAGCCATTGTCCCAGCATTTACTTATTATTATTTGAGATGGCATACTTTTAACATGTCTCTGTTATATTACTATTGGGGTCTTACATTCTTTTTAAAAAATATGTGTATGGGTAGTTAGGCTACCAGTAGATTTCTTTAAAGGAATGTCATCGGGATTTCAAATTACTTATTTTTATTTTTTTAATTTATTTATTTGACAGAGAAAGAGATCGCAAGTAGGCAGAGAGGCAGGCAGAGAATTGGAGGGGAGATTAGCAGGCACCCTACCAAGCAGAGAGCAGGAGGCAGGGCTCGATCTCAGAACCCTGAGATCATGACCTGAGCCAAAGGCAGAGGCTTTAACCCACTGAGCCACCCAGGTGTCCTGCAAATCACATTTATTTATTTATTTATTTATTTATTTATTTATTTATTTATTTATTTATTTATATTTTAAAGATTATTTATTTGACAGAGAGAGAGAGCGCGAGAGCGAGAGAGATCACAAGTAGGCAGAGAGGCAGGCAGAGAGAGAGGGGAAGCAGGCTCCCCTCTGAGCAGAGAGCCCGATGTGGGGCTCGATCCCAGGACGCTGAGATCATGACCTGAGCTGAAGGCAGAGGCTTTAACCCACTGAGTCACCCAGACGCCCCAAATTACTTATTTTTAAAAGATGGTTTGAATTCCAGTTGGTGGGAAGAGCATTATACACTTAGTGTTTGCGTGTCAGAGTTACTGGCCCCTCACCAGCTTTGCTGCCTTCTACTAGATATGCCATGATTCAGCAGTCTTTCTCATAAATTAGTTCTTTCTGAGTAAAGCTAGTATTCTGCTTGTATTCTACTGAGTGCAAGGTCTGCTACTTGCATTATTGTATCAATTCATTTTTATTTCCTTTATTGGCTGAATCAAAATATATAGAGCATCATTATGGACTGGGCACTAAATAGGCAGTGGGGGTGCAGTTGATGAACAAATCTCAGTCCTGACCCTCAATCAGGCTGTGCTCCTGTGAGGGACATGGCTGGATAAGCTGGTCATTGCAGCGTAGTGATACGTGTAAGGAAAGGCCACGTGCAGAGATAATGGGACAGCAGCAAGAGGAGTGGCGCCTTACTTAGACTTGAGGCTCTGGGCGGGCTCAGAAGTGCTGTCGAAGCTGAGACTGAAGCATAAGAAGAGAGACGGAGGGGGAGAGTAGAGAGGAGGAGGCAAAGCTCTGCATAGCTGCCCATGTAGGGGGGATAGCATTGCCAAGGTCAAGAATATAATTGAGCATAATAAGTTTGTGCTGCTAATAGTTCTGCTTGGCAAGCATCTCAAGAAGGAGATGAATGGAAATATACAGTTCTCCATAAGTAACTTCAATTCAAATACATTGGAATGAGTACCATAATGAATACACAGATCACCAGTAATACCGTTATGTGGAACAGGTAGATTGATGTCAACTAAATTGATCAGTGCAAGTTTCCTGGATGAGACGTTCTTTAAATTCAGGGAACTTTTCAAGGATGAAGAGTGGGAACCCCAAGTACTTATTACTCGAGGAACTATGCAGAAGTCCTGAAGACAAACTCAGTAAATCAGATATTATATTTATAATATAAATATATTATAAATTGGGCTAAGTTGTTTGTGTTCTATTAATTGTCTACATGTATCTTTATGTATAATTTGTCTTCCCCTAATACACTGGATTTAGGGAGTTTAGCTACAGAGTGTGTAGCTTGTAATGACAACTATGAGGCAATGCTAAAGTGAACTTTCCGAAGCCGCATCAGCACCCCAAAATCAGAATGACATCATCCTCTAGCCTTTCCATCAAAACCAGGGCCCGACTTGAGAGACTTTTTACTAATGTCTTATTCTGAAAGAGCCAATCTGATAAATCAAGTATTTCTTTGGGTTAAATGATAACGACTTAAGCACTTATTTTGGACATAGGGATTTTGAGTGCTTAGGAAAAGCAAAGCTACACGTGATTCTCATATGCATTATAGGATATAGGTGACCATCGATGCTGCCTTCTTTGAAGCAGTCCAAGAAATATATCTGAAGGGGAGATTATGAGGAAGAAAATGCTGTGATTATTCCTAGAGCCCCCTAAGTATTGAGTTTTTATTCCTATTGAGATTTAAGTTTAAAAAAGGCATTCTTTTCAGATATTACATTATATGTCAAAACATTTTCAATCATCTTTATGCAGTGTGTTCTTTAAAATTCAATGTGGCCTTTCCTTTCTCTTTTAAGGATGTAGGGATATGTGCTTTAATTTCAGGAGAGTTTTTGTTCCAGTCTCTTCTGAGGTTCAACAGTTCTCTTGATTTAAAACTATGTGGCTGAGCTTTACTCACAAATTTTTTGAATGGTAATGCTTGATTGTACTGTTGTCACGTGCACACTGACATTTCAAAGGTTGGAAAGGATGCTGGAATTTATTATAGCATTTGATGTAATATCACTTAAAAATCTGGACCCCATACATGAATTTTAGAAAGAGACCTTTTGCCCTTTAGTAATTGCAAATGAGATGCCAGGGGAAAAGGAGTCTATCTCTTCTATGGACCTCCTATCACTCATCTGTGAAGTAGAGACTGAGTGATGTTTACCTATGGGCATCCATCTTAAATGATTAGTGGGAATTAGAGTAATTATTATAAATTAATGGCTCTATGAGTTGTAAAAGGTTAGATATTATGGAGTTTCATTGTCACGGAAGCAGACAATTAAGGAAATATACACTTACAGACTGCACCATAGATCTTGAAACATTTCTAGCCACCTTGCTCTTTATTACTTTACTCTGTATGATATGATCAGTGTTGCTATCATGGTTTTACGGATGCCTCCTAAAATTGCAGTATTTTATGGGGAAGAAAAATAATTTTTCATAAGGGCTTATATGCAGTTCAATTTGATTAGGTTCTTAATCACTCTCACCTGGCCTCGGCCCCTTTACTGAATTGTTCTGCACTAGTTTACAGCCATGGGGCTTTGAACAGTAAATCCTAAATTTGCAAGTGAGCTGTCATATAATTTAGTAAGAATGCTGATCTGCTGTTATCAGGGTCAAAAACAAGCACTTTGTAAATTGGTTTTATTGTATATCACCACAGGATCACCAAATTCAATTGTAAGAATGGTTAACTTTGAGTAAGCGAAGACGGCTGTGGGATTACAAGTGCAATAAACTTGAAATTGATCATCATCTGTGGTTGAACTTATTGGAAGCAAGTGGTTTGATTCATGCAATATGGGTCAAAGAAAGAGAAAGATGTAAGGCAGCTTCTCTGGTCCCCTGGCTGGTAGAAGGTCACGGAGGCCTGGTGAGTTACCGTTTGCCTGGACTTGGCAAGCTGTGTCAGAGCAGCTTAACCGGATCTGACCAAGCCTGCCCGTAAAGATGCCATTCAGACTGTAGGCTTAGAGACATGGTTGAACAGTTGAATATGAAGCTTTGGGCAATTTCTAAGGCAAATGGCAAATGAACTGTGAGCAGGCATGAAGCTTGCAACATCTTTGTGAATGCTGCTTTAATCGCCCTGTTCTAGGTTAGCAATTAGACACTGCTGTGGGTCCCGTGGCAGCATGTTTATGAAACACAAGTGGAAAATAAGCCTGTATAAAAATTTTTAGGAAGCACGGTAAAGATTAGACATCTCTAAGAATTCTTCCAGACAAGACATCATGACATTATTGAAGAAGAAAACATGCATAAAATCAGTCCAACCTTTCTAAAGGAGTTTTGGCTATTTATGGTTTCACAAGTATGCATTAGTAAGTGGGCTCTTTGCCCTTTCTTTCTTTTTTATTTTTTTTAAGATTTTATTTATTTGACAGAGAGAAACACAGCGAGAGAGGGAACACAAGCAGAGGGAATGGTAGCGGGAGAAGCAGGCTTCCCGCCAAGCAGGGAGCCCGATGCGGGGCTCCATCCCCGGACCCTGGGATCATGACCTGAGCCGAAGGCAGATGCTTAACGACTGAGCCACCCAGGTGCCCCCTCTTTGCCCTTTCTGTCATCACTTACACATAATATCAAACTTTGGCTTCCCAATTTTTGCCCACAAACTGCTGTAAGAAATAACATTGCTTATCACAGCCTAATGCATACATAATATACACAATGGTAGCAAAACCTTCACAAGAAACACTTACCCTTAATTCATATGATGAGCTCTGAAATACTCTATAAAATTGAAACATGAATGCTTTGTGAACACCTGCTAAACGATTTTAGGTCCTCCAGTTTGGAAGATACTTGAGCTGGGGTGAAGTGAAAGAAACAGGTGAGACCTCTACTTGGGTGTTCCTGCTTGTTATTGAAACTTAGATAGGTGGCTGATACTACTCTTGTCTAGAAATCAAGTAGGCAAGCCACCGTCAAAGAGCTCCTGTAATTACCGCTGTTCCTGTAAGAGTCATGCGACTCGAGAGTTGTGCAGATGGTGAGAATAATGTGCTTTTCTATAAAATGGAATTTAGCACATAGGTGTACCTCCTCAAGCTGTATTCTGAGCTTCTTGTCCCTTAGCACTGAGCATACCCTGCTGCTTGTGTGCTGTTGAGTGGTGTTTAAAGAAGGAAATGGATGAATGAATGGTCGAAAGGAGCAAAAAGAGATGCATTTGACTCAGCGTTTATTCTCGAATTTCCTGTGTGCAAATCGCTATGCTAAAGGCAATGAACACTTCAAAAGGAAGGAAGACAAGGCTCTTAGTTTTTGGTTATGGGTATAATACCAGTGGTATGAGCAGGTGGCTATGATATAATGAACTTTAGGTCTTTTATAACAATAGCATAGGGTAGCAGCTTCCCTCTCAACTCTGAGAGTCCTCGAATAATGGCAACAGTCTGCAACTGAAAATTGCAAAACTTGGTTCACCTTGCTGGATGGTAACCTTGCTCGTCACTAGTGGGGACTTTTCCTTTAAACACACAGGTTAGCCGTGGTCCACACTGTCTGCCATGCTTAAAATAACTACTCTATTGCACGCCTCCTCATCTCTCTCGGGGGAATTCTTGACTGTACTTGGGCAGCCAGAAGTGACTGTGAAGAACCAATTTTCCTTTGAGGCAAATAGACCCATACATCTAAATGTAGATAGAGGAAGTGGCAGATTCTGTTGGTCTGGGGGCTTTTTAATTGAATTTGGGAACCCAACTAATTGAAAGAAGCAGCCAATTAACAATATACAGTACATGTAGCTTCAGGTAGTGGGGCATTAGCACATTCCAGCTTATAAGAATGGATTATTACAATTTCCAAGAATTCTGTGAGCCTGTGCTTAAGCACAGCCATTAATTAATTAATTAATTAATTAACGAATTCCACACCTAGTGTGGAGCCTAACATGGGTCTCGAACTTAGGACCCTGAGATCAAGACCTGAGTTGAGATCACGAGCCAGAAGCTCAACCGACTGAGCCACCCAGGTGTCCCTTAGCACAGCCATTATTAGAATTTAAATTGTATACTTTACAATTAAATAAATTATATTGAAAACCAAGCTAATAAATACTTAAAAGTCATCACTTTCTAATTATTTCACGATTAGTTGTACTCTTTGGGGTCTTTTGCAGTTATATGGAGGAAATGTTATTTGATGGTGTGCTGCTCCATGACTTTTTTTTAATTAAGTTTTTGATTCCAATAAAGTTGACATCGAATGTTACATTAGTTTCAGGCACACAATACAGTGATTCAACAATTCTGTATATTACTCAGTGCTCATCATGATAAGTGTACTCTTAATTCCCATCACCTGTTTCACCCATCACCCTTCTTCCTGCTCACTTCCTCTCTGGTAACCATCAATCAAGATGGGACTGGGGTGGGAGACAAACCATAAGAGACTCCTAGACTCACGAAACAAACTGAGGGTTGCTGGCGGGGCTGGATAAGGTGGCTGGTTATGGACACTGGGGAGGGTATGTGCTATGATAAGTGCTGTGAAATGTGTAAGCCTGATGATTCACAGACATGTACCCCTGGGACAAATAATACATTATATGTTAGTAAAAAAAAAGTCTGTTTCTTGGCTAGTACATGTCTCTCTTTTTTTTTCCCCTTTGCTCATTTCTCTTGCTTTTTATATCCTACAGATGAGTGAAATCATATGGCATTTATCTCTTTCTGACTGACTTATTTTGCTTAGCGTAATACTGACTCCTCCATGCATGTTGTGGCAAATGGCAAGATTTCATTCTTTTTGATGGCTGGGTAATATTCCTCTGTGTGTGTGTGTGTGTGTGTGTGTGTGTGTGTGTGTGTAGTGTAGTGTAGTGTAGTGTAGTGAATGAAAAATATGATGTTAGCTGTGAGTTTTTCATATAAGACCTTTTTTTTATTTTGAGGCATGTTCCCTCTATACTTTCTTTGTTGAGGGTTTGTATCATGCTGTATAGCTTTTCATAGCTCAGTATTTGGGAACAGCATTTCAATAGCTAGAAATCAGCCATGGTCGGAGTATTCCTGCCATGAGAACTGGCAAACACTATAAATCACGGCTCCTCCTCAAAACTGGGGAGTCAGTTGTTAAACATTTACCACCACAACACTGACTCCATCTAGAAGATCTCAGATACTGGGATTGATAGGCAATGAACGGGCCAAAAAAAAGTTAGCAATGGTGCTAAGCTTTGTGTAAAACAGATGAGCATGGCAGTTGTGATGAGTGCTCTTGTAGATGCCCTGGGAGCTAGTGCAGAGCTTCCCATATGATCTCTGTTCATGGAGGCCCTTGTGTCAGGGTTCTTCAGAGAAGCAGACCGATAATGCACACACACACACACACACAGGCACATATCTTTTTTAAGGAATTGACTCATGCAATGTGATGGGGCTGGCAGGCTGAAAACTCAAGAGTTGATGCTGTAGTCTTAAGGCAGAATTTCTTCTTCTCAAAGAAACATCAGTTTTGGGGCGCCTGGGTGGCTCAGTGGGTTAAAGCCTCTGCCTTCGGCTCAGGTCATGATCTCGGGGTCCTGGAATGGAGCCCTGCATCGGGCTCTCTGCTCAGCAGGGAGTCTGCTCCCCGCTCTCTCTCTGCCTGACTCTCTGCCTACTTGTGATCTCTCTCTCTGTCAAATAAATAAATAAAATCTTAAAAAAAAAAAAAGAAATTGTTCCAAAAAATAGAAACGGAAGGGAAACTTCCAAACTCATTTAAAAAAAAAAAAAAGAAACATCAGTGTTTTTCTCACAAGGGCTTTCAACTGATTGGAAGAGGCCCACCCACAGTATTGAGAGTATTATTTTTTTACTTCAAGTCATACATCTTGACCACATCTAAAAAATACCTTCATAGCAGCGTGGCAATAAGTGTTTCTCTATGTTACTAGACACAAAATTATTGCAAAAAAATATTTTTTCTACCACACCCCTAGGCCAGAAGAAGTACTAGCCATTTCTTCTTAAATCTGAACAATTACTTATCTCATAAGGAGCTAGTATCCATTTATAAACATTACATATACATTATGGGAACATCCTGAAAATTTAGTTCTTAAATCATCACAACTATTTACTAATGGACAGCACACAGCTTCTCAAAGCCTACACTCGAATTAGACATCACCACTTTCGTTTCCTGTTCCAAACTGATTTTCACATGCTACCCATGTGAACATTAAGGAAATTAAGTAAACTTAACAAAAAAACCCCCTTGCTTCACAAATATATGATGTCATTGAAAGAATGTAGTAAAATATGATGTTGAAACTGCAGCTACTTGAGTTTGTGCAGTTTCCTACACATGTCAAGTTTATTTGGAAATTTAAGATATTCTATGATGTCTCTCAGTTTGCTGCTGTGGTCCAGTCACAAGTTAGAGGGGTTATAAGGATGAGCTTTGGACACAGATCTTTTCTAGCTTAAAGATTAAACTACTTAATCATTCTACAATTCTGTTTCCTTATGTGTAAATGAAAGACAATAAAAACACGTACTTCACAGTGCCTGACATATAGGGAGTGCTCATAACTGTGGGGCAGACAGAAGATGTACCTTGCGATGAGAGGGGAGGTGTGGAATTGGAGATTCTTATCTTTGCCTTGGCGTTTTGCTTATCTTGTTCTCAGATACCTAGAGAGTATAACCAAAGTTTTTCTGCGCTTATATAGCTTTGAGTTTGAGTCTGAAATACAGAAATAATGGGAGAAATCTTTCTTTACTGGTCTTAATTCTTGAAGAACTCTCTTGAGACCAACAAATAAACATTTTGAATGTTGAAGAGATTCTGTTATCATTTGACTACTTCCTCTATGAAAAGTTTATATTGAAATACAAATTTGGTGAGTCTTACTCTCAAAGAAGTAGGAAAGGAACGATCTTCATGGCATGTTTGAATTCCACGTTTGAAATGCAATTAATTGTTGGGACAGATTTATACAATTAACTTATTGGTTCCCTCCAAAGGAATTTTGCAAAATACTAAGTGAACATTCTATAACTAAAAGAATTAGTCTTTAAAGTCTTTATTTGGAAAATTGACAACATCAAAGGATAGGTTATTTGAGTGATAAGATCCACTGATGTTGAACATTCATTGAATTTTAAAAATGTGTGAAAGTTTGAACATTCTGATTATGGTAGTGAGCCACTCTGCTAAAGAAGAGCAGCCCTTCAAGATATGAAAGGATCATTTATAATAATGCTTCATGCTGAAATATGGTCAAGAAGTGCTTTTTTGGAGGTTTAGGGAATGTGAACTTAGAGAAATGAAGTAGAACATACATTTAAAAACTACTGCTTTCCTATTTTCTGCCACTCCTGATTAGCTTGTAGAGAAGCTTTATGAGACTGAGAACAGTCCAGGATTATTAACTCCAATTTAAAGTATTTCAGCTATCAGAAAGTCTCATTGAGAGTTCACGTCTTCTAGAGTCTTTTACTTCCCCAAGCCTGTTTCCTTAGATTATTTGCTCCAAATTCCTAGGCAGCAGATGAACAAACGAAATGGTTATTCGAGGCGACGTATCAAAAAAGGAGGAGACTTAGCTTGGTACCAGACACGGCTAATCGGTAGTGGGGATTTTAAGAGTTCAAGGACGAGAGCACTCTGGTGTAGACCTTGCATGCTGAAGAGGGCCACGTCTAAAACAAATACCGCACTGTCATAGAATGGAATTTGGAGGCTCAGAAATGAAAGTGCTCTGTTGTGTGAGATCTTGCCATCTTCTTTGCCCTTTTTAGTTTTTGATTTCCTACCTACCTTTTAGGAAATGTAAGGTTAGTAATTTCCCTCCACATTCCAAAGCTCTATAAAAGGCAAGCGTTTGTTTGTCTGACTATAGTCTGTGAAATGTGATGCATTTGGGGCACTTCGCCTTGGTTGGTTGTTTGTTTGCAATGTGCATTCTGAGGTCCCCGTGTGTCACCTCTGAGGGCAGAGAGTCTGCTGCTGCAGACCCACAGAGGCTGGCTTCTGTGGTTAATGAGGTCCTCCTGTCTCCTGCTCTTGCCACTCACCAAGTCTATTCCTGGAGGTTTTCAGACCCAGGGCCATCCCTGGAGGGAACGGGATCGGGCAGAATCACATTTCTCCTGTCACCTCTGTGTCTTGGAGTGAAAACAAACATCTGGGCAGACATTTGGGGAAAGATGTTGTAAAGACACATCAGTTAAAAGAGGCATGTTAAAAGAGGCATGTAAGGGAGGAATAGACCATCTCTTCTTCCTTTGAAAACAGATAACAATATATAGTCTGACTGTATGTCCCTGAGCCTTTGCTCAGTCTCTCACTTCCTGGTGGAACTTCCTTCTCCCACCTCTGTAATTTCCCTTATTGATGGTACAGCTAGGGAAGAGCTGTACAAAAATGCAGGCACCTGGGTATTCACCCTCATGAACTGCAGGTTCATGAAGAAAGCAGGCACCTGTGTAAGCTGATGGCATGATCTTGCCCCTGATCTTGATGGATGTGAACCTGTCCTCGTGAGTTGCACATGGGTTTCAATAAATGTTTGATGAGTGAAAGTACAGTCACTGTTGTTTACATCCCACACTTTCTGCATTTATGGTCTCTTATCCTGATCTCCTGAAATGAACTATTTAGTATGTTTACTATTAGGGATCTTGGAGGTATCTAGCGGGACTCCCATTGAGCTAAATGTTCTATCTAATTATGTAATAAAGAACATAGAGAACCTACGGAAATTTGGGAGAGTGTGTGAGAAGCTCATAAAGGACAGCACTTTCTTCTCCTTCCTAAGTTCCCACTTTGGAAGCATCTCATTATTATAGCAGATACTCATGTTAGGAAGCATGATGTATGTAAGCTGAGGAAAGTTTCATTTTCTTGTCATTTGGACAAACTGAAACAGGAACGGCTAGAGCTAATTCTGTATATGGCAGAGTAGCTGCCACATATGATTTCGGAATGTGAATATTCAAGTTGAAGGTCCCTATGGTCTCTGTCCTGACCGCTCTGGTTTTTGCCTGCTAAAGCAGTCACAGGCAATGCATAAATGACGAGGTACACTGTCTTGTGATAAAACTTTATTTATGGGCAATTGAATTTGAATTTCATGAAACTTCCATATAGTACAAAATATCATTCCTTTGATTTTTTTTTTCTACCCTTTTGTTCTCTGGGCCTGCAAATACAGATGGTGGGCCAGATTTGGCCCAGAGGCCATGGTTTACGAACCCCTGTACTAGGGCCAAAAATGAAATAAATGAACAAACCTAATCAGAACAGATCGTGCAGTTGCCCTAAGTCTTTCTGGCCATTCAGAGTTACCAGGTTGTTTTGAGAAATATCAGTGACCTCAGAGAGGGGGAGAAAGGAACTGTACTTCATTCAATAGGTTGATTCTTCTACAACCTTCTTATCACTCATACGTGAGAAAGAAAACAAGGCTCAGCCTAGATCTGACCACACATTTCATAACCCCAGATCCTGAATGTTCGGAGACACCAGCGTGGTCTCTAACAAGTACTTTGCATGAAGATTTATTCTTCCGACAGCAGGATTCTAAAACACTCTTGTGATCCCTCCATCTCTTCTCTTTCTCCAGGCTCGTTATGTCTGTCTCTCCAGATCTCTAGTTCTCTCTCCGCCTGGGCCTGCATGAAGCTGTTGACTTCTTGGGGACACTTCCTATTCTAGAAAATATCTAATACTGCATTGAATTAGAATGGCAGCTACTTGCACGTGCCTCAAGACCCTACACACACACACACACACACACTCTCTCTCTCTCTCTCTTTCTCTCAAGTAAATAAAAATCTTTAAAAACATATAAAGTGTCCTATGAAGAAGTAAGTAATTCCTGTTTTTATTTATCACTTAACGTAAAGTACTGATTTTCTTGGAGTGATTGGAGATTACAGTGCTTCCAACCCAATCTAATTTCATGAATGTAGACAGATCCATGGTGTTTTTTCTACAAATATCCCAAATACAGCTTTTTCCCTCAGGTCATAAAATGTGTATTCTCTTTTGATCAGCTTGTCACCGTAAGTCCGATGCATTTTGCTAAAAGCTCATTTGTAATGATTCAGAAGTAGAATGCAGCCCTGATGTCCTAAATCTCGAGAAATTGTCATTCCATTTGCACAGAATAGGGTGGGAAATAGAGGAGGGAGATTTTTGGAAACGGTTTATAACCGGTCAGAGAAAGGAACATTATGCAGAATTGTTAATGCTAAATATCCATTCAGTTTGGATGCAGAGTTTTGTCCTTATCAGTTCGACTTATATTTCATAAAAAGTAAATTAGAGATTTGTAGGCCATTTGCTTTTGATAATATCAGCCACTTTTATTCTTGACCAGGATGGGAGTATCAGAATAATATGAAGAAAAATCTCAATATTCATATTGTTCTGTCCCTCCCCATTGTGATATCATTGATACCTTCCAAGGAGAACCTATTAGGAACACAGCTGTAGTTGAATATGAGAGCACTGATCCTCAAGCAAGAGTACACCATGGAGGGGCGCCTGGGGAGCTCAGTGGGTTAAAGCCTCTGCCTTCGGCTCAGGTCATGATCTCAGGGTCCTGGGATTGAGCCCCGCATCAGGCTCTCTGCTCAGCAGGGAGTCGGCTCCCCACCCCCCCCACCGCCTGCCTCTCTGCCTACTTGTGATCTGTCTCCCTGTCAAATAAATAAATAAATAAATAAATAGAATCTTTAAAAAAAAAAAAAAGAATACATCATAGAGAACCATGGGGTTTCTCAGTGAGAGGGACTTTGAAAGAATCGATTATAGGACTTGGAGTTTGGTTGGGTGGGGTGGGGGAAGGTTCAGAGACGAACCCTCACCTTCTCCTTACTCAGCTCGATTGGATGCTTTCAGAAAGGAGAGGTAAACCTACAAAAAGGTATCTCAATAAATCTGATCAATAAGGAGGGAGAGTAGTATGAAGATGATTCTCTGAATGGTAAAGAAGTCCACTCATTTTGCCTCCAAGAGGAGATGTTCAGTACTTTCTGGGTGAAATAGGACCTTGTTTTTGTGTGTGCTTAGACAAAATTTTGAAGTGGCTTTGCTTTGTCTCATTTATCATGATCTCGGAGTAATTTTGTCTGGGGTTGGCCTTCTCTGAGATGGTTTAGGTGTAATAGACGATCATGACCTAGCTGTGAGTTGCCAGGATAACTTCTTAATGTCAAGGGCAGCCTGTTTTTCTTTCTTAATACCTCCCCCGGCTCTCTTCTCTAGCACAATTATAGTGACTACTACTTTTTAATGACACATTTCTAAGTTTTTATTACAAAATATTTTCTGTGTACAGAAAAAACAAAGCTAATAGTATGATAAACATCAGGTATCCATCAAGTAACTTAGGAAGTAAAAGATTACAGATAAAAGTATTTGAGCACTCTCTCAAATCCTAAATTTCTCCTGGAAGGGAACCATCATCTTGAATTTGATATTTATCACTCTCAGGTACCATGCATTTTCATTTTCTTTTTTAAAAAATATACATATGAGGAAAATATACATAGGATATTTTATGGTCTCCCTCCCTTCCAGGAATTATGGAAGATCTAACTTTAGTACACATTTGTGGTCTTTTTTTTTTTTTTTTTAATTCTGGGGTTGTTTTAAGTAGGCACTAAAGCATCAAGCGACATAAACCCTCTACCTCACACAGGTCACAGGACAGAATTTTATATAAGTACCATTAAGCATTATAAATGAATTTAATCACTGCATCAAATGCTTTGTGCATTTGGATTTCAGTGCCCTACAGTGACTTTGATCCCAGAAGCAGTTTGCTGTTTTTATTTACCAAGATGTTGGGTGGATTTTTCTTCTTCCCTCCACAGGTTCCGCCAAACATTTTGACGCTAACAGAACTGCCTCAATTGGAAGTTCACATTTTATGCATAAACAGTCTATTTTAATTTCATGAAGCAGAGGTTTGCTTCCTCCTTGCAAACAGCCCTGAAGAAAGCAATATTGCCAAAGGAAGTGGGCTGGTATATCCAGAGATAAAGATGTTGAATTAAATACATGACTTTCATTACCTTTTACTTTACATTTCCATAGAACGTCAGCATTAATTAAACACATCAGGGCCTTCCCTCTTGCAGGAGAACATCTCCTCTCTGACAAGGATTGTCAACTGAGGGAAAGTTTGGCACATTAGACCTGCCATTGAAAACACACTTGCTTTCCCCGAGAGCACAGTTGATGCATTCAGACAGACGGACAGGCAGAGACGGAGCACAAGGAATGATCCCTGTCTTGTCTTGCCTTTGCTGTCACACAGCCTGGGATGATGAGACCGAGCGTCTTTTTGCGTTACTGGAGGTTTCCAAAGACAAGCACACTTATAACTGTATTACATCTCTTGTCACCTGCTGCCAATTGGCACATTTCAAATAAAAGCAGGGACATTGTCATGGTCTTCTGAGGTCTTCAGTACACTTCCCCTTACATGGCAGGGACGGAACTAAATATCAGGTGTCTTAGTCTGTTTGGGCTTCTGCAACAGAAATAGCATAAGCTGCGTGGCTTATAAACAAAGGGCACTTATTTCTCCTACTTCCAGGGGGGCTGGGAAGTCCAAGATCTCGATCTGGGTAGATTCCGTGTGTGGTGAGCACCTGCTCCCTGCTTCCCAGACAACATCTTGCTGCGTCCTCATGTGTCCAGGGGACAGGGTAGCTCTCTGGGGTCTGTTTTCTGAGAGCACCAGTTCCATTCATGACCTCATCACTTCCCAAAGGCCCCAGATCCTAATGTCATCACCTTGTGCGTTAAGATCCGGCTGGATGAATTTGGGGGGATACAAACCTTCAGACCACAACATCAGGTTCAGCTGAAGTCCTGAATGCTGGGGATGTTAAGTCCACTGAGGCCCAGATACGTTCACAGGGCTGGCCCAAAGGGTGGTTGGATCAGGTGCCCCGGGATTGGAGGGGAATGTTGGAGAAGCAAATTCCCCAAAGTCCATATCATCATTCCGTCCTGACGTTTACCTTCTCATTTCAGGGGAACACTTAAGAATCTGCCCTCAAGAATATACATGCTGCACCACGGAAATGGAAGACAAACTAAGCCAGCAAAGCAAACTCGAGTTTGAAAACCTCGTGGAAGAGACGAGCCATTTTGTACGCACCACATTCGTGTCCAGGCACAAGAAGTTTGACGGTAAGTGGAACAGCTTCTGCCTCACTCTGTTCTGGGGGTGCCTTCCTGAGAATCTCGGTCTTGCGTGGAAACCATTTTTTTAAGCAGGATCTTTTCTTTCCTTCTTAAACATTTCTATAACTTGCCCTATTTTTAGCAAAAAGCACGAGCGTTCTTGACAACTTTCGTAGTAATATCTCAGAGCAGCCCGAGTTAACAAAGAACTGTTTTGAATTTGTGGTTTGCCTGTGAGATTTATTCTGAAAGATTTAGCTTAACTTTTCATGATTAGAGTGATTCTAATTCAGGTTTTGTCACATCAGAGCTTGTCTTAATTTTTCATCTGGGGATTTTCTTTAAAATAATTAAATGTCATTTAAAATTATTTGAAATATAACAACACTTTCAAGAAGACAGACTCGTTTTAAGTGCTGCTGGCATGGACTCCTTTCTTTCAGAGTTTGCTCCTCCAACAATCTAGCCACATTTTACATTGTGGTGACAGTGCATTCTGAGTAAGGTTTAAATCCTCTGTCGATTTCCTGATTATAACCCTATAGAAGCCTTTCTATATTCTGTTTGTTAAATAAACATTTCGTAGGAGAGAGCACAAAGAGTGAAAGTAGTTATTACTAGGGTTTCAGTGTCGAATTTTCTCACCCAAACTTCAGAAAAAAAAATATTCAAAAGGAATCTGATTTTTCTCAACTGAATTAATAATGATAAAGTTAATATCCTTAGGTGGTTGTGTAGTCTTTCGTGCTTTAAGAAAGGAGCGTAATTCCTGTGGCTCCTTGTAAGCCAGACTTGCCCTTTGCGGTGACCCTGCCCTGGACCGTGGGGCCACACCAAGTTGTCCTGGGACAGGAGACCCGCCATCTTTTCCCTCCTCCTCTCCAGTCAATGTACAGTAGAGCCGGTTTAGAAAAGACTGGCCAAAGTTTTCATTTAGCTTTTTCTGTTCTCTGTAGTAGGTAAAATGTTCTGCTTCATTTCTGCTTTAAACTATTACAGCAACACCAATTTCCTTCACATCAGCCCTCAGTTCTGAAAGGCAGGTCCACTCGGTAGTGTTTTCAGTGCTTAAGGTGATGTGACATTTTCCACGGAAGTCAGTGGGACTTCATCTCTAATGCCGGGTGTCCCAACATGTGCACTCTTCCTCCGTGTTCTACTTTATCTGTGGATGTGCATGAAAATAATTCCTTACTTAGAGGTGAGGCTGTGAATGTTGTTCCCTTGAATGAAACGAGGGAGTACTTAGTTGTTTCCCTTGATTGACAAATTACAAATCCGGTCACATTCAGGAGCCCCTGAAGGGGCTCTTGGTTTGAGGAACGGCAATGTATCACTTCAGATGGTGGCAAATTGAGACACCTTATGGTTTGTTACAGAAAACAAGGAGAGTGATCTGGTGCTGTTGACTTTTGCCTGTCTTTGGAAAATGATTCCTGTGCCTTTATTAAGCTGTACTCCAAAACTGCTCCGGTACTCCCAAATAATTCCAGGACAGCATACATGACTCACACCGTATATTCTTTTCAATAAAAATATTTCATGTGAGGTAGTTTTATGGGGAGTTGATTGATTTTTTAAACGTGTAAAGCCACTCAAAAGGACAGAGCTAGGTACTTGTATTCTCATCTCAATGACTTTTAATTATCCTTGGATTTCAAATCCTTGACCTCATCTTATTGGTCTTACTAAAGAAACCTCTCTCCATCTCTCTCTGTCTCTGTGTGTCTCTCTCCAGATGTGTTTTAAATTATTTTAAGGTACTTTGGGGTATTATGTCAATTGGTTTGACAGGACATTGATTTTTGTTAAGATTAGTTCTGACATGGGGAGGTGATGAATTCGTTTCCTCATACTGCATCTCACCACAATAGGCTGGGATGGGAGAGAAGTTGAGATTTTTTTTTTCAAGGAAACTTTCAGGCAGCCTTATTTGTAAAACTCAAAATGTAATCCTGGTGAGCTCAGCTTTTGAACAGCTCAGTCTTAAAAAAAAAAAAAAAAGAAAAAGAAAGACTATTTAAATGAATTTAAAAGTTACCATTATAAGTTTTGCTCTTTGTTTAGGCAGTTTCTGGAAGGTCAGCCACTCAGTTGTAGGACTTATCTTCTTATCCCATGAAGGGGATCCTGCTGAGTCACCTTTCAGGAACAGGAGTGCATTCACGGGGGCAACTTTCCATTTTTCCCCTTACCTTAAAAAAACCCCCCAAAAACGAAAACAAACACACACACAAAACAACAACTTCCTCATTGATGAGTATCAGTTGGTATGAGCACAGAACTATCTAGGATCAGTTGTGGAATATTACCCTCTGAGTTTCATTTTCCCAGATAAAATCAATGGTGTTCTGAAAGAATTGGAGTTTATTTTTAGGAGCTCCTATTCCATGAGTCATTTTGCATTCTTCCTGGGGTCTCTTGATCCAAAGTGTCCATTTTGCATTTCTGACGCTGGCCTCACTTTCTCCAGGATCTTGACTTGTCACCTGGATTTTGCATGTTTTTGTTGGGCTATATGATGTACATGGCTCTATTCCATGAGAAGGTGACCACTCCCTCCCCTATTTTCATTAAGTACAGGAACAATTTAAATTGCACCTGGTATATGTGATTCTACCCATATTCAGAGAGGCCAAGTTCAGTCACTGTTGGCCATTAGTCTACAGTCGTTACTTGCCTTATTGTACTAGAAATGTTTTCATTGCATTTAGCTTTTCATTTTGTGGCAGAGGTGACTCATTTAGCTTTTCATTTTGTGGCAGAGGTGACTCTTAAGACTTGAAATTCCAAAAACCTTAAGATAACGTTCTGTTTATTGCCATAATCTTTCCAGTTTTTATTAGTATCTTCGGTAATACTTAGAAGAAACTCTGTATAAAATTATAACTATTCACTGGGGGCCCAGAAGCTAAACCTGAGTTCATATGAATTCTTCACGTTTCCGAAATGGATGAGTTTGACTTCATGCTCCCATTAGCCCTAAAATTTGTAGTTGAGAGGCAATAAATTGGAAATATATATATATATATATATATAAAATATATATTCAATATATATAATATTATATAAATAAATATAAATAATATATAAATATATAATATATATTAATAAATATATAATATATAAAAATATAAATTATATAAATATATTAAATATATATTAAATTATATATCAAATATATAAATAATATATTAAATTTATATTTATATTAAATATATAATAAATATATATTAAATATATATTAAATATTTTATATATATGAAATATCAATTGCAGACATTCTCATTCTTTGGCAGATAATTTTTTTATACCTGAGTAGCTTTTTCTTTTTAAATGTAGGATTGAAATGTTACGATGAAGGTATATAAAGTAATAGTGGGTATTCTTGGCACTGGTACTTTTCTAAGTGTTTCACAAGGTTTGGTTAGTTTTTTTCCCCCCTTCTTTCTCTGGCCAAATCTCTGCCTCTGGCTCACATTATGTAGTCCTGTCAGCCCATCCCCCTGCTGGCCTGGGCCCAGCTTGCCAAGATTCCCTTAGAAATACATGGGGTTGTGCTCAGTCTTCTCCGTAGGCAAGCCCAGACCTTCTGTCACACCCCAGGGGTTACATCATGAAGAGCATCCGGAAACACCTGACAGAATGATCACAGCCTTATGGATTTACTTCTCACCTGTCTCACCTCTGCCAAACACCCAGACAGCCAGAAGTGTCCAAAACAAATAAGTAACTCATATAAAAACATACAAAAAAGAGAGTTACATCTTCGTGCACCCACTCCTTTTCCCAATATTGTTGTGTGTGGTGACCCTCTGACCGGTCAAATTTGTGTCTAAAACACAACCTCGCTCATGCTTCTAAGTGGCTAATGTGTTAGAATTCTAGGAAAATAGACAACAACCAAACACTCTGATATCAGTAATAGTAATACGAGATCGACAGCTGGCTCTGTTCCTACCCTTTACAGATGTTAAGCCATGGACCCAAGTGAACCACAGAGCAGAGTCTCAGAGCTAAGCAGTGGGAGATACAGCATCGAATCCCGGGCTGAGCACTCCTGAATCTCTGTTCTTCACCCCAGGACCCTTTGAACTATCTCATGCTTTCCAGCCCCCAAATGTGCTGAGGTTTCATGAAGGGCAGCGTCTACTCATCTGCCTCTCGCTCCTGTCCTGTCCCAGTGCTCAATGGGGAGGATGTGATGATGTTTTTCAGAGACAAGTGGAATGGGAGTTTTTTTAAAGCTTACATGTGGAGCATAAGGAAAAACATGGAGGACTTTGGGAGAAGGAAAGGAAGCGTGAATTGGGGGAAATCGAAGGGGGAGATAAAACATGAGAGACTGTGGACTCTGAGCAACAAACTGAGGGTTTTGGAGGGGAGTGGAGTAGGGGATTGGTTGAACCTAGTGGTGGGTACTGAGGAGGGCACGTACTGCATGGAGCATTGAGTGTGGTGCATGAACAATGAATCTTGGAACACTGGGAAAAAAAAAAAGCTTAACAAAGAAAATAACCACCTAAATATAGTCTTGCCTCCAAGGAACCTGGGGCCTAGAGAGGGTAAGTCACTTGCCAAGTTTCCACCAAGAAGAATGAAACCAAGACTGTAGCCTAATACTCTTGACTTACATCAGAGTTATAAATAGTAATGTGATAGGAACTTGACATTTGCTTGAAGTTCTAACTAATCTTTTGTTTGTTTTGAGTGGGCACTGGCTCAGAGTTATTGGTATTCCATAAACAAGGCAATGATGGTATTGATGGGTAAAGAATCTAGCAACATTTTTGGAAAAGGCAGGAATAGTATTCAGTTGGAAGTTGACCCTCAGTTAAAGGGGAATGAGGGTTTTGCGCAAAAATATTATTGAATCAGTTAAGCCATGTTATAAATTCTTATTTCACAAAGCCCTGGTAGCCTCTGTCTTAATGTGGGTACTAGCACCCTCTTCTCTAGGAATCTATATGGAATATGGTTTATTCAGAGACAGGAAAATAGGAAGACAGGAAGTGATACTTTATTTTTTTCTTCAGGTTTATTTGAGCTGAAATTTATCCGCATTTGAAGCTCAGTATGAGGATTTTTTGTTGTTTAGTTTGTTCTTCTTGGTGTTATTATTTTACTTTCCTTCCTGGTTTTTATTTATGGATTTTAATGATATACATTTGTCCAGAGATTTTGGCAGCAAGTACATTTTTAAAAGAAAAAAAAAATTTGAGCAGTAATTTCCATCCTTCTGAAGAACTTATTCTATAGTAACAGTCTCAGAATTCTCATTTTACTGAATGTGGAAATAATTTATACACAGCGACATAATATTTTTATGCTGCAAATCTGCTTATGTTTTCTTTTTAAATATCATTTCTCATCTATATATTGTGGAGATGACAATAATGTAATGATATCTGTAAAATATGGTCTAATTTTCCCAGAGAAAACACTTACTTGAAAAGGAAAAACCACTAAGTAGTTTTCCATATGGTAGTAGAATCTTCTCTATTTCCTGTCACATGGGTGGGGTGTGTGTGTGTGTGTGTGTGTGTATGTGTGTGTGTGATTTCAGTTTGGAAACATTCGGAACCTTCTATATAGAAGATACTTAACCGGGGGTATAGTAGATAGAAGACAACTAATAATGACAAAAATGTGTTCACAGTATGTCATGAAGTTTACCTTACCTTGTTGGGGAGATGTAAGTATAAAACCAATAGTAGAGAAGTCAGGATTGGTTCTATCATATGGTAGAAGTCCATTGGAGACAGAAAGGAGGGAATAAAATGTTGTACTTAGAAGCGTCAGAGAAGACTTTTGGAAGAGGGGACTGACAGGGCCCTTAAAGAATGAATTGATTGTATTAGTTAAAGATGGGGCAGGAGAGCACAGAAGCACCAGGGATTCTGTGTGCATGTCCTCAAAGTCCTTGGGGTATGTCCTAAACATATTTACTATTGATGTTTCGTGACACTGTTCATTTACTGACATTTAGCGTATATCTGTTATGTAGATATTCTGTAGAAACTTCCCAGTCGTGTATCAGTCTTCTATTGTTTTGTAAGAAACAACAACAAAATTTCAGGGCATGAACAAGAAGCACTTATTTTTCCTCAGTGAGTCTTCAGACTGTCAGGAGTTTGGCTATTCTGGTCTATGCCCTGCTCAGGTTGGTTCTAAACTATGATTTCGTCTGGTCTGTTCTAGATTTCACTGTTCTTTTGGAGGCAGCTGTCTATCTTGGTCATCTTCTTCTCATTGTGGAGTTCAGACACTAAAGTTCATAAGTGGAGACATGATGATGCCTCTTATGGCCTAAAGTTGGCCCACTCTCTTCTCAGGTTCTGCTGGCCAAAGCAAATCTCCTGGTCATTCCCAACATCTGTGGAGAAGGGAGGATATGACTTCATGAAAGTGAAAGTAGGAGAAGGAGCGAATACTTCTATATGCTAAAAACCATAGTTCTCAACTGACTCCTCCTGCTATTCCTCAAACAATGTTCTGTGTTCCACATTGGGTGGCTTGTTCCTTGTTGTTTTGGTGGATTCTCTAGGAATCCAAGAGGGATAAGTATTTTCTAAATAAAGCGCATTGACATACCTCTTATACCGCTACCTTCTGTATCCCAGCACAGTAACAAATGCACACATAACCACAAACACACTCACATACCATTTCCATGATGTTATTCAACAATAAATAGGTGTTATATTTGTTTCTTAAGCTACTAGCACCCTTGTTCACTGTACAGAATAACAAGCTACCTATAATTCATAAGGGCTGTTATATTATCTTACAAATTAATTAGCTGAGCATGTCCTTTAATTTTGCTAGGCCACCACCTCAATGACATGTATTTTGTCTGAAGGACACACCTCTGGAAATCACAGTGTACGGAATTGGCTTCTAGAAATTGGAAACTGTCATACTCTCACTGGAAAATAATCTCCCAATTTTCCCAAAGGGCAGCCTTTCCAAAAATAAGAATCAGCTCACCAGGGATTTCATCTGTGGCAGAACTAGTGAACAGATTTACAAATCACAAATGCCTTGCTTCTGCACAATGTTGGAATAGATGATCCATGCTAGGGGTCCTCTAAATGCAATGCAAGAAGAACTCAGACCTTTGTACAAGTGAAATTTATCTTCCTTTTCTTTCTCCCTCCTTCCCTCCCTTCCCCACTACTCCTTCTCTCCCTTCCTTCCTTTCTCCCTTCCTCCTTCCTTCTGGAGTTCCCTTCATTTTTTTTGTATTCTGCTCTTTGGGCAGATCATTCAACACTAATGAAGCACACTGCTGATAAACAGCTGAATGTCCTCTGTGATGGACTACCAATCTTTTTCTAATTCTTAGACCCCTACCACTCACCTCAAAGTAACTTAAAACACATTATACTCCCAGTGTAGTTGTAATATTATCATCTTATTATCACCAATTCCCTTGCATGGTGGCTTTGCCGAGCAGCTGTTTCACACACAAGCCAATTTCTTTTAAGTATTGCTCTATCAGATGCTGAAACCAGCCCTACCAGAAGGGTTCTTGGTCATGAATGTTAATGAGCAGACAAGTATCTGCTCTCTGACAGGGGCTTACTAATCCTTTGAGTAAGTATGGGTGAATTACAGGAGAAATTTTATTTCAGTTAAATTGATCTGCCACTGAATAGAGAAAACTGATTTTCTCATTTTAATGAAAATCAAGAAAAATATTTAATGGTGGTGTAAATTAGAGCTCAGTGGAAATATTTTTGTCTTCAAACCTGAGAACATTCAGCTCAGTGTAGACTGGTCCGACTGCATGGTGTGCATACTGATAATGGAAAATTCATTATCTCTAGTTAGGGGTGATGTGCGGTGGGAAGCAGTGTGAGTCACCCACTCTAACTGGGATTACGTATCAAGAGTCTTGACTTTCCTTCATCATGGGGAGTTGGAATAAAAGTGTTGCTTTCCTCCTCTGCTGAGACAACATGGTTTGCCTTTTTCAGACAAATAACATGGTAAAGACATAAGAAGCATTTATGTGCTTTGAGAGTTCTAAGATTTAGAAGGAAATGATTCAGGTGAAAATCTGAAACGACACACCCTGTCCTGATGGGAGTCCCTGAGGTGGGCTCGTGGAAGGAACACGATGAGCAGGAAAGTGACAATGCTTGAAGTCGGTCGATGAGTCCATGAGGGTTTATTATAATATTCTCATTTATGTATGGTTTCTACATTTCTATAACAAAAAGATTTTTTAACAGGAGATAACTGACTGGAGCATATACAGGATGGAAGATTTTTAGTTCGCGAATCCATTCTAGATACACAATGTCAGCAGATATTGTCTCTCTCATGTCTTGTGTATTTCATAATAGTAAATTACGCAGAAGTACCATTTTCAAATCACAAAGATGGACAGAACTAACGGGGTTTTTAACTCAGACTGAGGCTCCTTATCTTCTGCTTCTACCCAGCATTTTATTATTCTTTTTGGCTAGAAATGGCATCTTTAGTTTTCTCCCACATGAATGGGTTTGTAAACAAATCTATTACATGTGATTCAAAACGTTGAACTCTTGTTTAGAAGATACAAGGACACCATGACAAGTAGACTGTTCATATACAAAATTTGGCAAGATTCAGAAGAAAATGTAAAATGTATATTGTAAGTACATTATAAATAACATTTCTATATTGCTCAGTAGTTACCCAGTGATTTTTAGTTGAATGACAACACCTACGTGAGCTTGGCATTTTAGCAAGTTAGAAGGGAAAGACAGCTTGCCTAAGCAATTAATTCCATAGGATTCCAAGTACTCCATTGGGTAGGAAGAGAATATGGAACCAAATGTGGAGTTAGAGTCAGGAACCAGCTCCACCAGTAGAGTTCACAGCACTCTGAGAAATTTTTAGAAATCACTCAATACGGCTTCAGAATTTTCCATTTATTATTCTTTAAGAAGGTTTGTTATGTTCATTAAATGGACAAATATTATTTGGGGGATGACTATATATAGTAGTACATGATCTTCATGCTGTTTCCTCCTTACCTAGTGGTTTAATTGAATCCAAACAACTTGAAAATGAAAAGCAAACTTTGAAGTAAGATAACAGGGGATCTGGCCTCCAAGGCCTTTCTGTGTTTGAAGAAATTGTCATTCTCCACATATTTTTTAATTTCTGAAGATAGAGGAACTGTGCTATGGTCATTATAGGCTTTGGTTCCCTCAACTCTTGTGTCTCCTTCTCAGTGCTAATGTAATTGACAACCTGGTCATTTTTACTTATTTAGTGTTTTTTTTTAAAAAAAGTATGATCAATTCCCTGTTCCCTGTTGAAGTCTGAGCTCTCTAAGTATAGGGATTAGGTCTCCTATTTCTATTTTATCTTCTTCTGCTTGACTTACTACGGAACATATTTAACAGTGCTATTGTATTGTCGGACCACGGGCACTGGCCCGCGCAGACCCAAGGGCACACGCTGGTCACGTGAATTACTTCGGTTTCAGTAATAAATAGGACAGAAGAAAATGGGAAGCTTTGCATTCTAGTTCTCTATTAACTCTTAGGGTCCATAAACCTGAAAGTCATATTTGATTTCAGAAGCATTTATTTCAGTGGATTTAATGGAACTTATTTCAGATTCCCAGAGCGAAGACGGTCTTTATTTAGGAGCGCAGATAGAAGTCCTTACCTCCAAAAGCAGGGTGAATGTGTTCTTCTCTGTAACATGCACGTTCCACACACACACATGGACGGAGAAGAGCACACTCACCCTGTTTTTTGATGTGTGTGTCTGTGTGTGCACATGCATGAACAAGGAGAGGTTCAGATGCCCCTGAGTCACCAGGAGAACCAGTCAATGAATAGGTTCCTGGGTTTGCACACTGGAAATTTTGATGCTTTGGTCTGAGTAGGACTCAGAATTATTTCACTTAAGTACCCCACGTTTCTGCAGCACTTTCAGTATCCTGGTTTCAGTGGAATTGAGAGGTCAATTATCAGGACATAATATAGGGCACAGAAAGATGACAGAGGTTTTTAAATCTTTGCTGTATTGCATTAAATATTGGGGTCAGCTTAAGATCTGCCAATAAAAGGTTCCCCCTGTGTTAGACAGGATTTAAGCACCAATTGCTCACCAAACAATGTGTTTTATACATTAAGCAAACCTCTCTTTTCCCTCTGATTTTGATAGTGACTTAATGCTCAAGATCCAGAACTCATTTGATCTTTTGCAGATCAAAATTATACTTTGTTAGAATTTTTAAAATATTTGTGAATTACAAATTTGTTTTCTCTTTTATTTTCTAGCTCGTAGGATCTAACAGATATTTATTTTTCACAATCTAAAAAATCATTTTAATTTCTTCATGTCTTTTATTTTTTATTTTTAATTTATTTTTTATTTTTTGCTTTGATGTTTTTGAAGCCAAGTAACTTTTCTAATAGCCTTTTTAAATAGCATTTTCTGAATCTAAATTAATATATGCTTTTTGTAGAAAACTTGAATAACTTAACTTTAAAATTTTAAAGGTTGTAAAATTTCTTTAAATTTATGTCTTTGGGGGTGAAAAACTAAACCTGGTATGTCAGGACATTGAAGTAAAAATGTAGTGGTAACTAGTACATATGGCTCTCCTGAAAATTTATTCAAATAACTTCTGAAAAATAAAATAAATTGGAACTTTTAATTTCTGTTTCAAAGTTCATAAATACAAAATGAAAAGTAGAAACCACGTCTCTGTAAGAGAAAGGGGATTTTCTATTTTCTGGGGAGAGTATTCCCTCCCCTTCCCCCATACTTAGTGACATTTTGTCAGTACAATTTTGGACAACTTTTACCGTGATTGAGTTGATGGTCTTGATTTAGAGTACACATAGAAGCCCTTTTCAAATTAGGACAACATAGTGCTAAAGATTTATATGATGCAATAAGTCATGGTTTATATTAAGGAATAGGTCAAAGGAGTACTTAAAACGAATCCTCCCATGAAGGGATTTATGGAAAATAGAGGATGAAGGAAAAAGAACATAAACACTTTTGATGTCCTTCTAGAACAATAGTTCACAGTTCTACGGACTCGGCCCGGTTATCATGAGGTCAGCCAGATGTGTTCTCTCTCTCTCCACTGTGCCCAAAACATTTCAGGAAGGGAAATGGCTTCTGAGGCTATTGTCAGGCCTGGAGCTTTCCAAGTCTCCCTACAAACCAAGGACTAGCCCTCAGGCACAACCTGCCATCCTTCAAGGTTTCACTAGTCTCTAGTGCATAAAACTCGATTGTATTCTGCAGTTAAAGGAGTTGTGGAGCCAATGTTAATTAATATTTGCATTGTCTATTTTTAAATTGCTAAGTCCATTCCCCAAAAGTTTAGGCACTTTGTTAAAAAAATGTTTGAGGTTGTTTTTCTCTTGGCTGTTTCTAAATCAGAAACCTCTCTTTTTTTTTTTCTCCATGTAGATTCTAGGTGCCTTATGCAGTCAATGTATTTTCTTTATTCACACATTTATTGCCCATATTTGGGGAAAGATCCGCTTTGCTCCTGACATCATGCCAAGTTCTATTCAAAACAAAAGAAAAGCTGGGTAAACAGCTTAGGCCTTGGAGTCAGAAACTAGGTTTCAAATGCAGAATTTACAGTTTATTGACAAAGTGACCTGGGACGTTTCCCAAACACTTTGGGCTTCGTGTTTTCTCTTTTCAAAATGAGTGTAATAGTTGTAGTTTTGAAAATGTACATAAGGAACCCAACACGTGTCCGACAAAAAGTGAGGATTTAATTTAAGATGGCTGTGTCCTGCTCTTCATCCTTATCATCATATGCTTCCGTTCTTGTCCCTTAGAAGGTGACAGTCCCACAGAACCACTCAGACAAGAGCATTCAGATCTGTAATACTGGTTGGTGCCACGAGGGAAAATACAGATAAAATACTAGAAAGGAATGCAATTATCTCATGATGAGAGGACCATGAGTGACTTTGTGAAGAGACAGAATGAAACCGTCCTCAAAGTTATGAAGGAATTGGACATTCATATGGGGTGGTTTGCACGTGTGGCTGAAAGTCATGGACGTGGGGGATCAAGTGGGATACAGTTGTGGAACGAAGGAATGAACGAGGAGTAGAACCAGTGGTAAGGTCCTTGAGCGTGTTAACAAAGTGGAAGACTTAGTCTTTTCTCTGGAAGTGAGCAGGTGCTCTTACGTCTTCCATTTAAATAATTGAATCGACTGTTGATTTTGAAGTTAGGTAGACGAAAGTTAAAATTCCTGTTGAACACCAACTAACAAAGATTACTCTGTGGGGTTCGTTCTGTTTAATTGATGACTGACAGCAGGAGTGTGGATTAGAGAACAAAATGCAGTCAGTTGATTTCTTATTTTCTTTAATGTGTATATCTGTATAATAATATTTTTAAATAGTGAACTTCCAGGCATCTGTGACTGAGTGTGATTCACGTATGGTCTGTGTGTAAGAATTCTTTACCTTAAGGGGTGCTAAATGTTATTTCCATGGTGATTTGTGAGGAATAGTATGTTTAGGCATAGACTTTTCTTATTTTATCCTACTTTTCAGGTTCCTCACTACAGTGACTATGTCTAAGTCTTATCACAATAATTGTAAGACGGTTCATCTGATTATGAAAATGAACATTAATCTGATACCTTTCATGAGGCCCTGCCATGTACCCATACCTCCACATATGAAATTAGTTATTCTGCTGAAATTTTTTCAAGATAATGTCCATTCGCAGTTTCAAAATCAGGTTTGTATTTGAAATTGTTAAATGTCACATTATATTATATTTCATAAAATGTTCAATTCCTTTCAAATATCTTACATAAAGATTCCCCCAATAAAATCATATACAAATATATAGGGCAAGGACCCTACTATAAATATTTCAATCAACAACAGTGGTAGACTTGATAATTGCCTACTTCATGGAATGATTTGAATTTTCTCAGTAGCAATTTAGCACACAACTTATGTAGATCATTGGGGATGGGTGAATACAAACATTTTCATGGACTCAAAGTCTTCATGTCATTGAAAATCCCAGCCTCTAGAGCTCTGTTAAGAAGTCTACATTATGTAAAGATATGCATATTTACTTACTGTACATTTATAGGGTTTATTAAGTAGCTATTGATTTTTTGTAGTTGCTTTCTAGCATTCTTAAACTCTCATTTAAAATGTGTAATTCTGGTTTTTTTTTTTAAAAGATTTTATTTATTTGACACAGAGAGAGAGAGATCACAAGTAGGCAGAGAGGCAGGTAGAGGGAGCAGCAGGCTCCCTGCTGAGCAGAAAGCCCAATGCAGGACTCAGTCCCAGGACCTTGAGATCATGACTTGAGCTGAAGGCAGATGTTTAACCGACTGAGCTACCCAGCTGTCCCTAAAATGTGTAATTCTTAAAGGTAGCTAACGTCTCCAGTTTTCGAGTTCCTGGGCAGGAAGTGATCCACAGTAGCTATGCTGTCAGCCTTGAATGAAAGATGCATCCCTGGGTGACTCATTGTATTTCTTTATGCTCAGGTTCATTTGTGGGCGGTACTTAAAGAGGCAACGGCATCAAGAGTCATTAGAATAAACTTCACCCTGGCATCACCTGTATTCCTAAGTGGATTTTTTGCCAATGAGTAATGTTCCCTCACTACCCAGTCTCTGCAGACAATGCCAGGAAGTATAACAGTCTTCTGACAAAGGATCTTCATTAAGGGGTCTTTGTTGGATGAATCTAGTTCTGCTCTGTTCCATTCCTCACCTGAAAAGCAAAACAAAAAAAACAACAAACAAAAAAACAAAGCAAACAAACAAACCAAAAAAACTCCACCATTTTGAGGGCCATCCGATTTAGGCAAAGTTGAGCAATACAGTAAAAAAAAAAAAAAATCAACAATATATCTTCCTTCCTTGTGAAAATTTTCCTCAATACCCACCATAGCACGGTGATTTTTGTGGTGGCCTACTAAAAGCTACCTTAATAACAATGCAGAAAGGTCAGCTGTTTATCTTCTTGCTAATGTAAAACCATAAATGTGGCTTTGTTCTCTGTTCTCCTTGTGCATTAGCTTCACTTTAAAACCTCTTTCTTCGGTATTTGAACAGCATTCAAGAAGTATGTCATTGTTGTCAAATATCTTAACCTTACATACAATGTCTCTTTAAAATAAGTAATATAATGAAAGAATTGAAGCATTGGTAACCTTTAGAGAGGCTAATCAACTGAAGCCTCTCGTGATGACTAATGGCATTTTTTTTTTCTACACAAAAATCGCTTGTCATCTAAACAAACATCAACTCATGCAATAAGCCATATTGCTGGATAGTTAGCATTTCAGATTAAACGAAAAAGACCTTTATTTTAACAAGGTGATAAGATACTGAATTGAAAGACTATAATTAATTTCTTCCACTGGAAGAAGAGCATCTGAGGAAATAAAGCATATTTTTAAAAAAATATTGAGAAAAGGGAAAGATGTGTCTTTGAAAAATATTTTTAAATGAGCCCAATCCTTATTTATATCAATAGTTGCACATTAGGTCATATCAAGGACCGGACCGCATCGTTACAAGGTTTTTCTTTCTTTTTTTTTTTTAAACTGCAGTTCTTACGTTTCCAATATTGTTTTCTTTTCTGTTTTCCCCAGGAAACGAAAAACAGACAGGATCCTGTATTCCACTTTATAGTTCCCATTAGCTAATAGAGCCGGTACCGGGAAGCTGTGCCAAGTACGCAAGAGCTGAAAGGTTTTCGTTTTGAGTATTTGTTTGCAAAACAAGCGCAGGCTAATGGAGGATCATTTGTAGAAAGCTAAGCCATGCTGGGTGCTCATTAGATAACTTCGAAAGACTCTGGTCGGTTCTCCCCTACCCCCGAGTTGTAGACACTTGTATGTGTTTCAATTAAAATCTCCATTTACTTCCAGCTGGCGGTGTTAGCATCGGTTCCACCAACAGAGAGCAAAGGTCACAGCCTCCTGAATGAACAGACATTAAAAAAAAAAAAAAAATATGCCATTTGCCTTCCTTGGGTAGGTGCCTTTGAGCCACCCAGGGCAGGCTGGGGGAGAAGATTCCGAAGGGTCAGATTGCATGGGGACTTGCACCTTATTTACCGATGTAGCTTTGGTAGCTGTTGGTCCAGATGCTGCAACTGCTGTTGCTTTGTGGATTGGGATCCAGCAGCAGCTGTTGTTCTTCGCTGGAGCGTGTTTCTGAAATTCCAAATTTAATAGTCTGAGACCCCAGTCACTGAAAGCTATGCTGAAAGTTAATTTGCTGAATCCAAGTTTATTTTCCTACCTCAACCGTGGTTGGTGATAGAGCCTTTGATCTGTGATGCACAATAAAATGAGGGAAGGACTCATTTGTTGCCCTCCCCTGGGCTGGCGAGGCAGAGCAGGGAGTGGTTGCAGAGCGGGGCCAGGGGTCCCCGGGCTCAGGATCCAGCTGTCCTCAGACTGTTGCACATCCAGACCCAGGCTCTGCGGCTCTGCACCCATGTGGTGTTTGGCAACTGGATAGACTTCATTTTCTCATCTCCAGTGCTCAGAATGATGCATCCTGCCTTGCAGAGTGTGCACACGAGATAGTGTGCATAAAACACCTCCTATAGAATGCCTAGCACGGAGGTCATTGTAATTTACTCTTTTTAGGGTGCTAACCACGTCCCTTTTATGAGGGTTTTCTTTTTTTTTTAACTTTCTCCCCACTTTTATTATTTATTTATTTGACAGAGAGAGAGAAAGATCACAAGCAGGCAGAGAAGCAGGCAGAGAGAGAGGGGGAAGCAGGCTCCCTGCTGAGGAGAGAACCCGATGCGGGGCTCAATCCCAAGACCCCGGGATCATGACCCTAGCCGAAGGCAGCAGCTCAACTCACTGAGCCACCCAAGCGCCCCTTATGAGGGTTTTCTGATAAATAAGAAGGTTCTGCATTTTCTCACCTCATTTCTGAACACGAACTTAATTTTCTCACTCCAAAAAAATACGAAAATTCCTAGACATTCAAATAATTATACCTCCTATTTATGACGTAGAACCTTGGGACTATCGTAAGTGCTTTCGTAAGCACTTGGTACGTGCTGTCCCATTTAGCCTTCATGACCATCCTGTGAGATAGGTGATGTTATTATTATTATTCCTGCTGTTTTATAGTTGAGGAAGTTTTGCTTGGAGAAGTTAAGTAATTTGCTGAGTTCACGTAGCTAGTAAAAGACAGCTAGGCTTGAATCCAGCCTACACCCTGTACCAGGCTGTACTTTCTCCCACAAGGAGAGCAAATCAATTTACCTTGAAATGAAGTATTTGAGCTCTGCTTCTGACAGAAATTTTTATGTTAATAATGGAAAGTTCCACTAAACATTTTGTGGAAAAGTCTATGCTTTGACGTTCTCTCTTGGACAAGTTTGGGGACGGTATCCAATTAACCTTAAGCTTGACCCGCCCACACCACAAGAGACCGAGTTATAGGTGCTACAGGTAGAACGTGGGAGGAGGGGAGAGAGAAACAGTATTTAGGAAGTACAGTCACCAACAACGGTACAGCTGAGCTATCTGCGTTTCTGCAAAGTTAATGGGCATCTCTACAAATAGGACAGTGCTGGCCCTGGGGATTCAGGGCCACATGGTCTGTGAAGCCACCAGAGGCACAAATGACCCCCAGGGGAAAGCCTGACCCCGGTGCAGAGGTTGGATCCCATTTTAAAAGTGAGTCAGAGCTCACAGGGGAAGTTTGGAATATGACAATCATTCTGATGACAGGATCTCAGACGCAAGAACAAGAAAGGAAGGACAGGTACCAAAGATTCCAACCCAAATAGTAGCAAGTATGATGTTGGAGTCTAGAAATTCTGAGTCCTTCGTTGCTAATGTCAAAAAGCACCCCTGTACCTGCACATGGAAGACGGGGAACCAAAAATAGATTCTGCTGGCAGAAAAGGCATGCTTTGTCTATTCTTAGGAAAAAATTAAAATCCTAATAGTGCGGATAGACTGGCGTTACCAGAGTTCTATTCAATAGTATAGCTTATGTTTTAGTGCAAATTGTCTTATATGTTTTATACTTTAGCTCATGGAGAAGATGGCACAGTTCATGATAACGTCACTACTTAAAATAAAGATAAAATAGTTAAATCTTCTAAAAAGTCTATAAAATGTAAAAAAAAGTACCCTTGATTTCACTAATACTTCTTTTTTTTTTCCTTATTCCTAGTAAATAGTCCTGTAAACTTTCTGTGAACTCTGATTTTGTCTTAAATACAAACGTACTGTATACATATAGAGAGAGATGGAGAAAGACACACAGGGACAGGAAGAGAAATTTGGTCACATGTGGTGGTAATAGTGTTTTATTTGGGGAAATGAAACCGGCCTCTGGGATCAGGGATGGGAGAAGACTTTTCACTGTATTTCCTTTTAGTGCCTTTTTAATGTTTGATTATATATATATATGGATTACCTACTCAAAACTATGTTTTTAAGAACAACCCAGTGCAGCTCTGCTCAAGAAAAGCATTAATATTCAAATTTAGTTCTTAACAAGATGTTAGAGGCGGCTTGTGAATCTTTTGTTTTCCTACATCCTACTCTCAATATAAAAGTAACCCTGTTCATGTCAGAGTCAATGATAAAACACTTCTAAGTTCAATGAAACATGTTTTTTCCTCTTCTGAAGAACACTTTTTACCTTCCTAGAAGTGAATGACTTTGACATTTGGATGTTGTACTGTTTCTTTTTTAAGCATGTTTTGTCATATGAATTAATTCCAGGAAAAGGCCAATTCAGTGTTTAAAGATTTTGCATAACCAAGTAAGGTGTTAAGCAGGAACAGTGTCTTGGGACCTGCTCCTTCCCCACACTCCTTATTAATATCCTAAGTCTGTGTCTTAACTCTCTACTGTTGTTTGGAACATTTCAAATTGCCCTACTTTTCCTGTGCTATTTCAAATGTAAACTTAAAGATTTTCTCGATCTGAGACCTAGGAAAGACACAGGAGACAGACGTCACATTAGAATGTAGCATTTTTGTCGACTGATTTTCCTTTTTCAACTTGGCCAAAATGTTTAATTCATTGTCATCTCTTGCATATCTCTTTCCCTATATTTGTTTTGTTTTGTTTTGTTTTTGTTCTGTTTTGTTTTGTTTTGTTTTCCTCTCCCAAATGCCCCTCATCTCAAGACCACGTGCAGGACTTCAGTGCCATTACCTTCCCTTGATCCGTGTCTCCATGTCTGCTCTCCACCTTCCTTCTCTCTGTTGTCAGTGGGAGGGAGCGCCACTCAGGGTAACATTCTGCAATTTGAGACTTCAATTACATACCTGCTCCACTCTGGCAGGTGTCGGTCCCTTCACAATTTTGGAAATTAAAAGCGTGTAGGGAAAACTCTGAAAGGAATTATAATGGCTACTGGTTCATTGCTTATGGGGTAGCATTTTAACAAGGCACTTCCTCAGGGATCAAGGAATACAGATCCTTTGAATTAACAAATTTAAACTTTTCATTCAACTCTTTGCCTTTCTCCCATATTGGTGAGCATTTTGATCTTGTCTTCATGAGGAAGTATATGTTTCGTTGATTTTTTTCAAGCCATCGCTACTCAAATGGGCTTTGAAAAGCATACTGATGTTTCTCTTTATCTGGGGGCCCTGAGAATATTAATAAATATAGACTCATTAAAAACACATCTGGTCAGGGTAGTTGTTTCAATGAAGGAAGAGAAAAGAGAAAAAAACCTAACAAACAAATAATGAGAGTGAGTTCCCTTCTGAAGATAAATGGCCTCATGGCTGACCAAGAACTAGAGCTGACAGAAGCAGACCTCCGACCAGGCATAAGGCAGTGCCATCTGCATTTGAGAGATGGAGAGGCAGAGATGAGTTGGAAAGTTTTACCTCTCCAAGTAATAATGGAATCATGTTTTAGGCCACTGAGCTGCAAAAGCACTTACTGCCTGAATATTGTTCAGTAGCCTGTGGGAGATATGTTGCTTTGTCTTATTCTTTCAAAGTTAAGTCCTCCAACTCTATATTAATTAAACATGTTGTATATTGTCAGTATTTCTTACAGAAACTCAGCAATTTTCAGGATAAAGACAAATGAGTTTTATCTTTATTAAAAGTGATGATGCTCGACTGGGGCATTTCTGGAAAGCATTTATTAATTCATCACATTTATGGACCCCCTCCTACTTATCAGAGATGCCCGTTAAGATGTATCTCACAAAGTAAATAAGCTACTTGTCACATTAAAGAGAGTTTTGTTAACAGATATCTGTAATAAGAGCACCATACATGCTAAAAAAAGACATGTTAAATTCGGGAAGCAAGAAAGATGGACAGACTGTTTTCATTGGTTGAGTCAAAGAAATTGTTAGAAAAGCTGATGGGCTATATTGAAATTTAGCATAGAGACGAATTTACTGGACAAATAAGGCATTAACAACTATTCTAAATAGAGAAAGATGAGAGAAAATATGCAATATTTCAAAAATATTTTTTACATCCGTGACTTTTTGTGAGAAATACACTCGACTGTTGTTGAGCTAAAAATCAAAGTGGAAAATATGGGACTATATAAACCCTGAGATTTCTTACTGATTTAAAAATTTCGTGATTCCACAGGATTCCATTGTTTTGTGAACACAGGGCTTCTGTTTTCACCTAAAAATGCTGATCTAATTCATTTTCACTAAGAACCTATGTAGAGGACACTTCAGCCTCCATCACTTTCCTACTTTGAGGGAAGACTATAGGGTCCGGTGATTGTAGTTATATTTTTCTTTAATACTGTTTTATTATATATTATATACTGACTAGAACATTGTTGAAGAAATGCTATATATACAAAGGTATGACTTTCCTATACCTCTTTTAGATTAGAGATTTATATTCCAGTAAATTTCTCCTGAGATGAACTTCAAATACTTGTTAAATTCTATCCTATTTATTATCTGAAGAAACCTGTCATCTTAGACTGGTCAGCAGGTAGTTTTTCTTTAGAAACACAGGAATCAGGCTATTTAGACATAATTAAGGTCATTCTATAAAAACTGCTGGTTCAGCATGCTTAGGGTCTCAGGACGGTCAGATATTCTAAGACTCACTGTCCCTTTGGCAGTCAAAAAACAAAAGACCGCCAAACAATAGGCAGAACTCATAGGGTTACCCTACAAGGAACTAAGAATAGCCAGTTGTTGAGGAAACCAGTAAACAATATAAATGTCTTGATAATGATGTTTATATCTGGTATGGTTTAGTTCATCATTATCAGAACAGACATTGGAAACTTTCTCTGCATGAATAGGACTTAAATGAGAAGAGAGGGCTATTTGAAGGCATCTTTAGGGACACATCTTTACACTCTGAAGGAATTTAAGGGTTCCCTCTTCTAAAAGTGTACTAATTACCTCTACTTACCATCTAATAGGCTGCCTACACATTTTATTCCACTTGTAGAAATACTCATTATGCTTTTTTTGTAAGAATTTGATTAATATGAATCTCTCTTTTTTAAAAGATTTGTATTTATTTGGCACAGAGAGAGATAGCACAAGGAGGGGGAGCAGCAAGCAAAGGGAAAGGGAGAAGCAGGCAAGGCTCGATCCCAGGACCCCGAGATCATGACCTGAACCAAAGGCAGATGTTTACCTGACTGAGCCATCCAGGTGCCCTAACATGAATCTCATTAACTAGGGAAAGATAAGGTCTTTCTTTGTAAGTACTGAGTTTGGGCACGGGCTTGACCCAACAAAACGTTTTGTGCTTGATAGTGGACTAGTGAATAAATCTCTCCTTTAGAGATGTTGAATTCAAGAGCAGTAGGTGGTGGAGTAGACAGGAAGGGCAGAATTCAGGGACTCTGTTCTACACAGATGCCATGAGGTATAAAGAAAGAAGATAATTCGTAGGGGCAGAGACCATAGAAGGCAAATTCAAGAGTCGAGAGCTAAGCTGTTACCAAGATGAAAATCTAGCTCTGTGTGAGACCATGAACCTCCCAATGACAGATCTCTACAACTTGATAGAACCTGAGCATGTCACCATTCTGCATTCTGAAGAGGCTTACGTGTTCATGTTTAATGATATACTAGTTTTCTTAAAAACATCAATTTCATTGGTATTTCTAGAAACTAACGTTTCTGTCTTTCATTAATTTGATTACTATCAACTTTGGACTGGAATTGACTTGTTCTTTTGTTTCCTTGCTTTTTTTCCCCTCATTTTAATTTCAGAGATTTTTGAGTAAGAACAATTAAGTTACTGTTTTATAGAGACTAGTTTTTGGAAGTAAATGCAGGATTCGAGACTTGGAAGGATAAGGGAAGGATCTCATGCCAGGACTAGACATATTTTTCCCTACTTCTAATTCTGACGTGTGCTTACAAAGTATAGTTTAGAATCTGGGGAGAGACTCAGACAAGAGTTTCCTAAAATCCCAAAGTTAATTTTATTTTAAATATTTTGGTACCTTCATTTACATGGGATGGATTAGGAAGTTACCATAGTTGTAGGGGTGAACATTATATAATGAATCTGTAATTCTAAAGGTGAATACAATTGTAATTAAGTGTGGAAATCATTAATGAAATAGAATACTACCAAACAATAGAAAGGAGGCTTAGTGCAATATAGTGGAATGAGCATCAGTTTTGATTTGTAAATCGTTTAGCTCCTGACCTTACTTGTCAAATGACTCTACAAACTCATATAACTTCTCTGAGCCTCAGCTTCCACATTTGTCATATTGGGAGAGTGATAATACAGATAATTTTTTTTATGTATATAACATTAAATAGAGATTCACTATCTTCTTCTATTCTTGGAACTGAGCATTGAGAAGTCATGAGTTTCAATTGAAGAAAAGACACAAACCCTCATTCTCTAATCTCTGCTACTCGAAGCATGGAAAACGAGACTGACAATGCCCAGGAGCTGTTGAGTACCACATTACCAATAGTTAGAGGTCATTTTACTAGGATTAAGAGTATTTCCCTGAATCACTAAACCATTTTCATAATTTAGTTTCATAACTTAGTAGAATTATAAATTAAAGGTGTGAGCATTCACTGCTTTCCTAACTCTGGTATAAAACTTGACCCATAACAAGAATAAAATGAGAAAAATCTGTTTTCTTAAGTATATTATATTCATTGCACATTTTTTGAACATGAAAATATGCCTCATAATTTAAAGAAAATATGGGGCAGTAATGACTCTAAAAATAAGAAAAACTTCTTATTCAGACTTTTATGAAAGTGAAATAAGGTATCTCATCTAAGTCCCAGTGTTTGAATTAGCTTTAAAACCTAAAACATCTGTGGATTCACTGAATATGATAAAGATTTCAACTGATATTAATTGAATTAATTATTACATATTGTTAATCTTTTGGCTGTCTCTCGAAGATGTATTTCCTTAAACATACCACATTATTTAATGTCACTGAATATGTTGATGGTGCTGTTCAAATGTCAAAGAACTGCCAGAGTTCTAGGGAAAAGCTAGTTTTTCATGTGTGTTTAAATTTCTGGCGCACTTCAACTCATCAAAAAGAAAAATCTAGCCTTTAAACCATGTCATCTTGGACTTTACCTTACATTTGAAGGAAGGACTCTCCAGCAGAATATGGGACATACATTGTTATTTCTAAAGGGCAATTGTATATTAATTGAAAACCTAGTTAAGAGTCCACAATCTTGGAACACTGAAAAAAATAAAATTAAGATGTTAAGGGGAAAAAAAACGTAATTAAGGTTGGATGTATGCAAGTGAAATGCTGGCGTTCTTGGTTGTGGAGGGTTGAATTTTAATTACTCAGATTATCATTACATTATTATCATTAGAAACCACTGGTGAGTACCTACGTACTGTGTTTTAAGTAAATCTGCTTACTGTCAACAGGTAGAAAGACCCCAATGTTACAGTAGGGATGTTTCTATATCATGCTAAATTACTATGTTGACTTACAAAACACACTTGTAATGGGTATATCATTTGGTATCATAAAAATAGTTCTTTTAGAACTTGAAAATATGAAGAGAAGATCTGAGAGAGAGAGGGGGAGAAGGGAAAGAGTAAGAGAAAGAGAGACTGAGCACTAGAGAAGTATACTAGACACTAAGCATAGTGTTCGGGAAGTAATTTTTCTTTGTTGCTCCATGAAATAGGTGAGGGAGAAACAGAGCTGAATGGGTAGATATTATAGAGAGTAAGATGTTTACATGTAACAAAGAACTTTTTCACAGCACTGCTTCATGAAATTGTGAACTTCCCAATACCAGATGCAATTACAAAGAAGCTCAATTTTTTTCTTCTTTTTTTTCCTTCATATTGTAAAACAGTAGCTTTCAAATTATTTACAATAGGAAATAATTCTTTCAAAGAGAACATTTGAAATGTAATACAGAATCCTGAGATGCCTGGTTGGCTCAGTTGTTAAGCGTCTGCCTTCAGCTCAGGCCATGATCCTAGGGTCCTGAGATCGAGCCCCACATCGGGCTCCCTGCTCTGTGAGCCTGCTTCTCCCTCTCCCTCTGCCTACTCCTCCCCCTGCTGTGCTTGCTCTCTCTCTCTCTCTCTGTCTGTCAAATAAATAAATAAAATCTTTGAAAAAAATATGGAACACAAAATCCCAGTATTTAAAAACCGAAATAAAAGGCCATACATATAAATTTATTTTATAATTAACATGAATGATAATTATTGATTCATTCATCAATCCTTGGTTTCACAGAAGTCCTGATGTTGGTCTCCAGTCTGTTAAAATCTGGGGTTTAGCATTTTTTAGTGTGTAAAGCATTTGCTTCTTCACATACTTTTTTGTTTAATTGTGAAATCTGAATCAAACATTTGAGTTCCTTCTAATGCCCAGTAGTATAATTTTAATATTAGCCTTAGAGAGAAAAACCCTGCCCTGTACTGAGTAGGCGAGTGAACAGAGACACATGTGATTTGCCTCTGATGTGTGTGAGGAATGCCTGTGGACTGAAAAGAGGCACAGGTGATCTCTCCAAGGTGATTCAAAGTTTCTCTACGTGGGTGAGATATCTCTATTTCTCTCTATATATCCATTTAGTTATGACCTTGGTTGTGGTTATAGTTATAGCTTTCAGAGACTTGAGACTTTTCTTACTGAAGTGTAGCTGACATATGTTACATTCATCCAATTTATACAAGCTAGCGATTGGGCAAGTCTATACATACTTTATGCTCCACTCACCACAAGCGTAGTTTGGTCTGTCCACCATACAATTAGTTACTTAAGATTTAAAAATAAACATAGCAAATAAATTTTAAAAATTCTTTTTTTTAAAGATTTTATTTATTTATTTCACAGAGAGAGAGAGAGAGAGAGAGAGATCACAATGTGGCAGAGAGGCAGGCAGAGAAAGAGGGGGAAGCAGGCTCCCTGCTGAGCAGAGAGCCTGATGCAGGACTCAATCCCAGGACTCTGAGATCATAACCCGAGCTGAAGGCAGAGGCTTTAACCCACTGAGCCACTCAGGCGCCCCTAAAAAATTCTTTTGACAATATAATACTATACTTTTATGATCACTGCCCTGCCTAACACTAAAGATAGCTTATCTCGTTTAGCCCATCACTGGCAACTTTCTCCACTTTCCTCTTGCCACACTGGGCTGTCTCCAACTCTGATGCACACACGTACACACACACACACACACACACACACCCAACACACACTTATGGCTGCCCCAGTTTGAAAGCCCTAATTCTACTGATCAGTTATGCACACATGAGAATTAAATTTAGAATGTTTTGATTTCTGGTAAATTTGCATGAAGGGAAATCTTGTTTCCATTATCTGAGTTGAAATTGGTTCAGTTAAGATTTTAATATACCAGAAAATCAATATTAAGAATTTGTTTTATATAATTTTATGCCTCCTTCAAATTTATAACTTCCAGAAATCTATTGACTTTCCAATGAATGTTTCAAGATGTGATGTTGTAGTTGGTATTGGACCCTGCACTAAGGAAATAACACTTACAGGGCGGCATTGAACTCTTTTGATTTAATGAAATGATTTAAATTTATTTTTCAAAACTAAAAAAGTGATGTAAAATTTAGCATATTTATGAAATCATTGTGTTTTTAGTCAAACTGATTGGGTGGCATAAAATTTACAGGTTGCATGATAAATTTTCATTGATAGTTTTTCACTACTTTTGTTTATATCAGGTATTTTTTCACATTTTCAATAGGGAGGTGAAAAAAAGTTTTGGATAATAATTTCTGCTAAGTCAACCATCAGATGATATATTTTATTCACAGAGAAGACGAGAGAAAGTTTTTTGATTCACTGGTCTCACCTTATACTACTTTAAAAAACAAATACGATCTAATACCTTTTCTTTCCCCACCATCTAATTTTACCTTCACTATAATCCTGCAAAGTTAGCATCATCACGATCACATTAGAATCAGAGTAATTAAGACTTCAAGCTAGAGCTAAGGTAAAAACCTCAGTCAGATTCTGCATGTAGGACTCCTTTCACTGGGTCACAGCTGTCCAGGATGTTTGCTGTTTGTTCATCGTGCACGAGGTACTGTTTTGATTGAAAGAAGGTGAGAGATGCCTCTAGACTTTCAAGTCCCTTAAAGAGCTTTCTATGTACTCTCAAGGGATTTGGGTGGGGGATTGGTGACTCTTAAGTGTTTCCAATGTTTTTTCTTTTTAAGTTGCAGAGGGTTGCCTAACTCATGATGCTAAACCATCATGGGTGTGCTCATTCACATGAGAAATCTAGAAGATCCTAGAGTCTAGGAGGAAAAAACAAACAACGCAAATGAGAACTTGAGAATGGTACTTATTAATGATTCTCCCAACAGGGTTCTGGGATCATTACCATCAGCATTGCCAGGTAACAGAAACGCCAGTTCTTGGGCTCCACCCCAGGCTTACTAAATCAGATACTCTGGAAGTAAGACTTGTTGGTTTGTTTTTTATCAAGCCATCCTGCATGACTTTCATGCAGGTGTAGTTTGAGAACCCCTGCTGTGTGTCCTTAGGCTTCAGAGTATTTAGAAACTTAACCATTATTTCATAGAGAAATAAAAAGTATAGAAAGATATAAATTCTAAGAGGTAGTAAATCTAATTGGTTTGTGAAGATTAGTGGAATAGAGTCTTTTGTATTTGGTCTTTCAGAAGGAACCTTTAGATCTCAATAAAAGCTTTGTTAAACCAGAGCTTTTTATTTTAAGAACAGTTGTGCTCTATGCTGAACTGAGACCTCGAAAAAAAAAGTTTTTTGCACTTCCTTTTATGTTAAATTCCTTATATCTCATGACTGTAGAGGGAAAACTAAATTGTGCATAGACCCTTATAAAAGAAAGCTCACAACGTTAAAGAGATGGCAGGTCACTTAAGAAGAAATTGTTCTGGGTCCCCATCAGGTCAGAGTCAGATGTTACTTGAGGTGGTAGAGGAGGCAGAGAGAAAGGTTAGAGTATTTTGAGTCATAATAGAAAGACTATTGAATAAAGTCAATAGATATTCCTCAAATATTGTATTGAATGTTGAATGCCATTGAATTTTCTAGGCATTTCAGATATTTATAAGTAAAAAAATAGACAAAGATCACTGTTCTGGTAGGTTATATTGTATTCAGGAAGTCAGATTTAGGCAACAAATCTTATAAGTAAGTAAATTATAAAATATGCTAGAAATTGATGGTGTTGTGGAAGAAATTAAAAAAAAATGAAGACTCATTAAGGAAACCCTTTAAGGGGATAGAGTGTTGTACTCCCAACTAGACATGTTATGGATCCTGTGCTAAGTCCCATGAATTAAGCCCTCCTTCAACAGATAGTATTTATTTAGCAGTTGTTGGCAGTGAATGTATTTGTGGAGGGTGTGGTGGCTCTCCCATTACCAGCCTTCCCCAATCCTGATGGACTTTCACATGTGACAAAGGATGAAAGGAAAACCCAAATCTAAATTTTCTTTTACTGTGAATGGAGTTGCTACAAAGTAGGATTTTTCCAAATCAACTAAATAGGCAATAACAATAAAAACAAAAATTAAACAGACACTGAAGAAAGCTTGTAAAGGGATGAAAAGAGAGAATAAAGAGTCAGGGGCTGGGAGCAGCCTAGACCTAGTTCATTAACAAGTTATAGATGGTTTATGTAATTTCTGTCTCTTTGTGCAAAAGGTGGCTGTGTTTTAATAGGAACCTCTTTCCTTCTCCCAAAACACCTACAAAAACTAAAGGACACTGAACAGTAACTTTCAAAATGCCTTCCATTCTTGGCCATTCCTCCCTTTGCTCCTTCCTTTCTCTTTCTCTTGCTGACCCTGGAAATTAAACTTGATCTACTGATGGGTGATCCATCGTTCTTTTTTTTTTTAAATTATTTTTCTTTAAAGATTTTATTTATTTGACAGGAGAGAGATCACAAGTAGGCAGAGGGGCAGGCAGAGAGAGGGGGGGAAGCAGACTCCCAGATGAGCAGAGAGCCCGATGCGGGGCTTGATCCCAGGACTCTGAGATCATGACCTGAGCGGAAGGCAGAGGCTTCAACCCACTGAGCAACCCAGGCGCCCCTGATCAATGGTTCTTTAAGTTGTAGATGTCCTTATCTAGCAGGACTGAGTTCTGAGGCACAGATCTCCATGGTATGTCTTTAAGAAATGCATATCAACACATCACTTGCCAAAAATACTGTCTTTACGAGATGTATTTTTCATGGCACATATTCCAGTATCACATGAGCTTTTGTGTGAATGTATTGTAAGGTTTTCTTAGACAGATTTTTGAGGTATAATTTGCATACTGTTATAGGTTGAATCATGTCTCTCGCAGAAGATGTTGAAGTCCTAATCCCCAGGACCTCAGATTGTGACCTTAACCAACACAATGATGGTTAGTTAAGATGAGGGCATACTGGAGCAAGGTGGATGCCTAATCCAATAGGATCGATCCTTTTTATAAGAGATAGAGACACACAGGGAAGGGTGATCGTGTGACAATGGAAAACAGATTGCAGTGATCCAACTCCAAGCCAGGAATGGCAAGGATGCCAGCAAATGCCAGAAGCTGGAAGAGGCACAGGAGGATGACCGTCTAGAGCGTTCAGAGGGAACATGGTTCTCCTTGACAACTTCACTTTGGACTTATTCAAGCCTCTAGAAACATGAGACCATAAATTTCTGTTGTTTTAAGCCATGCAGATGGTGGTGCGGCAGGAAACACATACACATGCTATAAAATTCAGCAGTTGACACACACAATTCAGTGAGTTTTAGCGGCACACAGAGTTGTACAACTATCACCACAGTTCACTTCTAGAACACTTCTACTAGTTCAGAAAGGTTCCTCATGTTGATTTGCTGTGTTCTTATTCTACTTCACCTTCAGCCGCAAGCAACTACTAATCAGCTTTCTGCCCCCATAGATTCGGTCATTATGAACATTTCATATAAGGGGAATCATAAAATGTATTGTTTTTTTTGCATCTAGTTTCTTTCAATTAGAATAATGTTTTGGGAGTTCATTCATATGATACAGCTTTTTAAGTTTTTTAATATTAAGTTAATTTTCCCCAGAGGCAGTCTACATGTAATGCCAAGTCCTGGGATGCACGTAATATACATTTTTGGCCAACAAGAAAGTTTTGGGAGCAAACGTGAATTGACATTGTGATGGGACCTCAAACTCTATTAATAGAGTATCGAAGGGGTATCGAAGGAGATGTTATTTCATGCCTTTATTTATTTCAGTAGTTCTCAAACTTGAGCATCTATCAAAATCACCTGGAGGACTGGTTCAAAGGGAAATTGCAGAGAGTCCCTTCTCTGGTTTCTGATTCAGTGGGCCTGTGCCGGGCCTGAGAATGTGCATATCTAACCAGCTCCCGTATGCTGCTGCTGGTTCATGGAGCATCCTTCGAGAATGACTGCTTGAACCAGAAGCTACATTTAGTGGTGGTAGGGCTCCTGCCTTCTTCTCGGTGACTTCTTCTTAAAATAAGTAGGAGAGATTACTGTTTCTTAACCCAGAGTGGCCTCAAGTCCACATACATCTCTGAAAGCTCCGTTTAAGTTTTGATAACTATCATCCATACCCACTGTGGAATATTGCATCTCCTGGAGCTTCTGGTTTGCAGGATAAAATTTAAAAATCAATCAGCTTAATGTCATCTCTGTGCTGCATGCCTTCTTGAGATCATAGTCACTTGCCCTATTTTAAGGAAGTCTCAGATCCACAAGGCTGCTGAGAATTGCTAGCAATTTTTGTTTTCTTCTTTTTTTCCACCAGCAAGCTAGATTGAGGCCCACTTGCTTAAATGTACACAGATTGGTCAAAGTCTCCAGTGAATCAGTAATAAATGACATTTTCTTGGAATCATAGGCATCCCATTAACTTCTTCTTGCTTGTCTGTGTTTTTTCCCCTTTATCTCTAGTCTAACTGAAAAAACCATCTGAATTGCATTGTCTCTTCTGTGTAGTGTGTGATCTCACAGCTGCTAGTGTAGATCTATTGTTATAGGGAGAGTAAATACTTAAACTAAATAATACTAATTAAAAGCATTTTACAGTGAAAGCAGACCATTTGTTCAGTGATAGATGCAAATTTTGTGAGGTCTGAAGCATATCTTTAAGGAGAGGGAGGGCATCCTTTTTTAAAGAAAAGAATTCATAAGAATTTTATATTTTTATAAAATCATAAAATTATAAAATTATAAATTACAAAATTTATAAAATTTTATAAAAATATAAAATTTCATATTAAGTAGATATTTAGAATGAATAGGGCAACCACAACCCATTAAAGACAATCAAAGCTCACATAGTCTGAAGAAATTACATTTGCTTATTAACTGCCTAACATACCTATATCCTTTTTGTCTTTACAGTTTGGGGCTGTATACTCTTTGATGGTATCTACCTCTGGTGTGGATTCTGTAATATGTTTATATAAAGAATGGGAAGTAAATATTGTCCTATCTCTAGCAGGGTTGATTGAAATTTGTCTTTTATTACTCAAAGTTCAGGAAAGTTTGTTTCAGCTTCAAACCTCTTTGCCAATAACATAATGCTAAGACATAGCCCATCAGGGAAAAACAAAACACACAGCTTCACCCCCACAGCATTCCCTTTTCAAAAGAGGATTGCTGCAGGCGTAGACGAAAGTTCTGCTAAAGTTAGTTTCCTTTGATTTTCACTGAGGAAAAAGAAAGAATGCACAACGTTTGATTATTACACATACGGCATTACTGAGGACATTGCACACTGGCAAGATTTTTTTATTAGACTTCATCAAGACCAAAATCCTCCACTTATGACTTTATCTCGTGATCGGATGAATTTCCTATGGAAGAACTTTGGCTTCATGCATTTGGATCATCCTTTCCCCTCCTCAGCTACCATAAACTTCTGTGCTGAGCCACGTAGGACATGTTTAAGCAGCAGCATGATCTGATCTGCAGCCTGGTACCTTACACGCGCTGACTCCAGTGGGTTGGCAGTGATCCGGGAGGCCGTTCCTCGTTCTCACAATAATTTCACTTGATTCAGAAATTATGGGAGCTTCAGCAACGTGTCTTACTGAAACCACATCACAAGTATTCCCAAGTCAACTCTCTCTTACTTACACTCCAAAAATGCCCATAGGCTCTCTAAGGTTATCTGACACAAAAGAGAACATTCTCATTTAATTGCAGAGAAATAAGCTCGCTTTTGGAAATTTTACAAAAGCACCCCGCTATGCGATCAGACTGCCGTGACCTTGCCCTGGTCCTAGGGCTAAACCCTTACCTAAATAGTGAGTCTCTAGGAAGGTGCAGGTACACTGACTTCATGGGAATTCCAGCTCCATTTTTGCTAAGAAAAATAGCTTAGGAGTGTGTTGTCGAACAGAGAAAGAGAGAGAAGAAAAAGGATTTTTCAGATGGGAGAAGTAATGCATGTAAACGAGAAGAGGAGGCGTAATTCTTATTTCTTGTGTAAAGTTGTCCTAACTAGACCTGAAATGACAATCAGAGATGTGCTTTCTGTGATTTTTTTTTTTTTTCGGGATGTTTTTTGAGAATGATTAGGGAGGACTAGATGAGAAAAGAGACTTGATTAAGACCCTTGCGGCCTGTGATTATGTTTCATATTTAAAGAGGCAATTAAAATTGTGGGAAGCTCCTATCTCGTTCAGCTTGGGCTGCCATAACAAAAGACCATACTAGGTGGCTCAAAAACCAGAAATTTGCTTTCTCACAGTCCCGGGAGCCTGGAGAACCCAGGGTTAAGGTCCAGCAAGATTTGGTTTCTGGGGACAGCTCTCTTCTTGGCTTGCAGATAACTGGTGTCTCTGTGTCCCCTTGCCTCCTCTTCTCTTGAGTCTGCAGTCCTGGGGCGCCCTGGTGGCTCAGTCGGTTGGGTGTATGCCTTTGGTTCAGGTCATGATCCTGGGGTCATGGGATCTTGGGATTGAGCCCTGTGGTGACCTGCCTGCTCAGCAGCGAGGCTGCTTTGCCCTTTGAGCTTCCCCCTGCCTCTGCTTTCTCTGTCTCTCAAATAAATGAATAAAATCTTAAAAAAAGAAAAGAGAGAGAAAGAGAGACCACAATCCTATTGAATTAGGATTCAATTCATCCTTAAAACCTTGTTTAACTTTAATTACCTCCCAAAGACCCCATGTCCAAATAAGATCACCTTAGGGGTTGGGGCTTCAACATAAGCGTTTCAGAGGACACATTCAGTTCAGCTTAGGAGAAGAGATAGGGCATGATTAAAATGGAAGGAAGGATGAGTGTCTCTATGTCAGGAATTGAAGGTCAATGTCGGAGCTCCTGTCCCATAGTTCTGCTCTTAAACACTTTCCATTTTTCACTATCCGTAAACCACTACAAAGCTTTAAAGTATTTTTCCCAAAATACTTAAAAAAAAAAAAAGTGCTCTTTTTTCCAGGCTCTCTAAATATCTGAGGAGGTCTTCAAGTGAAAACTTGACCTTGCTTATTTTTATCATTCCTTCTGTATTAGATGACCAACAAATTGTTCTTGAAGAATCTGCCCCAGATGTATTCCCCTGCCCGAAAGAGCTCGTGCAGCCACCTGAAGAAAACACTAGGCGTACGGCAGAACTCACAATATTGTCATTATCCGTCATTCTGTTTTTAAGCCCGTGTTCATTTCACAGACACTTAGGAGCCCCTTTTGTATGGCAGATGTTATGGATACATCTGGGAGCAAAACAGACTAACATCTATAGCTTTGTGGAGATTTACATCCTGGGATTTTTTTTTTTTTTTCTGAAAACAAACAAAACATTGTCATTTTATTCTTGGTTAGCTAGCATTTATCTGGCTTTAAAATTAGTTTAGCCTTGGAGTGAAATTTTTCCTTTATAATTACCTGTAAGTTGGATTTTCGCTCCTATTCATAGTCAAGTCAGAGTGGCTTTAAGTTACAACAATAATCTGCATTTAAATAGAAATCCTTCCTGCCAGCATTTATGGCAGAGCGTGAAAATATCATTTTTACAAAGGGTATTGTTCGGAATATATAACTTACTTTGTAATTAAATATAAAAGTGTTTTAGATTTTCATATCACTTAAAGAAGCAAGGGGATTGTGCACTTTAAAGCTATTGAGCTTTGTGAATAAGAGAAATTAGCAATTCTGAGCCATTACAATTGCTTTTTAAAGATTTAATTTCTAAAAGATGTATCTTGCCAGATTGTGAAGGTCACACTGTGCAGTAACAAGACTGAGTACCAAGTCCTTACGTTGAAGTCGGACTACCCACTGATAATAATATTTAGGGTCTGCGTTTCACAGAAGTAGACGTGTTCTGTCGGCACACAGTGGGATACTCCAGTCTCCCTGAGATACCTTTTCTCTGAATATTGGCTATTGCTGTGCCCTTCAACAGATCAGAACACCCAGATCAGAAAAGTATGACTTCTGGGACGCCTGCCTGGGGGGCACAGTCAGTTGAGCTTCCCATTCTTGGTTTCAGCTCAGGTCATGATCTCAGGGTCCAGGAATTGAGCGCAGGCTCCCTGCACAGAGGGCAGTCTGCTTGAGGTTCTCTCCCTCTCCTCCTGCCCCTCCCACCCTGGTGCACACACACACTCTCTCTCTCTTTCAAATAAATAAAGTCAGTAAAAAAAAAAAAAAGAAAGAAAATCATGAATTCTGTCAATTTCATTCCTTGTCAGTGTCAAAGTCCGCATTATGATTAGTTCCACAAATAATTTTAATTAACGAAAGCAAGTTATTTTATAATAGAAACTGAAATCTCTGTGGTAAAGCAGAAATAAAGAAAATAGTTCTGTTCAAAATATGTGTCAGGAGAGAGCCATAGCAGCTGGTTCCCTGACTTCCTGTGTGCCCCTAGAAGCCTGGAAAAGGAATGATGTGTTGAGTTTCACATTTTTTTTTCCTTTGAGGGCAATAGGTATATTGGTTCATGAGGAGAGGTATGACTTTCCTACAAAGTATTATGAAATGAAACTAAGAGAGACCATTTTGATTAGCGGTGTTTTACCACCACCACCTGGATGACTGTTTTTAACATCGGTGGAACTTGGGGCACCTGAGTGGCACAATTGGTTAGGTGTCCAACCCTTGGCTCAGGTTGTGATCTCAGGGTCGTGAGATCGAGCACCGGGTCGGGCTCTGCATTCAGCACAGTCTGCTTGAGACCTTCTCTCCCTCTCACTCTGCCCCTGGCCCTGCTTGGTCTCCCTCCCTAAAAATAAATTAAAAAATTGGGAAAAAAAAGATATCAATGGAATCAAGGGCTTAATACTACATTGATGTTAGTCATTTTTCTGGGTGTCCAGAGACAGAGAGGGTTCTGATATGTGTAGCTTTTGGATTATCTGCAGGTCAGGAATGATGATTAGTGTCATATCTTAGAAGGGGTCTCATTGTTGCTTTGAGTTTTAAATAACAGAATATGAGTGAAAATCTTTTGCCCATAACAATGGCAATGGAAATGCTAATTAGTATTATTTTCCGCAGTGTCCTATTGGCTTAAGTCGCTTCATCCTAAACTGAGGTTATCAAATGGGACAGGCATGCAAGATGTCATAGACAACAATTAGAGAACAAACAGAGAAATGAGCTGGGGGCCCGACAGCCATGCTCCCTGAACATTTTGACTTAAAGAATCAATAGAATTCAATATCAAAATCTGGAAAGTGGCACAGAGCTGCCCATTTTTGAAGTTTGCTAGCAATACGTTTTTGAAAAGGCTACTACATTGATTATCCACTCCCGTTTCATAGGAAGGACATAATCGCAGACTGAAAAACAGACCTTGAAATTGAACATATTTGGCTTGATAAAATGCCTGTTATATTTGTCTTTATTTTTCTCTGTTTTCCGAAGGCAGCTGGGCACTTTGGTATGAGTTGATAGTACTGGTGTTTTGACACTTCTGCTGTAACCCATAGGTGCTCCTCTCTCTCTCTTTCTCTTTTTTAAGATTGTATTTATTCATTAGAGAGAGAGTGAGAGAGAGCATGAGAGAGGAGGTCAGAGGGAGAAACAGATTCCCCGCAGAGCCAGGAGCCCTGCATGGGACTCGATCCTGGGACCTCAGAACAGAGCTGCCAGGCAGGTGGGGGCTCGGTCTGCTGTGCTGGGAACAGGGGAAGTCAGTTCTGTTGTCAGCCCTTCTAGAAAGGCAGAACCCTCTTTCACAGTGGTGGCCCCACGCGTACATCCAGATAGGGCCTTGCCTTTTCCTTGGCGGGTATTTCTGGATTTGTTCAGATGTTCAAAAAAGAGCCCAGAGATCATAAAACGTGATGAAGTTTTAGGGTCTTTTAAACACGACTCTTACCTTAGGAAGTGCTTTACTATACTGAACAGGGAAGGGCACCCCAGGTTAACTAAATGAGATAAATATCTTAGTACGCTGATTAGGAGTGTCCCATTGATACAATACAGTATTTCTGCCCCCAAACAAAGAGTTTGTTGCTGGTATTGTTGATTTTTAGAACACGGGTATTAATTAATCTAAACAACAAACGTACAGTTGTAACGCTGAGCCCTAAATCCTCTCTCTTCTTCTTCCTGAGACTTAGTCTTCTGTATCCTTTTCCTTCTGATTGGTTTGGGATTTGTTTTGAAGAGAATGCATATTGTGTGCATGTGTGTGAAATAAACCTATCCTGCAGGATACCTTTTTTCAATAGTGTAGGAAGGCTTGTAGTGGTTAGAAGCTAAGAGATGAGAAGCTAAAATAAAATGGGAACCAAATACCCTCTCACACTTGGGGCCCATAGGGAGCATTTAGGAGCTGATGGGGTGTTTCTGACATCTGACCCCTGTGCTCATCTTACTGCTATCTCTCAACTAGTGGAAAGAGGGAAAAAAAAACGGGGAGAGCCCCCACCCCCCAGTCCTTGGAAAGGTATAATGGGGGAGTGATGCACATTTATTCACATGTCAACCTTAGAGATCTTCCTCACATGCCCACCGCTGAGTTGGGCCTTGCAATCTTGTGCTGGGAGAGCATGTGTCTTGCTTAAATTCAGAAGTTGTAGTGTGAGAGGGAAGAATGAATATTGGTAGACACTAAGTAGCCAGTTACCTGACTTAGAAGTGGAGCTCTTCTTGCCATGGATTATTCTGAGATGACAGCAGCATCCACAGAACAAAGATTAAATGGGATGGGGTGGGGTGGGAATATTTTTGAGTGGTGACACATTCATTTTTTTAAGGGTTTGATTTTAAATTGGAAATGACTTTATATACTGAAGCAGCTGTTCTCGAAATCTACTCCAGGGATCTTTGCAGGTTCCAGAAACCAGTTTCAGAGATTGTGCAAGATGAAAGCTATTTCCATACTAATTGTAAGAAATTGTTTGCTCCTTTTTATTCTCATTCTCTCACGAATGAGCAGTGGAGTTTTCTAGAAGCCTTGCCGTATGTGTGATATCATTGCTCTGATAATGGAATGTGTGCTTGTCTATTCATCTGCTTAAACACTTCTCAGTTGTAATTTCTAATACAATATTACTTAGATTTGTTTTTTTAAAAAAAAGCTTTCTGGGTTTTGTTTTGTTTTGTTTTGCAATTTTTAAAAGTATAAAGAAGTCCAGGGCGCCCGGGTGGCTCAGTTGTTAAGCATCTGCCTTCGGCTCAGGTCTTGGTCCCAGGGTCCTGGGATCCAACCCCGCATAGGGCTCCCTGCTCTGCAGGAAGCCTGCTTCTCCCTCTCCTGCTCCCCCTGCTTGTGTTCCCTCTCTTGCTGTGTCTCTCTGTCAAATAAATTAATAAACCTTTAAAAATATATATATATATAAAGAAGTCCTAAGACCAGAAAGCTTAAGAATTGCTATCCCTAAGCATAATGCATCTTATCTTTAAACTCTAAAGCCCAACCTAATTCTTTAATAAGGCATTTGGTTAAACAAATGAAAGGAAACTATTTTTTACCTCAGAGTTTAGCATCAGACTTTGGAAGAATGTGCACATGCTTGTAGGAAAACTTTTTTGTGGGTTTTACCTCCGCTATATGATGTCATTTCTCACCAGCACATTTTTAGCATTTTTAGGGGTGCTCAAAATCAAATCATGAATAGAAAATGGCAAGTGCTTTTCAACTTTTCTTCCCTTAAGAAAAGAAAAATCTCTTTTTATCAGCAAGGTTAGAGGTTTACAGAGAAGTTTAGGATATTAGTGTTCATTCACTCTACCTGGTGTGTGTTGTGGGGAAAAAAAAAATCACTTTTATATTCTATAATGACAGTTAACTTGAGAATTTCTCAAGATTTGCTCAGTCTGACAAAAAGAAGCCGTTCAGCTAGAGATAAAGAGGCAGACTTTTCATTCTGACCCTGCATTTCAGTGTATCAGTGGTGTTTTAAATGCTAAAATTACATTGCTAAGTACTTCCTGAGAGATTAGAGAATTGTTCCCCCTCTTAAAAACTGTATAATAAGTAAATTTTTTTGCCCTCAGCTTTGCTGTTTCTGACATTTCTGTACTTTAATATTTTTGGTTTCCTTCTCAAGAAAATTATGAAACTTTTATTAAGAAACACAGATGCACCCATTACCTTACAAGACATTGAGGGAGCACTTCCAAATTATTTTTGCATCTAAATTAAGGGATGGGAAAGAAATTTGGGCAGGCACTGGGGATTTAGTGGAGGGTAAGTTTCGACCAATGTGCAAAAGCAGTCTTCAGGCACACTCCCAATTCATTTTCAAATAAAGAGCCGAGAAACAGTATGTCATTTGTTCTAGGAAAAGAAATGCCTTTCTCTTGCCATTATACCAGATTCTTAGACAAAACATGAACGGTATAGAATGGATATTTTTGTGTTCACTTTCCCTTATTTCATCCTCTTGTCTCATCTAATTACAGTAATTGCCAAGCCATAGGAACAAGCACATTCTGAAATTTGCAAGACCTTACCACAATAAAGCGTGAATTTTATAATTTACATATTACGCTGAAATCTGTGCTACAATGTGACAGCTTCTCTACATTCAGGCAAAATTCACCAGGACTGAATATTGGGTATTTTGTGAAATAGACATATTGTTTTTGTGTACATTTCATGGTGAAATTTTGGGAGTTTGAACTCAGAGATTCGGGAATTAATTTGGGTTTTCATAACGTGATCAGTAGATGACCCGGGGTACTGGAGACAGAATTGGACCCTGAGTCTGGACCCGATCAAGACTCAGTGACCGGACTCATTGTGGACCTGATCCCTAAAAGGAAGCTGAGTAGATTGGACAACAAATTTCACATGCCTGTGTCTCACTTTCTTATTTTTCACTTTCTAGATGTACAATCTTGGGCAAGTCACTTAGCCCATGTCTCAGTTTTGCCATCTATAAAATAGGGATATCCAGGGCTGTTGGATGGATTGGGAGAACTAATTTACATAAAATGCAAAGAACAATGTGTGGCTCATAAGCGCTATAAATGTGCTATTACTATTATTGTTATTTATAAAGGGAGAAGATGATCAGAACAAGCTCTGAGACTTCTTTCAGCTCTAATATTTTTATTTAATTGAAGGAGGAGAAAGACTCATAGTGCCACATTTTTGTGGAAAAATCTCATCAAATTTATGTTGGCTTGTTATGGTTCATATTATTGTTTATATACAGCTCTCTCCCTTCCCCCATATCACAGTTCCTGCCTTGTGGTCAGGGATCACTGTCCCCCTGCTTCTTGACCACCGGAAGCTCCTTTCCTCAGGTTTGCAAAAAGATTTACACACAACCTCCCACCCAAGTCCTGCTCTAGGTCCCTGCCTGGCTCCCTTTCAGGCCCCCCCCCTTACTGTCTCAAGCCACAGTTTCCCTCAGGTGGAGAACCCTTTCCAGAGCTCCTTCATCCCATGGGACACAGGGTCCTGCTCCAGGTGCCCCTGCACAGACAGCCAAGTCCAGGCTCCGGTGCTTTAGACAGCTTAGCCCAAGGTGTGAGGACACACATGTCCACATTTAAAATTAGAACAAAGTGGTAGTTCATAGGTTCTTCTTAGAGACTAACTTCTTAGGTCTCTCCGGAGCCTTCAGACCACCTTGCCCAGATGAAAATAGAGTCCTCCTTAAAGGAATTGGTTTTAGCATCTTTTCCTACCAGGATTTCTGGATCCCTTCCTCTAGGAAAGAGATAGGGAAACAGCAGGCCTTCCTTAATAACCTCAGAAAGTTTAGATTAAGGCAAGTTTCCACCCCCAGCCTAGAGATTTTTTGCATTTTGATGCAGAGCTTTGTATTTCTTTGTCTCCATTGCTTGGATTCTAGAAAAGGATCCTTGCTTGGGTCTTGCATTGCAAGAAGCTAATTAAAAGTGTGTTTTTGTTTGCTTGTGTGTTTTTGCCAATATTAACTGCTTTCAAAGGAAAATCCAATTTTCCATCTACACACACACACACACACACACACACACACACAATGCTGGAAGCCTTTAAAAAAGAATGGTTTTTAAAAAAGAATGGCCATTGATATTGTGTGCGTGTATCTGTGTGTGTGTATATTTATATTTACTTAACACATTCCAATCAAAATTTTACCCATAGTGATTGGCTTTTGCCCATACAAACCTACCTTCCAACCATGGATTTTTAAAATTTTTTTAACCTTGTAATGAGAAGCCTACTGCATGTGAATATGTGTTTGGGGAAAGGGGGCAGGGAAGGGGTGTGGTGTGGTGGAGAGATGGTGAGATCATATACCTTAGGAAGATCTTAAGATAATATAATTCCTTTAAAAAATAAAGACCCTTAACACAGTAACTTCTGCCAAGTATTTTTCCCCTTATTAATGTCTTATTTTGAAACAACTTCAAATTTACAGAAATGTTATAAAAATAGTACAAAGAGTTCTCTTATACCCTTCACCCAGATTTCCCGGTGGTTAACATTTTATCATATTTACCCTTTTTCTGAATTTTTTGAGAATAAGTTGCAGACACAATGCCCATTATCTTTTTATTTCTTCCCAACATTTTGTCAAGAAAGTTTTCTTTTTTTTTTAAGATTTTATTTATTTATTTCACAGAGAGAGAGAGAGAGAGAGAGAGAGATATCACAAGTAGGCAGAGAGAGAGAGAGAGGGGGAAGCAGGCTCCCCACTGAGCAGAGAGCCTGATGTGGGGCTCGATCCCAGGACCCTGAGATCATGACCTGAGCCGAAGGCAGAGGCTTTAACCCACTGAGCCACCCAGGTGCCCCTTGTCAAGAAAGTTTTCAAACATACAGACAAATGGAAAGAATTTGCAGTGAATGCCTCTAAAGACAATGCCTGATTATTCCATTACATTTTACCAAACTTGGTTAATTACACGTCTGTTTTCCATTTACATGTTCATCCTTTCATCCCATTGCTTTTTGAACAACTTTACAGATGTATAATGTACAAACCGTAAAATTAACCCATCAAGGAATTTTAATCTACAGTCAGATCATAGGAAACCATAGCGTAGTTTGGTAAATTCTAACAAAGCAGCCCATTTCTCAAGATAAGTTCCTCTCATCTTGTAAAAGGAGACTGATCTCTGCTTGGGACCCTGACCTGTAATCCAAGACCTGCTTCTCCCTGATGGTTGGAGTCTCAGAAAATCAAATGACTCATTCTGAAGCTCAGTTTTTGGAAATCTGGAATGAGGCCATTTTGGCCCATTGATCAATTCATTTCTTGTAGCCCAAAAATGCAGAAATTCTCAATGTGAGCATCCCTGTTTCTCCTTACCCTGCACAGTGTATTGCATTACACCTTTTGTTTGCTTTCCTCAGAATTAGTCCTGATGACATCATGGGGAGCAAGTTAGCCTGAACATTTAAGGGGATAAAACACTCATGCCTTGAGGACTCTTCGAGAGCGAATCATTTATACATAGCATTTGCGGCATTCTTCTGTGAAATGGAATCTTGCTGTTACTAATGCAGAAGCCTGCTGGTAAATGCTCAGACTGTACATATTAGCCAGCTGGTGGCTGAATTCTGACTATTGAGCTGCCTAGAATTGGAATAATTAATTTTCCTTGAGAAAGTACATTGTGTTGTAGCTTTTTGGATTTGTGACTGTAATCTGTAATCACCAGGGAATTTATTTAGATTTGCAATTATACTAGAGTTAGTAATTTATAGTAGATATGGGAGTTTGCTAAATAGGGGAGGCATAGAGCTGTGAGTTCCCATTAATAGTTTTGTGAGCTTTGTATAATACCCAAGCTGTTAGCAAAGAACTATTAGCTAAATAGTCAGTTCATGTTCGTCTTATCTAATGAAAGCAGAACCTAACGTGTTTACCTCAGGAGTTTTCCCATTTATTTAAAATACGGTTTCTTTGCATGAAAAGGGAGTGTTACTATAAAGCTTATATTTTAAAGAAGTGTGATTATGAATAATAGCTTCCTAGATATATACCATTGTGTTCTTTAATATATTCCGGTAATATGATTCTTCTTATTGTGCCTATGAAGTAATATTCCATCCTCTATTAAATACTGTATCTTGAAGGAAAGAACGTGTGAATTGACTGCTTTTTAAAATTATGCATTTTCGTTGGATAAAAATAAGGTTTCTTGGGAGAAAAAAGTATTCTTACTAATATATACCAATTATTTTGAAAAGATGCTCATACATAATTATGTCGATTACTCATAGATCAGGGAAGAAAGTAGACATGACTAATGGGAAATCATCAACATTGCCAAGAAGCCTTTATCTAATTTTAGTTCAATGTAGCCCTCATTACACTTTGCAACCCTTTAACACTTTTGTGGTTATAATTCTGCAGAATTGCATAATTTATAAAATTGTATTGTGCGTAAAATTATTGCTCATGTGATGAAGAAGGACTGTGTTTTAAAAAAGAAAGATACCTTGTTCTATATCAATATTTAAGATGAAATTTCATATTTGATAATAATTTTAAAGTGATGAATTTGCATCCCCAGAAAATGGAGGTTCTCAGCTGCTCAACTAGGGACCCAAGAAGCTGAGATGTTTTAGAATTCAAAATTCTTTTGATTTTGAGAAGTGAATTCAATGCTTCTGCAATACAGAAAGGAACATCTCCAGTGGAATCAAGCAGTGTATTAATATTTCTGCACTAAAAACAAGGACATTCCTTCTATCTGAGATCGATAGACTTTAAGTAGCATCCTGTGTGTGTGGAAGTTATTTTCAGTTAACATAGTTTAGATGAATGCAAGTATCTCTGGTTTTCACAGTTTTTGGATTTGAGAATTGCAGATAAGAATTGAGGACTTACAGTAAAATAATTGCTATTTCCTGGTGTATTTTTGGGTGTGTTCTGAGGAACTTCTCCAAAGAAGCCACTTAAGCCAAGTGTTATATTCTGTGAACATCAAAAGTGAAATGTAAGGCAGCAGTATTTTTTTAAAGAATTTTACGTATGTTGTTTCTGTTGGAAGCATGGTCTGCTTTCAAACTGACAGAGTTAAAATAGTCATATCCCAATTACAGCTTTGTTCACTAGTGTGAACAGTCCTTGTCCTAATTTTTTCCTGTCTTTAAATTCAATTCAGTTCAAAATATCTGGAAATTTCTACAACTTTTCTATAAACTGTAGTTGTTCATAAGCTAGAAAATAGCAGTATTATCAGTGAATATCATTATTATTTAAAATAAATATTTACTTCATTTTTCTTATGAAGGATTTTACTTGAGATTATGTTGAACTAAGTGTTTAGTACTAAGCTAAAGAAATAAATGTAGATAGATGTCTAATGGCTTTGGGAACAGAAATCCATGGTTAGTTATAAAAGGGAACAATTTGACAATCTTTAGTAAATAGAACTATTGGTTATTTGAAAACAAATATCATCCCAGGAGTTGTTGAGAAGCAAGGAACATAAAAATAGTCTCTACGAGCTTTTCATTGAAGGGAATTAAGGTTTAAATACTGAGGTAAAATAGACTTTCTGACATGTATTGATTTGAGTATAACTCATATAAAGGCAAATAAATAAGAGATCATTCTGTCTAACCTAGAAGAATGCAATTAATGCAGGCTTGGGTTCTATTCTTGGGCTTTTAAGAAAAAGAAAGAAAATAGTCTTTGAGACAGGGGATGCAAATGCCTTCATCTTTGAACACAGTTGAAAAAACCTGTAATCACTTCTTTCTTTTTTTTTTCAGGTTTTACTTTATTTTATTTTTTCCCCAAATATGTTATTTTATATTTTCAGTGTTACAAGATTAATTGTTCATGCACCACATGCAGGGCTCCATGCAATGCATGCCCTCCTCAATATCCACAACCAGGTTCACCCAAGCCCCCACCCCTTCCCCTCTAAAACCCTCAGTTTGTTGCTCAGAGTCCACAGTCTCTCATGGTTCATCTCCTCCCCACCTGATTTCCCCCCATTCCCCCTTCCCTTCCTTGTCACAGTGTCTTCCCTGTTTTTCCTTATGCTCCACAGGTAAGTGAGACCATAAAATAATTGGCTCTCTCTGCTTAACTTCTTTCACTCCGAATAATCTCTTCCAGTCCTGTCCATGTTGATACAAAAGTTGGATATTCCTCCTTTCTGATAGAGGCATGATATTCCATTGTATGTATGGACCATATCTTCTTTATCCATTCATCTGTTGAAGTGCATTTTGGTTCATTCCACAGTTTGGTGATTGTGGCCATTGCGGCTATGAACATTGGGGTACATGTGGCCCTTCTTTGTACTGCATCTGCTTCTTTGGGGTAAATACCCAGGAGTGCAATTGCAGGGTCATAGGGTAGCTCTGTTTTTAATTTCTTAAGGAAGCTCCATACTGTTTTCCTTTTTTTTTTTTAAAGATTTTATTTATTTGACAGAAACACAGCGAGAGAGGGAACACAAGCAGAGGGAGTGGTAGTGGGAGAAGCAGGCTTCCTGCCGAGCAGGGAGCCTGATGTAGGGCTCGATTCCAGGACCCTGGGATCACGACCTGAGCCGAAGGCAGATGCTTAACGACTGAGTAACTCAGGCGCCCCTCCATACTGTTTTCCAAAGTGGCTGCACCAGCTTGCCATCCCACCAACAGTGGTAGAGGGTTCCCCTTTTTCCACACCCTCTCCAACATTTGTTGTTTATTGTCCTGTTGATTTTGGCTATTCTAACTGGTGTAAGGTGGTATCTCAGTGTGGTTTTGATTTGAATCTCCCTGATGGCTAAAGATGAGGCACATTTTTTCATGTGTCTGTTAGCCATTTGTATGTCTTCTTTGGAGAAGTGTCTGTTCATGTCTTCTGCCCATTTTTTGATGTGATTATCTGTTTTATGAATGTTGAGTTTGAGGTGCTCTTTATAGATCTTGGATATCAGAACTTTGTCTGTAGTAATCACATCTATCTTAAAATCAAGAGGTTGAAATAGATTTTAGCTTTTATATGGATGAATGGGGTGCTAATTTGACTGTTTTTAATTAATGTATATATCTTACATACCATAAAGTATTTATAAATGTATTAAAAATGGAATTAATCTCAAATAACTATGGTGAAAGTGCATCCTGGAATACTTAGTAAACATTGTGGATGGATATATGAGTAAATATAGTTAAGTGACATTCTTTGTCACTTGGGAATTATGAAATCACTATATAAACTTATTTCATTCCATGTAAAACTAACAATTCAAACTTTATTTATTGAATATAAATTATTTATACTGCAATTGACAGAGAAGATAAAGAAATATTGAAATTCAAATGTTCAGATTTCTTTCTAGATAGTAACTTAGATCTAAAACCATAGATATACATGTGCACTGAACACTTTAAAATAATTGTGTATGAATACTTATTTCTAGAAAAACTGAGCTAGAGGCTACCAGGTAGAAAATACACTGATTATTTGGTGTATATATAAAAATTAAAAATATTCTAATGCTCTTGGAACCCCAATTTCCACTCCTTAGAATTTATTCTGCAGATATACTTGCATAAGTGTTTTTATAGCCATACTTATCAAAATATTTGAAATAGCCTCAATGACCACCTTTTGAGGGCTGATTAAATTAATTATGCTGCATTTAAAAGATGCAATTCAGTAGAACAATAACAATATAAAAAAGCTTTCTCTCCAGTGAAGTATTAAATGTAAAAAAGCTAGGTGCAGAAAAATATGTACATTATGATTCCAAGCATAATAAGAGAGAAAGTGGAAAATATCTACATTGGTGTATTTATATGTGTGCATGTCTATGTGAACTTTATATGAACAGAATTGTTCTGGGGAGGGAAAATAAGAAATTACAGCATTTATCTGTTGTAAAGAATGGCAACTTAGTATCAACATAGATATGAAAGGGACATTTTTTGATTCATACCACATGATTGCATTATTATTATTTTTACAATGAGCATATTAAAAAAGGGTTGTGCTTAAATTTTCCTACTTGCATGTTCAAGAAATGAAATCATTTGGGGACTGCCTATGGTGTGTCTCTGTGTAGTGGGCCCTGTTAGAGAAGATACCAGGGAAAAATAGGTCTTGTCTTATGAGCTGAAAATGGGAGAGATCAGCTTGGCTTTTTATCTTTCAATAAAGCAAGATGTGGTGAATTAATAATATTCCATAGCTTAAGAGTCTATTTAGATTCAGAATCTGCCTTAGAGAAAGATAAACTTTTTTGATTTGTATGATAGACTTGAAAACTGATGGTGAAATTTGTATTTCTACATGAATATTAAAGGATTTCACTAGGATGGATGAGCTAAGAACAAATCAAAACAAGAAATTAAGAATATTAAAATATTGTGTGAATTAGATAACTGGCTTGTGTGCCTAATCCTACATCATGAATTGATCAAGTACTTGAAATACTTAGATTAGTTTTCTCTCTGTAGCTTTGTGTTAGAACATTTCATTGCATAAACTTTTTATGATTAAAAATATCTTTATGACTGATCAGCACCTGGCTGGCTCCGTGGGTAGAGCAAGTGACTCTTGATTTTGGAGTTTTAAGTTCGAGTCCCATGTTGTGGGTAGAAATTACTTAATAATAAAATCTTTAAAAAAATCTCTATAACTGAAGCCCAACCTTTATATGCATATTCTTCATACAGAGTAACTTGTGTTCCGAAGGTTTTTAGTCTTTTAATCTATTAACCACGGCAACTACCACAAGGGCAGGGCAGTTACATACCTATGCTTCGCTTGCAAATGAAACCAATATCGGAGCATCTTATGGAGAATTTATGTAGTTTAACAATTAAGAGTTTAGAGACTTAAACAAGATACAACAAAATGAATACTCAAGGGACAGATTCCATTCTCTTTAAATATCCTGTAGGCCTAGGACTATTTGACATTTCTCATTTTAAATCAATGAAAGTGTAATCTATTTTCTAATCACAAAATAACTTTTTGAAAACAATTCTGCCCAACAGTATTGCACAGCTTGACTGATCTTTGATATGGTCGCTTCTCTTTGAGTTTCAGTAAAGTATAGGATAGAGTGAAATTTGTATCAGATAACTGCTTCCACAGCTTATACGTAGTAGTTTTCTTTTTTTTTTTTCCTTGCCAATATGTAGAAGAATGTATAGTCATCTTTTTATGCCTTGTTCCCTAAACTCTCATTTCTGCTAGTCGTACACATACAGGTGATGAGCAATCTAAATTGAACTATTTTCTTTCTCAGAATGGAAACATAATGTCCTGACTGTGCATTGTTTTGTTCTGCAGTATCACATAATTTTAAAACGTGTGATTGATTGGCACATTACAGAGAATGGTAAGTGTTTTCATATATCTAATTTATCATTATACAGCAGGATTATTGTATCTTCCAACAAAATGCAAGCTCCAGTCGATGGCATTGCAATTCTTCCTCAATTCAGAAAACTATATATTTATGCATTTAATAGAATTAAAGACTTATGTCTATTCACTAAAATGCACATTTGTTATATGGCATTATCTTTGGGAACCTAGAGAATATAGGAGCACCGTCTACCATCTAGTTTGAGGCATCCTATAATTTAAGGCTAAGAACTACTTACATCATGTAGGTTTTGCATTGTTCAACTCTCTAGCAAGGGCTAATATTTGTGCAATCCTCCCTTAAATCCTCAACTTGGGCAAGGCAGGAGTGGGATCAGAGGCCTGAGTCCTAGATGTCATGGTCCTTATTAAGAGGAGCAGTGGAGCAGTTTGTGTGCTGACAGAACTCAGGAATGCCAGAGGCAGGTATGATTGTGGCATGAAGAGCAAAAGAGTAGGGACCAGAGCACTACCACTGGCTGCAAATGGGTTATTTATGGAGGATCTTGAGTGATTGGCTAGTAATAACCGGTGTTTGGGTTGGCAAGGGTGTAATGCAAGAAGTATAATTCCCTGGTTATTTAAGGGAGAGCAGATGGTCTTTGCCAACTTAATGTTGATTCTTAGGTCCTGGAGGCAAGTGTTATTCATGGTTCTCCAGAGAAATACAATCAACAGGAGATATAGATATGGATATGGATATGGATATAGATATGGATATAGATATAGATGTGAAGAGGTTTATTATAAGGAATTGGCTTATGTGATTATAGAGCTGAGTAGTTCCAAGATCACAGTCACCAAGTTGGAAACCCAGGAGAGCTGGGTGTGTAGCTCCAGTCTGAGCCCAAAAGTCTGAGAACCAGGAGAGATGATGACCTGAGCTCCAGTCTGAATGCTGACATCTGGATTCTCAAGAAGAGCTGATGTTTCAGTTTAGGTCCCATGGCAGGAAAATGCTGATGTTCCAGCTCCACAGTCAGGCAGGAGAACCTCCCTCTTACTTGTAGGAGGGTCAGCCCTTTTGTTCTAATTAGTCCTTCACCTGATTGGATGGGGCCCACCCACATTAGGGAGGGCAATCTGCTTCACTCAGTCTACCAATTCAGATGTTAGTCTCTTCCAGAAGCACTCTCACAGACACACCCAGAGTAATGTTTGATCAAATGTTTGGATACTCCATGGCCCAGTGATCATAGGGAGATCAAAGCAGACCCACTAGTGAGTGCCAAAGGAAGACTCTTCTGAGGATTGCCTTTACACGTGGATAGTGTGACTTACAAGAGTCCTGCGAACGTCCACATATGCCTCTAGTTTTCTCTCTCTTTGATTAGGTGAGACAGCTGAAATAACTCACAAAGTGGAGGAAGCAGTCTGGCTAGATCTGGGCCTCTTGCAGTCTTCCTTTGAGAAGACATACATTTATTAATTATAACCTAATTATTGTGTTTCTAGAGGGTTCTTTCTATACATATCACGATAATCTCTATTGTGAATATTCAGTATGTGCCTTATCCTCAAATCCTCTCTGATTTAAAAATCTGTCCTTTGCTTTGTTACCCTAGCCCCTCCTCAAGTTCCACTAATCAGAAATGAGATTCAATCATGTGATTAAGTACCACTTCACATTTCAAGTGTGTAATTTCACCTTACGTTTCCATTAGGCTTTCCAGTTAATGAGCGTTTTCACATACGTGGTCTCGTTAGATTCCTTGGTGAGACACAGGACGAACCATATGAAATTGCTGATTTTGACCCCTGTGGATTCACAAAATCATGACCCTTGAACAAAGTTGGGGTGGGGAGTAGGGGCATAGGCCCCTGCACAATCAAAAATCTGTATATAACATTTAACTCCCTGAAAACTTAACTAATACTAGTCTACTTTTAGCAGGAAGCCTTACCAATAACAAAAACTGCTGATCGACACATATTTTCTGTTACATATATTATATACTGTATTCTTATAATAAAGTAAGCTAGAAAAACTAGAATGTTCTTAGTTCTTAGAAACTTAAAGTGTTTAGTTATTAGAAACTAAATTATTTAGTTATTAGAAGTTACAATGTTATTTGTTGTGTAAAATACTATTAGAATATTATTAGGAAAAGAAAATACATTGACAGTACTGTGTTTATTGAAAACCCAAGTATAAGTGGACCCATGCAGTTCGAACCCGCATTGTTTAAGAGTCAACTGTAATTTCATATGGTTGGATATAACATCATTAAACCTGCTTTTGAGATACAAGAGAAGGTTTGTAGATACAAACCTTCTTGAGTCTTGTATCTTGAGATACAAGACTCAAAGTAAAAGTGAGTTTTTTGTTTGTTTGCTTGCTTTAGAGCTTTTAAGTAACAGAGCTAAACTAAGGTGTGTCCCTGAAACATTTTAGGATTTTCTGCTCATTGCCTCCATCAAACTGGCAACCAGCAAATCATTCATGTTTTACCCATGCAAGGAAATGATAACTAAGATAGGATGAAATTAATCTGGGGTTTTAATGTCTTCACAACCGGAGATGTCAAGCGCTTTCTATCATTGTGTTTCTAGCGTAGTTGATGATTTTTTTCCCCTCAGTAATAAAAATTAAATACTGGAAACTCTGAAATCACCATAATTTCTGATCATCCTTATGTTGGAGACACATGGTTTGCAACAGCTCTATTTTTCATATCCTTCCTTGTACATTTCTAAAATGTTGAAAGCTTTAGAGATCTTTGATAACAAAAATTATCACTGCAACATAGTAGGTAGCAAGTATGATTTCCTTGCGATCGTATTTACAATTATTCACTTAAAATTATGTAGTAAACCTCTGTGATACCTGATGTGGAGAACAAAGGTAAAAGAAATATAGAAAAAAAAAATTAAATTTCCTTACAACTTAAAGCCCATTGACAAGTCCTTGGGACAGGCAGGATGACCTTCTAGAAACTCAGCTGCCTCCATGTTGATACTTTGCTAAGGGCAAAACGCAACTTAGCTTAACATTAGCCTGACCTCCAGTCGGGAGACCTGTAAGTCTCCTTTCACATATAAGAATTCCTTTGGAAACTTCCTTCATCTTTACCCCCTCCCAAGATATATGTTAGCAATCATCCATCAGGCACATGGCCCACTGATACCTGTTTGAAATGTCTCATTACTAAGTATTTACTAGATAGTAATAAATGACCCCTCAAGGTCCTGGAAACCTTGCTTCCAAATTCCTTAGAAACTTATGCTATCCCTAAACATCCCCAACTTGGAAGTATATGATCAGTCACGTTTCACACCGCAGTGCAGGTTTTTCTGCCCAAGAGTCCTGTCCCATGCTTTGTTAAAACTACCTTTTTACACCCAAGACACCTCAAGAATTCATTCTTGACCATTCACTCCAAACCTCAGTGTTTTCAAATTAATAATTTCCAACAATCTTTTCCAAATATGAATTCATTTTAGAAAAACAAGCCCCTGAATTTTTTATAGAGGTACTTATTTTATTGATTTTTTTACGTTTTATTTTGCGATATCACTCAGATTGCTCCCCAAATATTGGTGAAAAAATAGAGACATCAAAATTTTTATCAGTGCTTAAAAAATAATATTGCTGAGATTTTTTTGGCAGATCAAATCCACATATTTGCTCTTAGAGATCTATTTTCTTACAAATAAAGCTGATCAGGGAAGCATGAAATTGAGAGCATTTGAGGGTCTATTGGAATTGGAGACACAGTCTGCTTACTCTTGAAATCCTGCTCTTGTGATTTGTCTGAAAAAATGGGGGAAAGTAATGAGTTCAAGAAACAATGATTATATGATACTGTCCGAGTTCTTTGAAAGTTATACCGACAGTTTGTAGAATGTAGGATCAAAGATGGGCATAGGGAGGGAGGAAGCACAGAGTGGAAAGGCACTCCAGCCCTGTGTGGTCAGAAATAATATCTTCATAAAGCATTTGTTGTTGTGGATGCCAGGATCAGTGGTGGCCTAATTTAAAATATCAGCATATTTGTCACTCCTTTTTAAAAAATCACATCTCTCCACTTAAAAATTAATAACATAAGAATGCCAACAGACTAAGAGGAAGCGGAAGATAGGATCAAGAGACAGTTAAGACTTCACAAAGGAGCACATAGCAAATTCAATTCATCTATAGACTCGCTCATTTCATTTTTACCCAGTGTGTCAAGAATCTTTTTTTTTTTTATAAAGTATCTTTCAGCAATTAATCACCTTAAAACTATGTTTACAAATCAAGCTTCCTGGGACAGGTCATTTGAAAAAATCACTATAAGCCATTTCTCATAAATCTTAATTATTCTTTCTCCCTTTTAAAATTGTGGCACAGCCATCGTTTCTTTTCATGTGCAATTAAAGATAGTACCTTAGAACAAATAACCAAGTATTGAATTAAAGAGAAGCTGTTATTTGGGGCACCTGGATGGCTCAGTCGGCTGAGCACCCAACTCTTGATCTCAGGGTTGTGAGTTCGGGCCCTGCGTTGGGCTCTGTGCTGGGCATGGAAACTACCTAAAAAAAAAAAAAAA
>CM053605.1:153516811-153531040 GCA_028646535.1 Procyon lotor
GGTCCCTGGGGACTCCATGCTAGCAGAGGAACCTCACAGGACTCTAAACAATTAATGCTAAGTGATGTGTTGCTAACATGATCACAGTTGAGGTTTGGGAGAAAAGTAAATTCCCCACAGGTCAAAGCATTTGTTGGAGTGTTCGTGGAAAAAGATGAGAACGGTCTTGGGTTGTACCTTGGCTTACACCCTGTGAAACTGCACTATCACATTATTTAACAGGACTCTGTGGTAAGCTCTTTAAAGGGGGAAATGTCCATTTTAAAGACTCTAGAGAGAAGTTACAGAGGATTAGCAGAATCTGGTTGTGAAAAAAGTCTCCATTTGGGGAGAAAGGTGCATGAGTGAGTAAATGAATTAAAAATGTCCTGACGGCAAGTTGGTCCAACCCTCTTTTTTTCTCCTTCTCCACTGAAAAGCAAATATTACTTCTACATCCACGTGTCCGACAGCACAGGGAAACTTAGTGTCAAAACCTATCCAGTCTTCATTAAAAGACAAGACCGGAGAAAAACAAGGAGCTTAAAATAAGTAAAATCTGGGCACGATGTATACATTGAACACTTCCTTCATACATTGGAATAGGTGAGCAGTCAATCCCTTAAGTAATACATTCTACTAGCAGGAAAATATCCCTTCCTATGCTCTGTCTCCTGCTTCTTCATCACAACTCTTACTGAATGTCTAACATAAACTCCTCTCACGTGATCATGGGCTAAAGATCTTTGCAGTTCTCATTTGGCTGCATGGAAATTTAGATACTTGTTTATTCAGCTGTTACTCATTGAGTACCTACCATTTATAACCGGGTGCTCAGGTGTCAGAATGTTCCAACAGATGAAATAACAGAGATAAATAGATGTGTTTATAGCCACACCTATATATCTGGCTTCTTGTCCTTTTGGAGAGGAAACTCCTCTGTCAATGAACTGCTGTCAAAAGCTTGGTAATGGGGCAAACTTTGCTACAGTGAATTTTAAAAATTTAGTCCAGATCTCAGCTCTTTCTCCTCTTCTTGGTTCCTGCACTCTACCTAAGATTCTACTGCCCTGATTTTTTTTTAAACTTACTTATTAATAGGGACCCCTTGGTCATTTTGCTTTATATCCTGAGATTGTAAGGTTTGGAGGATTGAATAGCTCTTGCATGAGTCATCTGTAACAGACATTCCGTAGAATAAAACGTATCCTCATTTAAAAAAAAAAAAATGTAATAGGAAAGGAAAAAAGGACATTGTCAGGCTGTGTTCTGTCTATAGAAATCAACTCAAATCAGGATTACCCTCCTAGTCTATTTGGGAAGAATAAAATATTCAAAACTAATGGCTTCAAACTCTCAGCAAAACTTGACTCTTATTGTCAGAAAAACTCCACTGTGGCTCTGGAAAATAGTTTTAAACTTTCTCGACCAATACAGATATTGTTTTTGATATAAATTGAGGAAACAGCATTTCCAGGGACCCTCTACTAAAGTTTTTTGAGATATTAAAATAAAGGTGACAGAATCATAATTTAATTATCCTTCATTGCTACATCCAGTGGAAAGAGAGTTTGGAGTTCACCTTGAAAGTAAAAAGGCTCTAAGAAAGTCCAGTTCCTGTGAGCACTGTTATTTTCCAGAATATTCTTCAACCACTTTCTGACATGCTATATAAAGAAAGCTGGCAAACTTGAATGATTACTAACCAATAAATAATCTTGAGGGGCATGTGAGAGGATGGAATGAATGTGAAAAAGTAATATGAGTCTCTGTGTTAAATTTATTTCTGTGTTGTATTAATAAAATGCAAAGTATAAAATATGGAAGCCATACCTAAATACATATGTGGCCTAGTTCTTTCATATTTTTATTTTTAAATACTATTTAAGTGTCATAATTTAGTACATTATCTCTTACTTTCTCCAAAAAAATGCAAAGAATAACTAAGCACACAGTATTTGTCAATAAATGCAATATCTCATAAAATTTGGAAATGCAACTAATGATAAGTAAATTAGTGCAAACATGTAATCCTTTGTCAATGATTTCTTCCATTGGCATTATAAAATCCTGAATGAAGACCATTTCTTATGAACTACATTATGTCACTGACACAGAAAACGTTTAGATATGCATTCATGTACTTTAGTGTTAACAGTGAATTGCTTGAAATATTTCATGTTTGGGGCACCTGCATAGCTCAGTCAGTTAATCTTTTAATCATTTTAATCATTTAATCTTTTAATCTTCAGTCACTTAATCTTTATAACATTGAATTCAGTAGGTATTATTGTTCCAGTTTTACAGATGAGGAAACCAAGGCATTGGGAAGATAAGTAATTTTTCCCGAAATCACAGTTTGTCTCCAGAACTTGTCCTTTTTAAGAACCACACTACTATCTCTCAGTTGGATAAAACTAATTGTGAAGTAGGGTTAAGAATTTCAGAACTTATTTTCACCCTTAAACATGTAACTTATATCTTAAGTGCCAACAGGATAGTTGCTGTACCAGGGAAACTAGCTGGTCCTTATGTATCTAGATAGAAGAAACAATTAAAAAAATAAATAAATACGTTGGGGTGCTTCGGTGGCACAGTGGGTTAAAGCCTCTGCCTTTGGCTCAGGTCATGATCTCAGGGTCTTGGGATCCAGCTCTCTGCTCAGTGGGGAGCCTGCTTCCCCCCCTCTTTCTGCCTGCCTCTCTAACTACTTGTGATCTCTCTCTGTGTGTCAAATAAATAAATAAAATCTAAAAAAAAAAAAAATAAATTCTCAAAGGTAGGTGAGGTGAGAAGAAGAAAACAATGGTCTGTTTTAATATACTAACAGTATATATATAAAAGCATACCTAAACCAGTATGGAGGGAAAGCGTGACTCATAATTCTTGCAAACATTTGTGGGTAGGAAAAATGCCAGGAAAATAAAGACAGACAGAATTCTTGATGTTCAAACATGGGGTGCAGACTACACTATACAAGGCAGGTAAGTTTAGTGTCCATTCTTTGCAGGAAACTCAAATGAAATAATAAAAACTTGGAAAGAAAAGTGATGATATCCAGCGTTCTCTGTGTATTTTCCAAGAATAAATAATACCAAATTTATCTCATTTGAGCTTTGATAGACTTTTTAGTCCAGTGGATCTGCTAATCTCGATAAAGAATGAGTGGGTGTGTTAGAATCACCTAGTGACCTTTTTCAACTATCTCTACATGGCTTTCCCCAAAGTCACCCCACTTTCACCACCACCCCCATTTTCCTCCCCCCCTAACTGCACACACACACACATACAGTCTGAGGCTTACTGTGAGGCTCCCTCCATCCTGACCCACCTTTGGGAGAAGCCCTTCTTAGAGTAAGAGGCCATGGATATGGATTGGGAGTGTGTTCCACCTGTGAATGGTTTAAAAGAAGAAGTTGGAGAATTGGTGATTAAAATGAAAGAAAAAGAAAGTTATTTTCTGGTGAGAAAATATACCTTTCTTTTCCAGATTAGAAAGTTGGAATGCCTTTTCTTATCATGTTTCCACATTTGAGCCAAGACTCTGGTCCTTAGTGAGTACTCCAGAAATTTTTATGACTGGAAAATGGATGAGAGAAAGGGAGGAAGAGAGGGAAGGAAGGAGGAAGGGAGAGAGACAACTCTCTTTTTGTCTTGGGCCTTCCATATATACATAAATATGTGTTTATACATAGATAAATTGAGATCTATAGAAATATAGATGTATTTTAGGACAGTATCTGACATATATAAGTACCCAACAAATATAAGCCATTATTAACTAATATCATTAGATCATAGGATACCAAGTTCCACTTTATTCTGTACTCTTAAAGCCATAATGGGAATACTGTGTCTTGTTCTGGGCAGCTTTTTTTTTTAATGTGAATATAGTTGACACGAAATGTTACATTAGTTTCAGATACCCAACATAGTAATCCAACTTCTCAATACTATAAATGCTAGGCTTACCACAAGTGTATATACCATCTGTCACCATCAAAACTGTTACAATATCATGGCTATATTTCTCTATGCTGTGCCTTTTATTCCCATGACTTATTTATTTTATAACTGGAAGCCTGTTTCTCCCACCCCCTTCATCCATTTTGCTGATCTCTTCACTGACTCCCCTCTGGTAACCATCATTTTGTTCTCTGTATTTATAGTTCTTATTCTCCTTTTTGTTTGTTTATTCATGTATTTTGTTTTTTAGATTCCACATATGAATGAAATCATATGGTATTTATGTTTCTCAATCTGATTTATTTCACTTTGCATAATACCCTCTGGGTCCATCCATGTTGTTGCAAATGATGCAATCACATCCTTTTTTATAGTGTGTGTGGATCTATACATACTGCATCTTCCTTAAACATTTGTGTATTGATAAACACTTACATTGCTTTCATATCTTGGCTATTATAAATAGTTGGGCAACTTATTTTACCAGGAACATCAATAAAGTAGAATGTGACATGGTTGGCCAATGGAGTCTACCGGTATCTACTACCTGTCACACCATGTGCAGGGTGTTATAAACCTTCATCGTATACTGTTGCATGGATGGATTACAAGAAGACACATGGCCACTAAACGTTCATATATTTCAAGGTTGGTCATGTGGAAGCCAGAATTTGATATTATTATGTGGAATAATCATGTGGAAGCTAGGTATTTGATATTAAGTTACAAAAGTGTTCCTGTTTGTATAAGAAATTATTTTATTACCCCACATATAGGTTAAATATGTTGGAAAGCAGAAGAGGTACATTTAAGCTAACCATAGGGCAAATATACAAAGTATTTGAGCTCTTGAATGATGAAATAGGCTCCCCTTTGAAATTATCAGTTGATGTTGCTGGAAATACTCAATTCGATATAGGACAGTGTTTCAGAATAAGGCATGGTTCAGTTACTGGATTGGAAGTTGGACTAGATGTATATTATAAATCTATTTCATGTAATCTAACAGATCATAATTCCTAGTTTTTTTGTGATCTGCTTTTCTGTTTTAAAAAAATAATAACTCTGAAGTTACATTCTTCTTTAAGGCAATCATCAGTGCTCTAAATGACCCATTTTGCAAATAAATCTCTAGCAGGGCTTGAACACATTAGAGATTTGCACTAATATTTTATACTAATATTTTATTTTTCGTAATTCTTGAATGAAAGTAGAATATAGTTTTTGAAACAGATAATCTAATATTTTATACTTGACTTCTTCATTTTCCAACATTTCATAGGGAAAAAAAGCTATATGATACGTTTATTGTATCTCCTCAGAGGGAATGACATAGAAATCCATGAAATAATCTGATTTAATTATTAAGTCATGTCTGACTCTCCTACCGGTGGAGATTGTTTTCCCCAATATGTGTGGGATTTTTTTGTTGTTGTTGTTCAAAACTTGCATTTGGAACTAAAATAACTAAACAGAAATATCTCAACAGGGGAGAATCAGCTGTCAGTAACTAGAAAAATATTATAGGACTAAAGATTATATTTAAGGAATTTAGTGATTGTTTAGAAGTAACATAGGTTTCATTAAAAAAATAAGTGTGCTTTCTTTTCTTCTTCTATTGATTTAGACACCTATACTTCAGGTGGGGGAATTATGTGTTTGTACGCTATTTATTGAGTCCCTACTATGTTCTAGTACTGTAAGCTAAGCTCGTTCATTCTATGAATTGTAGAAGATTTGTGAAAGGCTATGCCTCAAACCCTCCTGCAGGTCCTCACCCAACTGGAAAGATTTCCCTTTCAAGATTACCTGCATCATGTGTTGTCCCTCCCTCCCCAACTAATGAGTATCTTTGCTTAACAGGCAGTGAGTAAATCCCTAGGGAGAGGCATACCAGACTAGAAACAAAGTTCAGTGCCTATTTCAGTAGGGAAATCCCTTTGGAGCCCGTAATGCCTTCCCCTTTAGAACCATGTTCATATTTTCTAGCCCTACTCTCCCCTCCTCTGTGTGGTCTCAAAGTCCTTTTAAACTTCATCTCCCATGACATCCCTGGCCTGTGCTTGATACTCAGGCTTTCCAGACTGACACGTTAGCTGCAGTATTACTACCTAGAGCCCTTGCTGCTACCTGCCAACACCCTATTTTCCTTCCAAATCCAACTCAAGGTCTACCTCCTGTGTAGAACCTTTTTCATCTCCCCAATATATTTATCATTTCTGTCTTTGAAGTATCCTGTAGTACTTGTGGAATATTGTGAAATAAAAAATATATACATTTGAATGCATTTAAAATGTGTGTAGATTTATGGCGATATTGTACAAATAACTGATTTTATTTTGTAGATTGTACCTAAGCACTTCTGTTCAAAGTTGTTGTTGTTATTCTTCTTTGCTTGTTGATTTGCCTTCTCATTTGGCATTGCACTTTTAGGGTTTTTTTGTTGTTTGTTGTTAAAATTTCTTTCTTCTTTAAGAGCAATATCATTTTCCAAATACTGAGATGCATGGTTGTAACTGAGCTTTGTATTGCATTGTGGAAGCCTTCTCTGTCATTTCTTCTCTGCATATTGTCACATGTCCATTGATAAGATGTTTCAGGCTTTTGGGAAATGTGTGTTAAAACTCCCCATCACTGTATAGATCATTATTGAGACTAAGATTTATATAATATAAAAATGGGAGTTAGCATTAGTAGAGAAATGAAACCAAATTGTCAACCAGTTAATGAAACCAACAAACGGTCAGTTCTTTTTTTTTTTTTAAGGCAAAAATGCACTACTGACAGTTAGTTATTCAGGCTCAAATGCTGGTAGCAGAGATGCTTATGGTGAAACTATCTAGAAGCAATTTTGAATCTTGACTATTGGTAAAGGTGGACACATAAACAGATACTAGCCTAGGTTCTCAGTTGCAAACTGCACTGATCCTTGATCCTCCCATTCATGTCTCCTTTAGTTCTTAACCTCACCTTGGTCCAATCATTCCCTAAATTCTTACCATTTTCATTTCTTAGTATCTCTCAGATCCCCTCCTTTTTGCTATTTGCTTTGCCTCCTTCATTCCTTTCTCACCTAACTCGTCTATTTGCTAATAGGTTGAAAACATACATCCCCACCTACCCTAGGTTTTGTTGTGTGATTGATCTTTAAAAAATTCCCATCTGAGTCTCTTCTTAGATCCTCTAGTAGCTTCTTTCTGTTCTCCCCACCCCTGAGGAAGTCTAAGCTCCTTTTCTTCTTTTATTTGACTATCTGGGATCTCATTTCTTTCTGCCTCATCCTCTGTGAATCTCCTTTCTCACTATTCCTCCCTTTGCTCTTGGTGTACCTCAAACTTACTATGTCAACTCATATTTTGTCCCCACTCACAAGGCTGCCTTCTGATATAGTAACCGAAACACTACTTAGGTCTGGTTTTCATTTTTATTCCTTATGGTATTATGTTTCTACCCTGTATCTCTATGCCTTTTCTCAAGTACCTCTCCTCCCCTGAAGCCTGTGTCTCCTGCAGCTGTCTACTCTCAATCTGAAGCAAAAATACGGCTATTGAATGAATGAGGGTGATTTATTTACATTTTGGGGGCCCTGCTTGTGTGATCAGTTTCATGAGATCAAATCTCTCCTCTGTGGAGAGATCTCAGTGGATATTTCCTCACAGTTGTATTATTGTAGATTTTATAGAAGAAACTTTGTAAGTTTTTATTTTAGCTAGTTCGGGGGGGGGCAGTGGTGATGAGGGGAAAGGGGAGGTCCATATTAAACAAAACTGACTTTCTGAAGAGCAGAGTTTGGTCCTGATCAGTGCCATTTCTACCTTTTCTTACCAACTTACAAAAGGAAATATATTTTACATTTGAACCCTGAGTGTATGTGTATGTATGTGTTTATATAGTCATGAGTTTGTCTATTCAATAAATATTCACTGAGCATTTACTGTGACCCTTAATGATACTGGGATCACTTATATTCTAGTCAGGAAAGATAGATAATAAACAAAGGAGATACATTTTATTAGGAAATATTAAAAGATCATGAATGATTTTGAGATAAATCATGGATGGAATATGTGTGTATGTATATCTCATATATATGCATTTATATGCATGAATATATTCTGCATCTATATGTTTATATGTCTATCTCCTATATATATATCACACACATGTATACACGCATGCATATATAATTGAAAAGAGCTTCATAAAATACCAAACTTTACTAAGCATGATGCACTTGGATATTTTTCTCTCATACTATTTTTTATTTCATTTTTTTAAAATGCTGGTTATAACTCACTGGATTGATCTCATGTTTCATCAGTGCCTTGAGACGCATGATCAGAAAAACACTGGTTTAGTAAGTGTAAAATATGTCACTACCTCAGGAGGCCAATAATTTTATGTTTGGGGTAGACAGGGATTTCAGAATATCACAATTACTTCCAATATAATTAACCATAGATTGCTGTAGCATGAGAAGTTCATATTTCATTAAACTTCTTCTTTGGAACCATAAACTTACTTTTATTGCCTTTATAACCTTTATCAGTTGTTGTTAAAAGAGTCTAAAATCTCACCATTTGCAAGTGAGATGAACGTTTTTGTAAGTAAAATTACATGGACATTATTCATGCTTATACAGGTCTGTATAAGCTTTGGGATACCTTTCCATAGAGTAAAATTCTGGCTCCATTCTTGAGATTAAAGTGGTGGTTGAGATTCAGACAGTAACATTGGCTTCTTATCGGAGATTGGGGCATGTGAGGTAGTTACAACTTTGACAACAAATTTATATCTGCATTGTAGCATATTGAAAACTACATAAAACTTAGCTCCTTCTCCTGTCGATTATAGAACCTACTATTGAAGAAGTTCATGGGGTGTATATCACCTAAAAATTCATTAGAAAATATAGTATTTGCCCTCCTATTTTCCATATTGAAGCTACAGATATATTTCATCTTTTGAAACACTCAATACAGAGCCACAAGATCATTCTAACATGGGAGGGGAACATTTAAAATATTTTGAAATGTATTGAAAATTCTAAAGGATCATGAGTATTCTAATGCAGTCTGCGATGATGAAAATTGGGAAGAGATTGTGTTTTTGCTATTGAAATAAAAACCACAGTCCAACCAATAAAATCCACAGTAAAGTGGATCATCTATTATATAGAAAAAGTAGTACTTTTACTTTAAAGGTAACTTTTAGATAACATATAACTTTGCTTGCATGTTTATTTTTGAGAATAATAAAGACTATCATATCCTACATGCTAGTACTTTTAATTATTATAATAAAGTAATTATGTAAGGCTAACTTGATGAACTAATTAATTCCTGACATAAATATTTAGATTTATCCTTTATGAGGTCATAAAGTTGAGGTTATAAGGTTATAAGGCAGATTAAAGTATTGATAAACCAGATAGTTAATGAAATTAAACTTGTCACCTTTAAGGATGATGCAGAAATGCCAGAGTAGCTGCAAACCCATAATCTTCAAAATTTTGCAGAATATCCAAACTGCTCAGTAAGGATACTGAATGTCTGGCTCTGATATTTTATAACCCATAAAGTTTCTTTTAGTTAGATTTTGAATATATAATACCTCTCAAAAAAAAATAAATGGCAATAGTTTAAAGCATAAAGTAAATCGTGTTGCTTTAATTGCCTTACTATGGATTCAAATAGATCATAAAACACTGCCTGTGACATTTGTGCAGTTTAGGTTCAAATCCCACCATAATGAAACTTGCCCATGGAGGTTAAAATAGAAGAATGAAACTACCCAAATTTCTTCTCTCCAAACTGGGAGTAAATTGGAAATTGCAAAGATGATTATGAATACAGGACATGAAGGAAGGAAAAAAATTCTTTTGGCACTCCCATTCATTTTCAACGACGTAATCAGAAAAAAAAAAAATTGTATTTTTCTCTCCTTTGTCCAGTAAGTGGAGAGGGATTGGTGCATGTGTTGAGTTTGGTGGCTTGTGAGCATAACTGCCTCTTTTTTGGTGGTGATATTGGGAGTGGTTGAAGGCATGAGGATGAGTGAAACTGTTTCTAAATATCCAGGTCTGGATGGACCCTTAACTGGGCTCAGTGCTGAATTCATTCCTACTGCTTTGGCTTCCAGGTGCTAACATGTCCGCTCTGAAGAGTAGACCTGTTTTCCTTCATCTTGGCCTTTCTGTGCATACATGCTGAAAGACTTTCTAAAGATGCTGCCATTGACATGCAGAAAGAGTGGACGGGGAAAGGGGGCAGCCAAAATTCAGGCATGAAATGGCAACTGCCCCTCTGGTCACTCTCCCATCCTTTACCACCAGCCGCCATCCCTCCCTGGCCTCTACCAAAGTCCGTGATAACTGCACTTAGGATACAAGTGAAACTCTACCAATAATATTAGGTCTTCTGCGTTAAAGTCTTACTTTATAACTGAAACTGGGCTGTGTGATATCTGGGGGTCCTCAGGTCTAAAAATGGGGGAGTCTGGGCCCGAGGTGTGACCCTAGGGGTTAGGGAGGCTGAGAGCCAGCAGTCTGAAGGTGGATGATGTCTCTCTGATACAGTGACTTCTTCATTCTAAGGTGTTCTATATGGAGTTTTGACATATTAATTATCTCTTTCTCTCAGTCCCTCTCTGTGACAGGCAGGCAGACACACACATCCATACAGATGCCACTGATGTCACTTGCAGTTTTCAAATCCTTGGTCAGCATTTCCCTAGAAAGGCCACAGTCTTTTGTGGTGATGGCTTTTTCATTACTCTTCAAGGAGTTCATGGGATGAACTTGCTTTTTCCTCTACCTCAGAAGCCAGAGCTCAGAATGTGTCCCGGCAGGAGACATTTAGGGGAGGGGATTGTTACTCATTCATCTTGGCGCGTGGCTTCCCTACTCCGGTGTTTTCGGTTTCCACGCCCCTGGATCTGTCCACACAGAGAATCAGTCCTCCCTTAGAATGTAGACTTTGCCCCCCTGATCCACGATAGGATGCAAAGATGATGTTTTCTGTTCACTGTGGCCTGTAAAATGTAGAAATTTCTCAAGGTTCTGGTCAATTTGGAACAATTGGGGGGCAATTGACCAGATCACACACCAATCTCATTCGGCAGTTATTGTGGCCCAAAACGTCAAATGCTATAAAGCTGTCGGTCCTCTTGTACTTTTATGTTCGAAGCGTAATCGACTTTATTCCTTCCTCAAGTATTTTTTAATTAGACAGCAGATTCTCAGGAACTCTGTCAGAACTTCAATATTCTCTACTACCATGTTAACATAAATGCTATTTTCTGAGACACAGGGAATGACTGTGTATGATTTCTCAGAAAATATATAAAACTAAACTATAAGGGAACAGCCCTGAAAATGTCCTATGACATTGTTAGAGACTTTCATTATACCTGTCTAAAAATTGATGTATGTAGCCCAAAATGATTCAAATTAAATGAATATGATTAATTTTTTTTTTAATGCCAAGTAGACGAGGATGTGGTTTCAGAAGTCTATACAGACTCTACCGTTTCCTTGAGCAAATTACCCAACTTCCATATAGCTATGCTTTCTCATCGGCAATCGAGCATGATAATAGTGAGTAGCTCCTTGGGCGGTGGCAAGAATTAAATGAAGTGACAAAACAGTGGCTGGCGTATAGGAAGCCCTGGATCTACCTGTCAGTATTAGATCACTGCAGCCAGAGTTCCCAAACAGAAGGAAATACATCCACGATTTCTTTTTCAAAACAAGAGAACATAATTGTTTGATTTCTATCCCTTATTTATTTACCCTAAAGAAAAGAGTGCTATAGAATATCTTAGTAAAATACTAAAAGCAAATAAAAATGTGGTTATTGAAACATGATATGTTTTGTTTATAAGATTAAAATAGTTCTCAAGATAGCCTGTTCTCCCCAACAGAAGAGAATCCTGCCACATTTATTTTGTTTTCCTTTGTGTCGTGCTCATCATTTTATTTCTGCCTCTGAATATACTTGGCTTGATGATCTGTTTTCTATTCATACCATTGCTTCATTATTTACCATCTGCAATTTAATAATGTATTATCCCGCACAATATCAGGGGCAGGAGTAAGGTCAGCGAATCCCCCTGCATTTCCATTTGCAGGCTCTGGCTGGAAACAGTACACAGATTCAGATGTTTAATAATATTGTAATTTTTGCTCACTTTAAAAAATGTTCTCAGAACTCCCATTTCCTAAGAAATGACACTGGCCGGTAAAAGCTTCCCATGTTGGAATCTGGTTGGTATGCTTCTTAGAATTTAACCCCACCCAGGTTTTCTTCCAAACTACCAAGTCATTTTACTTCAAGTAGAAATCATGTGAATTATCAAATAGCCTTACAATTGACATAACTGAATATTGTCCAAAGCCAGCATCTCATCCGGCTAGAACAGTACTTGAGCCTATTAAATTCTGAATTGCAGAATCTGTTGATTTCTATATTGATTCCTTTTCTTGAGAAGATTAATGCCATGATTTTTTTTTTTACCACATTTTCCATAAGGCATTTAATGAAAAAGGTGACTGATATCATGTGGTTTATGTACCCACAGGAGCTTATGTTTTTTTTTCTCTCTCTCTCTCTCCCTAACTAATGTGTTATTAAGGATCTGTTGGGGTATCAGCCTCACAAAAGCTCTTACGTAGTACATGCCATCCACATAATTACCCTAGGAAAGAAGACTATTTATTGCACAGAGGTCCCCTGAAATTTCTGGAACAACATTTCACGTACAAGGACCTTCAGTCCACATGTCTTCAGGATCTGCTGCTTAACATGTGGCTATTAGGATGGAGGTGTTTTGAGTACAAATGCAGCCCTGGTTTTTATGAGTGTCCTCTGACCTTCTTTCTAAGCCTATTCATTAATCAAAGCTGATCCCAAATTTCCTCCTCCATAAAATGAGGAAAAGAGAATAAAAATACCCCATGTAACTTTTGCAGTGACCAGTTGAACTAACCTCGAGGGCTGCCTGGCAAATAGTAAGTGCTCAACAAATAGTAAATAAGCTAAAGGAAATACAAATTGGAAAACCCCAAAATAATGTTTGATTTTTGCCCAGGCCTACCTGTTTGAAGAAGGACCATCTCACTATAAGTTTGTGTGTATGTGTGTGTGTATGTGTGTGTGTGTGTGTCTGGAAAATGCATCATGTTTTGTTTTTTTTTTTTTTTCACTTAGGTAATTTGTCTCTTTAGTCTTTTAAGTTGCACTTTGTGAAATAGGTAAAAGTTTGTATTAAAATCCCTGCCAGGAAAGCTTTTCTATTCCTTTTCAAAACACAAATGCAGCTAATTGGCCCATTCTATAAAAGAAAAAAAAATAATTTGAATTGTCATGTAATTCAGAATATAAATTCTTATATAGGGAGATTATAATTAGTTTCAGGGCAGAAGAGGCTGTATTGAATATTTTAATGAAAATTTACTGGAGATGAAAAATTGTGAAATTAATAGATTTTTAACCAAGCAAGGGGAAGTTACTTGTATCTAACCCCATGTATCATTAGATCACTAAGATCAGTGTGTTTTTTTAAATATAAAAAATTGCCTAAAATGTTACATTGGGGAGGAATCACATCTGGTAAAGAAATCAACTTTGTTGCAACATTGAAGGTTCTGATTAGATGAGTAGTAGTTTCTCAAGTTGAAAGAGTCAAAGAAACATATTACGGAGGGTGAGAAAAAGTACTTTTCCTAATGATATACAATGTTAGACGGATCCTTCAAATATAACCAAGAAAAGCACAGGCAAGAACCATACTAAATAATATATCAGTCATTTCTTGAAATAACAAGTGTTCCCTTAAAATAGCATTTTATGAATACCTAGAGAATAAAGAAACATAAACCACAATTCCCACAACCAATCTGAGAACACGTTTATGGATTAGGTAAGACCAGTCATGAACTTTCAACACCAATCACTTGCTCTCTCTTTTTATTTTCAATCACAAGTAATTATTAACTTTACTAGAATACCTATGATTGTTCTCTAGTGTGTGATCACTGAACCAAAAGGAAATAACACATCATTGTCAACTTCCATAGTTACGGTTTGTTTGTTTTGTTCTTTTTTTTCCTGAGATGGATTGAAAGTTTTAGCCTCCTTTAAAAATTTTATAATAATCTTATGTTCAGAATAGGAACTGTTTAAAAACGCTATTAGAATTAAAGGTGTATATATTTAGGCCACCCCAGAAGAGCACAGGAGTTATTGAGGTAACATTGAGGATAGATACAGAAAGACATAAAGA
>CM053605.1:153531140-153541299 GCA_028646535.1 Procyon lotor
ATTCAGTTTTAAATTTATATTATAATTTTAATTTTAAATTTAAAATCCAAGAAGGTCTGCGAGGGGGGTTTGGTCTGGCTCAATCAGTCATGTGGTGTCCTCAGCAGCAAGGGAAGTGTTTGGTACAAGGAAATGCTGGGTAAAATATGAATCGAAAAAAATGAAAGGGGAGACATAATCCAAGAAAAAAGTAAAAGCAACCTTCTTCTGGTGAGAGCAGTACTCCCAGGGATCTGTATGGTAGACTCAGCTAGACTCTCGGATCCCCTGCATGGACTTTGGGCCTGTGCAGTACCACTGGAAAAAGACTCTCTCCATTCCTCTCATGTGATGTATCAGAAGATGGAGCTCAGGTCTTGTGGGACCCATAGGCTCAATATATTTTTTGCACCCAGAGTGCTCATATTGATGGGAATTGCCAAAGAACATTCTAGGATATTCTTATAAGTCATTTTGTTTTTGGGCAAATTATTCTAGAAGAGAACTCATAAAAGACAATGGACTATAACTTTTTTTTACTGTAAATCTTTATGGTTATTACACATGCCATGATAATTTATGTATTTAAAATTAACATATGATGTTCTTTCCAAAAATGAGGTATCCCATACTTGACATAGGTATATTTGTCACGATATTGTAATTAAACATAGGAAATAGCTTGCTGCTCATTTATTGTTAAGAAGAGATTTCTATTTCACATAAAAATTTTAATCTTGTTCTGGTTTCTTAGGGGAGAAAGTCAAAAGATGACACACACACAAATGTATCGTGGAAAAGTGTTAACATTTACCTTTTTTCCATCTAATAGTAAGCTGGCTGATATTTATAAATTATCTATTTTGACTGATTGACTTTCATAGTCAGCATTTTTTTTTCATTTCATTGAGCACAGAATCTCATTTTATATATAAGTATGTGTACATCTGTATGTATGCATATGTATAAATATGTAGATATATAAATCTATATGTATACACATATACGTGTATTTGTTTTACTAAAATAACTAAAAATGATGGTCATGGGGCTAGAAAAATCACAGTCTAATAATTTGATCATAAAAATAATATAAAATCAGGAATTGTACAGCCAAATTCTGCCCCAGTAGGAATTTCTCAATGAAATCAATGAGACTTACATACTCATCTCAATCAGAATAGCCTCCATTGTACGAGGCTTAGGAAAGAATAGCAAAAGTACTTTGATAAAATGTGTAATTAGGGAGGCAAAGATCAAGGCTTTAAAGAGAGGGTTTAACAAAACAGATGTCCAAGCAGCCTTAGTAAGCCCAGCAACCCTAATTATGCTTTTGTTGGAAGAAGGTTGAGAATTCACGCCTGGCCCTACTTTCAGAGTCTGTTTTAATCTTAAAATGACTTGACAAATTTATCATGCTTCAGATATTTTAATTAACTGTAGTAGAGTTTATTGAAAATGTTTCAATATTAGTACCACCAACCAGAAAACATCAGCATATGTTTAAAAATTAAGGTATACAAGGATTTCCGTGTTTGCGTAGTAACAAGCCATTAATTAAATGTACTACATCCTTTTGAAAAGGGACTATTTTGTATAGTGTTTTGACAGGGTAACGTGTAGATCTTGAATTGTAGGCATATGAGTTCAGGTTGAGACATCTCATCATCATTAGGCAATGAGGAATTGCCTAAAGGTACCAAATGTGTGGATAAGTCATCCTACGTCTTGTTTTTCATCTAATACTTCAGATGTTTACTGCATGGATTATTTTTTTTAAAGATTTATTTGAGAGAAAGAGAGAGAGTGTAGGAGCAGGGGAAGGGATAGAGTGAGGGGAAAGAGAGAATCCCCAAGCAGACTTTCTCCCTCCCACCCGTGATTACAGCCAGAGGAGAGGCTGGATCCTAGGACCCTGAGATCATGACCTGAGCCCAAATCAAGAGTCAGATGCTTAACTGACTGAGCTACCCGGGTGTCCCTACATGGATTTTTTTTTAAAGATTTTATTTATTTATTTGACAGGGAAGGAGAGAGATCACAAGTAGGCAGAGAGGCAGGCAGAGAAAAAAAGAGATTTCTCTTTTTTTATTCCTAAAAAGAGAAATCTCTTTTTAACAGAGAGTGGGGGAAAGCAGGCTCCCCGCTGAGCAGAGAGCCCAATGCGGGGCTCGATCCCAGGACCCTGAGATCATGACCTGAGTCGAAGGCACAGGCTTTAACCCACTGAGCCACCCAGGCGCCCCGCTACATGAATTTTTTTAAAGAGAAGAAAACTTAACGTTTCACTGTTTGAAAACTGAATATGCAGGGTAGATAATTACAGAAGTAAGGAAAAGCCTGTCTTCCTTACATGTTTTTATAAAAATCCATCTTAGACTTTTGTAATGCTTATATCTTTTAGTTATAAATACAGAATTGTTTTTGGTGTATGTGCATATGCAGGTGTATGCTCTATTAAAATTTATTTCACATATTTTATGTTTTTATAGTATAGCAGAGTATTTTCCCTTTGAATATAGGGTTTGTATGTGAAATTGTTTTATGGGATTGCTCAGTTACGTATTAAATACATTGCAAATATTTTTACTATGTTCATGATATAAAACAGAAGATAAGTTTCCTTCCACAAAAGGAATGAGTTCAACACTTAAAGATTTCCTGAACTGCTGACTTCTCATGCCATTCAGAAGGACATTAAACCTCTTTTAAAGCATAAACGCTTGTGTTGAATCTCTTATGTAGCCCGACTTCACATGTTTTTGCAAACTTCCCAAATCAGTTAATGAAATTTTTGTCTATCAAAATATATTACATTCTTATTCTTCTGTCTCTGAGATACACTTTGTCCAGCAGGATAGAAATCAACCATTTTAATTGTCACCATCGAGTCAATGTTGAGTGATTAACACATTGTTCTCATCGCAACATATGGCCAGCTCATAATTAACTGAAAATAATTCAGTGGCCTTGTTTGGTGTTAAATCAAGTCAAGTTCTGGTTGAGGCAGCCGTGGCTGACGTAATTTATGATGGTAATAATATCACACTTTAAATCATATCAGTTCATTTCCTCTTTGATATTTTTCTTCCCCATCTAGTTCCATTTCTTTAGCTATAGAATGTCTCTAAACCGCATCTGTGTTAGTCTAAGTCATGAGTAAACTTTTTAAATAAAGTGTGCAAAATGTGTCTTTATTTATCGAAAAGATGTTTTCAATTACCATTAAGTTCATTGTTGGTCTAATGTTAGCAGCTTAAATATTTGAAGCCGTTGTCTGGAAACCAGACACCCGTCCAAATTCTAAAAATCTAGTAGATTCTTCATTTTATTGTGGTTTTCCAAAGCAACTGTTGATTACTCAAAGCAGAGGTCCCTTTGATGAGTAAAGAGTTGGTCAGAGAGCAGTGTGCCTTCGCAGCTGTTTTCCTTGGAATTAACTGGCACCCCTCCCCTTCTGCTGCCATCTTAGACCTTTTCTTCATGTGCTCCTGATAATTGCACATCCTTCACCTATTTGGATGAGTCAGTATTGTTTTCCATCTCAGTGGGCTGTACTCCTCTGCGATATCTTTTTTCCCCAAAATGTAATCAATAAGTGTTTATCGAAGAATTTTCCTGCGCCCATTCCTTTATTTTAGTCTCTGTTGATAAACAGAGAATTCTCCCATTGTCATGGTTGTGGTGGGCCTTAATTTCAACAAAGATTTATTTCTTGCTCCTGCTACGTGAATAGGATCGGTCCAGGAGGAAGTGGGGGAGGCTGGTGCTGTGCTTTACATAATTACTCATGAACCAGGCTGCCAGAGGCCCCTGTCAGTGGGGTGGCGTCACTATTTTAACACAGGCTCCCAAGTTCATCTCAAGATGAGAAGACAGGAATGAAAGGATACTTGTGTCTTTAACTTCAGTGGCCTAGAAGCCATCCATAGCAATTTGCTCACAGCCGTTGACTAGAAATACTCATGTGGCCTTTATCTTAACATAACAGAGGCTGGGAAAAGTAAGGGCACATGGAATATTCTGAAGACTACTGTTGTAGCCACATTCCTTGGGTAGTTTATGATTTTTATTAAAATGAACCCATAAAAATGGGATTATCCGCTATTAAATCTTGTGGGAGTCATGTTTCCCAAATGTGATTGCTAGCAAGTATAACTTTGGTGTGTCCCCAAGAAAGAGAGTACTTATGCATGCCCTTAACCCCCTAAGCCTACCAAATCAGAATCTTCTGGGTGGAGGGCTGGGAATCTGGATTAACCAGTAACCACATATGATTATTAGACTTCAAATTTGGGAAAACACTGTAAGCATGCTCAAAGACAGTGCCAGATCTAATAAGAAGTAAATTCTTTTATAGCTTAGGAGGAGAGAGCCTGTTAAACTCTGGAAGTGAGCCGAACCCTTGCACATACTTTTTGCTGGTGTCACACAGTTGTACATGTCCCATCACAATGGGACTTTCACAGACATTTAAGCCAATACTAATTGCTAATATTTGTTGAGAATTTACCATGTACCGGGCATTGTGTGAAGATCCTTGATGATGAACATCTCACAAAGTGGGTGCTATGATGACCTCCACTTGACAGGTGAGAGAACTGAAGCTTTAGGAAGGGTAAGGAAAATTTATTCAAGGGGGCAGGAAGAAAAAATTGGTAATGTATAGGTAAAAGAGATACAGAATTCACTTCTTACCTCTCTCTATCTCTTTCTCTCTCTCTCTCTTTCTCTCTCACACACACACACACACACACACACACACACACAGAAACACATACACACAGATTTCCATCCTCAAATCAGAGCCTAGAATGCTGTGTGACTTCCGTTTCTCAGTCCCAATGACTGAGGCTTTTTATTAATATTTATTAGAAGACATACATTCTCACATTTAATATTTCTCTTGGGTTAGTACCTGAGTACAAGAAATTTAACTTCTTTTTTTCTTCTCTTCTCCACTGTCTTCGAGATATAGGTAGAACTCCTCTGACCAGAAATATGGGAGATGGCCAATATAGTGAATTTTCCCCAATGGCTTCATATGATCCCAGAGCTGGCAGTGGGTGAGCTAATGGGACACCCAATAACTTGCAACACAGCAAATATGAGGCGCTCTCTTAAAATAATACATCTCATGGGAAGAAACAGATTGCCTCATTTTGAAGTACATTTGAGACACTGTGGGTTTGAGAAGGCTGTAGTATTATTGGAGAACATTCTCATTTCAAAAGGAGGGCTTTGTATGTCTGAATTTCAATCTATGTTATCTTGAACTTGATTTCACACCAAAAGCTATTTCATTGTGAATGGAAATATAAGATTAAGGAAGGAGGATAAAAACCAGCATCCTCCTGATTTTCCTCTAAAAGTACAAAGAGTAATCTTTCATAAAAAAGCAAGATAAAACAGAATTGCAGGTGTGTAGCACTTAGAGAAAAACCCCATGTGTAAAGTCACACTCACATAAATAATAAATTATGGTAATTAGCCTCTTAATAGCACCTGATAACCAGATGTGTAGATGTGTAGAAAGCCAGCCAAACCTCCCCGTGAATGGCTTAGCAAAACATATAAATCAACACATCAGTAGCGGGCATCATCACAAAGTAGTCCTTTTAAATAAACCAAGGGCTAAAAGCTGGCTATATATAAGGGAAGATAAACCTATTCACAAAGAATCCGTAAAAGCTAGGGATTTCAAAAGAGAAAATTTAATCCTGGGACTAAGATTAAGTGATAGAATTTAAGTAGCTAAGTAACACGGGGAGGAAGACGGAAGCTCAGAGGGAAAGTGGTTTTGGCAGAGTGTGTTCTATAACATTATTTGTCCTTTGTCCTTTGTGGTTTATAGTTAAATAACTTAAACATTCTGCTCAGGATTTTCCTTATTCTGTAAAAAAATAAAATGCATCGGGTAGAAACTTTAAAGGACTATAAAATATCCACCATTATTCAACTACACTTTTTTATTTCACTGGAAGCATATACAATGAGAGAAATTTAATAAAAAAAAAAGCCTACATACTCGTTCTTCCAGGGCAAATGAGATGCATATTCATCTGTAGTCCTTCATTTCTTCCTTATTTTTTCTTAAATAATGGACATTTCAAAATAGAGATGTTATATCTGAAACATCAGCTTGAGAATTAAAAAAAAAAAAAGGTTAAGAAATAGTCCATCTATGGGAACTGGGGACCCTCCAGTTGTCTTTAATCCATCCTCTTGAATGAGAAAGCCCTCTGCTGGGGTATGAGTCTTAGTGTTCTCAGCAGCCCTTCCCAAAGCATTCATTACTTGTCTTATGGTCTTCTCTTTCAGTTTGGATGCTGTCCTCCTCCTTGTTTCCAGGTGTCAACTCAGAGAGGCTGGTTGCTCTCTGCCTGGCATCCAGACTCTTTAGCTGGGAGATGCCCTCCCTCACTTCTCCACTGAGTGCTCTAGCAATTTGGCTTGAAGGTTAAAAAAAAAAATACCCTCCTTCCACTTCTTTTGCCATAGCCTCATGCTAAAGTTCACAGGAGAAAGGAAAAAGAACAATCAGGGCAACCTGCAGTAAATAGAGGTCTTCTTTTTTAGTGCAGAGTTGCTCTTTTCTTCTGGGGTTCCAACATTGTTTTTGAAGGAGGTAGTATATCCTTTCTCCACTCAGGACATGGGGTGAGAAGAGCCTGGATTTATAGAGAATGCATCGCTGCTTTCCTCACTCTGGGATCTCTGTCTCCTTTGCTTCACCTCAGATTAATAACAGTTTCCGAAAATTTAACTACAGTCAATTCGGCTATAATGTTTTGAAAACATCTTTTTGTTTCAACATGATGGATATATCAGGGGAAAATTTGAATATAATGAGAATTTTGAGTCTGCTTGTGCATAATTACATCTGCCGGAAACACCCTGACCTCAGTGCAGAAAATTACACCTAGCTGAAGGGTGCTCTGTAAGGATACACAAAATGCATGCTCCTGCATGCTCACGCACACACAAGTGCATGCACACACAAACACACGCACGTGCATGTGCGCATGCGCGCGCACTGGACTGACTACATAATTTGCTAGTAAAAAAATGCAAACTTCTGACTCCTTGTTCCCAAATTAAAAATTTCAAGATGGCAGAGTATTAAACCAGCAGAGCATGGTGCCCTTGTAAGCATGGGGTCCTGAGTGACCACGGCCAGATCCCACATCCGTGAGGCTGGTCCCGCCTCCGACACCTGCCACGTGTCTGCCAGTGCCACTGTGTCGTGAGCCACATCTCATCTTTCCCTCGCGTTACAGCATTCCCTCCGGTTTTCCGCCACATCACGGTCACTGCACCGCTTCCGATGACCACGTCCACAAGCTGGCTTCCAGACTTTTGCAGAGTAAGATGCCGTGTTCATTGTAGGATTAATGTGTTTCTTAACCGTGTAACATGGGTAAACGGTGTTGCTGTTACTTGGTTTTTATCATGTTCTGTGTGTCTCTGATGGAAGTTTTCGCTGTGTATACCTCTCCATCGCTCCCATAAACCCTGTGTCTTTTGTCACACAATTTTGCACAGAGTGGTGGTTTTTCTGGAATATATTTCACAGTTTTATAGCTGAATTGATTATTATTGTAAAGAAAAGTTCTATTTTTATTAAATATTTCTTAACACAGCGATTTTGTAGTTCAGTAAACAACAATACTAGAGATGTTTGGGAGTGTTTGATTTCTGGTGGACATACATGGAGAATAGAGGTTTTGTTGTTGTTACCTATACTGACATTGCCTCAAATAACCTTCTTTGCAGCCCATCATAATGTTCTTGGGCTATAAGGAGGTCCTGCTCCCTACCACTAATTTTGAATTTCACTAAGAAATTATAGATCAGTTGAAGAAAACTCAGACTCTGCTGGGATTACACTATTTGATCATGTGAATGTAGCCAAGAAAATGAGAGTACATTTATTGGTACTTGGGTTTGGATGGGAGTATGTAGTTGGAAAGCACATAAATAGATGTAGAAAATCAAACCTTTTTAAGGGCTCACAAATCAAAGTGAGAATTCATATTGCAAAACCATAAGATGAGAAGGGGGGTTGCTCTTTCTTTAATCATGCCTGTCATTGCAACTTCCATAAAAAGAGTTTGGTAAAGAGGTAGGAAATAAATATTTCATTATATTTTTAAGATGTGGTATAATTTTATTTAGAAAGAATTACAGAACAGAGGGACTGGATGGCAACCTAGGATTCTTTAGCTTGAGTACCTCTTTCTGTGAGTAGGATAACGAGGCGAGAGGTTAGTCAGCAGAGTTATGGGTTCAGTTGGAACCCTAGCTCACCTTGACTTTCTTTCATGCATTGGTAACACAGCCATGCTGCCTCTCTCAACTTTTCTTGGGGTAGCTTAGGCAGGTAAATTAAGACCATAGAAGGTTTTCCACAGAAATTTATATGATTCAGGAAAACATGATGCTACATCACATTTAGGACTTGAACCCAAACTGTGATGCTCTCATACATGTAGAACTCACCACCTAATGTTGGAGCCTTGATGAAAAATAAAAATGTGGGCCCCTTGTTGAAAAATGGTTAAGAGTTTTAAGATAGTGACAACTGAGCATTAAAGAAAGCAGAGCAAGAGCATAAGTGTGCAACCTTACACCACCTTAGCGATCAAACGCCATTAAGGTGGCCCCATGATCCTGTACAAATATAGACAGAAATATCTTTTTGGAAACCCATTTTTATACTCTTAGGCCTCTGGTAGTAAATGATTAATTGTAAATAGCCATGGTGCTTTGGCTTTAAGTTTATGTATTAATTAGAAAAATAGATACTGCCTACAGTGGGCTAGGAGATAGAAAAATGGCTAGGAATGAAATAAACGAGGGCCTTGGCCTTTAATGGGCTCACAGTGTGGTTTAAGAACTAAATATAAAAATAAGGAAAATGAGGAAACTATATGTAAAATAGTAGATAGTGATACTTGCCACAGAGAAGACAAAAGTAGAGAAGGTAAGAAGTATGAGGTGGGAAGTGAGATTTTAGATAGAGTTGTTAGGGGAGGCCCAATGGGGCTGATGCCATTGGAGAAAATTCCTGAAGGAGATGGGGAAGCAAGCTGTTGGGGATCTGGGAATGAGCCTTTCAGAGACATGGAATAGCACATGCGAAGGAACTGAGCCATGAGATCGGCTGGTATTCTCTGGGACAAGTGAGGAGAAAGCCGTAGAACCAGGAACTCCAGAGTGGTCCCGAGGACCCCTTCCAGAGGCAGCCACACATCTTCACTCAAATGCTCAACCACAGCCATGCCCCACTGCTTTCTGGATGTGTTTCTTCCTGTATCAACCAGCTTGCTCGCCTCCTCATATATACATGTATACACGTATCTTCCCTCTGCCTCTGTTGCTGCTTATTTGTCTCCCCAGGTTCAGTTCCATCCCAGATGACGATGGCACTTACAATTCTGTTTCAGGGAGGAGAAATTGCCTCCTCCTCCTTTTTGTCTCTGCCATGAGCATGGTCTATTCCGTGGTAAAGGGGTACCAGTGGGTAATGGTCCAATGCACGTTTTTCACAGGAGACGGAGGTGTCACTATGTAAATGTCTTTCACATATTTTTACACTGTTGGAGGTTCTGAGGTGGGTGCTAAGTCTTCCCAGTTCTTTGAGATAGGGTTGTGCATTCGGGACCAGCTACAAGTGGCCCATTGGGTAAACCTGCATTGTACTGGTTTCTGTAAATGGTTCGGTGGGATATGTTCTGGGCAGTGAGTCTGGATTTTGAGCTTGGATTTTGACTTTGGATTTTGAGCCATGTTGAATTTTGCCCCCATGCCTTTTCCATGACCAAAGGAAAGAGAGTCAGAATTTTAGATAAAGATATTTAAATGAGAATGTCAGTATAGGTTCTTAAAATAGATATTTTTTAAAAATACCATTTAGATAGGACCTAGATTTCTAAAAAGTGTTTTCTTGCCTCTTATTCAGTTTGTTTTGTGATCTAATTTTAAAAATAAAAGTATTCAAAAGTATTCAAGAAATTTTTACTTAAAAAACATAGAAGGGATCCGGGGCAAGATGGCGGAGGTGTAGGAGGCACAGAGAGCCCTGGGAATCAGAAGTCCAGCTAAAGAGGAGGAAATCACTCTAAAAGCCGGCAAACGCAACAGCAGAGAGAAGAGAATAAGAACAGCAATTCTAGGA
>CM053605.1:153541799-153581811 GCA_028646535.1 Procyon lotor
AAAAAAAAACATAGAAAACGAAGATCATATTAAAAACAAACAACAGGACTCAAAGTAGAGACTACTGGCATAATTACAGGATGGGAGCAGAGACAGAAGACAAATAAGTTAGGGCCAATTTGGAGAAGTTTTTCCTTGTATATGGGAAAAATTCATTGGACTTAAAATGAGATATAAAATCGTACTTCTAAAAAGAAAAAAGATGCCTACTTTAAAAAATCATTATTTATCATGAAGAATTCATTTACTGCAAATGACTTTTTAAGACTGGCTAGAAAGTCTTTGAATTCTGCTTAGCAGAGTTGAAAGCCTCCAAGAAAAGGTTAAACACACAGTCTGTTGATGTAGATAGTAAGTCTGGCTAATATATTGCAAATTGGAGCAGCATCACTTGCTACACTTGGACGTTTTGAGATCACTCAGAGTATCTGGAAATTCTTATTTCTTTCTATTGTAACCTGTATGTCTATTAAAAATACGTATGCATACATTTTTGAATGATCAGATTTATAAACAACACCATTAAATGAAAATGGCAACAAAATCTTTTTATTCAAAGGATAGAGAAGCTATGCCTAAGTGAGCCCCCAAAATAGTCTAATTTTCAGTGAAATCTATTTTATTTTTTAGTTTTCATGACTCACAGGTCATACAGTTGATCCAATTTGGTTAATAGAAAGTTAGAAAAGATTAAATTAACTTGAAACATTATATATTATCTTAGACATGTAGCAAATTGTCAGGGCATTGGGTTAAAGATATAACAAAACATGTTTTATATTTATATCTAAAGACCTCAATTGGTAAAATCCAATCAATTGCATTATTAAATATAACAGTAAATGGGACTGCTTTGTTGAATCCTGTACATATGGAATGGCTGTGCCTTTTATATGTGTGTGAAGAGAAGAAAGACAATAACAATCAACCACTAATTCATAACACTGCTCCCCCCCCCCTTTCTCCTTTTTCTTTCTCGGTTGAGAAGAGAACATACAAATTTATCTCTGCAATGTGTGCCGTCCGTTGCATTTGGCAATAGACCTGAAGCATAAGTATCAGCTACTATGACCTTGGGTATTTTTCCTAAACTCTATAAGCCTCAGTTTTCTTATCTGTAAAAATGTCAATGGTCATTGTTCCTAACCCACAGGCTAATTGTGAGAAACCAATCAGATGATAGATATAAACCAGACAATATTAGGTTTGGCCACAGGCGGCATGGACTAAAAGTTAGGTGTTGTGATTGTTAGGATATGTCCACAATTTACTGGGTTCTTTTGAGTGATTGGACTGGCCATGAGCCTCATCAATTGTATGCGGAGCACGACGTTAGTTACGCGTAATGCTTCGTACTCACTGTGTCTTCTCAGTTCCGTAATTCTCAACATCCCTGCATGGAAAACATGTTTCACAGGGTCAGCATTACATAGTAAGGCATGCTGTGGGCTAAGACTACAGAGCTGTTTGCTAGATCTTGCCTTGATCACATTGTCTGGATACAAGTTTCCTCATTTATATAATGAGTCAAGAATCACATGTTAGTTGTATTTTAATTCATTTAATGCAGGACATTGCTAATCACACAACTAGGTGTTTAATAAATATTTGTCAAATGAATAAAATATTGGACCCTCCCATCAATGAAGTCATCTCTAACTCTTAAAAACTCACTTTCCTTCCTGCAAAAAAATGTGTGAGAGCTATTTCAGGAGATAGTATTTATTTGTAAACTTAAGAGACATTCACTTATTTCATACTAAACATTGATGCTTTTTGGTTTGGTTTATATAATTTGAAAGACTATGTGACTGGCAGTGGATATTCTGTATCAGTAACTAAAATAAAAATCTTACAGTGAATAAAATCCAATACACCTTCATTTTATTAATTTTTTTCTAAAAATATATACTTGGATTTAGCATAAATTCCTTCCTTCTTTCTGACTTTTCATCCTGTTATGGACTGAGTGGTGTCCTTCCATACATAGCACCTCGGAATGGGATTGGCTTTGGCGACCAGATATTTAAAGAGTAAATTAAAATAAAACTGATAGCATTAGTGTGGGGCCTAATCAAATATGGCTGGTGTCTTTGTATAAAAAGAGGAAATTTGGACACAGAGGGGTGTAAAGACGCAAAGAAAAGATGGCTGGCTATTTACAAACGAAGGGAAGAGGTTCTGGGAAAGAACTAACCCTGCCAACCCCATGCCATTGGACTTCTAGCTCCACAACGGTGACAAAATGGATTTCTATTGCTTAAGTGGCTGGCTGTGCTACTTTTGCATAGCATCCCTACCAAACTTATACATATTCCACCCAAACAATCCAAATCCAGGTCACCTGGGTGGCTCAGTCGATTAAGCATCTGCCTTCAGCTCAGGTCATGATCCCAAGATTTTGGGATTGAGCCCCACATTGGGCTCCCCTGCTCAGTGGGGAGTCTGCTTCTGCTCACTCATGTTTGCTCTCTCGCATCTGTGCTCTCTCTTGCCCTGTCTTGCTATCTCTCTCCCTCTCTCTTTCTCTCTCAAATAAACAAATAAAACCTTAAAACAGTAAACAGTCCAAATCCAGTATTTTCTAAAAAGCCTTTCCTGATAACTCTGGTCTGTTGGGTCTCCACAGTCATCTTGTATTTTTATTTCATTTTGTATGTTTCAATGAATTTCTCTTCAAACTGAGCACCAGGCCCAAAGAGACCTAAGTCATGCCTTGCCTGCTTGTGTGTCTACCTGTGTGCATTCCCTGTCGTATCTAGAATACTTCTTTAAATATCCAAGCTGGTAGATGTGGAATAAATATTCTGATTGATTTTAAATACTCATGTATAGACACATATTCAAGATACAAGAGACTGTCAGTTTTATGGAACAATTCTTGTTATCAAAGGCCCTTTGGGATTTCCCTGGGTAAATATTATCAGCAATTCTGTTTCTTGACCATGTTATGCCTCGTTAACAGAGCTCTGCTCTGGTTGATGGTTGTGTGAAATGAGAGGAGGGAAAGGCATGCGATTCAGAAATGTGATTTGGAGAATGTGCTGAAGACCGGCTCCAGCATCTCTGATGTCAACAGATTTGTCTTGCGTACCTTCTTGGGACGCGTACATAAAAAAGAGAAAGTCCCCTAAGATATAAACTATTTGATTGCCTGAAATCTGAGTGAGTGATATCGATTGAGAAGCTTATGTCTCTGAAAATTTTATCATAGTGTCTAAGTTTTAACGTTGGGGCCATTGGATATCATTAGTGTTGCCTCTGGGGATAGGAGATTTGCAGTGTCATTGAGTATCAACAATAAAGAAGTAATGGGAGAAGGAGTTCTGTCTAAGTGACCAAGTTTTGTGTGTCTGTGTGTGTGTGCCTATGTGCACATACTCGTGTGCTCTATACAGTTCTCTGCACACAACCAAACCACATCCTTCTCACATAAGTTTACTTCTCTGGGAAATAAGCATCCTCTTCCTAAACAAGTCTAATTAGCCTTGGCTAAATGCAAAAGCATTTACATATTCAAGCAGCCAAACATCAAAGGCCTGTTTATAAAAATAAACATTATTAACACTGAAAATATTTAGATCTGAGTTTAGATAAGTCAGAAAACAAAAATATACTAAGCCCTTCAGGTCATGTCAAGTGGAGGCACGGTTGATGTCCTAAGTAAAATGCGTTTTGACAGTTTTCCATAGGAATTTGATTTTCCAAAACGGGTGCCTGCCAAGTTCTTTTCCTTTGCCAATTTATAATTTGGCGAGTAGTTTTGCTTATGTTTTTGTTGAACTCTGCATTTAGTGTGTTCTCATGGGTCAGACTTGCAAGAACTGATTATTTAGTGAATTTACACGGGGAAGTAAACAAGAACGTTACAGGAAGGTAATTGAGTTTCAGAGATGAAAGGCAGCCTTTTTAGGCTCAACATTATGGGACACGGTGACTATTGTGGACTTCACGTTTCTCTCTGACCCAACTTCTATAGTTTTTCCAGATCACTCTTTTTTGTCATTGAAGATGCAAGAGAGTTCTTGGTGATCAAGATCCAAAGTTCTTTCCGCAAAACTAAATAAAAAATTTTTTAAATTTATTAATTTATTTATTTGACAGAGAGAGAGAGATCACAAGTAGGCAGAGAGGCAGGCAGAGAGAGAGGGGGAAGTAGGCTCCCTGCTGAGCAGAGAGCCCGATGCAGGGCTCGATCCCAGGACCCTGAGATCATGACCTGAGCCGAAGGTGAGGCTTTAACCCGCTGAGCCAGGTGCCCCTAAATAAAAATTTTTTAAAAGAGGAATAGAAATGGCAGAGAGTAGATGAAAGAACAGCAACTCGTGTTATGATTTCCATTCCTGTGAGGATTTTAAATTCATGTTTTGAAATTTTCAGCTGATGCTGCCTCTGATTCCTATAGTATTAGAAAGGAATTCCTTCCCAGGAAGCCTTTAATCAAGAGTTAGGACTATGCAGTTGAAACAACCCATAATTTCAAATTACTGAACATATGCTTCCCCCTCCACTTCCTCTGGATGCAAAAGCATAGTTTTTTAAATAAAGATGCAGATTACTCTTTGTTCATGATAACTTTAACCAACATGCATGTTTGATAATATGATATAACGATCTCTAACATGATTATATATCATCTAGGAGACACATACTTTATGCTACCCTTTCTCACTCCCAAAGGGATAGAAGAACTGCTCTCCTGTTTTAATACAATTTTTGAATTAATAAATGTTATCTTAGATGCGTACTTTCTATTTTCGGATCTGAAAGGCCTTAGGATACTCAGTGGGTTTTGATATGTTTGTCACTGAATCAGAGTTTCCAAAAGCCTCAGGACACTCAATTAGCCTTGTTCCCCAGGAGACCTTGTCTGTCCCTTTATCTTTCTGACTCTCTCCTGTCTGTTTCAGCGAATAGCCAGTCTGATCTGGTGGGACAAATCGGAATGACCGAGGGTCCCGGTAATAGGTGTCAGCCTAGGTTTTTTGCCACAAATCACTTATATTTCTAAACAGTTGAAGATTGTATTCACATGCAAATTATAGAAAAACCTAGGAAGCAGTGGCTTTTTTCCTGGTTTTTATTTCATGGATACAACATGACTGCCCAAGCATCTACCACCCCAACTGAATCCCTGGAAGTATGAAGGAGGTGGAAAACATAGTAGAAAAGGGAAAAGGAAGAACCAATACCTATATCAAAAAAACAAAGACTTTCCCTCAGATTCTTAGCAAACTTTCGCCTGTACCTCATTGGCCAGAGGAGTATCACATGGCCACTGTTAGACAAATGGGAAAGCAGGTTTTTAGCTCTTTTTTTTTTTTTTAAGATTTTATTTATTTATTTGACAGAGAGAGAGAAAGAGATCACAAGCTGGCAGAAAGGCAGGCAGAGAGAGAGGGGGAAGCAGGCTCCCTGCTGAGCAGAGAGCTGGATGCAGGACCCTGAGATCATGACCTGAGCCTAAGGCAGAGGCTTTAACCCACTGAGCCACCCAGGCGTCCCAGGTTTTTAGCTTTCTATGAGTAAAGAAAGGCAAAGAAAAAGGGAGTGGAACCCTCTTAAGTGAGCAAAACTATAAAATTTGCCACAAAGCAACAATACATTTATACTTTTGGGGCATAATACAGAGCCTAAGGAAAGTTTGATATGACAGCTGGCTTCCATCATAACCAGTGATGCTTCTCCAAAGATAAACACTTGTCTGCATAGGTATTCAGGGAAGAATGTTGAGTTTTCTCATAAATCCAAATCTCGATGAACTTAACATAATGGTATTTTTTTTTTACCTCTCTCTTAAGCCCCATCTTATTACCCCCAAATTGCATACAAAACTCAAACCCATCTTGAATCACCTATTTTCGAAACATCCTATTTTATGAAAAATTCATTATTTTGTATTCCCGTAGGTTCGTAAACTGAGGACTTCTCATGTGTAGACACATTATATCCAAAGTTGTGCCACGGTAGAAAGGATTTCATCATAAAATAAGGAGCCCCATAATAATGGGTCATTGCAAATATCCCAATAAAACCAAGAGGCCAGAGTTGATATGGTAGAAATTCTTACTTAAAGTGGAGGGTGGATCTCTGACATTCATCAAAACTAGTATGAGAAATAAAGAAAACCTAGAAAAAATATAATTTCAAGCATAAGTGCAGATCCATACCCTGAAAAAAAAAACCTGAAAAATTTTGGTGCCATGTGAGTAATAGTCCAAATGTGCAACTTCAGTTCATTAAAGGCAGACTCAGAGCGATACAGAGAACTCTAGTAATCTGTCTTGCATCAAAGAAATCCCACAGTGAGATCTGCCCAGCATATATTTTCCTGGCACGGTGTGGTGAGATGCACTTTAATTACTTCACTATGATATCACATTACTTCAGCTATGATATCACTGGGAAAGAACAGAACAGATCTTTTCATAGCACCACAGTTTTTGCTACATCCTGCAAATGACACATGTTACCACTTTTTGGTGGATGAGCTCCAGAGCTGACAGAGCCTGTGTTTTGTAGTGTTCATGGTTCAGAAGAGAGCTACTTGCCCTTTCTCTAACATCCCTCCCACTCTGGCCCCCTTCCTCCACATTGACTAACCCTAGCCACTCAGTCATGCATGGATTTTCTTCAACAAGGGTACATACTTTCAGCTCCATGGTCCATAGTTCAGTCACCCTTGAGAGAGTAAGAGAGGGAGCCTATGTGCTGCTAATCCCAGGATGGGCTAATGAGGGATGTTTTGAGGAAGTGAGGCTATGGTGAGTGTCAGAGTAGAAAGCTAGAATAGTGTCATAAAGGTTGTTTTATGCAAAAAATGATGGAGGCTGTTCATAAATCATACAACAAACTAATAAGAATTTGAAGGAAAATGCTAGAAGTCACAGATGTACGTTAATTTTGGATTTTGAGGTCAGTGAGGTTGTCTGTTCTGCCAATGGTCAAAGCGTTGTTAGGATGAGATAAACAATAAGTAATCAGAAGCAAAAGAATTCCAATTGTTTGTTCAACTGAGATTCTTGATTGATACTCCTTTTATGGACCTGCTTTTCAAGTGGAATTTGCAAGAAGACCAGTATTTATAGTGGCAGAATTAATTATGATGAAGTGTAGTAGGATATATTATCACATGTTCCTATTGTGACCGTGTGAGGGGCAATGTTTCTCCAGGAGCCTTATACATCCCCATCCTTGTTAACTTTGGACTTGGCCTGATTCTTTTTTTTCCTCCCCTAAAAAAGTGAAAGACAGGATGTAGACCATGTCTCATTGGTAGCTTTAAGAACTATTGGGTGCTTGCACATTTTTGCTCTTTATTTTTGTCATAAGAATGACATGACATAAACAAGAACAGCTTATTCACCCTGTATCATCAAGTGAGACGAGGGGGCAGCAGAAGTGAAATTGTTAATTCCCAATAGTCAACCTGAAACATTGGTAAGAAATAAGTTCACTAGTGAGGAATACATTTTTATTGTTTTAAGTCCCTGGGATGTTAGGGCTATTTGTTATTGCAACAAAGCTGTCTAATGGAACTTATGCTTTCCTCATTTGAGTCTGGGTACCATTCTCCGCTGGATTGCTTCAAGAAGCCAGAATTATTGCCAGAATAATGGTATAATTTTTCTCTCCCCGCTCTTGGTGGATCCTATCCCCACCACCCAGAACAGATACATTTTAGGTTATAACTTAAAGAAGACTAGAGAAATACAAAATGCCAAGAGCCTTTTCGTCCATTTGATGAATATGTGGTCAGTCTTGAAGTTAAAATTGGTTTGTTTCTTTGGAGGGGTGTGGCATGCATAGAATAAATACCAGTGATCCAGACTGCAGTGCTAGCATTCATTAAAACAAAGACCACGTGCTTTATGCTAACACCTTAAAATACGAGAAAGGAGGATGTCTACAGAACAGATTATATACATAGTTTATTCACGTTCAGGGTATAAGAAGCCATTATTGACTCTTTGGACTTGAGTGTTCTTTTGTGAGCCACATTTTATAATTGCTTGTGCTCTTTGGCAGATAATTTGTGCGCCTCATTCCCTAAAATCTCTTAAAGTAATTGCTGACTGCGGGAAAACTGATTAGTAAAGCAGAGTTGACTAACTGGAGGTCTCTTGCCACGATGTTTTGCCAGAACGATTCACACAGGCGCTGTGATGTAGGCCCTTTGCAACTGCCCTTACTTTTCCTTTCCCTTTGTACTTTTCCAGGGAAGATTTATCATCTCAAGTTACACAGGTGAAATATAGTACAGATTATTTTTGGAGAGTGTCCCAAATGCAAAAGCCCCAGGTGAGGTTCTATAGGAAACGTGCTTCCCAGAAAAATGCTGACATGAAGCATTGGCATCTCCTATACAGTTGTAATTAAGCAATCAGGTCCTTGCAGGCAGTATATTTATGAAATAATCTATGTGTTGTTTTAGGGCAGACTGCTGCAAATCAACACATTTTGCCACCTGAAAGTGAAACTCTCAACCTGAAATGAATTACTAGAACAGGCTGGTTGTGACTAGAGAATATTCTCTTGAAATAAAACTAATATTCAGGCAACATGACCTCCACACGTGGCTGTCATATTGGAGATGACAAATGGGGACATTCCAGTGGTGTCCAGATTGCTCACATCATTTTGTGTTGATGCAAGATGGGGTACTCACCTTAAAAAAACAGCCCATTCAAAGTTCACCAATTGCTGAGCTTTCAAAAAATTCTAATAATGAAGTCAACATGTAACCTTCATCTATACTGTAGAAATGTAATGCCCCCTTTTAGCTTGCAGTTCAACTGCATCTGAATTCAACTTTTATGGGAATGTCCTTATCACACTACTGTAAAATTGCACTGAAGTTGTCAAGTATATCAACAAACTGCACATAACATTTGTTGATATGAAAATCGGTGATATGTAACTCCCAGAGGACTAGCATACTGTTGAGACGTGACCCTTTTATTAGTTTCCAAATATTTGCAACAGTTAAGGTAGGTTAGTTGATGAACAATATTTCAAAGATATAGACAATAAAAACCAGATTGCTAGATTTATATATTATACTATATATGTATATATTATATCTTGCCTAAAACATAGACTATGTACTGAGAAAATATGTGTATATTCAAATTCCTACATATTGACAAGAATAAAAATTTGTCAATGTGACTTTACACCAAAACTGGGTTTTCGTAGCCACTCGAGATTTTTTTTCTTTTGAAAATGCGTCCCAAATGTAAAAACTATTGAAATGTTTGAATCTCATTTTAAAAAAAGAAACAAATAGCATCAGCTGTCTTTGGATATAAAGTAATAAGTTTCTTTCAGTAGCACCTGTACTTTCTTTCCAAGACATACTTGTCACTTTAGCTTAACAACTCCAACAAGATGGTTTTATTGCCATCTGTGTCTCAGGCAGCAGATATTTCTGGCTTTATAGTTGGAAACAAGAGTCAGAGTTACAGTTGAAATTGATTAAAGATGACAACAAATTATAACCCTATATAGAAACCAACAATGACATGTTTTACCTTGAGAATGGACTTTTTAAATACGAAACCATGGAAGAAGGTGTAAAGGTCATTTATTGTATTTAATAACGTAGCCAAGTAAATGGTTAATAATAAGCTCAGCTTTGTTTTCCTAGGATAACAATTAATCAGTTATTCCAAAAATATTTGTGTAAGTTCAGAGCAAAGTGGCATATGTGTTTATATCAAAATATTCATTTGCTCAACCAGTGTTTATTTAGTTCCATTTGGGCTAAATACTAGATGCTAAGACTATAGCAGGAGGAAAAAAAAAGAACAAAATGATCTATTTTGCTAGATTCTAGTGGGGGAGGTATAAATAATAAAGACACCAAAAAAATGAAATGTGTGATCGGTCAGATACTACTACTTACACAGAGGAACATACAGCAAGGGTGGGATAGTGAATTAAATGGGGCAGGGGAGTATTTTTGGTTGGGCACTTAGGGAAGTCCTCACCGGAGGCAACATTGAGCTCATCATCCCAGGCTGAGAAAAACACCAAGGGCTAGGTCAGAGGATACCTGGAGTATTCCTTGAGCTTTAAGAACACCTTTGTGGCTACGGTGAGTGTTGTGGCCTGCAGTAAGAAACAAGGCCCCTTGGAGGGCCTGGGAAGATCCTCTGGGGCTTGTGGAGAGATGAGGTTTTTAAGATTTTCCGCAAGTGAAATGGGAAGTTACAGCAGAGTGTCATATATCAATAATGTTATCTGACTTGTTTTGAGGATACATTATGGGGCCAGGGTGAAGAGTAATAAGCAGAAAGAGCAACCAGGAGGCTATTTAAATAATCTAAGGAGGGGAACAAAGTGACCTGGACCTCAGTGGGTCATAAGATTCTACATATTTTTGTAATTAGGGGATGGATATAATGTTTGTTGAGTGTCAGGGATGATGCCATGTTTGAAATTGTTGCTCATTTTTTTGCCTGGCAAAGCTAAAATGAATGATTTCTTTCGGAAGGTAAACTTATATCCTAGGGATTCTTAAGCTAGGGGGTTTGTAGACAGAACTCACAGATTCTGCAGTCTGGAATGGGAATGTTTCATCTTCTTCTTCTTATTATTATTTTAGAAATTTAGCATCTTCTTTCATGATTAATGTAGAGAACAAACAGCTGCAGAATTAGCAATATCTGTACTTCATCACCAGTAGAATTCACTTATATATTCACATGGCGTTACAATTGGTGCAACTATCTCATAATGTCATTTACACTCATCACTACTTCCTAATAATTATTAGCAATTAGATCTGCTGCCAGGGCTTATTATTTAATGTGTGAATAAGGCAATACATTTATTACAATTAAAAATATCTTGGTAACTTCAATTCAGCATACTTGTTTCTTTTGTAATTCTGTGTGTTTCATTTTAGGGGCATGTTTTAGACATTATTCTGAGAAGATTTCTATGGGCTTCAGGAAAATACCAAAGGGGTCCATGGCACAAAAAAGTTAAAAACACTGCTTTTCACTATGTGCGCTAGTACATACACTGTAGAGAATGCCAGTGTGCACTCTCAAAGGTAATATAGATAGTAATAAAATGACCAATGAGTGTGTACTTACTATATGCCAGGTACATGGTCTAATTTATTTCCTATAGCAAACCTGAGGGAGAAGTTATCCCCATTTTTTATAGAAGAAAATTGAGGCTTAGAAAGGGTAAGTAACTTTCCCTAGGTCATACACCTTGTAAGTGAAAATTCAAATCATGTCTGTTTCCTAGGGGTATGCTCTTAACCACCAAAATATACTGCTATCCACCACAGAAGGATCAAAACTAATGATATAAAATGCCCCATAGGAATTTTGTTTCAAGAAGCAGAAGCTGAAGCGTACTCTAGCCATTTGTTGAGAAGTAATAAAATAGGGGCGCCTGGGTGGCTCAGTGGGTTAAAGCCTCTGCCTTCAGCTCAGGTCATGATCTCAGGGTCCTGGGATCGGGCCCCGCATCGGGCCCCGCATCGGGCTCTCTGCTTGGCAGGGAGCCCGCTTCTCCCCACCCCCCCACTCTGCCTGCCACTCTGCCTACTTGTGATCTCTCTCTCTGTCAAATAAATTAATAAAATCTTAAAAAAAAAAAAAGAAGGAATAAAATAAAAGAGGCAAAGGAAACATTTTCGTACTGCCAAGAAAATAGTTCCTTTCTTTGTGTGTGTGGGGGGGTGGGGGTCAGTGAAAATAGCATTACTTTTTTTCTGATTCTTTAAGTCATGCACATTCATTGTGGTATATATATTTGCACCATTCACAGAGATGTAAGAAAGAAGGAAAAGGTCCACTGAAATGCAAGTCTGTGAGCCAACCACCATTAGCAATTTGGACACCAACCAACCTCTCATACATCTCTTTATATATGTATGTATGGATATATGTATGTATGTATATATATGTTTGTGGTCAAATAGTGTGTAACATTTTTAGAATGAATATTACCCCTCCCTCCTATCCCGTCTTCACACTCCTCTACCTCACACCCCCCCACTCACTGGAAAAACCATGTTATTCACCTAACACATGTCCTCTCCTGCATAGGAAAACCTTGAAAGGAAATAGCCGGGATCGAGGGAACCATCGAGTGAGAGTTCGTGTGGGTCTGCAGATAAAGGTGTGTGCCAGCTGTGCTCCATCCAGAGTGCCTGGCTTTGGCTCACTTACCAGTGGGCAACATGCTTAATTCCTCATGGTCTTACTTTCTCCATCTGCACGATGGGGATGACAATACTATTTATGCGGTTGAGTGTTGGTGAGGCTTCAGTGAGTCATTGCATGAACACTTCCTGTAGAAGGATGTGGTCCGAGTCCGAATTTGTGGGTGCTGTGTCGCTGTCTGGCAGTCCCATCGGGCACCCTTTCCCTCAGCAGCTCAGTCCAAGTCACACGGAAGTGGTTCTTGGTTGGCTGGAGACAACTGGCAGAGAACCCGAGGTCCTCCTTCAACCCCAGCATATTAGGAACATTCTCTGAATTTTTATCTATAAAGGACATTGTTCCAATTTCAGACTATATGAATATACAGGTGATTTAAGTCATATGACTTACACAGATTTGCTTTTGGGAATAAAATAATGCATATCCGCATAAACAATCAATTCTATAGCGAGGGGGTAAAAGACATCTAGTTGGGTATTCTGATAAACTCATTGCATCAGGTATTTCATTTCTATTTTCTCTGACTAGAAACTCGTTAAGAAAATCAATATTTTTGGCCAGTCCTACCTCTCACTCTTAGATTTTTGTTTGCTCCAGGGCTTGCCAGGGACTATAGGGGCCAAGGCTTTTTACTGATTGCTGTCAGATTGTAGTTGTGTGATTAAATCACAGAAGAGGAAGAGAAACTAAAGGAAACAAGGCATAATTTGTTGGGTAAGATTGTTCCACAGCATCCTACCACTTTGCTAAGAATCTCAGCACTGGCAGTAGTTTGATCAGCTTTAGTGTGTTATGAGAAAAGCATGAAAGGAGAGACATTACAGAATCCTAAGGAAAATATTTACTCGCTAACTAAAAGAGGTTCACACCTGTTTTCACTTGATCTGTGAGCCTCACTTAAAACGTGTTTTCATTACAAATCTGGAAAATGTCAGAGAATGAACTTGGAAGGTAAATAGGTTGGAAACTATTCTATTCATTAAAATAGAAATAGATGTTGTAGTCATGTGGTGTGTGTGTGTGTGTGTGTGTGTGTGTGTGTGTGTGTGTGTGTGTGTTTAGTGACGATTATATCTTTGGCCCCTCTAAGTTCATAGACAACAAGTGCCTTGAATTTAGCGTTCATCGTTTAATAGACTTATTTTTATTCATCCATGACGTCTCCTCATTGAGCATCTACTGTGAAAGCATACTCATGATTTAATAGACTTCAAACACATCTTTTCTCAGCCTCCAGATGCTAGATACCACATCATGCAGCACATTCCATCCCCAGGAGCATGCTGGCTAAGCCTCTTCACTTCAAAGTCATAAGGCTTTTCAGACATTCTGTATTCGTGAGTTGAGTAGTTCTCAATATATCAGCATCCTCCTGTTCTCAGCAGTACATTGAACTTCTGTCTTCAGAAAACACGCATTAATGATTCCTGTGTCCTTGTTGTGAGTGGCCATTGATCACTTTAAACTATGTCATCCCATCAGCTTGTAAATATGGAATACATTACTTTTCACTAAATACATTATTCTGTCCATTTCCCCATTGAAACCGACCTCCTGTGTTTCAACCTGTTAGCCTTTTGAAATTGGTCTGTACTTTGTTTCCCTTAGATTTAGCTACTTCATTATTTTAAAAAGTTTATATCTTCTCTAAGCTTGGAAATTTCACTTTTTCTGGATCCTTTTTTGAAAATACCATACAAGGTCATTCTTGAGACTTAGCACTAGAGGATATATGTCTGTATATATGTATATTATTGCTCCGATTTACCTTAATGTACTATTTTCACTGAAAGCCACTTCTTAGTCATCTTACGAAATTACATGTATACCCATGTCCTAGAGTTAAAGCTTTATTTACAACAGCCATCATTTAGAAAGAGCCAAAATATCTAACAATAGGAAGTACTCACATGCGTTATGGTACTTTCATATTGTGAGTAATAGTCATGATTCTCAAAATTAATGGAATGGGAAAACATTCACTGTATTTTATTAAAATAAATAAGCAGATTATGATTTGCGTCAACAGTAGGATTGCAGGATAATTTTTAAGATTCTTTAGGGCGTCAGAGGAATTAGAGGGAAAGAAGTATATTAAAATAGTAATAATGGTTAACAGTCAGTGGGTTGAGGTTGTGGGTGACAGATTCTGTTTATATGTTGTTTTATTTTTCTTCTATATTGTCAACATGTATTGCTGTCATAATCAGGAACACCTAAATTAATAAATAAATGGTGGTCCAGAAGCTGACATTTCTTCCCTGCATTCTTTCCCCAAATTAAGGAGTTTGGTGGAATCCAGTCAAACGCAGTCCTGTTCGGTGAACCCTCTGATTAAACACACAGCCAAAATTCTTTCAGAATTCCACAGAATTTTCCCTTGAGAACAGGTCAAAGCAAGAGAACAAAAGCAAGGGGTTGCAGTATTGGGTTGTAGAAGAACAAGAACTGGAAAAGGTACAGGCAGTGTGGGGGTGGAGAGGGTAAGAATGATGGACCAGGGTGGGGGAGCGAGGAACATGTAGCCACAGAGCCTGGCCTATGGGCAAGGACCAAAGGAAAGAATCCCACCTTGGAACCCAGCTCAAATTCTGTTTTTGAAAATATCCTGACCTTAATTGTTCATGATCACTTCCAAGTTAAAATATGGTGAGATTCTACTGCATTCTTTTGCTGGGTGTTTTGTGAAGGACTAATGTTTTCAGTAGACATGAAAGCATGAAAAATGATTTTAAAGATTTGTATTGGAAATGCAGTATGTGGATCTGAACCAAAGGTTACATAGTTGGTCATGTACCAGAATGACTTCCAGCTAATAGAAGAAATAAGAACCGTTGTTCCTAAACTGATAGAAGAGCCCCATGCTTTTGGCAAAGGAGAGCCAACCTTGGAGACATTTTTGGCTTTTTTAATAACCCAAGAACTGAGCATTCCTCGGTGAACGAGCCCTTGCCTGGCTTGCCAACAAGTAACAAGGGAGGCTCACTGGACCTTTGATTGAAATCCCATCTTGCTCTGCCGTGTTTTAGAACGTCCTTGTGTTTTATCTCACCCTTCACTGTCTGGGGAAAATAATATGCTACTCATGGGTGTATGTTTACAAGTAGAAGACATGGTTTATTTCTCAATTCAGAACACTTCTGGATTTATAATTAGTTGCTGGGAAGTAAACAATGGTATGCTTTATTTTGAATTAGCATAAGTAAATGGTAACAAGAGATATATCTTTTCTATTCTTGAGAGTGTCTGTACATGACAGTTTATCATCACACTAAAGCACACATCTGCTGGCCATTTCAAGGAAAACCAATACCCTATGAAAGACCAATCTAGCTCCCACTTCACCAAATCCTCACAGTGTGCAGAAGGGAAGGGACCCAAAATATGATGGAAATGATTTCCATTGGAATGATAGCCTCTTTGGATATTTTAACATGATTTTTAGTTTTAAGAGTCCATAAATTTATAAGCAAACAACAACAACAAAACCCAAAAGTATTTTCAAAAAGCAACCTCCCTCAATTAGTAGTGTGAAATTCAGGAATAAAAAGAGAATTAAATTATAATTTAGAGGTGTGCTTCTTGTCATTTCACATAATATGACCACATAAAATAGCTTATGAATTTACTAAAGGTCATTAATCACATTGATTAATGTCCTGAATTAACTTGCTAGGATTTAGTAAAATTTGTTGAAATGGTCCCAACTTAGGTTTGTAGTTTATATTCTGTTTTTTCATTAATAAGTATAAACTGAAGACACTTTCCATATTGGACGAGTGAAAACTGTGGATTGTTTGTAAACTAGCCAACAATGTACTTTAGTCAGTTTTTCTTGGCAAATTCACATTTAATGTCATCCATCGCCAGAAATCTGTTCCATAATGATGTCATCAACAGTTTGGGATGAGAAAAAGCTATGAAAAAAAACTGTAAGAATACAGATGGGAAAGTAATTCCTGCATATTTCATTGACCATATGTTCCCCCCTCCCTGACTTTACTTAATGGGCTATCAAACTAAAATCCTCCTTTGAATCTTGTAGTCTTCTAAGTTTATTTTAACTTTTCCCCCATGGTGAATTATAATGGTAGTATTTTCTTGTTAGGCTGTTTCATTAAAATATTAGTTAGGTCTTTTAACTTGTGAAAAACTTACCATGATAATTTTAGATAGAAGTGCCAATAAGTTTAACTGCATCCCTGGCATCCCGTATTCTGATGTTTGATGGAATAAGGGATAATCAGGCTTTTTGGCTACCTATTATCATGACATGAAGAAAACCAAACAACAGCCAAAACTATTGCTTGGAGAGCAAAGTAACAGTGAAACCCTCCTTGACCTTGTAATGGCATTTATGCTAAAACACAGGGCTAATGCCATGTCAATGTAAGTGTATGTGACACTCCCATTAAAAAGTATTCAATTACCCTAGAGACCCACTGACTCATAGATTCTCTGTGACATTAATGGGGTTATCAAGATATGGTCTTTGAATTTCTTTAGCTGTCCATCTAAATTTAATAAGCTGTACTATGTTTAAATACCACGTGTGAGAGCTAAACAACTGGGTTAATTATGTGCCCAAATATATGCAAAATTATATTTCATATGTCATTCAAGCATTTCTTTCTTTTTTTTTTTTTTAAAGATTTTTTATTTATTTGAGAGAGAGAAAGTGAGAGGATGAGAGGAGCGAAGGTCAGAGAGAGAAGCAGACTCCCCGTGGAGCTGGGATCCCGATGTGGGACTCGATCCCGGGACTCCAGGATCATGACCTGGGCCGAAGGCAGCTGCTTAAACAACTGAGCCACCCAGGCGCCCCAAGCATTTCTTTCTTTAAGGTTGAGAAACACTCTTATGTGGAAAAAATGTGTAAATGCTTTTTTATAATATGGATGTTCCTTTAGTAGATCATTATTATACACCCCTTGTGTACAAGGATGAGTCCCCCTTGTAGGGGGGATAAAACCTGTGCCAAAATGTCTACAGTATGATGTAGAAAATGGCCACCTTTGTTAGAAATTTAAAGGAAAAAAAGGGGTTGGTATTCAGAAGATGACACTTAACTGGGGAAGATTATTACAAGGAACTCGTGAGGACGTGGGGATAGCCTTGATCTGAAGCCTGCTGAGACTAGGTATAATTTAGGGTGTGGATGAGCTGAGAGTTTTCTCCCACCTGGGTCATCTCACTGTGCTCAGAGTCATGAGTATTCATGGAGTCCTCCTCATCAGGATTACTAAAGTTTAATCTGTGATTCTGCCATTACTTTACTCCAGTTCATTTATTTCAAGTCACAAGTCTTTTGCTTCCTCAAACTTCAGTTTATTCATTAGTTCAGTTCACTCATGGGTTTTTCATGCTCACCTTTCAGTTTTGGCTCCTGGAACCAATAACCCAGCTTTCTCTTTATTCAAAGTCCTGAGAAAAAATTGTCTGGGCCAGCCGGTCGCCACACTGAATGGGCAACCTATCAGTTGGTGTCCTTGGGTCAGATCCCATCTCTGATGCTGTCCCCTGCAGACAGAGATATGAAAGCAAATATCTTGCTGCATAAACATGGGCCTCGTTCCTTGGGCAGGGAACATGAAGAAGAACTCCTTCCCGAAGGTGCTATGGGTATGTTGGCCCCTATGTCGAAAGTGGTTCAGGGAAGGAATTATGGAGGAAACGGTGTATAACTCTGCTCATAGACACTCTTGCCTCCCTTTTTTTTTCTGCTGAAATGGTGGACATGCCCCTTATATACTTCAAGGCCAACCCATTCACCTGTGCCCACGCCCTCCCACCTGATAAGAGAATCCGCTCTTTGGATTGTTTTTCTTTTTCTTTCTTGAATTCCTGATAGAATCTAAGAGCAGAACAGAGTGGAGATAGAGCATGATCTTTAAACAATCCACAGCTCCACATGCTAAGAGAGTTCATGGAGCTCACTTGTAATCTTATATGATAAAGGCATGACACTTCTCATATATCTTGTTGAAATAAAGTTACTGAAGAGAAAAAGAAATCAACTTTTGAGTGTTGAAGTTGCCAATGTGTAAGAATGAAGTGATGGCAGTATTTCATATAATCATAGAAGAAATAAGGAATAATTCTCATTACTGAGTTTATCACATAAAATTAGCAATATATCCTGGAGTGGAAGTGATGTGTTATGATCATCTGTGATTATCTTTGGTCAGTTTAGCTGACACTTTATTATCTTTAAACTGAGTCACAGATACTTAATGGTGTCTACACTTAGGATCTGATATAAACAGTATTCTACATAGACTAATAAAAAATGTACTACCGCAACCTAGCAGATAGGATCAATGGATAAGCTGCTGACCATGGTATTTTATATTAGGCCGTGTCAGGGTTCCATTTACTCCACTTCACGCATTAATGTCCATTAAATAAATATCCCAAGTGTTACTTTGTAGCATGTACCCAGACAGTATAGTCACATGATTGGAAGGTACCTAAAAATTGTGTAGTGACAACACACATCTAATGTCAAACTTCCTTCTGCCTCTTGATGTCTGTCGAGCTTCTTCTGAATCTCTTCATTGTTGGAAAATAGAGCACATAAAGGCCTGGTCCCTGTTAATGGCGAGATAAATTCTGTAAATGAATTCATTGTTGAGTCGGGCATCATTATTTCTCCTTTGAAGATTTTGGAGAGATCCCTACTTGTATGTAATAAGATCAATAGTTGATGAGTGACTTTCAGTCACCTCTTTCCACATAGTCATATGACCAAGTAATATAATGCTAAACTATATGAATCTACTGTTTTTGTGGGTTAAGGTCATCATATGTCAGCAATTTCATACGGCTTAATGTAGTATTATTTTAAAAGCTATTTTGTCCAGCTCTTTGCCTTAACTTCTTTTTTTTTTTTTATGAACACTAGTATTTTAAAAGGGTTTTGTCTCATTTTCTGAAGTAGACTCTAAATCAAACACAACTCCTGGTATTTTTTCATTTGAATGGGGATAGACAAACTATGGATTGTACTTTCAGATGTAATGAAAAGGTGTACGAAAGAATGGTGAGATTTTGGTTCCCTGCTGTTTATGACAATGGTTAGACTCTTAGGCCAATTTAGCTTCTGTTAAGTTTTATGAAATTTCTCTTTGGCTTTCTTCCTGAAGAACTCCAGAATTATTCTGGAATGTAGATGAAGTACCACATATGTATATAGTTAAAGGCAGCTGCCTGCTTCAGTTAGAGAATTCTGGCTCATTATGTTTCTGTACACCAGAAGTCTATTCTTATAGGAAGAAAGGGAAGCAACTTCTGTCATGTGGTTGAAAAGCAATATTTTAAATATCCAAGGTCTTTTGTAACTTTATTTCACAGTACATTATGGGCTTCAATATCTACATATAGTTCAGTGACTAGATTCCCATATTTTAGGAATTGCATAATATTATCTTCCTTCAAATAAAATAATGAACTCCTCAGGAATAGATATTGCAGTGACGTTATTGTCACTGGAATGGGAGAGGGAAAATAGGAGAAGGAAAAAAGGAAATAAAAATATTTTATGGGAAATTCATATTTTGCATAATTTTCAAAGGTCAAATTATCAAATAATTGGATCCCAAAACTTTTACTGCTATGCTTCCAATTAGTATGCTTCACTTATTTTTTGCTGAGATCGAAGGACTCTGAATTGAAATATGGTAATATTCTTGCCCCAAACCTATAAATATGATTTGATTGTCCCAAGTAGATTTTAATAAAGCAACGTGAGAAATGTTATAGATTTATCTACATACATGAGTTTCCAAAATAAAGACCCTTACCATCAAGCTTTTTGCTTAGAAGGAAACTGAGTTTCAGGAAAGTCTATTATAGGCTTCTTGGGAAATACTTATGACTTAGTGAAGTGTCAAAAGTATCTCATTCTGATAACAGCCAAACGTTAGAATCAGCCTTCCCTGTAATCATGCTCCTCAAAGAAATGAAAAAAAAATCCAGAGCTGTGAATTTAAATATGTATTACATACTATATTTGTAAGTGTATATATACTATATATATATATATATGTAAAATACCATATATATATTCACGTGTGTGTGCGTGTGTGTATATATATATACACACACACTTTGTAACACACTAGAAGGACAAGGAAAGCAGAGAGAATTCAGTTTAATAGTGAAAAGAATAATGTCAAGGGCTATATATACATAGCAAAATTCTGACCATTAGTTCTGGAAGCATGTCTTTGATCAAATCCATTTTCCAAGACTGTCAGTAACCACTGACTACTCAGATGAAAGGCCACATATGCTTGATTTTTTTTTTTTTAACATTCCTAGTCAATTCAGTAATTGGTTAGGGTTAATAGACCTCTTAAGTATCTTAAGTTCAAGTACTTGAGCACATAAAAGATTCATGAGTGTACCTGAGGATGATTGCATTCTGTTCTCAGGCCTGCCGTCATTTCCTTCAAAATCATATTTTTTTGAACCTGCTTCTGTGTACTCCGCTGATACGCTGTCAACACTGATAACTGCAGGTTAGCAGATGTTCCTGCTTTAAGACTTCCTTGGAAGAAGTGCATTCATAAAGAAGTGTTAAGTATTATGTGAAAAAAACGAAAGAAGTCTGCAAATATTAGAGCTTTCTTCAGTGTCAAGAGCAGGTACAAACTCAAGAGCAGGTACAAACTCAGGAAAGGCCACTAAAAAACCATTTTTAAGTCCACGCTGCGGCATGTTTTCTGTTTGGTTAAATAAGGCCCAGGACATTTGCATGAGATATTTAAAATGCAGAAAACTATTCAGATTGTTTCGTTAGAAAGTCCAAAACACCCAGAACTTTCCAAAAACTATTGGTAGTGTTCCCTTAATTTTTTTTCTCATCCAGTTATTTTAGGAAATAAAGACCTGCTTTATAGATTCTGAAAATTTTGCTTTATCGGGTCTTTCTTTTTTCTTTAAACAAAACCAGAGAATTTATTGAAAAGAAAAAAAAAGCCTGCGTGTTTCAAGAAACAGCTAAGCTTCAGGAAGGTCAGTGGCATAGGCCTTGGAGGCAACTGCACCCAGGGACTTAAATATCACTTTTCTGCTGTCCCACAAACTCACTTTCCTTACAGCATATAAATCTTGGCTGCAAAGTCCTTTTGCCTTATACTATACAGGTTCAGCTACCAGAGAGAGGCAAACGACTGCTTCAGACCCTCATTCAGGATTCCCTTATTATAATCCATACACCCACACTGGGCTCCTTCCCAAAGGGACACCATCCAGACTAGGCCTTGTATATGGAAGTGGGGAGGAAAGCCAGTCTTCAATCTCTCTGGGTGCTATCCTTGCCCCACCTGTTCAGGCCAGACATATCACCATCCTGCAAACTAAGGACTAAATCAATGGTTCTCAAATCTGGCGGCCCATTAGCATCACCCTGGGGAGCCATTAACAAATACCAATGCCTGTACTCCATTCCACACCAATTAAGTCACAATCCTTGGGCGTGGGGCCTGGACATCAGTGTTCTTTAAAGGCTCCCCAGATGATTCCAGTCTACGGCCAGGATTGAGAACCACTGGGCTAAATGATAAATTTAAACTTAATGGAGGAAAAGGAGTATAACCACCATAACCACCATTAAAACCCCCGTTTAAGAAAAGGAAAACCATAGAGAGGTCCTAATTGATCTCAGACATTTTAAATCTGTTAGAGTTGACTTTTTCCAATAACTGCTTCACAAGAAACAAATTAACAATACATTTGCCTCTTCCTGTTTGTCTAATTTAAAGATTTTATAGAAACACCTTAATATATTTTCCTGCCTTGTTTCTCGTCCATGCGTATTGATCAGTAGTGAATTTCTTTGTAAGATTTCAATATTTGGTTGATCTCTTTTACAGGGTCACGTTAATACATCGAACTCCACAGTGATCCCACTCTAGTCTCCACAACAGATTTGTCTTGCATCTTTTCCCCACTCCCTCGCTTCTGCCAGCACATATCCAGAACTTCATAACCATCACCGAGCTCAAATAACAGAATAAGCGCATGTCCCTAAACTCAGCCAGTATATATGGGTATGTTAGTTATCAAGTGATGTCTTCTAACACACTTGTAGGAAATTTGACTTCCATAGAGTGGAAGGAGGAAATGTGGCTTTGAGTTTGCAACTTTCCCCCACCTTCTGTCCATGAGGGAGCTCCCTGTAGGGAAGATGGTCCCTGTATTGTCTCCACCAAGTTCTATAGGAAACACTGGGTTTAAACTTCCAGAACTGACTTGCGCTCCCTTCCTCTTCAAGCGTTTAAACTAATCTTTTTCAAATGACACCTCCTGTGTCTGAGTCAGATATGTTGGCATTAAATATGTGTGCAACAATATGGATATTTTTGTTTGTTTCAGGAGATACTTGCTAAGACTTTGAATATCACATTTTGTGTATATGTTAGAACGCTTTATTTGACTTTCAGAATAAAAATACGTCTGCCAAAGGGAATGATTCTACTTGGAATAGTTAAGCTATCTTAAATTTAGGTTAGAATAGCCTACTTTTAAAAGTATAACATTTATGTTCCTTTATATGCAACTCATAATATTCAAGTACTTAAGGGGAAATGCTGGAATCCTGACTCAAGAAGACACACTGATATCTAGAAATTCTGTCCGTTTACCTGGCACATTATTCATAAAGCTTCAGCTTTTAGAGAGAGAAGCAGACGCTTTACTTAGGCAGTTGGCAGAATGTGATGAATGAGGTCAGTGGTCTGCTAACCTCAAGTGCTCTCCCCCGGGCATCACGCGCTTCTCTGAAAGGATACTCTAGTTACCCATATCGTATGTGAATTTGTCTATTCCATGTCTCTGACATCCTAGAATGTAGTAGGCCTCCGGAAGAAATCTTGTAAAATAGAAGAAATTATATGTGCAATTATATTCTTCCCTAAATAAGGATATACAGAGGTCATGATAAAGAGAAACAAATACCAGGGGCGCCTGCGTGGCTCAGTCGTTAAGCGTCTGCCTTCGGCTCAGGTCATGATCCCGGGGTCCTGGGATCCAGCCCCCCATCGGGCTCTCTGCTCGGCAGGGGGCCTGCTTCTCCCGCTACCATTACCCTCTGCTTGTGTTCCCTCTCTCGCTGTGTTTCTCTCTGTCAAATAAATAAAATCTTAAAAAAAAAAAAGAAACAAACAAACAAATACCAGAAAGGTAATTGAACTCTAAAAAACAAGTATGCAAATGAATCTTTGTTTCTAGCAGCTCAACGTGTCATTCCTCGTGCATGTTTTCATTTTCTTAATACTGAATAACATAGGTATTGCACCGAGTACTTTATGTGGATTTTTAAAAGTAATATTCTTAATTCTATAATGTATATGGTTGTATATATTATACATCCAATATACATGTTATAATGGGCCTAGATTATATATGCATAAATATTATGTAAATAATATATATGTAAGCATGTAATACATTATTCATATACACACACAACAAACATCTTTCTGATGCAGAAATAGATTCAAGGAGGTTAAGGAAATGAAAGTTTATAGTCAAGTGATATTAAATAGATTTGAACCCAAAGCACCAACTTAACTTCTTTTCAGCATTAGGATATCCAACTCCTCTAGGAATCATTAGAGGACCAGAAGTGGGTAAGCAATAAAAATAGTTTTAGTTACTTGTAATTTTATCTCAAAGATGCTCACAAAGCTAAAGCATTTTACCTTTGGACCAGTCATTGAGAGATGGTTTTCTATTCATGCAACATCACATTTTTACTTGTCTGGAGGAATGAAATTTTATTTTACCCTGACACCCATCCCAATGTTTAACTACTATCACAGCCTGGAAAGAGTTCATTACTAAAGCAAAATTTGCATTTCACATGTTGTTACAGGTCATTTATCCTTTTTATATGTTCAGAGGAAATAAAGGTCAGATGGCATCATTCTTTGTACTTTATATGTAGGACCTCCCTTTTATGTTTTGTTTCTCTTTTTTTTTTTGGCTAAGATGCACTATTTTCTTTTCTCCTTATAGTTCTCTGATTTCCTCTTAACTCTGATCCACCAGTGCTTGTTTTTGTACTTTAAGTAATTATTTTTAAAGAAGAGGAGATCAGTCTAGAGTTCCATAGTTAGAACACCTCTGATGCCTAAACATGGCAAATGTATTAGGTTAGGTAACTCTCCGTTTTGCTCTCCCAAATAAAGCTCATCATTGAACAGACATGTGTTTGTTGTAAAATGAAGTCTGGGAGATTTCCCTAAAAGCCAACTGCCAAAATGAACTTTGAGCCACCATCATAACAATAATTGGTTTATCAACCAGTGTGATTTAGAAATCTCATGCCTCTGCGATTGAATAACAAGCAACTGTTTCCTTTTTTAAACCCAAATATACGAACACTAGTGCTTCCGTCTGCCGTGTATACCCTTGGCCACAGTTAGAGGACTGAATTATAACTGAGTCATGCATGTGCTGAGTTTTAGCAGAGTATTCCTGCAGGATCCAACAAGGATAAAAATTGATGTCCCTCTTGAAACAGAGTGGTACAGATGGTGCAGGTTTATAGCTGTCTCCAAATACCAAATGCCAAACTGCTCCTTTGATAAGGCAAGGCGGTGTAAAGGTTTAAATATAGCCTCTTGGTGCAATGTCAGTGAATGATGGGTCCCAGTTACAAACATACCAAAATGTTCTCTGTTTAAACATTTTTTACAACCACGGTTGTGGAAATTCTATATCAAGGAAATTATGCACAGGGGAAGGAACACGAGACCTACCTTGAAAATCTATGTGTGTACTAACAAATCAACTAGATTTGAAGAGGGGTAATGACACACTGGCAGCTAGTGAAGTGAGTATTTTGCAAACACCTGACATTAGTGGTATCTGAAAATGTTATGTTAAACCTCTAAGACTGGCCTTTATGTAACAACAACGAGGGGAACTTGCTTTTTTTCTTTTTTTTTTTTTTAAGGTTTTATGTATTTATTTGCCAGAGAGAGAGAGAGAGAGTGAGAGTGAGCGAGCACAAGCAGAGGGAGGGTCAGGCAGAGGGAGAAGCAGGCTCCCCTCTGAGCAGGGAGACTGATGCGGGACTTGATCTCAGGACCCTGGGATCATGACCTGAGCTGAAGGCAGATGCTTAACTGAGCCACCCAGGTGTCCTGGGGAACTTGCGCTCTTAAATTAGGCTAGTTATCTTTCTATGGCAGAGCTTCCATATGAATGTTTAATGCTGGCCTTCTAGTATGAGACTTGCATTTATGTTATGGAATGGTTAATTTGATAATTTTACCTGACTGTGTGTGTGTGTGCGTGTATGTATGACTGAATATATATATGTATTCATGTGTGTATGACTGAATATATATACACATATATGTACATATGTAAAAATCAATTGAAATGTATATATGTATGCAGTTGAATTTATTTATTTTTAATACAAGTATATCATATTCCTTTGAAAAATAAAAGGGCTGCTGATAGTGGTATCAATCTTCATTATTTATACTAGAGAAATGAACAGTAAGAAATCGAATTTTAAAATATCTGACACCTTGGTTTTTTGTTTCTGTTGTTGTTAATAAAACTTGCCATGGGGCTGTAAGGAAAAGTAAAATATACAGAACAATAGATGCATATAATAGCTTAGAAACTCCCAGAATTCACTCGTGAATTTCTTTTTTAAAGATTTTATTTATTTATTTGACAGAGAGATCACAAGCAGGCAGAGAGACAGGCAGAGAGAGTAGGGGAAGCAGGCTCCCCACTGAGCAGAGAGCTCGATGTGGGGCTCGATCCCAGACCCTGGAATCATGACCTGAGCCGAAGGCAGAGGCTTTAATCCACTGAGCCACCCAGGCGCCCCTCACTCATGAATTTATTAAAATTATTTTATCTAATTTTGAAATAATTGTGAAGGGATATATTAAAAAGAAATTTATTTAATATATACAGTATCAGCAAGTAAATCAATACAAGGAAGTTATCAAATAATTTTGGAAGCTACATGCAGCTATTTTTGATTTTTTATAGCTAAAATAAATGATAGCCAAATTTTAATGTTCTTTTATAGTAGACTTATGTGTACTTCAATGAGAACAATGTAAAGAAAGGAACATTCCTTGCATTATTACTATAGTACTGTCTGTCATATATCTGGAACACAGAAACAGAAAACTCACCAGAATATTCCAGGAGAAGATGATATTATATTTCCATGTATAATCTGTATTCTATTCAGACTGTCGTATTACTCTAATTTTTACTTCTTAGAAGCTCAATGACCTAATTTGTCACAGTTTTGACTCATGTCTGCTTTATAAATCACGTTGGTTTATTGATTCCAGTGCATACAGATATCAGAGTGGACTAGGGAGGATGTATTTAATACTTGCAATAAGCCGAACCAAATAACCCCCAAGTGAGTGGGGTTTTAAAAAAATTACTTTTTTGTGGTTTAACATATGTAAAAATATATTTTAATACATTTGATTAGCTTTGATAAATATTTTTAGTATTGATAAATATTATCACTGATGTCTCCATAATCCAAATCAATATTTAGAATATTTCCATCAGCCCTAAAATTCCTTCCTGTACCAATATTAGTCCTTCCCCTCAGCCTTCACTTCAGCGAATCATGAGTCTGCCTCATCTCACAATAGTTCCCGCCTATTCATATAATGGGTAGCATGTAGTATATGGTGTTTTGAATCTAGCCCCTCTCATTTAGCTTATTGGTTCTGAGATTCATCTGCACTATTGCATAAAATAGTGGTTTGTTCTTTTTAAATATTTGAGTAGCGTTCTACTGTAGCGATATAGTAATTTCATGGACTCAACAGTGATTTCTGGTGATACTGTAAGCATGTTTAACTTTATGAGAAAAGGCCAAACTTTTCTTAGAGTTTGAATGGTTTACACTTGTACCAGCAATCATGTTTTCTGTTGTTCCACATCTTCACCAATGTTTGGTAACGTAAGTTTTTGTCAAATCTTATTTTCACAGTTACCGAGATGGCCATATGGTTTTTCACTTTTACTTTGTGAATATGAAGGGTTGCATTGAGTGATTTTTAAATATTGAAGAAATCTGTTCTTCTTAAATACACTCTACTTTGTCATGATATATTATCATGTTGGTATATTTTGCAAATATTTTATTGAGGATTTTTGTGTTTCTGTTCATGAGGGAGACAGGCCTGCAATTTTCTTTTCATATGATATGGTTGTCAGGTTCCTGCATCAGGATTATGAAAGCCTCATAAAATAAGTTGGAAGGTTTTTTTTTTTTTCTTTTGTATTTTCTGGAATATATGAGTAGTATCAGATCAGTATTATTTGTTACTTAAATATTTTATAGAACTGAACAGTGGAAGCATATGGGTCTGAAGTTTCTCAATGGGAAGATTGAGTTTCTTTGATAAACATAGACTTTTCAGAATTTCTGTTTTCTTGCTTCAGTTTTGACAAGTTGTATATTTCAAGGAATGTATCCATAGCTTACGTTTTCAAACTTGTTAGCATAAAATTGGCCTTAATAGCCCCTTATTTTACTTTTAAAATCTGTAGTCCATAATAATGATTTCTCTTGCATTCCTCACCCTGATAATTTGTTTTTCCCCTTTTTCTTGATTAGTTTTGCTGTATTTGTTATTTTATTTGATGTTGTCCCAGTTTTTTTAAGTATCTGTTTATTTTACTTGTCTTTATTGTATCATTTTAGAGATTGAATTATTTCTGTTGACCTTTCTTCAAGTTCACTGATTTTCCTCCATTACCTCTGACCTGCTCTTAAGCTCATAGTTAGCTTTGCTTCTCAGAAACTTTTTCATTTTTAGAATTCTCATTTGCTCCATTTCTATCCTGAAATTTCCTGTTTACTTAAGAACTATTCGGTAACATCTATGCAATATTAAGTGCTAAAGTAGAAACTACAAGCAACAAAAAACCTGAAGTTGAAGCACTTTTCAGACAGCAATCTTTCCAGGAAAGATCTGGCTTAATAAGAGTGATTGCTCTTAGAAGCTAGAGAGATTGGGGCACCTGCGTGGCTCAGTGGGTTAAAGCCTCTGCCTTTAGCTCAGGTCATGATCTCGGGATCCTGGGATCGAGCCCTGCATCGGGCTCTCCACTCAGTGGGGAGCCTGCTTCCCCCTCTCTCTCTGCCTGCCTCTCTGCCAACTTGTGATCTCTCTCTGTCAAATAAATAAATAAAATCTTTAAAAAAGAAAAAAGAAGAAAGAGAAATTGACCGTGATGTTATTTATAGTTCATGACCTCCTAACAATAGTCAAAAGACACTAGCAACTAGGTTATTTTTATTTCCTGTGCTGCCCTCCACAGCACTACTCTTTTCCTATCTAAATTAGGGCCCAACTTGTGGTTTGCCTGGGAGTTATAGCACCAGCAGTTTCAGTACTGGAGGTACTGAATCCCAGAAACTTAGTTCCTTAGCTCACAATGAACTGGAGGATTGTTCATCTGATTTATACGTGACCTGAACTGAGTCATTCAGTAATCAAATTATTAGTCTGTAATTCTCTTAACTGATAGAATATTTTTTAAAGTACCAGTGTGGGTTAATAATAATAACTATATGCCGCCATTTATTTTTTTAAATTCTCACACAAACTTTACCTCTCTTTATCAGTGAGTTAATTGAGGTACATAGATATTAAATAATTTGACCATGGTCTTTGATTTGTGAAATAACAAAGCCAGGGATCTCTTTAGGTGATTGATTCCATCACCTGTTTCTTTACCTGTCCTTTGCTGTCCTGTCTCAGGAAGTACCTTAGAATAAACATCTTTTTATGAACTTCAAATAAATTGTGCAAAGATATGTGTGTGTATAAAATATAAAATCTATAAAATTAACTGCACATTAGTACTGAAAGTATGTGATTGTGTTGGAATAGAGACAGGGTTATCCATCCATTGTATGTTAGAAACTTTAAACAGTTCTCTTTGAATTCCTACTGTTAGCATGGCATTGCTTTTGTAATTCAAAGGACAGAAATATGGAAAATAATGATTTTCCCTCTTGAATATAAAGTATGAACCTATTTTTATTATTCTAAATAAAGTTTCCTATGCTGGAAAAAAATATGCAATCAAACATTTTCAAAAACACTGAGTTAAAAATTCTCATTTCCAAGACAATTTAGGAAGTAAAATAGAGCTTTTAAATTTCTTATAAGCCAATTCACCATGCTGTCAGAGTTATTTTTCAATCCTTGACTTTCTTCCATATGTATGCTTTAAGGGCCTGTTGAGGTAGGAATTTAAAAATTTAACTCCTTGGTGAAGACAAGTAAATCAGAGATTAACATGTTTGTGGCACTTCACTTGTGTGTCAGTTATTAAAGTGTTAAACTGCTTAATACCCCCTCTAACTATAATATGAGACAACATAAAAATACTTGCAGAAAATTAAGATTTAGTTAATGTAGTTTTACAAAACCATGATTCTATGAATCTGGAAGAATATATAAATTCATGCTTTGTCCTTGAGAGTCAATCTGTTTGTTCAATCTGTTCACATTTTGTAGTCTTTGCATATAATTTACATCTTAGGATTCACCTCTAGGAAACTTCTGCTCCTCTTTAGAACTGTGTCTAGATCTGGGCTTGTGGTGAGAGATGCTAAGGAGAGCACTTTCATTTACATCGGGACCTTTAGAGGGAACTTGACAGGTGCTCCTTCTGTTTATTCTTTTTCTTTAAAGTGAAGCACGGGCAGCAGGCTGCTAGGTTCTATGACAGCTCATGCATGACCCACCTGAGATGAGTAAAAATGGAAAGCACCCTATCCCCTATGGGAGCAAGTGTTAGGTTTCAGCAGTGGAAACACAGAACATAGTGTCTACGATGAAAGGACTATGATTTGATCTCCATTCTCCATATACTAGCTTAAAAATAATATTTAATTTCTCTGACTTAGTAAACTCATGGTTGAACAAAAATACCCAGTGAGAGAATAGTGGTCGAAGATGATATGAGATAAAGCACAGGACAGGTGTTTTGTAATGGTGATGCGCTGTATTAACTAACTTTTCCTTTCATCGATTCCATTTGAAACAGAGGAAAATGGGACACAACTAAGGTTATGTAACTTATCCAAAGAAAGTAGCTTTGTAGGGACTGGGACCTTGATCTTGCTATAAGACTCCGTGGAAGGCTGTGTGAAAGAAACTCTTTTTTTCCCAATTACTCAATGACAATTGAGTCCAGGTTTAGTGCTGTCTTTGAGTAGAATTGTGTTGAACTGTGCTTTAGAGTGAGCACATTTTGTGAATGGCATAAAAATATCCTGTTCGAGGGTTTATAAGACAAGGGTTGAAAATCATTACTATGAATTGATCCCCTTACAATGCTACACATTGGCCATGGAGGAGTATGTTTCATAATGAGTTGCTTTAAAATAGGCTTGCATGAAAAAAAAAAAAAGGCTTGCATGGAGAAGGAGAGTGAGGGACCCTGTATTTTTCAGAGTAACACCAGAGGCTTTTCATGTCTGACTAGATATTTTTCACTGACAATGACACACATGGATAATGTGTGGTTAGTTGCTAATGTTGAACTTTGTTTTGCCTACCAAAATGGTGTGGAATGCTGCCAGTCCTCAAAGCTATTCAGAAAGCCATCCCTGTATCTTCTCCTTATTGGCCTGAAGCACGTATATGAGGCAGAAATCATCCATCCACTTGTGAGTCTGTTCTTGGGCCCCAGGCTTACGCTCAGTTCTTTTGAATTCAATGTATGTTCCTTTTCCTTAATCTCATCTCAGATTTTTGGTCATTCATAAACACTTAAGCGTTCCAAATGACACAGGCTATTGAATTATCACTGAAAACCAGCGGTACCCTGTTGTGGGGAGCATGGGAGTAAGTAAAAAAGACAAATATTAAAATACTTCTACATCTAAATAACTTTAACTTGAGAAGTCGTTTTGAGTATATTTATTTCCAGGGCTGTGTCTCCTAGCAGCAATTATCGATTTGCTTGTGTCTTGTCATGTCTTGAATTTGACATCTGTGTAGGAATATCTCCTTACGAGACACCAAGATAATAAAGAAATAGAATCAAAAGGAAATTAAAAATAAACTGATATACGTGAAAAAACCCTGAGGAACATGCCTTGAAGAATGAAATGCACTTAATCAGAATTCCCGTGGAATCAGGTGATGGTATCACGGTTTTTAACATCAAGCAGGTGATTCTGATGAACAACCCAGGATGAGAACACTATCATAGAACAGTATTAGTTAGGAACTATTTATTCATGTAAGCATTAACAGAAGTTTACTTAGAAAGTACTCTATGCCAGGGACTGGTTACAAAAAAATGTTCTATCTTTAAGGAGCTCAGAGACTGACGGTATTGGCAGGATAGAGTAGAAAGTAAATACGTGAATAGGCTTCCAAGACTTGCAATAATGTTTTTCCTGGTGAGTTTTATGAAGCCATGCAAATTATAATGAGGGGCTTTTCGACTCACTCTGATGAGATGACTGATCACATCACTCCTTTGCAGTAGGATCTTTGCTTTGAATTGGAATCCCATATAGTTCCCAGCTTTGCAATTTGGGCAAAAAAATAATTTACGAACTATTTGCCAAGGAAATGCCCATATGTGAAGTGATTTTCTTCACACCAAATGAAAAAAGAAAATATTTTTAGTACCTGACAGATACTGAGATACATTATTAATAAAGACCTATTAAACACATGTACTTAATTTTTGTTGAGTCTTTTCATTCTCTGCCTGATTTGCCATATCTACTTCTAAGACAGATCTGCCTCTAAATAATATTGGACTTCAAAGTTAACCTAAATCACTCCTGTGTTTGAGAATTCAAATGCAATGACAGGTGTCTGTTTGGTCAATGTAAAATTGTGTTGTACTTTCTTCTTCTCAAGAGGTGAACACAGAAATGCCAGTTTCATGTGGTGGAACATGGTCTGGTACCTGCTCTGGTATAAGTTAGGTGGAAATGGACAAGTCCCTTCATCTTATAATTAAGTAGAATTATCCCCTAGTGGCAAGTACTGTGCTAGATGTATAGACAAAAATACTTCAGATGAGGTGTTTTGCATCTATAGAAGAAATAGTTCAAGCCAAGAGGCTGTAAATTAACCCTTTACCAACACTGAAATTTTATTATTCTAAAATTCTAGAGCTAGAAAAAGCAAGAGAAAACTGAGGTCCTGATGGCAATGTTTCGGTGTCCTCTTTGCTACTTTCTAGATCTGTGCCTTGAGTACCTACTGTTTTCTCTAAGCATTGGTCGTTCTTCCATGTAATACTGGATTAACAGTAGACAGCATTACTCAGTGTTCACTTTGAGGATTTCTTGAAATGTTTGCAAATCATTTAGAAAATAAAAGTCATTTGAATAAATACTCAAAGTGTCAAGTATTTTGGGAAATGTCAATGTATGTTAATTTTTTCTCAATAAAAAAACCACTTTGAAATAATATAATTTCAGGGGTGCCTGGGTGGCTCAGTCAGTTAAGTGTCTGCCTTTGGCTGAGGCCATGATCCCAGGGTCCTAGGATCAAGCCCCACATTGGGCTCCCTGCCCAGGGGGGAGCCTGCTTCTCCCTCTGCCTCTGCCTGTCCTTACTGCTCGTTCGTTCCCTCTCTCTCTCTCTCTCAAATAAATAAATAAAATCTTTAAAAAAAGAAATAATATAATTTCAGGGAGCACTTCTCAATGAGTATTTAAGAATCACCTTATACATTTATTGAAGTATATGGCCTGTATTTCTATTTTCAAGAAAGCTGTGGTTTTAAAAAGCCAAAATACCCAGTGGTAGGGCTGTAAAAAGCATGTAGGAATCAGCAGTCTTTTTTATTTTTTATATTTTTTAATTTGATTTTTTTTAATTTAAGAATTTTTTTTTAATTTTAGGAAATATGTAGGTGTTGTCTTGTAGACTATCAGGTGTCAGAATATCTCCCTTTTCATCAGAAATTGATTTGGCAAATATAGTAAAGACAGAAAGATGCTACCATGTGGTAGATGTAAATTAGTAAAACATCCAAAATATTTCCGATCTCATTACAATAACAGGTATTTCTACCATTGTTGCCATTTTCAGTCCCTACAGACTATACTCTGCCTCTTATCTGAAAGTTTTTCTTTTAACTTGGATTGGGTAATACCTGGTTTTCTGAATTTTTGAAGTTTCTGGTAAAATCTCCTCAAGTTATTATAGAAATTAAAACAAAAAAGACAATAATATGCACTTTTCACCTGTTATATTGGCAACAATTTAGAAGTTGTTATTCTTAGTGTTGAGAGAACGTGGAGAAACCTTCTTGCATTATTCTTGGGAGCAAAAATAGTGTACTGTTCTTGGAGGGCCATTCACTATCAAGGTGGAACACACACGGATTTATTCACACACATACTCTTGGACCCAGGAACTCAACTTTAGGAATTTATCAACTCTTAGGAATAATAATTCTTAATGATAAGTCATCATAATAATCTTTATTACTCAACTTTTAGGAATTCAGGTGTACACATGCCAGAGTTTGTAAATCTTTAAGCACGAGAATCGAGAATGTTTACTGCACTATTTGTAATAGCAAAACCTAAAAACACCTAATTAATCAATGGAGAGAAGTGCCTAAATTATGGTACATCCACACAGTGACACGCAACCGTGAATAAGAATTGTGTTGATTTGAAATGAGGTTCACATCATATGGAGAGACATGTCCTGACCGGAACAGAATACCATTAAAAAGTTGAGGCATTTAAAGCTATTCCCCAGGCACTGGCAGAAAATTCTGGATTTAAGGCCAATGAAGTAATCTCTAAACTTTGTGTAGTACATCAAGAAGGAAATAAAAATGTTGGATTAGATATTGAGGCTGAAGTTTCAGCTATAAAGGACATGTTGGAAGGTAGTATTCTAGACACGTACTTGGGAAAATACTGGGCTATCGAACTGGCCACAAATGCTGCCGTGACTGTACTTAGCGTAATCAGATCTTCATGGCCAAGCCAGCTGGTGGGCCCAAGCCGCCAAGTGGGCAGCTTGGCATGATGACCAAAATGATTGACTGGCTTAGTTTTTACTATAGGTGAGGACTACATTTGTAGTCGTCGTCTCGGAATTGCCTGATGTTTTCATCTTTTCCTCAAATTAAGAAGTGTTTTGTGTTTATATCCTCAGCTGGATACAATAAATGTGTTGTTGCTTTAAAAACAAATGAAACGAGATTCAAGATATATTGATAAATACAAAAATCAATTCGCAGTGAGTATGTGTCATATAATCTCATTTGTGTGTTTAAGTCCGTGTGGGAGTTATATATGTAATCGTAGAAAAAAACGCAGAGATATACTTGTGTACACCAACATTTCTGAAAGAATTTGAAGAAAGTGTGTGTGTGAGTGTGTGCGTGTGTGTGTGTGTGTACAAATGTGTTTTTTTAGTAAAGGACTTTCTGCATTTCTTCATATTTGTTTTGTAGTTTTTCTAGTACTAATGAAAGAGACAAAGAATTAAAGTAGAACATAGCATATTAATAAAGAAATACTGGCTTGAGGTAAAAGAATGGCATTTCAGGGGCACATGGGTGGGTCAGTGGGTTAAGCCTCTACCTTTGGCTCCGGTCGTGATCTCAGAGTCCTGGGATCAAGCCCCTCACTGGGCTCTATCCCCTCATTGGGCTCTCTGCTCAGCAGGGAGCCTGCTTCTCCCTCTCTCTCTGCCTGCCTCTCTGCCTACTTATGATCTCTCTCTGTCAGATAAATAAAATCTTTAAAAAAAATAAAAAATAATGGCATTTCATCTAAGCTGTAATGAGAAAAAAAGAAAATTCTAGAAGAAATAGAAGAAGAGAAAATAAGTGGGAAAAGGTAGTTGTTTCTGTCTTGGATTAGTGGAAAACTCATGCTATGCTTGTGGTGATATAATGATTTAAATCTTGTCATGTGTGTAAGCTAATAACTAAGAGGCAAAGATGTTTCTTTTTCTCTCTCCTGAGTCCTTTAATGATCTGTAACATAAGTGAGATCTGCTGCACAATGTGTCTAAAGATCAATCACTTATTCAATCAGTCAGTATTGAAAACCTACTACATGCTTGGTCCCATGTCCTTACATCATGCAGTGCCTAATAATTAGGCTGGAGGCTTACTTTTTAAGTGTAAAGATTAATTAATTTAAAAAGAGAGAGAGAGAAAGAGCAGAGCACTGAGTTCAGTGTATATTTGTTGAATAAGTTGTAGCTATTATTGTTTTTGGCTTTTACACATGGCTTTCCTTGTTGAGGATCTCTGGCTTTGGAGTTTGGGAATCAAGTAACCAGAGAACATATTTTCTTTTTATTTCTTTTTCTTCATTTCTTCATCTCTCTCTCTCTCTCTCTCTCTCTCCCTCTCTCCCTCTCTCCCTCTCTCCCTCTTTCTCTCTTTCTTTCTGGTGGAGAGAGGGTGAGATAGAAAATTCCAAACAAGTTTGATGCTAACCATGTAGTCCCTATGCCGGGCTTGATCCCATGACCCTGAGATCATGACCTGAGTGGAAATCAAGAGTTGGATGCTCAACTAACTAAGGCACCCGGTCATCCCAAGAACATATTTTCTTGATTGCACTTTTGGAAAAACTCTCAAGTGCTTTATATAAATAGATCCTCAGTGATGTTCTAAGTTGAAAGTCTTTTCATGAACCTAGAGATTCTTGCCACCAAGTTTTCCCAAGTATTTTTTATACCTAACAGTTTTGATGTTCTGAGCCTTTAAATCTGGTTTTCAACTTATATCATGTTCTTTTAGCAATGATTGCAGAGTTGGTATTTAAGCAAGATTTTTATGGCTGTAGCTGCTACTGGTTTTTTTTTAGATAAAATGAATTCCAAGTGGAAAAACTGGATTTGAAATCTATTTGGGAAAGTTTAAATCCTCTCTGAGCATTCATTTTATCAATGGAGATAAAAATGCCTATTTTACTGTGTTGTCATCAGGCAATGTCCTTCTGTGGTGTAATGTATATAAATCATCTAGGAAAATGCCTCACAGAGGAAATATTTAAAACTGATAGGTATTCTTAATGACAGTAATGATGATTTCTGAAATAAATATATTTTGATTCATGAAAAAACACAGTTTCTTCTATTCTTTTAATGTGTTATTTTCATTCAAAACCAAGTAAGAAACTAGATAATTCTCTCCTCTGAAATCAGCATTATGTCAAAGGGATATACACTGTCAACACTGAACACATGGTAAATCATTTTTAGGGAACTCTGACCCAACAGAAAGTGCCAGCAGGTTGTGGGTTTATTCTATCTGCTGACCTTTAACTCTGTAAATTTACTGTGGAAATATGACTTAAATTATTCATATTCATTTCTTTTAATAACCTATAATAACATAACTTCCTTTCAAAGACACTAGAAATGTAGAATGATGTAGTCACAATACTTAAAGTAACTTTTTTGGAATAGTGCTACATGTAAAAAAAAAAACAAAACAAAACATGGAAACGGTTTATATGCACTCAGTTTTCCATTCTTGGCTTCTATTTTATGTATACAGCAAGCATAAAAACCAACTAAAGGACATTTTGGGTCAAAAATATCATGCCTATATTAGTATATACCCATGAACAACTTAAATAAAAGCTACTTTTGTAACCATAGCTAAACATTTCTTATCTCCTTGAGGATTACTGAAATATACACAGAGTATAAATAAAAAGAAAATGTGGAATTTTTTTTCCCAAAAAATCGTGTTATGTAAAATATTGCTAAAATACCTCAAATTCTTAAGGATAAAGCCCCATGGTATTTCAAGTAGCCTAAATCAAAGAGGGGGGAGGAAATCAGTCATCTAGGAAAATCTCTATTATGTAGAACAATGCCTGCTTATATAAGCATTGAGTTCTTTTCTAGAAGTTCTGAATTTTTTTATTGTAGAGTTTTTATTTTTACCATTTTCTGAGGATTGCCGCCTATTTACATAAGTGGACTAAGATATACAAGGAGTCACCTTATCTCAATATCAGGGTAAACTGAACTGCTGATATAAGAACTTGATCAAGTAAGAAATTAAGAGAGTTGTATAAAATTGAGTCTTACTTTTAACATTAAAAACAAATTCCTTCCAGTTCAAAATCTCGTCTAGAGTCTCTGATTCTAGAATGAACAGAACTCCTTCCCAGCTGAATATATATGCCGTGTGGAAAATCAAGAGAGAGAACATTAGGAGTTATAAGCCAGCACTCTATCAATTAGCAATCAATGTTCATCTAGTACCTATATGCACCAGGCACTGTGTATTATTCAGTATTCAGCAAATCACTAAGAATGGCTATATAATATTCTAGGTGTGAACATAGAGGATAGGGTGCACGGGAAACATAGGGTAGTGTCCAGACCCCAGTGTCCAGAGCAGAACTTTCCTAAGGGAGTAGTGATGCAGCTGGGGCCTGTGGAATGGTCTGGATTTGAAAGGACATTCTTGGAAATCCAAGGAAGGGAGTACAATCAAGGGGTCCTCAAGATGTGAGGTTGACATTTGTTCAGGAAAAAGAGCTGCGGTGTCCCTCCCCCAGCCTATTCACATTAATGCAGGATTAAGGACTGAATTTAAGCCAAAAGAAAAAAAGAAAGAAAGAAAAGAAAAAGAAAAGAAAAAAAAAGGGACATATTGATTAGTTTATCTAGGGCTGGTTCAGATGTTAATTCACAATTAGCAAGAGATACCTACCTACTCAAAAGTATTTAGCAACATATTTGCCTGCTAGGCTGTTTTTAATTTCCGAGAGGAAAGGCTGTGGTTACCTGATTTGTTGCTCTCAGCTTCAGTAGTTTGAGCACTGTCAGAGTTCACACAATGAGACTAAATTGGAAATGTAACCAACAGGTGATCCATTAAGAACTTGAGTGCAGTTAAGCCTTCCTTGGGGATGTATACTTTTACAGCCAATAAACCTGGCCTTACCAGCTCCTAGTCAGTTTGCTTGCCAATAACATAGCCTCGTAATGTAACAAAGTGACACCCAGAAGAGCCACTCCTCTTAGATTTCCACCCTGAATATTGACTCCGGAAAGCCTCTCAGAAAGGCACGGTATTCAGTATGCCCCTGGATGCCCTTATGGGACTCGGGAAGAAGGTGATCGGGGATATGATACGCCTGCCATGTTTTGGAGGGTTTGGGGGCTGGTTCTTGCATATAACATTAATATTAAAAATAGTTCGATCATGATCTGAAATGAAGGAGAGTGACTAAATACTTTAAAATTTGTTTTCAAAAGTATTAATGGTCTCACATGATGCGATGTGTACTGCTGGAAGATATAGCTGTGATTTAGGCCTTAACCAATTGATTGCAAGGTCATAAAAATTACGTCTAGGAGTGAGGATGACATTTGCCCGCAAGATATACTGTTACATAATAGGTTCAGACAGCTAACATGAAAGAACAGTGATAGTAATCAGTATGAGAGGTAATTCAACATTAATATTTTAAGTACATTGTAATTTTTAGGGAAGCATCCCCAAATGTAATAAATGCTTGAAAGTGCTGTATCTCAGTAATGGTTTTATAATCTCTGCTTTATTAGTCGAATAGCTCAATATACGGGATGCCTTTAAAGGACTAAATGGACTCAAAAGACCGAAATTTTATTCATTTTTGGCAGGAGTTTCTAATGATTATGAAACCAATTTTTAGATGATTTAATTTTTAGTATCATGGGATGCTGACCCTGTAAAGGTCTTAGAAGCTGTCCTTCTAGCTCCCTAGTTTAAAAAGCAAAACCTTTTGCCTCCCTTCCATACCTATGGTCTTGCCCCATTCCCATTCATTTTCACACTGTTGCAAAGCAAGGGATCCTTCCAAGGCCTCTGCCTTAAGTCTTTCAGTTGGTTCTCGTCACCTGCTACAGCATTTGTCCAAGGGTTACAGGATTTTTGTCCCCTTAGTGCCCTGGTCTTTGGTCATGCCGCTTCAAAGAATGAAGAGACAGACCAGATGAAGAGTGTTGTTTATTGAGCAAGAGTATAAAGCTCGCAGGGGGCCTGAGTGGGTTGCCCCCGGAGTTTCTAAGTTCAGGGGTTTTTGTGAGCTCTTTTGCAGAACTTTCTTAAGCAATCAGGTTTTGCTGAGTCATGCCAGTCTGGGCTTTCCTCACCTATCTGCCTACCTATTAGGTTAATGCCCACATGCTGATGATCCTTTTTTGCTGAAATTTGGGGGCTTAGGTCTTAACTGCCCATTGAGTGTGATATTGACAAAGGCTTTTGTGAGTTGTCTTATTTTAGGATATTTTACAGAAGTCATTTCTGCAAAGGCTACAAAGCAGAATGTCAGTGCTGTCCTGTCTAAGCTGCAAAACATGACATCAGTACTGTTTTCTTCTAGCTGTCCTGACTCCATAGTTTCTCCCCCCCCTTTTTTTTATTAACATATAATGTATTATTTGCCCCAGGGTACATGTCTGTGAATCGTCAGGCTTACACATTTCACAGCACTTAACATAGCACATACCCTCCCCAATGTCCATAACCCAGCCACCCTATCCCTACCCCCCTGCCTCCCAGCCACCCTTAGTTCGTTTTGTGAGTTTAAGAGTCTCTTATGGTTTGTCTCCTTCCCCATCCCCTCTTACTTTATTTCTCCCCCACCCCCCCAAGCCCTGCCCTGCCTCTCAGATTCTTCACATCAGAGAGATCATGTGATAACTGTCTTTCTCTGACTGACTTATTTCGCTTGGCATAATACCCTCCAGTTCCATCCACGTCATTGCAAATGGCCAGATTTCATTTCTCTTGATGGCTGCATAGTATTCCAT
>CM053605.1:153582311-153600705 GCA_028646535.1 Procyon lotor
GTTCATTTTTGCCCTTGCTTCCCTTGCCTTTGGGGATGTAGAAAGGAAGAAGTTGCTGCGGCTAAGGTCGAAGAGATTGCTGCCTCTGTTCTCTTCTATGGCCATACCACCCTGAACACTCCCGATCTCGTCTGACTCCATAGTTTCTTGTTGGGAGCCTGGCCCTGACTCCCTCCCTCACTGCCCAACTCACTCCTAACAGAAGGGTGTACCACGAAGACCTAGCTCAGCTTGTGGTAATGTGCAGCACGTGAAACACAGTCCTATGAGTTTGCCAATCTGGGTTAAGCGTAATCAAGCTGCTATCTGTTTTGCAAGACCTCTCAATTCCTTTAATAGACAATGTTGCCCAAACTTGTTTAGGCATAGAAGCCTTTTTTTTTTCTCTCAAAGCATCTCAGGAAACTTATGAGCAAGAAAACTTTACCCTCTGACAAACAATGGCCTGAAGAATATGCATAAAACACTATTCCTTCAAAATTTGACTCCTGTCTGGGGCGCCTGGGTGGCTCATGGGTTGAGCATCTGCCTTCAGCTCAGGTCATGATGTCAGGGTCTGGGATCCGGCCTAGAGTAGGCTCCCTGCTCAGCGGGGAGTCTGCTTCTCCCCCTTCCTTTGCCCACCCGCATTCATGCTCTTTCTCTCTCTCAAATAAATAAATAAAATAAAATAAAATAAAATAAAATAAAATAAAATAAAATAAAATAACTCCTGCCTTTTTGTTCAACTTCATATCTCAGTATTCCACATTTAGACCCTAGGTTAGAGTTGTAAGCAACTAAACTAAACTTTTCTGAATTGTTTTGCTGTATCCTCTCTCTGCGGGGGGGGGGGGGGGGGGGGGGGGGTGCTACTCCTCCGCTTTGCCAAGTTATCTCCTATGTGGCCTTCCAAGATTTAGCTCAGGTGTCACCAAGAGGAAGCCTGTGTTCATTTCCTCCCCTTTGTTCTCTGATACTCATGATGGCCCATAGCATCCTACGCTCAGCTCTCATCATAACTGTTATCAAACTAGGTTGACATCCTATTAACTTTCAGGTCTTCCCTACAAAATCCCCATATCCTTTGAGTCAGACTACGTGTCATCGTTTTCTTACAGCTCACTTCCTGGCATGTTGGTGGTGCTTAAGAGAGATCCATGGACATACCAGAAAGATGAAAGTTTGGCACCCTGTGTGGTTGTATGGCTGTGCGACATGCTTCTTTCGCCAACATGGCGTCTGCCCTAACCTGTGGACATTTAATCTGCAACTTACAATATCAAGATCCAATAAAATGGCAGTATGGTTAATTCAATTAGTTTAATTAACACTATGATTAATTTAGCAAGACCCTTAAGGCACTGGTAAAAATGTATTTTGAAGAGAAGGACAAGGGACAAACAATATAAAAGATGAAATGTCAGAGATGAGTTTTGCATTTCGCTAATAGATGTGGGTAGTTGATGTCTTCATTTTAAAGTAGCTAATGGTGGGCAGACCCCTTTTAGCAACCATATATAAGCTTAAGGGAAACTTCAAATATATTCCAGCTAATATTTGAATATAACTGTTCAGTCTATGGTGTCTGAGGCTGCTTTTTCGTGAGTCCAACCAAGAAACATGGGAAATGATTTTAGCATGGATATTAGTTATCTGGGCTCTGCTAGTGAAGCTGCTATTCAGTTAAGCAAGTGTGTCAGTTCACTAAGAGACAAATTAAGGTATGTTTTTTTGATGATATGGGGAAAGAGAAAGTAAAATAAGGTAAGTGAAAATTGGATTTTCCCTCTAAAAATTGTATAATGTTCCCTGCGTTATCTACCTCTTTTATATGGCACATTTATTTATGTTTTTCCCAAATACTTTTATTTTATTTATTTATATGGCACATTTAAATTATAAATAAAAATTGAATTGGACCTCTCTCAAATAGAACATTCTTCGTGTTGATATATAGAAAATCAGAGAGATAGAAAATCAAATATATATATATTTACATAAAAATATTTTATATTTATACACATATATATGAATATATAGTTTCTCAGTAGATGGTGGCGAAATGATAATCAGCTTCTAATGTTAATTGACATATTCTAGTAGAGATTCATCATATAGGCTCATGACTAATGCTCTGCCTCTGCTAAAATGTCGACCCCAAGATATTTTCAGTGAAACATTCATTAGCTATCTTCTCAACTTCTTTGTGTTGTCTTCCCAGACATTCCCAGAAGGAAGTATTGGGGAAAATGGAAAAAAAAAATCTTTCAGTAGTTACTAACTAATTTGTTCTTAAAATTACATATTCTTGGAAAATATGCAAATATTTTCAAAAATCTAATTTAGAAAGGGTTTACCAACAACAAACGTCAAGATGTGGCATGTGGACCGAAGAGCTAGCAGTGAGTGTGAGTAGAGATGCAGTGAGCTAAGGAATCCCCAGTCACCAGGGAGAAGTTTCCAGTGTTAGGGGGTCAGTACACCAGGGATGAGGGGTCAGACTTCAGTTCTTGAAGGGAAAATGCAAGGAGAGTGGAAGAGTCCGAATTCTAGTTCATTTCTCCCCTGAGTTGTGGACAGTTGTTTTATTTCCTGAAACCACATTGTCCCTGACCTTTTAATTTTTCAGCTTGAGATAATAGAGAATGAGGGATACAAGAAGGGTTTTAAAAGGAGGACGGATTCATATTTCTTCTGTGCTATTTAACATTGCCTTGTCCCCTGACCAGGGAGTGTCTTACTGACCTCTCAGAGTTTCTTCCCTATCACATACCTCCCATTTTTACTATTCTAGCCCAACGTAAAGCAAATATTCACTGAATATATGTACATATAATTTTAATATATATTCAATATATTCAATATATATTATATATTATTAAACATATATTATATGTTTATATATATAATTAATATAATATAAAATATAGGTTTATATAATATATATTTAATATATTAAAATTTTAATATATGTGTAAAATTTTAAAATTCAAACATGGTGGTTATGGTCATAAAAGAGGAAGTTTTCCCCATATTCTCTATAAACTGAATATGAAAAGAATTAATGGAACATGTCAGAGTTTCTCTTGACCTTTTCTAAGTGATACACAGTTGACTTTTTACTTTTTACCTTTTGTTTAATTTTTATTTTCCCAACAGGGGAGCAGTGTGATTGTAGTTTGGACTTGGCAAGCAGTACTAGAGTATGCCAAATCCCAAAAATGTTACATGGAAGCATGTATGATCTGCTTGCTTTTAAATTTTTGTTCTGCTGATGCACTTACAGTGTTTAAGGTCAGAGGATGGGGTTTGTCGGGCAGGTGAACTCCAGTGGGGGTTGGGGTCTGGGTTGACACAAGAAGCTGGAAGGGGACCAGTATTAGTGATAGCCCATGAAGGCTGGGGAACGGAAGGAAGGAAACATGGTGGTCGCCTCTAAATCAATCGGGATTTAGGTCATCGGGCTGAATGTGGTAGAAAAAAAGATTTCACATTTATATAGCAAACACCAATTTGTGGGGGGGAGAGTAAAGACCATCTTTAAACAATGTGCTACCATGTTGTCTGGTAGACAATAGAGCCCTCTCCCAGAAGTCCTAAATCAAAATTCTAATCATAGGACCGTGTGTTACTGTATTATTTCTAAAATAGATCTATTCTCACCAACTCAATTTCAAGACGGACCAAATTTTAGGTAGGATCTTTGGATTTAGTTTTTGTTAAGTGTATTAAGCATCATTATTTCTGACGAAATGAGCAATCAAGGAAATGCAGTCTCTTCTTATCTGGTGCTTATTAACTACAAACCGCGCTGGGTTAAAATATATGAAGTGGTTTATGGGACAGTAAATTGAAACCATCTTGGCTAAAATACCTTTGAAAGACACAACACGGGCGTGTATCACTTTATTTCCATTTCCGACTGTCAGCAGAAATGGGAGGCAACACTCTTCCTTTCTGTTTGATTATTCCATTATCGACAGAGTGAGAGCGTTGGAGACATACATGCTGATTTAGTGTTGCGCTGATGAACCATTCAGGTGGCATGACGTGTCATTTTTCACTGCTGCCTTATCAAGGTATTTCAGCTGTGCCCAAACCATCCCCCGTGATTGCCTTAGTCGCTGGTGGCAAAGTTATGTCAATGTCAGTCACTAAATGACTTTTGACTGCTTCATGTGAGATGTTGCCTCCAAAGACAGACGGGGTAGGGGAGTTTTTATCCCCGAGTAGGGGTGTTAATCCAATGTCTAAATAGGTAGGTTCGTTTATTTTCCTAATCAGAACTTAAATGCAAATGCTGACCTTTTATGTTTTAAAACGAAGGGAATACAATTAAGCTTATGATTCACTTCAAGTATAATCTTCTCTTGTATTGATAGCTTTCTTTCCTTGGTCTTCGGCATAAATTCAAGTCAAGTACAGCGGTGGACATGTGCAGTGTAATAATGGTTATCACATAAGTTGTACAATATCTGCATAAAACATCCTTCTCGTTGGCACCTCAAGTGCCTTCTCCAAAATTTAGGGTTTTTTTCTTTTTTTATATAATTATGATGTTCGGATTCAAGGGAGCAATACAATTAAGACTGGCAAAGAGTTGGATTATGAGCACTAAGCATCTACAACTTGAGTAATTGGCTTACAAGTTCATGTTGACTAAGATTCAGAAGCATTTAAATATGTATCCATACACCCCACACATCACACATATGGACTGTGCATCGATCTATACACTAGTCATCCCAATATGGTGTGATCTTTTTATATTGCTGTATTTTAATTGTTATAAGGTAGACTGTTGTGTATCTGTCATAATTTAGCCAGTTCCTGTTATTGGGCATTTATTTTGTGCTATTAAGAAGGGTGTTGTGATCATCTTTGTACATACATCTCAGCTCAAGCGTGGAACAATTTATCTCAAAATCTATTTCTAGAAATAGATTTATTGGATCAAAAGTCACATCCATTTAAAAATGTTTAGATATCTTTGTAAATATACTCCCAGGATATTTCTGCTGATATACTGTATCACTTAGTTGACTCTCCGCTAGAACTAAAACTGGAGGTTGGACAGCTTTCAAAATCTTACTAATACAATGAGTGAATAAAGTGCATCTGGTAACTTTTTTTTTGATACAAATGAAATTGAATGTTTTTTTCTAAATACTGGGTCTATTTCTCGTACTGTAAGATTTGATAGGATATCAATGCAGAACCATACAGTGAAGATTTGAACAGGGCTTTAAAGAGTGATTTGGGGTAGGGGTAGAAAATTCAAATGCCTACATGGGCTCTCAGAAGATCGTCGAGAACTTGGGAGCACATGTGATCTATAGCTGGGGTAGCTTTGTAGCCCAGTGTGGTCAGATCTGTCCAATTTATTAAAAAAAAAAAAAAAAAAAAAAAAAAACCTTGAAATCCTGAACCTTGGGATCTTTGTACTAAGCATCCTCTTAGGAAATATGTTGTTCGTGTTTTGTCAAAATCATCTGATGGCTAGATTTGGCTCACAGGCCACCTCTGTTCAATCCTTGATTTGGAGAAGTCTATCTGGCATTTCAGATCAAGAGGACAAAATAAACCAAAGCTAAGAACCCTGGGAGAGGTTGGATATCGAATGGGGCATCTGGAAATCTAGACTGGAGAAGAGAAGGAGCAGATGGGAGGAGTTGTAGGAAAATCAGGATAGAGGAGTTGGTTTGTGGAAGGTTTTAGGGTGTAAACAGAGGAATTTTGGTGGAAACTAGTTTAAAACAAAGATATGATTGTTCCTTCAAGTGTGTTTTGTTTGGTTTTGTTTATAGAGGAATAACATCAGTATTAAGGCGTTAGATGTAAGGAAGAGAAATCCAGAGAAGTTTTTTGAATATTCTAAGCAAGCAGTGATGAAGGTGATGGTCTTAGTACTTTGGGAATGGGAAATGAAACAAAGATTTCAAGGACAGTCAATAATATGTGCCACGTCATTCACAAAACATGTCCTTCCTTCTGCCTCCTGTGTTTCTGCACTTGTATGATTCGAATCTTATATTTTTTTATCTTAAAAGTATAGGTATCCCTGTAGGGGCAAATCTATCTGGGTGATGGCAGACATTGATAAACGCATAGTATATTTTCAGCCACTTATAAGTGGATTATGGGGGTAAAACAGTTATTCACGTTATATATGAATGTTAATGACTAAAGAAGATCATAATTTGTACTGCGAAGCCTTTATAAAGTTACTAATAATACATAATAATTATTCAAGGGTTCTCCAAATAACTGAAGATATTGGTAATCTGGGAACCTTAGAACATTGGTTAAGCATGAAATAATCAGGTGAGATTTACCTATGCTTAAACTGTGTAAACAAAGTCGTTAGCAGGAGCTAAAGAGGGCCAGGAGAGCCACATAAATTACTTTTAGTCTTTCAAATAAAGTCTCTGTGATTAATTGCAGAACACAGGACTGCTTATAAGAACTAAAGAGATAAAGGTATAATACTATCCGAGTTTTAAAACTTTTGGAGCCTAGCATGACTTTTTTTTTATGGTGAGAGAATATATTTAAAATATATCAATTTGTTAAAAGTTCTCAGAACTGTAGGAGTCTTACAGAAGAAAATGGATAATTATACAGCCAAGTTCATGAGTTTTAATTTTTCAATTCAAATTAAATTTTATATTTTTACTAGATAACCTATCTACATAGATCAAAAGTTTAAAATAAATATAGTAGGTAGAAAGGGATAAGTCTTTCCTAATTCTGACCCCAAATTGCAATGTACCCACGCTGCCTCCTGCCACTGTCTCCAAAAAAGATGACCACATTGTTCATGAGTCCTTTTGAGTTTCTTTATGCATAGACAAACGAATATAAAAAAATATGTGCTTGCTTTCTGCCTTTTCTCTGATTTTACCAAAAAAAAAAAAAAAAATAGCGTAACATGCATACGCTTTCTCTACCTGGTGGTGTTATTTGCTCATTGGTTTTAACATGGCCGTGCAATAGTACATAGAAACTTTTGTATGCCTGTTCACACAAGTGTTCTATAAATACATCATACCACTGCTGGTGCAGACTCATTTCCGGCATTGTGCTGTTACAAACAGTGTTGCATATGTGTGCCCATAGCAGCAGGACAATTCTAAGTGCATTTTGAGTAGCAGTAACACCTGCTGTGTGTGTGAAGTAATCTTAACATGTCTGACTTGGTCTAAATCAGGGCCGCATTTAACCGTAGGTCTGATGTGTGGGGCTAGGATTAGTACTGGTCTATTCCATGACACTTACACCCAGACAATTAGACAGTATCAGCAGAGACAGCTCCCTGCAATGAGAGCTCAGCAGCCCTTCCCTCTTGCAGGCTTCCAGATCATCTGTCCCCTGTCATTGGCCCAATCCTTCCCACTCACCTGCACACTTTTGGGACGCTCTGCCAGCATTCTGACAAGATAGTTCTCTAGTTACATATATCAGATGTCCCCCACACCAGATTTAAGGTGGAACAGAGCTCAGTGGCACAGCCTCTTATATATATTTTAGCACCATTTTGAGCGGCTGAGCAGCATATCAGACCCAGAAGGGAATGAATGACCTGGGTCCACCCAGGGTCCATGGAGGTCCATCTCTTGTCTCTTGATGAAGAGGGGCTTGACTGGACAGTTTCAGTAATGTTATCTAGCCCCTATCTTCTGACTCTTGCTTCATTCCTGCAGGAGGCTGCATTAGAGTTCAGACCTGGCAAATTCTTCTATGCAACTCCTAGAGGGCTCTATTTTGATTTCTGTGTTTGATTCATAGAAAATGCAGTGTGTTTGTTGGGAAGAAATTGAGAACATCATTTTGTAGCTAGTGTTTCGTGGCATGCAGATGGAGTGGGCAGTATCTGTATGGATAGATATTAATAAGAAGAATTTGAAAATGTTATATATTATGAGGCTCCTTTTTGTTAAATGGAGCCAGGAGAAAATTCCCCTTTAATGGTAGATAAATACTCGATTCAGCCTAGTGACCTGTGGGCCAGTAATGGGAAATGCAGAAGTTTAGATCCATCAAGAGAAATGATGGCCAATAGACCATGGAGTGATGGGCACCGTTAAGCTGATTTATAGGGAACTGAATGTAACTAAATGTGTACTATTCTGAAAGAGTGAAAAATTCGCTGCTGAGTCCACACCAAGATATGCCATAAGAAGAGACTGTTTATTTTTATAATGATGTAACTACCTTGTTTGTTCATGGTGGTTTTGACCTGGATTATCTCCAAAGGTCATCTTGTTATCTAGACATATTGGTATCTAAAGTGGAGCAGATAGTAGAATCTTTCTGGCAATTACATAACAGCCATCATGATTTCATCACTAAAGGTACGTCCAGTTACAAACCCTGAAGTCTAAAGGTTTATGATCGTTCTGAATATTTAACATTCCCCTTAACTCAGCAGTCTGTTTTGTGATCAAAGCCATTGCTAAAGTGGATAGTGATTTATTACTTCCACAGATATTGAGTGTGCATTGTATACTCTTTATTATACTAGGTGTGGTAAAAAAAAAAAAGTTGCACAAAATAGTCAGTGTCTTTAAAGATAATGCAAGTGGATAATTATTGTGAGAGGTCAAAAGGTGATTCACGCCCACGGTGCAGACATTCCCAAGGAATAGAATGTAGCTTCCAGATGAAGGGTCAGAAAAGTATTATGGAAAAGATGCCCTCTCATTGCTCCTGGAAGGATAAGTGGGGTGCGGATGTGGAGAAATGGGCATAAAGGTTGTTGTGGGTTGAATTTTGGGCCCCCATCCAAATGCCAGTGTTGAAGAACTCCTCTCCGTTACCTCCAAATGTGACTTTATTTTGGAGATGGGGCATTTACTGAGATAATCAAGTTAAAAGTCAGATCGTTAGGGTGGGCATTAATGCAGAATGACTGGTGTTTTTATAAAAAGGGGAAATGTGAGGCACCTGGGTGGCTCAGTGGGTTAAAGCCTCTGCCTTCGGCTCAGGTCATGATCTCAGGGTCCTGGGATGGAGCCCCGAATCAGGCTCTCCTCTGCTCAGCAGGGAGCCTGCTTCCCCCTCGCTCTCTGTCTGTCTCTCTGCCTACTTGTGATCTCTCTCCTCTCTGTCAAATAAATAAATAAAATCTTAAAAAAAAAATGTTAAAAAGGGGAAATGTGGACAAAGAGACATGTGTAAGGAAGAGGATGAAAAGATGCAAGAACATAACCATTTATAAGCCAAGGAGAGGAGCTTGGAACAGATTTGTCCCTTACAACCCTTACAGCAAGTCTACTGAAACCTTGATTTTTAACTTCTTGCCTAAGGTCAAGGGACACAAAACATTTCTGTTGTTTGAGCCAACCTGTCTCCAGTACTTTGTTATAGCAACCCTGCAAACTAATGCAGAGGCATTTTGAACAAAGGGAACAGACTCAAGGAAATCTGAAGGGGATAAGAGAAGAGCCTGGCTGGCATGGGGAGAGTACCTGTAGGGAACCATTACACAAGTGACTGAAAGGGGTATTGAGTGAGGTTGTGGAAGATCTTGCAAGCCAGTGCTGCCGCGTGGAGAAGGCGGCAGAGTTGCCAAGTGATAAGTCACAAATAACAGTGATAATGTTTATGGGGTCCACTGAGGTCATTGAAGGAGACTGTTCCCAGTTGAAGACAATTGACCTGAACCCTTCCTGAATTCCCCAGGTCTACACTATGGTGACAAGAACTGAGGAGATCAGTATCTCCAAGTATGTGTTTTTCGTCTGTGGTCACCCTTTCAGAAATTTCACTGTGGGCAGCAGGGAGCCATTGAATGTTTTTGACCAGTAGTGTGATATAGGAAGAGCTGCACTTAAGGATGATGAACCTGAATGAATTGAAATGGTGCCAGACTGAGCCAGTGATTGGGAGGCAGTCACAATAATCGAGGTAAGAAATAATGAGGTTTTGAATTTGGGCACGGCAGGGGTAGGAGCCGGGGCAGGGCTGTGTCTTATCCCCACCTTAGTTCATTCACTGATTTTTGGTAACTTTGTTTCTGTGACTGTTAAGGTGTTTCTTTGTATCTTTTCCTTTCTGTTGAGTGTGGAATGAGATGCTAGAGAAGAAACCTAACTCCCTTTTTTTAAGGCACAGCAGTATACTTGATGTTGAAATCCCAGAGGTGGAAGCTCTTATAAAACCCAAAGCTAATTTGGTTATAGACATTCTAATAGACACTTGACAACTTACAGAACTTCTATGAATAGATGCAGGAGATTTGGTAACTTTTGATATTTCTGCTATTTGAAAAGTATTTACTGCTGATATAGGCAATTTAATTGCATAACATGGGATTTTTCTGTATAAGTTTGTGAATGCTTGTCGAACTGATTAAGGAAGATATGGGGAGAGCCATCAATAAAAACTGGAGGCAATAATATACAGAAATCAATTTGGATGTCCTGTGGTAGTAAATAAAACTTCATTATATTATGTGACTGGGAGAACTATATTCATATATCTATATATGTTACCAAGAGTGGTAAAACATGCTCATGGAATCAATGAGAAATTGATATTTGGTAACTTATCATAGCAATTTCAATGTTTCTTCAGGGGATGTTATGAAAGCAATGTTTTAAAAATATTTCATAAAGCAAGAAATGTTCACAAGTGAGCTGGCTTATTAGAAATGATAGAAAATGCTTAATTTTCTTGAACTTGTAACTTACTGTTACCTAAAGATATCATGATGCCTTGTGCTGCTAACCAGATTATTTTATTGCCTTTATCTCTTGATATATGCTATAGGTTTCATTGATTTTTAGCTATCCCTGATAGCTATCCCTGAGCTATCCCTGCTCGATGCATTTTTCTATTTTCTTTTGACTTTAACTTTTAGTACCCTTTTTGACAGCCACTTAATTGCATTGATTTTTTTTCTAAATCAGTTATAATTTAGAGGAGAACATTTTAGTATATTTTGTTTAGAAAATATTGGCCTTATTGGCTAATTACTGGCAATACTCTGAAAAGTTTAGCTACAAATAGTGCTAATTAAGTGAGTAGACGCCCCTGAGTAATGGGCAGGAAAGATTAAAAGGATTATTCCAAATTTCTTGTCTTAGGAGAGTGTCCCCAGAAAAAAGAATCATAAGATGAGAACATGTTTGTAAATGTAATGGGCAGAGTTCTTGGAATCAGTGCAGGAATTGAGCTATTGTTGGCCTCGGGTGATCCCTCTGGGGGCTCTCAAGCCCAGATGGCCCTTCTAGCCTTGAGGCGAGGGGGCTGAGCCTTTATACCTGCACAGTCATTGTGCACCTGCTGCTCCTAGGGTGGGGGTGTGGCCTTGAACATGCAGCTTTCGGTTGGATTTCAGCTGCCAGTCTTCCAAGCAATGGGGAGAAATAAATACCTCCATTTTGAAGGTTGGGTCTGGGTGCCATACCACATCATCCTCGACATTCTGAGTTACTCACATCTAAAAAACAACTCTTTTCAGAAAGTGATTTTAATTTGAAGTATTAAAAACTCTTTCATATTTGAAATAATTTGGTATTTAGATATCTATTTGCTGGCGGAATTTGCAGATTTTCTTTGTAAAAACTTACCTTTGAAAGCATAAAGAAAAGGCATCATCTATATATTAAGTTTTTAACTGCTATGTAATTCTGAAACATCACATTTAATATTATTAAGTGGTCCATAGCAGTACATCAGGGTAAAGACCTGTGGGAGTTAGTTTTCTTACTGGCAGCCAAGAGAAAGGTATCTAGTTCTGGGCATTACCAACCATGTAAAGATGACTGATAGTTAAGAAAGTAAATATAGGAAATACTCAATGTAATTTCAGTTTTTGGTATTTCCTCTTTAATATTAAATGCATAACTTCTCTTTCCAAAATTTTTCTTTTCAAAATTAGTCTTGTCAAAGAGGTTCTTTTTGTAACTCGTCATGATGCAGAATTAATATTTTAGGTATATGAATATTTAAAAGGATGAATCACTTTAATTGGTATTTCATCTGTATTTAAGAATTACCTTTGGTATGTAGCAAAGCTAACGTATTTATCCTTGGAGTCCTCTGGTGTGGTACTTAAAACATTAGTCATCTAGAGGCTTGACTGAGTTCTGTCCATATTCTATTCTCAATTTCCTTAACTATGAGAACACTATTTGTATTTTCCCTTGAAGTGTTATTTATATTTTTTACGTGCATGTTTTATTTACCCGGTTGAGCTGTATATCCCTTTTGAGTAAAATTGGTTTTTTCTTTGTAGGAACATGCTGTTGTACATCTTGGATACTCCATAATTATTGCTGGAGATTTAAGATGATCTGGGTTTATTACTTCAAACTTCCTTACTCTCAATATTCTACCTTAAAATTTTTGAATGTGTTGTATACTACTTCAAAGGATTTTTATAAAGATTGAAATAGATGACATTTTCCAGAGACTCAGATGTCGTGTGAAGTTTGCAAAACAGAAAAGAGAAAGGACCTAAGTTCTTTATAATGTCACTGAGTCTTTTAGGGGACTGTATTTTCTTCACTGGACTATGTCCAGCTCCTAAAACAGTGCCTGGTAATCAGTTAGCACTTCATAACTATATGTTTGCTTAATAAAAATTTTATTAACGTGTAATAGAGTATTTTTCATCTTAAAAAAAGAGCGGCATTTAAAACTTCCAATCAAGTTATTCAATCAGAAAATATCAAGTATGCCTAAGTTTAAGGAGGCATAGGTAATTTGTCTACATGATAGGTAAATAAATCATAAAATGCTTTATTATTTCTCCCATTTATTAAGTAGCCATAAATGATGACAGATATTTTTCTAGTGTGCCAAATTATCGATTTATCTTAACTGAAAATGCATCCTATATCTGGTAGCAAATAAGGGTTTTGAAATTGACTTGTTATAATAAAGAAAGATTATAAGCTGTCTTATCATCTTTTTAAGGAACTACCACCCATTCACAAGTTACAAAAGTGAACTATTTTTTTTTTAAGGTTTTATTTATTTATTTGAGAGAGAGAGAGAGAGCAATAGAGAGCAGGGTAGAGGGACATTAGAGAAGCAGACTCCCCGCTGAGCAGGGACCCTGCCCACAGGGGGCTGGATGCCAGGACCCTGGGATCATGACCTGAGCCAAAGGCAGATGCTTAACAACTGAGCCACCCACACGCCCCTAGAGTGACCTGTTTTAATCACAAAAGTGTATTTTCTCCTTCATCTGAGACTTCTGATGTACTATGTATTCATTTTGAAAATGGTCAGTCGGAGACAGCGACAGAGCTGCACGCTGTCCAGTGACTTGAGTAGGACTAAGCGCCACAAAGCTTTGGCTGCTCCAGGAAGACCTATCAGGTGCCAAGAGCACTGAGAGGCGGGTGTCAAACCTCCCCCTTGGAGAGCGTGCCCATGGCCGCTGGCTTGCCAACTGCCTTAGATCCGGCCATGCCTAACATGGTTCCAGATAATCAAGGTGGGCACATTTCAATTTTGCCCTCACCATTCTCCACGTGGAGTGCCAGTTTTTTTTTGTAATGTGTTATTTCTAATTTCATATTGGCTCTATGGAACACGAAGTGCCAGGAAAGGTATAAGCTTCATCTGCCATTTAAAATTAATTCTGAAGCACCTCATTTAACATTATAAACACGTTACTCTGTTTCATGTGGTTGAAATTTTATTTGAAATGTGGATGTCCTCTGCCACTTAGCTTAATTGGTTAGACCCTGGTGCTGATGAGCCTGGTTTAATTTTCTATAAGGTCTAATTTGTTCCCCGTAGACAAAAAAACAGACAGCATTTTTCTATACATTTTATACATTTTCTAATTAAGTGACATCTTGTATGTCATGAAAAATATTTTCTCAGGATGCCTGGGTGGCTCAATTGGATAAGCATCTGCCTTCGGCTCAGGTCATGATCCCAGGGTCCTGGGATCGAGTCCCACATCGGGCTCCTTGCTCAGCAGGGAGCCTGCTTCTCCTTCTGCCTACTCTACCTGTTCTGCCTGCAGCTCTCTGTGCTTCTGCTCTCTCTCTCTGACAAATAAATAAATAAAATCTTAAAAAATATATATATTTTCTCAAGCTTTTTTTTTTCCCTTGAGTTTCACAGCCACCCCAGGAGAAAAGGCTAAAAAGTATTTTCATTTGTAATCTCACCTTACAGATGAGGAAATCGATGCTTAATAGGATTGATTGACTTGACACAGCCAGGAATTTTCGAGGCCAGTTTCTTTGACTTTAAATCCCATTCTCTTTCTTCTGTAGTCTACTAACACAGCAGTGCAAAAATTGCAGTCTGATTTCACATTATTTATTTGTCCCAGAAGTGGCAGACGTGGGTTACTTTGCTTTCATTGCCAGCCCATTTGAATAGCAATTTGATAAGTTGCTGTGTATGTCATATTGTGCCCTAGAGAAGTGTGGTCTTCTTAGCCACTCTCCCCCACTGTATCAGTTTTAATACATTCAGCCCGGTTTCTTCACATCTTTATTTAGAGCACGGAATCAGGATTAAGAATCAAAGTTCTGATAGTGCTAAAGAATAATGGTTCCGAATCCAGAGAAACTAGTCTTAATATTTAAATCATGTAGCATTTCATAGTCTGTTTTGAACATCAGAATAAAATAAATGTTTGTTGAGTCGTCCTGCTCTCATCTTGAATATATTCTTCGAACTGAAGGGCGCTTGGAGTTTCCCTGATCTCCCAGGGAAAATGGGAGACGGGTGAGGGGCCCAGCTTTTCCTTTTGCTCTGTGTGTCCCTGATAACAGTCTCAGGGGATCCAAATGTATTTGAAGCTATATCAAGCAGGTAATATTGGTTCAGCATTAATGGAGCTGCAGGAAAGGGAAATGGTTTTACCTAAAATATAAGGACATTCATGAGATTTGGTGAGAAAGAAGAATACTGTGTCCTCTGCTCCTCAACTATGTGGAACATTTTCATTTTTTTGTCAAAATGGATACATATATTGTAAATCACTCTTTTTCTTTTGGTTAGGGATTATTAAAATAGTCATGCACGACTAAAAACTTGTATTTTCAAATGCTTTATTCAACTGTTGCATCCTTAATTTTCATTTAAAGTGATGAATATTAGATTGAATGTTTAACAAAGACACGTTAGAAAGTCATCTCTTTCTCTGTCGCTGTCTCTCTCGTGCAATTAAGTGAAGGCTGATAGTTTTGATGAATAGTTATTTTGATGAATAACTCCTGTTCTGTGTGCAGCTCTCAATCTTGTATATTCACTAACATATTAATCCAAACTTTGTTATATGGAGAAGAACTGAGCATCCGATCCCATTGCTGATTTTACAGTATATGTAACATTTTATTTCTCTGAGGTCACATGCAATAAATCAGAAGAGTTTGACAAATATTTGGATAATTCAGGTTCAAATGTGATTACATAATCAAAATCATTTCTCTGAAGCTGGAATTCTTCACTGAAACTATCCTCATTCCTTAAATTTCAATTTCTTGCTAAATATGTGGAAAATTAATTTACTTCAATAAGAAGATGATGTTTGCTAACCGTGTGCACTGAAGTACTTTCCTGATTCACTTAAATTTTTTCTTAAAGAATTATAATTATGGGGGCACCTGGGTGGCTCAGCCGTTAACCGTCTGCCTTCGGCCCAGGTCAGATCCCAGGGGCCTGGGATCAAGCCCCGCATCGGGCTCCCTGCTCTGTGGGAAGCCTGCTTCTCCCGCTACCATTCCCTCTGCTTGTGTTCCCTCTCTCGCTGTGTTTCTCTCTGTCAAATAAATAAATTCTTAAAAAAAAAAAAAGAATTATGTCCTTATTTGTTCCACCCTCCTCACCTGTGTATTCACAGTGTTCTTCACTATTCTTTACTCTATTCACTATTCTTCATCTTTTCTTGTCTGGTCTATTATGGACATTCAAGAAATACTTGAAGGAATCCAGCTTATGGCTAAGTACTGTGGTTCAGTGAGTCCCAGCACTTAAAGCATGTATATCTGGAATTGAAATTTCAGACCAATTGGTTGCCCGAAATTTGTTGTATGGTATCAAACAGTGGTTATCAGCTGTCTCTGCAGCAGGATAGTTTGGGTTTAAATGCGAGGACCATTGCTTTGACTAATATATTTAATCATTCTGTGCCTCAGACTTCTCACCAGAACAGTTTTTGTAGGGCTTATGAAAAATTAAAATTAATGAAAATGCACCTCATAAGTTCTAAAGTATTAATATTACTTGTTATTACTGTTAGATAAGCGAGCTTTACCAAACCCATCAAGAAGATTCAAACCTACCATGTATCAGGAGAAGGGCTTGGCTATACAGATACTTTGAGTGGGCCTCTAGAGGTCCGTTTGCCCCTTCTATTCCTTCCATATACTGAGAAACATTTCAAAATCTTAAGATTTTTGTTTGCTTATTTGTTTTGGTTTAGCCTTTGTTTTTTAGAGTAACTCATTTTCTCAAGAAAGTCCTTAGTAATATATATATAGTCATGGATGAACTAAAAATCTGTTCCCTAGAAGTCATTGCTTGCTGTTAATTTATCAGTTTATCAAGCAGTTGGGATTATGAGACAACTTTGTTTTGAGAAGAGCAAAGATTCAGAGTTTAGACCACAGAGGTAGAAACTGAGTAACCGGAAAAAAGAACTGAACTCAGCAACTGAGACAAGGGAGAAAAGAGACCAGAAACAAGAAGAAATTAGAGAAACGTGGTTTTTCTTAGTTCTTAGAAGGGATTTTCTCATGTCATCATTATAAAAACTAAAGAATCTCTCAGTTTGTCAAAAGGTTAAACTCAGAATGACTTCATGATCCAACAATTCCGATCCTCGGTGTCTGTCCTAAAAAATTAAAAGCAAGACTTGGATCGATGCTTGCAAATCAATCTTCGTAGTAGCAATATTCATAAAAGATGAAAGGTGGGGAAAAAAACAAGTCTTTGTCACTTGTAAACAGATAAACAAAATGTGATGTGTATACATATAATGAATTATTGTTTAGCTACAAAATGTTATTAAATTCTGCTACAATCCAGATGCATGTACAGATATATATGTTATACAAATGCAGCCAGACTGAAAGAACAGATACTGTATGACTCCACTTATTGAAGTACCTAGAATGGACAAATTCATGGAGATGGAAAGTAAAAGAGAGGTTACTGAGTGTAAGAAAGTGATCCAGGAGTATTGGGTGGTTACCATATAATGAATACACAGTTTCAGTTTTGGCAGAAGAAAAAAGTTCTAGAAATAGATAGTGGTGATGCCTGCAAAACACTGTGAACGTATCTAATGCCACCGAATTATAAGCTTAAAAATTATTAAAATAGTATATTTGATATCATATATTTCTTACTACAATTAAAAAAGAAATCTGGTGCACTTGGGTGGCTCAGTTGAGTGTCCTACTCTTGATCTCGGCTCAGGTATTGATTGAAGATCGTTAAGTTTGAGTCCCAAGTTGGGCTCCATGCTGGACGTGGACCATACTTTAAAAAAAAAAAAAAGGAAATCAATGAGGTTTGCTTTTTCTCCATTGTATAAGAGTATATGGGACTTACCAAAGGGGACCTAGCTCATCTCTATTTCTGTTACATTATGAGCTTCTACTCAAATATCAGAGTCATTTCAAAGTTTTCTTTTTTTCAGGTTTTTAATTTAATTCCAGTTAGCGAATATACAGTGTTATATTGGTTTCCATATGCAATATTAGTGACTCAACAAATCCATACAACACCCAGTGCTCATCACTACAAGAACACTCCTTGATCCCTATCACCCAATTCCTCACCCCTACCTCCTGGTAACTATCAGTTTGTTCTCACTAGTTAAGAGTCTGTTTCTTAGTTTGTTGCTCTCTCTCTCTCTCTTTTCTTTTCCCTTTGCTTGTTTTGTTTCTTTTTTTTTTTTAAAGATTTTATTTATTTGACAGAGAGAAACACAGTGAGAGAGGGAACACAAGCAGAGGGAATGGTAGCAGGAGAAGCAGGCTTCCTGCTGAGCAGAGAGCCTGATGCGGGGCTCGATCCCAGAACCCTGGGATCATGACCTGGGCTGAAGGCAGATGCTTAACGACTGAGCCACCCAGGCGCTCTGCTTGTTTTGTTTCTTAAATTCCACATATGAGTAAAATCATATGGAATTTTTCTTTCTCTGACTTATTTTGCTTAGCATTATACTCTTTAGCTCCACCCATGTCATTGCAAAAGGGAAGATTTCATTCTTTTTTGATGGATGGATAATATTCCCAGATAGATAGATGATAGATAGATAGATAGATAGATAGATAGATAGATAGATAGATAAATGGATAATATTCCTAGATAGATAGATAGATAGATAGATAGATAGATAGATAGATAGATAGATAGATAGATAAATGGATAATATTCCTAGATAGATAGATAGATAGATAGATAGATAGATAGATAG
>CM053605.1:153600805-153619154 GCA_028646535.1 Procyon lotor
TTCCACAGTGGCTGCACTAGTTCTTATTCCCATCAGCAGGACAAGAGGGTTCCTGTTTCTCCACATCCTCACCAACACCTGTTGTTACTTGTGTTGTTGATTTTAGTCATTCTGAAAGATATGAGGAAATACCGCATTACAGTTTTGATTGGCATTTCTCTGATAATAAGTGATGTTGAGTGAACATCTTTTCATGTGTCTGTTGGCCATCTTTGGAGAAATGTGTGTTTATGTCTTCTGCCCATATTTTAATTGGATTATTTGTTTTTTGGGTGTTGAGTTGCATAATTTCTTTATATATCTTGGATACTGACCCTGTATTGGATATGTCATTTGCAAATATTTTCTCCCGTTCTGTAGGTTGCCTTTAAGTTTTGTTGATTATTTCCTTCACTGTGCAGAAGCTTTTTATTGTGATGTAGTCCCAATAGTTTAATTTTTACTTTTGTTTGCTTTGCCTCAGAGGACCTATCTTGAAAATGTTTCTATGGCCAGTGTCAGAAAAGTTATTGCCTGTGTGCTCTTCTAAGATTTTTGTGGTTCCAGGTCTCACACTTAAATGTTGAATCCATTTTAAATTGATTATTGTGTGTGGTGTAAGAAAGTGATCCAGTTGTTAAGCATGCCTTGGGCTCAGGTCATGATCTCCGGGTCCTGGGATCAAGCCCCACATTGGGCTCCCTGCTCGTGGGAAGCCTGCTTCTCCCTCTCCCACTCCCCTTGCCATCTCTTGCTGTGTCTCTGTCAAATAAATAAATAAAATCTTTAAAAAAAAGTGGTCCAGTTTCATTTTTTTGTGTGTTGTCCGATTTTCCCAACTCCATTTGTTGAACAGCCAGTTTTATATTCCTTCCTGCTTTGTCAAAGATTAATTGACTATATAGTTATAGTTCATTTCTGTTTTTTCTATTCTATTCCACTGATCTGTGTGTCTGTTTTTATGCCAGTACCGTACTGCTTTCATTACCTCAGATTTGTAAATGACATGAAGCCTGAAATTGTGATACTTCTAGTTTTTCTTTTTCAAGATTGCTTCAGCCATGAGTGGTCTTTTGTGGTTCTATGCAAATTTTAGGATTATTTGTTCCAGTTCTGTGAAAAATGTTGTTGGTATTTTGACAGGGATTGCATTGAATGTATAGATTTCTTTGGGTAAAATAGACATTTGTTGTTCCCGTCCATGAACAAGGAATATCTTTTCATTTCTTTGTGTCATCTTCAATTTCTTTCATCAGTATTTTAGAGTTTTCAGAGTACGTGTATTTCACCTCTTTGGTTAGATTTATACCTAAGTATCTTTATTATTTGGGATGCAGTTGTAAATGGACTTCTTTCCTTAATCTCTTCCTGATGTTTCATTATTGCTATATAGAAAGGCAACAGACTTTGGTCGATTGTTTTTATATTCTGTGATATCAGTTTTAGCAGTTTTTTGGTGGAGTCTTTTGGGTTGTCTATATATAGTATCATGTCATTTGCAAATAGTGAAAGTTCTACTTTCTTACCAATTGGGGTGCCTTTTATTTCTTTCTCTTGTGTGATTGCTGTGGCTAGGATTTCCAGTACTCTGTTCAATACTAGTGGTGAAAGTGGACATCCCCGTCTCGTTCCTGATGTTGGGGAAAAGACTTTTTTCCCCATTGAGGATGATGTTACCTCTAAATTTTCAGATATATGTGCTGTATTATGTTGAGGTTTGTTCACTCTAAACCTACTTTATTGAGAATTTTTTTAAATCATTAATTGACATTGTATTTTGTCAAATGATTTTTTCTGTATTTGTTGAAGTGATCATATGGTTCTTATCCTTTCTCTTATTGATGGTATGTATCACCTTGACTGATTTGGAAATATTTAACCACCCTTGCAACCCAGGAATAAATACCACTTGATCTTCGTGAATGATTCTTTTTAATGTATTGCTGGATTCAGTTTACTAGTATTTTTTTTTTTTTTTTTGGTGTCTTCATCTGGTTGTGGTATCAAGGAAATACCAGCCTCATAGAATAAATTTGGAAATTTTTCTTCCTTTTCTATTTTTGGAATAGTTTGAGAAGAAAAGGTATTAATTCCCCTTTGAATATTTAGTGGAATTTGTCTGTGAAGCCATCTAGTCCTGGACTTTTGTTTTTTGAGAGTTTTTGATTACTGATTCAATTTCTTTGGGGGTAATTGGTCTGTTCAAATTTTCTAATTCTCCCTGTTTCAGTTTTGGTAGGTTATATGTTTCTAGGAATTTATCCATTTCCTCTAGATTGTCCAATTTGTTGGCATATGGCCTTTCATACTATTCTCATGACTGTATTTCTATGGTGTTGGTTGTTATTTCTTCTCTCTCATTTGAGATTTTATTTGAGTCCTTTCTATTTTTTTCTTGATATATCTGGCTAGAAACATCAGTTTTATTGATTTGTTTTAAAAGAACCACCTCCCATTTTCATTGATCAGTGTTTTTTTGTATATGCGCTTTTTGTTTTGTGTTTTGTTTCTGTTTTGTTTTGTTTCTATATCATATATTTCTGCTCTATTCCTTATTATTTCTTTGTGCTGGTTTTAAGGTTGTTTTCTTTTTCTGGCTTCTTTAGGTATAAGGTTAATTTGTTTGAGATTTTTCGTTCTTCCCAAAGTGGGCCTGTATTGCTAAGAGCTTCCACCTTAGACCTGCATCTCAAAGGTTTTGAATCATTGTTTCCATTTTCATTTGTTTCCATGTACTTTTATTTTTAAAATTTTATTTATTTATTTGACAGAGAGAGAGAGAGATCACAAGTAGAGAGATCACAATCAGGCTCTCTGCACAGCAGAGGCTCGATCTGAGGATCCTGAGATCATGACCTGAGCCAAAGGAATAGGCTTTAACCCACTGAGCCACCCAGGTGCCCCTGTTTCCACGTACTTTTCATTTTCTTCTTTTATTTCATGGTTGACCCATTCATTGTTTAGTAGCATGTTATTTAACCTCCATGCGTTTCTGCTATTTGCAGGTTTTTTCCTCTGGTTGACTGCTAGTTTCATAATATTATGGTCAGAAGAAATACATGATATGACTTCAGTCTTTTTGAATTTTTCAAGGCTTGTTTTGTGGCCTAACATATGATCTCTTCTATTATGTGCATTTGAAAGAATGTGTGTTTGGCTATTTTAGAATGGATGGTATAAATACATCTGTTAAGTCCATCCACTCCAGTATATCATTCAAAGCCATTATTTCCTTGCTGATTTTCTGTTTAAATGATCTCTCTGTTGATGTAAAGGGGGTGAAGTTCCCTACTATTTTTGTACTAGGAACGATTAGTTCCTTTATGTTTGTTTTTAAATATTTTATGTATTTGGATGCTCCCAGGTTGGGTGCATAAATATTTACAATTGTTATATCTTCTTATTGAATTGTCCCTATTATTATTAGTAGTAGTAGTAGTCTCTTTTTACAGTCTTTATTTTAAAGTGTATTTTGTCTGATGTAACTATTACTACTCCAGCTTTCTTTTGACATCCATTTGCATGGTAAAATGTTTCCCCATCCCCTTAACTTTCAACCTGCAGGTGTCTTTAGGTCTAAAATCAGTCTCTTTAAGTGGCATATAGATGGGTCTTGTTTTTTTCATCCATTCTGTTGATTGGAGCGTTTTTTTCATCATATCTGTTGATTGGAGCGTTTAGTCCATTTACATTCAAAGAAATTATTGACAGGTATGTATTGCTATTTTACTGTCTCTTTTGTGGTTGTTTCTGGAGATTTTCTCTGGTCCTTTCTTGTCTTTTTCTGTTTTACAGTGTTATATTTGGAGTTCCTTCTCTTTATTCTATACATATTTATTAGTGGTTTTTGATTTGTGGTTACCATTAGGTTTGTCATAACCTCTTCTGCATATAGCAATCTATATTAAGTTGATAGTTGTTTATGTTTGAACCATTCTTTTCTCCTCTCCTCCCCACATTTTAGGTATATTTTATTAAAATAATGATTTTTATTGCTTTTGTGTTTCCTACCTTCATGATCTCACTTTTGGTCTTTCCTTTCTACTCAAAATCTCTCATTATTGTGAATGGTAGCCTTGCTGGATAGAATATTCTTAACTGCAGATTTTTCCCATTTGGCATGTTGAATATATAATGCCACTCCCTTCTGGCGGGAAAGTTCCTGCTGAAAAATCCTCTTTTAGGCTTATGGAGTTTCTCTTGTATGTAACTGTCCTTTTTTGTGTTGCTACTTTTAAAATGTTATATATATATGTATGTGTGTGTGTGTGTGTGTGTGTGTGTATACAACATATGTGTGTATACATATTTGTATGTATATATATAAAATATATATGTAAAATATATATATATATATTTTTAATTTTGTCACTTTATGATATATCTTTGCATGGATCTGCTTTGGTTGATTTTGTTTGGAATTCTCTGTGCCTTCTGGATCTGGATATCCGTTTCCTTTGCTAGATTAGGGATGTTTCCAACTGTTATCTCTTAAAATAAATTTTCTGCCGCTTTTTCTCTCTCTTTTTCTTCTGGAACTCCTATAATGTGAATGTTATTACATTTGATAGAGTCACTGAATTCCCTAAATCTATTTTCATTTTACATAATTATTTGTTCTGTCTTTTGTTCAGCTACTTTACTTTCCATTACTGTCATCTAGGTGACTGATTTGTTCCTCTGCTTCTTCAAGCTTGGTGTTCATTCCATCAAATGTGTTTCTCATTTCATTTTTTGAGACATTTATCTCTGTTATGTTGTTATCATTGTGTTAAGATCTCGCACATGTCTTCCACTTTTCTCATACTCAGTGAGTACTTTTATGATTATAACTTTAAATTCTCTATCAGGCTTGTTACTTATATTTGCTTCACTTAGATCTGTTGCCATGGGCTAGTGTTGTTATGTCATTTGGGACAAATTTCTCTGTCTTCTCATTTTTCCTAAATCTCTATGCCTGTTTATTTGTTAAGAAAGTCAGCTTCCTCTCCTGTTCCTGATAGTAATGGCCTTATGAAGAAGAGGTCCTGTAGTGCTCTGCCCTGTAGTATCCTCACTTCCCCAGGTTCTGGCACTTCAGGGAGTATGTCCAATGTGTGATCTGCTGTTGCACCCTGGTCACTTTATCCTTCAGGCCAGTCATCTGCAGAGGCTCTTTTTTTCCTATTGTGGACAGTGTTTGGTCCCTGGCCTGAATGTGGCATGTTTTAACCAGATGTGCTCTGGTCTGATTGTGAAATGAGACCTGTCACCACTGCCACCAGAACTGAGGCCCTGTAGAACTCCTAGGTCCAGAAACATGGTATTGTCAGGGTTTGGGGCCAGTCTACTGATGGAGGAGGGCATGCCACACTGGGACTGAGGCAAATATGACTGGGAAGGACAGTCCCACCAGAACCCAGTGGAGGCTTGGATGGTGTAAGACAGTTAGTGTCCAACTGTGCTTGTTCCTGCAGGTGTGCTGTGCTTAGGCTGTGAGACAGGGGAGGGAAATGACATCAGCCATTTTCTTTGCTCCTGGAGGGGTCTGTCCATGAATGTTGCCTCGCTGGGACATGCTTAGAGATGAGCAAATAACTTCCCCACTGTGTGCCCCAGGCACTCCTTACATCGCTGTTTCCACACTATATGTTCCAAACAGCCTGCTCTGCCTCCTCTCCAATAGCAGTGTAGTATCTTCCGGGTTCTTCCCAAGCCAAGCCTGCTGACCTTTAGAACTCCAGGCTTTAAGATCCAGTTGTTGTAAGAACTCATGAAATTCAGCCTTCCTCATTTTCCAATCCAGTTGCTATGGGGATTCATCTTCATGTCAGGGGTCCCCTATGTTTTGGTCTCTTTTTTTCCTTTCTAGATAACTTCAGTTTCCTCATCATCAGAGTGGCCATGATCTGTTTCTCTCCCAAACCATGTCTCTGCACTTCCTACCATCTTTGATGTGGCCTCTTCTCTACCTCTATTTGTGGAGTTTGTTCTGTCAGTCTTCAGGTTGATTTCTGGGGTATTTAGGATGCTTTGATAGTTGTCTGGTTGTATTTGTGGGACAAGGTGAGCTTAGGGTCGTTGTATTCCACTGCCATCTTTCCTCTCTCCTCAAAGGTTTATTTTCTTTACAGCTTTTTCTAATGCTAGTCTTGCTCAGTGAAACTCACTGAATTCTTAGGTTGCTATTTAGTAATACCTAAGATCATCATAAAAAAGAAATGAAAATGAAAATTATTTGCAAATAAATAGATTGTTGAAGGAAGCTATTAAAAATAATTCCCAAAACTTTCATTAATGACTCTGATGTACAGGTATTGAGATATGCTTTATGTCCTTCAGCAACTTAGAACCTGGTTGCTAAGACAGACACAGAACTTAATAATTATCCTATGAATACACACCCTAAGGCATATGAGCTAAGACTTTTGTGAGTGCAAAACACAGTATAAATCACATTAGGAAGGACCAGGAATGTTTTAATAGGAACAATTGTACACAAACTAGGACTTGTGGATGTATGTAATTTCAATAAATAGGCAATGTGAGAAAGGTATTTTAGTTCATGGAAATAGCACAGGCAAAGGTCAGAATCAAAAAAAATCTATGGTATATTTGAAAATGGTATATAGTCCTATTTTCTGTTTTCCTCTGCCTATCAAGAAGTTCAGAGCTAAAAGCTTAAGTCATAGTAATTATTTCCCTAGTATTTAATAGATTTTCTTTCTGCTCTTTACTACATATTTTTCCATGTTCTAATTCAAAGCTATATTGTATATATGCCTTTTATTTTAAATCATCTACAATCATTTTGGAAGTAGAGTGGATATTGATTATAAATGTGTTTAAATATAATTCCATTTTGTCTTGAATCAGTGGCTTTCTGCCAGCTCAGCCTAAGCATACCTCATTTCTAGTAAAAATGGCGTTTTTGAAATTGCTTAAGCATTTCTGTTAGAATAACACCAACTGATCTTTTCTTTTGAGTACCATGACCATCTAATTTCTTTGAAAATCATAATTCTTTTTTTGACACTAGACTTTACCATACAATCTTTCATAAATTATTTTTACTTTCTAAAAGATTGACTAGCCAAATTACATATAACCACTGTATATTTGCTTTTAAAAGATTCTATATGCTCTGCCAAGATTCTCCAAAGCTAATTTGTTTTAAAGGATATAAGTTGTTTCTAGTTAGCTTGTGACTATGCAGGGAGTTTGTATGAAAGTGTGTATGCAAATGCTTTTTTACAATAATTTTACCAACCAACCGATAAACTTTAATAATCTGAGGCATTTGTCTGTTAGTTCAGTGGTCTTTCTTCTCCAGCTATTGTCTGTTTGTCCAGGTGATCAAAGAAAAGCATTATTAAAAATTCTTTTAGTACGTGAAATAACATGATGCCATATAGTTTTACCTTGAACCTAAAAAACTTGGATTCAGTGTTTGGTTTCTTCTTTCAGTGGTAGCCTCTCCTCAGATTAATTTGATAGCTCACTATTTAAATTTTTAGACCATCCAGATCTTGGTTTGTGTCTTTGAAGTGGAACTTTAGCTTCCAGAAAGCATTCTACTTTAACACATGTAGATCTGCTCAGCAATTATTCTGACTTTATTCTTATTATTCCTGAACCTTTACATTAAAAAAAATCACTGTCACACATAATATCCTATTTTCTATGTACATCATCCTTATATCTCACTAATTTTGTCAATGAAGAAATGAAGCCAAGGCTTAGCAACTTAAAGTGATACCCCCAAATCTAATAAATGATGTAGACAAACCTTACACCATAGCCTAAAATCTTTGTTCTTTGTGTTGCTTCTTGGCTACTTTTTTGAGATACTGGAGTCGCTGAAACCCATTACTTTTACTGAATTTTTCTTAATAGCACAATTAGACATTTTCCCTATAGGTACTCAGGACTGGAAAATTTAAGGGTGGTTTATATAGCGTAGTTCCTTTGTTAAGGAAGCATCACTTTTGCTTTGTTATAAGTGATATAACTCAAGATTAGTGTTTTACTTAATCCATTGGAAATGTTAGATTGTCTCTGCTTTTATTTCACCTTTAACAGTATAAAGTAGGTGGTGGGAGTCTGGATAAGTTTCTTGTTTGGGTAAGAAGCTGAATTAAAGTGAAGTTGAAGTCCTTTGAGGCAGATCTGAACATATAATAATGGATCTATATAATAAACAAAGTCAGATAAAATCGCATTTTTTATAAATAACTGCTGTGAATGACAGTTCAAATCAAGAGGGCAAGGTGGATTCCAAGGGGACTATTTACTAAATTGCTTGAAGGTTCAGCACCACGGGCAGCTCCCAGCAGAAAGGCTACTCTGGTAATCTGCACAAAATGGCAATATTTGTTTTGCTTTTTTTTTTTAAGATTTTATTTATTTATTTGACAGAGAGAGAGAGAGAGAGATTACAAGCAGGCAGAGAGGCAGGCAGAGCGAGAAGGGGAAGCAGCCTCCCCGCTGATCAGAAAGCCCAATGTGGGGCTTGATCCCAGGACACCAAGATCATGACCTGAGCAGAAGGCAGAAGCTTTAACCCACTGAGCCCCTCAGGCGCCCCTCTATGTCCTAATTCTACTCTTTCATTTATCTTATCTTTTGTTCTCTGGCTGAAATTTTATGATTCTATTTTTTTTTCTCTTTAATACTTAGTGGGACTCATATAAGATCAGGAAACTACACTCATTTTCTCGAACTTCCCATTCTTTGTCTTTTGTAAAACTGTTCCACCTTCTGCCTGGCTCTCAACCTGATGATACATATCCTCAAGAAGACATGGAAAGGAGCAGATAGAATTTCATTCTCTGTGCTAAATTTATGAACTTCTGGCAATGCCTCTTTTCTTAAGCTGAAACAAGATCTCAGTTTAGGATTGCATCCAATCTTTTTTCTACCAAAGTAGAATTCCCACGGTTTGCTTATTTGCTAATTTGTTTTTGAAATGGTTATTTTATTTTAGTTTACCTTTTCTTGTTTGAAGCAATGGTTTGCTTTTTGTTTTCCTTTTTATAATGATGGTCACAAGAGAAAAAAAAATGCCGTATTTCTCCTTAATTATTTAATTGTGCCCCAGCCAATCCTTGTTACACTGAGTGCCTAAAACTGGGCTTTAATGAAACATTAACATATTTTTTCACTCTATATTTTTTGTCAGCCATCTGTTTCAGCTTTACCGTCCAGAACAGCTTTCTGTAATTTGTCCTACTATCATTTTGCTTCTTTTACCAAAACAAGGCAGACATGAGGATTTTAAATCCCAAATATTCTCTTCTTTCAATCAGAAGAGCACAAGTATTTTATTTCCTGACATGAAAGGTAACAAAATCAAAGACCTTATTTTTCTCTTCTCTCTTGTCTCTACACTCAAGTCAACAGCTGCTTTCAACCATTGACTTACAGCTTTAAGACATGATATAGAAAAGTTATCTACTAAGACCACTTCTGTGCAGCAGTTTTCAGCACCTGGAAAGTCACTGGTTGTTCATGCTCATAGTGAGCACAGTCCCAAACTCAAATTACTTTTGCTTATGGCTATACACATTTTAAAAAATATACAATACTGCATTGGATATTTATATATTGTAAAAATATTGGATATATTTAAAAGTTGCCAAGAGTAGATCTTAAAAGTTCTCATCACAAGAGAAGAAAATTGTTAACTATGTATTGTGATGAAGTTAACTAGACTTATTGTGGCGATGATTTTATACAATAGATATAATATTGAATCTTTAGGAATTGAATCTTTATGTTGTACACACATACATATTTTAAATATGTATGTAAAATAATATGTCCGTGATATCAATAAAATAACAATAATAAAAACAACAACGACACATATTTCTCTCTAAACTTTTCTATATCTGTGGGAGGATAATTGGGTTTCTTCAGTAGGATTAAAGATTGGCCATGTTTTTTCTCTTATTACAGTCAAGACAAATCTGTTCATCACTAATCTGATGAAAGACTTCTCAGAGGTGATGACTTCTTTTTTTTCCATGAAATAGTTTTCAGATTCAAACTGCTGTTACAGATGAAAAACTTACTCAGTTTACACATCCATGATTCTGAGGGCTTCCTGAGTGAATGGGTATTATATTGCAAACTCTTGATTTTCTTCACATAAGGCCAACAGCTTAGTCATTGCTGTCCTATATGACCCTGGAAGTTGCAATTGACTATATTATTATAAGTTATCTTTAGAGGAGTTTAACAGGCATGTTATATGCAGTAATGTGTCAAGAAATTTAAATTACTAAATAGCCACTGTAACCAGAAAAAAAAACATATTCTGTTTTAAATGATTAAGAAGTAACGATTATATGTACTTGAATTTTAGAAGTTTTGTATTTGGAAAGAAAACAGCTAATATTTTTAAATACCTACTATATGTCCGTTCCTGTAGGGGTTGATTTATATATAATAGTTGGTTACATCTTTGAAAATTCAGTATTCTCATTTAATTTTCCTTCCTAATTTCTATTTTCATGTATATAAATACTGAAATTCCACCTTTAGGTCAATCTAGGTCCCAGTCAGGGAGGTTAAATAGTCTAAGGTCACACGCATAGCTAATAAAGTTGCTGCAGCGTAAACCTAGGTAAATCTGATACTAATGCTTGTTTGACTGCAGCTGACAATGGAATGAGGAAATTTTTATAGTGAATGGCCTGCATAGCTATCCCTTACTATTCAATCAATTAATCAACTAATCAATATATCAACTGTACTATATTACTGGGGATTGTTTATTAGTTCCTCTGTTAGATGTTCATTTCCATTATAATTCAAGATGGAAAGAGGAGATAGAAACTACCTTTGCCATCCCTTTCTTCAGTGCTTTTCATTGTTACTTTTTTCACATCACCTTTTTGTGAGGAAATCTTTTTCATTGCTCAGTAGAATTTAGGGAGATCAGGTTGGAGAAAATACTTGAAAAAATATCTAGTTGGAAATGTGGATACTATGCCCAAGATACTGGTTTTCTCTGTATTTATGTAATCTGTAGTACATACAGTTTTTTTCTTACATCTGTCTAAATTTTAATTCTTTTAGCATTTAAGTGAAAAAAAGCCCCATATACATAATTTTTACTGAAAAGCAACTTTTTATGGGTCATTTAGTTTTAAAAACAAAGTTATATATGAGTCTAATTTTTGCTTCTAGCCTGGTTTCCATAAATACTACTGAACAATGATGAAGCTTTTCTCACTGAAGGATAGACCTGGAAAAATACATTTAAAAAGTATGTAATAAAGAGCAAGATAGTGGAGGGAAAATTTCTGGCTTTTCTTTCCTTCTAGATTATTAATACCTTCATGGTCAGGCATATGTTTCTGGAATAATCAAAAGAGGATAGAGTGATACACTAGTTTAAACTCTCAAGTAGTTTTCAATAATTTTAAGAATTGTGTTTCCATCATTAACTTCAATTTACATAATTTTTTACTTTGTGCTTTCATATAAATAACAAGGTAATGAATGTATTTAAAACAGTAGGGTAGTTTAAAAAACTGTTCAGCTCTCTTTTTACCAGATAGTTATCAACATCTGTGAGAAGCTGTTAGTAAATATTTGGTCATGCTCTTTTGGGCCAATCTACAGTTTATTCTGAATGTATGACCCTTAAAAAGAACAATTTTTCTTTATAACTGAAGAATCAGAGCTTTGTAGTATGGAGAATTATGCCTACATTAGTAAATTAGCTAAGGAAACTTAATTGTTTTATTGTCCACTTGTCTTCAGATTTCTAGTAAACTTCACTACATGTACAAAAATTCAGTATATTTTGTTAAGTAATTGACTAAACCAATCTTCTACAACTCTCATTTTACTATCCATAGATGTTTCCGCATGCCCGATATAATTTTATATCATTTATGAATGAGAAATTGCCGCGCCTGATTTTTCCCATTTTCTCTGCCCCCCCCCCCATTCTCTTTAATCTCTTAGAAATAAAGCATTCAATATTCCCTCCTGAGAGCTCTCTAAATTGTTCCTGGATTCCTTTTACTTACTATCCTGTGTCTCTCTTGATTTACATAGGCAATGCCCTGAAATGGAAGTGAGGTGGTGAATAGAGCCCGCAAGGCTCTTGTTCATACATTTGCTGGATGAGACATTTATCTGAGTGAGAAATTGGTTTCTGAAAATAAGGCTTTCCATGTAGTTCATTGCCTATCTCAAAATATATTTTCCTATATGGCTTATTACATGTTATTCAAAAGTTTCATATCTCTTTCCACACACACACACACAAAAACCAAAACACACTTTTATTTTTTTATTTATTTTTATTTTTTTCTCCCAAATATGTTTATTTTTTTAGTGTTACAAGATTAATTGTTTAGGCACCATACCCAGTGCTCCATGCAATTCGTGCCCTCCTCAATACACCAGGCTCACCCAACCCCCCACCCCCCCTCCAAAACCCTCAGTTTGTTGCTCAGAGTCCACAGTCTCTCATGGTTCATCTCTCGCTCTGATTTCCCCCATTCCCCTTTCCCTTCCTTCTCACAATGACCTCCATGTTTTTCCTTATGCTCCACACTTAAATGAGACCATATGTGGCTCTCTCTGCTTGACTTATTTCACTCAGCATAATCTCTTCCAGTCCTGTTCGTGTTGATAAAAAAAGTTGGATATTCATCCTTTCTAATGGAGGCATAATATTCCCTTGTATATATGGACCATATCTTCCTTATCCATTCATCTGTTGAAGGGCATTTTGGTTCTTTTCACAGTTTGGCGATTGTGGCCATTGCTGCTATGAACATTGGGGTACATGTGGCCCTTCTTTGTACTGCATCTGCTTCTTTGGGGTAAATACCCAGTAGTGCAATTGCAGGGTCATAGGGTAGCTGTATTTTTAATTTCTTGAGGAATCTCCACACTGTTTTCCAAAGTGGCTGCACCAGCTTGTGATCCCACCAACAGTGGAAGAGGGTTCCCCTTTCTCCACATCCTCTCCAACATTTGTTGTTTACTGTCCTGTTGATTTTGGCCATTCTAACTGGTGTAAGGTGGTATCTCAGTGTGGTTTTGATTTGAATCTCCCTGATGGCTAAAGACGATGAACATTTTTTCATGTGTCTGTTAACCATTTGTATGTCTTCTTTGGAGAAGTGTCTGTTCATGTCTTCTGCCCATCTTTTGATGTAATTATTGGTTTTGTGAGTGTTGAGTTTGAGGAGTTCTTTATAGATCTTGTGTATTAGACCTTTGTCTGTAGTGTCATTTGCGAATATTTTCTCCCATTCTGTGGGTTGCCTATTTAAAATTGCTTGTATGCACAAATTGAAAAGCAGCAATTGCTCTTGATACTTGATTCTTACACCAACTGTGGAAAACGGTTAAGGTTCAGAAAGTGCGTTACTCTGGCCAGACAGTGTAAGCCAAGCCTGCCTAATGTGATTAAGCTGAACTGGACACCAAAGGCAGCCTGCACCAGATTAGGAAAAGAAATTGAGTTATATTACTGTTACCACACAACTTTACTGTGAACTCAGGATCAGCCCCTTTAGGTAGGACTCCACACAAAATGTGGGGATGACATTACTTAAACTAGTGTGTTTGTTTCTTTGACTTAACACTTGATTCCCCCATATCAGCCTGAAGGACATTCCCCCCCAGCTTGTCATTTCCACTGGGCCCTTCACCACGTATTCCTTCTGCATTAAAATATCATAAAATATTTTTTTCACATCTCCTTCCAGCAAATGAAGAAAAGTCATTCTTAAATTTCTACTCATGAAATTCTGCTGAGAATGAAATCCCAGAGATATTAAAGAAACTTCCCAAATATTCTAGAACAATGCACATTCAGTGAAAATCAACACTAAAATAATGATCAAGCTCTTCAGTTAGAAATGAATGATAGTTTTAAAAGTCCCTAAATAAATGGGAAATTCTGACATATTTAGAAAATAAAGTTTATAAAAAGGTTATGCAGACTTCCCCTTTTATTACATAAAAATCGCTTCCTAAAACCCCTCTAATATATTTTTATATTTACTAACAACATGAGAAATAGATTCGCTAACTTTTTTAAATTTCTGTTTCTTGTATTGACAAGAATAGACATAATACCAACTGCTAATACTAAAACTTTAATTTTTAGCTTTAAGAAATAGGCACTATTATTCATTTTTAAATCAACAGACAATTCAAAGGAACTTGAAAGCATATAGAATCAAATGTTAGAAGTATTAAATATACTTTAGATATTATTCATTCATTCATTTATTCATTTTTCTTTCATTTTTATTTTTTAGAGAAAGAGAGATTGTAAGAGCCAGCAAGGGTTGGGGAGAGGAGCAGAGAGAGAGGGAGAGAGAGACTCTCAGTCAAACTCATCACATAGTGCAGAGCCCAACTAGGGGCTTGATCCAGTGATCCTGAGATCATGACCTGAACCAAAACCAAGGGTTGGATATTTAACCAACTGAGCCACCCAGATAGCCTTAGATATTATTTATTTTTAACATGAACTTTTAAGCGTGATACATTTTTTAAGCATGATATATCATGTTAAGCATGATCTATAAAAAGGATCATTCTGAAAATGCATTTAAACATAAAAATATTTATTTTAGACATTGAAAATTATCTTCAGAGTGAATTTTCTTTCAAAATGTATAGTGGCCTATTTCTTAGATTACTTAAACATATCTTAAAATATTTTTACTCCAAAAATGCAATGTATTTTAAAATAAAATAAAAGATAAAATTGAGATTTAAAGATATGTTCTCATTAATTTCCTTTTAGTTATCATCTCATGTTTTTCAACCTATATTAAAAATTATGAGCCCCACGTTGGGTGTAAGAATTACTTAAATAAATAAATATTTTTAAAAATGATGAGCACAAAAATGTCGAGGAGGTGATTGTGACATTGCTCATGTTAATTGGTGTTTTACCTTTACTTTTATTATGCTGTGCAGATTTTGAACTTGTTTTCTGCTCATTTTTGTTTGGAGACTTAAAAGGTCATTGAGGAACAAAGCCGTTAATGAAATGTTATGTAATCATGAGTATCATCCAGTTTTCATATGAAAATTTATACTAAAAAATATCTTGAAATTCAATTAAATACATGAGTGTTTGTAAATATAGAAGATGCTAATGCCTTGAAGAAAGACTTTTGATATTTTTCCCTTTGAAAATATATGCAGATACATGAAATTATGCATTTTCAAGTTTGAGATAAAAGTCTTTCTAAATGTGTTGTAATGAGATTATAACCCAAGAAAAGGCTACATTTCTCTCCTTATGATCTTTAAAATGACTTTTTGACCAGTAAATTATGGTTAAATGTGCTGGATAAGGCAGAGAGATCATTTCCAACTGATAGGAGTTCTTTTTCCCTACCTCCCGAACTTTGAATATTTAGTTTTGGCATTGCTCTGAACAAAAGTTAAAAGTCTAACAACAACAACAACAAAAATGAACAGGACATAATAATTCGTGCCTAAATAAAGATACAAAATGAAATCTAAGAATCTCTCCTCATTTCTAGTCTGACTACTATTTTGACTATTTTTAATACCCATTTTTTGTTTCATCTATTTTTAGCAGCAGCTATGAAATATAAGCAATGAACTCATTTGCATTAATCACTATTCCTTCTTCTTCTTTCTTTCATTTTTTTAACTTGTATTGTTATAGTCCTTCTTACATTGGTTGCCTTCGTAGCTTTAAATGGCATATTGGAGTTATATTTTTTGAGAAATCAACTTCTGACAGTGTCTCTTGACTCCCTGCCATGTACTGTAAGGAATTCTTTCTTTTTTGTTTTGTTTTGTTTTGTTAAGTGATTTATTTATTTATTAGAGGAGGGAAGGGACAGATGAAGAAGGAGAAAGGTAGAGAGAGAATCCCAAGCAGGCACTCTGCTGAGTTCAGAGCCCACATGGGACTCAACCTCATCACCGTGAGATCATGCCCCCACCCAAAATCAAGAGTCACAGGCCTAACGGATCGAGCCACCTAGGCACCCCAGGAATTCCTTTCTTGTTTTCCTTCTTTTAGCCCTCAATTGTACAAGACTTCTCAGCTAAAATCCCTGAGGTTTTCTTCATCATATCCAGGAGGAAATCCAAAGCCCTTACCATGACGCACAAAGCCCTATGTACAATATCTGGACCCAGCCTTTCTTTAAGCCCCAGCTCCTACTCTTCCTCCCCCATTCACTCTTCTCTGGCCTTGGGCTTCTTTCAGAATTCAGACATGACCATCTAGTGCCTGATGCAGTGGTCATTGCCTATAGCATTCTTCCTGTGAACTGATGCATTCCTATCTCCTCCCTGAGAGCATTTGCTTTACATCCCTTCTAAATATAGCTACTTACCTTCATTTCTCTTTGTTATCTATCCTGCTTTATTTTGCAATAACATTTATCATTATTTCAGTTTATACTATTTATATATTACCATATTGATTGTTTTTCTTCCTATAATATAAATTTCAGGAGGTCATGCCTTTTTTTCCCTGTTATTGACATTGAATCCACTGTGATGAGAGTAGTACATGACACCGAGCAAACACGCATTTGCCAAAAGAATTAATTTATATGGTTTATAAAATTTACATGCTACTGTATACTATTAGTTAAGTGTCCAGTATTTCGTCTCCAAGTTGGTTCCAAAAATTTAAAAACTGCAAGCAGTGTTTATAATAGTATGAATGTACATATAGCATGCATTGTAGGATCCCTCAGTGTGATTGGGTCTGCAGAGAAGAATGTAATAGTCTGTAGCTAAATGCATGCTGCTCAAAGGGAAATGTTTTAAGCATCAAGGTCAAATGTCCCTTTTTAAATAACCTATGAATTGCTCAAACAATAACATACTTTATTCTCTATATCACTTTCGTGGATTATCTTGTCAGTTTTTAATTTCCCATGGAATTTCCAACTGTATTTCATTTATCTTGACAGATATGGTAACTTTAGTCTTTAACCATATCTCTACAATAAGTTGGTTCCTGATTGTATTTCTTGTCAAACATCCGTAAATGGGGGATCTTCTTCAAAGCAAATGCTAAAGTTGCCATCATTGATTTCTTTCCCTTTTAAAAAAAATATTTTATTGTGGGGCACCTGGGTGGCTCAGCTGGTTAAGCCTCTACCTTCAGCTCAGGTCATGATCTCAGGGTCCTGGGATAGAGCCCCACATCAGGCTCTCTACTCAGCAGGGAGCCTGCTTCCTCCTCTTCCTCTGCCTGCCTCTCTGCCTACTTGTGATCTCTTTCTGTCTGTCAAGTAAATAAATAAAATCTTTAATAAAATAATTTTATTGTGTTATGTTAGTCACCACAGTACATCACTAGTATTTGATGTAGTGTTCCATGATTCATTGTTTGCGTGTAAGTGCTCCATGCAATATATGACCTCCTTAATACCCAGTACTGGGCCAACCCATCTCCCCACACCCTCCCCTCTAAAACCCTTAGTTTGTTTCTCAGAGTCCATAGTTTCTAATGGTTCATCTCCCCCTCTGATTACCCCCACCTTCATTTTTCCCTTCCTTCTCCTAATGTCCTCCATGCTATTCCTTATGTTCCACATAATAAATGAAACCATATGATAATTGTCTTTCTCTTCTTGACTTTTTTCACTCAGCATAATCTCCTCCAGTTCCATCCATGTTGATGCAAATGTTGGATATTCATCCTTTCTGATGCCTGAGTAATATTCCATTGTGTGGATGGACCACGTTTTCTTTATCCATTCATCTGTTAATGGGCATCTCAGCTCCTTCTACAGTTTGACTGTTGTGGACATTGGTGCTATGAACACTGAGGAACATGTGGCCCTTTTGTTCACTACATCTGTAACCCTCAACAAAAGGAAGAATCAGAGACTGTGACCTCTGCCACAGAAATAATGGATATGGATATGGATATAACCAAACCTCAGAGTAACAATTATCAAAGCAATATCTAGGCTTGAGAAAAATATTAACAACAATATAGAATCTATAAGGGCAGAAATGAGATCTAATCAGGCCAAACTTAAAAATGCTAGGAATGAAATTTAGTCTAAACTGGATACACTGCCAGGGTAAATGAGGCAGAAGAATGAATTAGTGAGCTAGAGGATAAGATGATAGAGAAGAGGGAAATCGAAGTGGCATGAGAAAAACGAATTAAAATCCAAGGAATCAAACTGGGAGAGGTTTCTTTCCCTTGAATTACAAAGTTAAATCTTCCTGGGTCCAACTGTTTCTCTTTGTTGGATTATTTGGGTTTTTTTTAGCCAGAGTGCATATGAGGTATGCTTTGAGTGTAAATACATCTGGTGCTGTCTTTATTTTGCCCTGATACCTGGTGGATGGTGTGGCTAGGTGTGGATTATGTGTT
>CM053605.1:153619654-153706494 GCA_028646535.1 Procyon lotor
TCCTGAAAATTCCTTTGTCATTGTTGCGAACAAGTGGAAAACAAATGCTCCTATCTAGCACAGTCCCGTTTTCCTCTTAAAGAAATCTTTCTCAATGATTTCCTTTAGCTTTTTCTAACCTACTTTTCTCTATCATAACATGAGATGAACAAACTTGTTCTTTTATCATTATCAGGTAAACCTGTAAAATGCACTCCTGAGGGTGAAAACATTTCTAAAGAAAGGCATTAACATAAACTGTATTTAACCAGTTCACATCAATGCTCTTAAAAATCAAAACAAAGACAAAAGCAAATATTATATACATGTGTCTAAAGATTATACTGCTCTTAACACTGTAGTTACTCCAAGAAAAAATGTGGTGAACAATTATAAACACTAGACATGCTTCTCTCTCTGTACAATGAATCCACTTCAGGTTCTGTGTTTTGGGTTGAGGATTTAGCTCAGTACACGTGCCAGTACATTATTTTATGATGGCTACTATTACGGTATCTCTTACATCCATGGAAAATGGCAATCTCTCTTAGAGAGAGCAAATTGTTTCCAGTTAAGGCAGGAGGACTTCAAAGCAGAGAAATTGAAAACAGAAATGTATGGGTGTCCTACAAGATCAGCCTTGGCACCAGCATAAACCCACTGTGTCCCTCATCCTTGCTCTTTCCTCTGCCTTATGAAAAACACTAACCACGATCAGTATGACATCGAGACATACCAAAATCTCCTGGGCCGCCTAAAGTGGGGCCTAAGTGATTCTCACCTCTCCTGTATGGCTTTTTTTAAATAAGAAAAAGATTGGGAGTTCTTCTTTTTGAAGTATAGAATTAATACATTCCTTGGTGGTGACTTACTCCTTAGTAAGGCTCAGAGCTCATGGGGTTGACCTTCCATTGTCCTTATAATCTTGGCAGTTTTCATGTGTATTACCAGTTTATCATACTCTGGATACAGTGGATAATTTAAAAACCTTGATATGAAGTACTTGGTGCTTAAACCATTGTTCCATCATATCGAGGGGATTATTAAGACCTCGGGTACCTAAAGCTTCTCTATCACTAATCATGACATTTTTTTGGAAGGGAGGATGAAGGGGCAAGACTATATGGGACAAAATATTCATTTTGAGTAATGTTACAATTATATATGAAATAATGGTATACATTTTAATCGAGCCTTTATAAGTATGCAGAGATCAAATATAAAACAGTTTGCATTTAGATTAATTAGAGAAACAAATGCAAATGTTAGAAATTGAACAACCAAAAAGGAAAATAAGAAGTTCACAAAGAATAAGAAATGATTAAGAACCTTGAGACTTTTACTTACAAAGAGATCCAATGATACGCACACACCAGGGACTTTTCTGCATAGAATCACAATATTTTAATTAATGAACAGAAAACCAAAGAGGAGTGTATGTTATTAATGTAAACAATGCATGCTGTAAGGTTGAAATGCACTCTGAAAACATGAGTGAATTTAGTCAAAATACTATCTGTTGTCCTGTTTTAATGGCAAATGAGGAGTAGTAAAGATAACTTATAGGAAGGAAAAAAACAACAACAAAAATCAAAAAAAAAAAAAAAAAAAAAATGGGGTGAGGGAATGCTACCGCACTCTTAGAAATATTTGCCTGACAACTTGAAGTTCAAGGGGTGGGGGTGGGAAATGGTATTTGGAAGACTTATCCCTGGGTCTGTGATTTTATGGAACAGATGAAAAGAAAATCTCCATTTTTAGCAGCCAACTGCTTAATGTCAGACAGATGTTATAGCCATGATTATAGGATTTTATTTAATTCAGAACAAAAGTATTTGGGTCTTACTTATCTTGGCTTGAGAGCTCACTTTGTAATGATGACAGAGCACAGTTTAAACGTTACGCTAAACTATGAATGGTCAGCCGACCAGATTACTTAATTAACCAATTACTTAGAGAATTTCTGCTTTTAGTATAGTTTTTAAAAAGAGGGTGTCCCTTGCCTGTTTGAGCTTGACCCCAACATTGCCTATATTCATTGTTTTGCTATGTTACAAATTGTCCTTGGTGCCCATCTGATTAAGTTGAAATCAGGTTTTATTTTTCCCCCTTTTAATGGACACACATATGGAAGTATCTAGATTTTTCAGGATTCTGGTATATCTTTATGTGTACATTCGAACCAACAATGAAAAATAAACCCAAAATTAAGGACAGGGCTTGTTCTGCATGAATTCTTTTTGAGCCACAATACAAAATAAAAGCTTGGCAAAGGAAGATTGTATCATAATTAAGTTAAATAGTATGTTAAATAATGAAAGCAAAAATAGTGTTTGATGGTCTCTCCATAGGCTTTCTCTTCTACCTTTCTTTAAAAAATGCTTTTATTTTAATATATTCGCATTTTATCAGTATTAGTTCTCATCCTGAGGTTATTTTGGAAAAAAATTATTGTTGCAGTATAGCATAGAACCATATATTCCTATAATCCTGTTTTTGCTCATGGAATTCTATGCAAGATGAAAGAGAGCTATCCATCAGAGGAAAATTCTCAGTTTTCTCTTGAAAGTATTTATTTTTCCGTGTCTACTTTTCAGTTGTTTTCTAGATCATGTTGCCCATACTAATGTGATTACAAATTTGGCTAATTAATATAATTAATCTAGTCTTGGTCTACATAAGTCCCACTCACATATAGGCTGCAAACCAATGCTATTTCCAAACTCTTCCTGGTCCACGAAGAGGTAAGAATAGACATTTGAGAGGCAATGTTTACAAACTTTTATAACAGTTTAACAGAGTAATTTTTATGTCTGCTGAACTAATAATTTAAAATGACCTTACATTTATATCTTTTTCCACCATTGTATTTGTATTGTATTTTACAAGTATAATACTGGTTTCTGATGGATTGGGGAAAACGTTGGACTTACAGTGCAGAAAACTTGAGAAGTACTAGGCTGGATCCAAGGCAGCCATCATGAGAGGAGAGGGAAGCTGTGAATATTTTGCTATAGACAAGCCACAGTAGAATTAAGCAGTGATTCAGAAAATAATGCATATTAAGGATGAGAATTCCAACATAGTCTCTGCTAATTCATTAGCAGTTGCATCTTGAACAATACGGATTTGAACTCTGTGGGTCCACATACATGCAATTTTTTTTTCGATAAATACAGCATAGTACTGTAATGTATTTTCTCTTCCTTATGATTTTCTTAATAACACTTTTTTCCTGTAGCTTAGTTTATCATAAGAGTACGGTACGTAAACACATATAACATACCAAATATGTTTCGGTCTACTATTTGTGTTATTGGCAAAGCTTCCATTCAACAGTAGGCCATTAAGTTTGGGAAATGGGGGAGCTGTAAAAAGATATACGCAGATTTTTGATTGCATGGTGGTCATTGCCTCACTCACAGGATTGTTCAAGGGTCTGCTGTGCGTGTAAGTGACTCTCTCAGTTTCCTCTCCTAGTCACACTCACCTGTTCCATGGCACAGTGAATGTTTGGCAACACTGGGCTACACTTCTGAATGCCTTGTGCCCCACCAGTTGGCGTACTTACTAACAGTGAGTTGTTTTTATTCCCACATGACGGTATCCTAATTGTCATTTTCTTGTAATTATGTAATTTAACTTAATGTTATGTAAATCAATGAAAAATGAATATATAAGGGAATATAGCTGTTGTTTTCATGACAAATAAGCTGAATGTTTTAGGAAGATTCAATAAAATCTAATTGCAAAACAAAACAAAACCCTATCCACTTCCAAAAAATATGAAACTTAGCACTGTTAGAGAGCTATGTAAGTTTGACAATACGTGGTAAAAGCTATCTGGATTTTGAACGTGATTTTCTTCTCAAGTGTCTTTAAGTTCCTGTTTCACCTTAAAGAATTGAAATTGGAAATGTAGGCAACGTAGAATTGATGTGGATCGTAAAGACTAATCAAAGCCGTAATTTTTAGAGATCTTTCAATTTTTTTTTTAAAGATTTTATTTACTTGACAGAGAGAAACACAGCAAGAAAGGGAACACAAGCAGAGGGAATGGTAGCGGGAGAAGCAGACTTCCTGCCAGGCAGGGAGCCCAATGCGGGGCTCGATCCCAGGACCCTGGGATCATGACCTGAGCTGAAGCAGACGCTTAATGACTGAGCCACCCAGGCGCCCCACATCTTTCAGCTTTTTAAAGAGACCTCTTTCTCTTTAAAAAGGTTAGGAAATGAATATTTATATATTTTTTTAAATTTGCCAGTTAGCCAACTTTTTCATTAATTTACCCGTTCATATCCAATTGTATTAGATGAAAAAACATCTACTATAATTGTACCAGGTGTTTATATAATTTTCGTACAAACCGTCATCAACATATTTAATGACTAATAATTATTTGCTAATGACTTTAATAAAATATTTATTTTTGAATTGGTTACAAAAGAGAATTAGGTAGAAATCATGATGAATTCTCCCTTGGCTCAGCTAATCACTGCCGTGGAAAGCCCATTTGTTGAGATAAGGCCATAGCTTTAATTAAACTTTTGGAATTTTATAGTATTCTCCAAGTATCATGTCGGGAATAAAGAGGCTTATGGAGAAACGATTTGACTTGACTACCACATTGAGAGAACACGGGGGGTGGTGCTCATGTGCTCATTGTTCATCCATTCAATAGTAAAACAAATAAGAACATGGTATTTGCCAGTCACTATAATTGGCTTTATGCTAAGGGGAAAAATATGCAGCCTTTCGTCTTGAGGAGCTTACAGTCTGGTGGGAGAGACAAATGTGGTAACGTACTAGTTAGAATACAGTTTGGCAGGATACAACGTAAATGACGTTTCTTGAGTACATTCTTTGAGAGTACACAAAAGTCAGACAGAATTGCACTCCTTTCGTGTGATTTATCGTCTTCTCTAGGGAAGTAGGTTGGTAGAAACCGAGTGCAATGAAGATGTGGCCCGGAGCTGTACATTTTTTTCCGCTGCTGTTCTTTATTTTCTCTTAACATTAGTCCCCTGGTGATAAGCTTACAAATAATTTTAATTTTTCCTTTATACTTACCTGTATTTTAAAATTTAAAAAAACCCATCATTTCTGTAGTTCGAATTAGCTAGTAATGTTTCTTTTCAAATATGTCGAGTATTACAGATTTAACAGCAGCAGGTCCCATTCGTGTGGATGGTGTTTCAAGGAGAATTGGCTGGAACATAGTCTCTAGGGATGACAACTCTAAAACAGTGCTTCTGCCTCCTGAGAAACAAAGTGGACTAGCCTGTCCACTTGCCAAGACCATCTCTGGATTGCAAATCCAGCTGTTCCTTTTTTTTTTTTTTTTAAAGATTTTATTTATTTGACAGAGAGAAACACAGTGAGAGAGGGAACACAAGCAGAGGGAATGGTAGTGGGAGAAGCAGGCTCCCTGCTGAGCAGAGAGCCCGATGCGGGGCTCGATCCCAGGACTCTGGGATCTGACCTGGGCCAAAGGCAGACGCTTAACGACTGAGCCACCCAGGTGCCCCGCAAATCCAGCTGTTCCTAAACCAGGAGAGGATTGCTGTGCACTAGAAGGGTTTGCATGGTGTTGAAAAACTTCTACTGGTGAAGGCAGGAAATCTTACATTTTCCAGTAGATACCTTCCTTCTATTTCCTATTCTTCTTCCATTCTTTAATATGGAAAAGGGATACATTTGTGGGTTATATTTTATTAAGTGGTGCTTTTTAAAAAATTCTAGATGATAAGGTGGATTCATATCTCGGTGGATTCTTCTAGCACTCTTTGGCAGCCTTTGGCATGACTGCAATAAGACACAAGTGTGTTGAAAAGAAAATAATATATGGTATACAAAGGAGGAGGCAAGTTTTTTTTTTTTTTTTTTGGAAGCAGTACCTGATATGGTTTAAGTCCAAATCCTGTTCATTTTGACATTAGATAGCATATCTTAATATTAGGCAGAAATATTGCTAAAAATAATGTTGAGGAACAACTATCAAGCAACACATTTAACACTCATTTAGCAGAAAGCATTATAATTATTTTGAGTGTGTGGATGAAAGTACCCTAAGTTTATGTCATGGACAAGTCTTTATTTACGAGTTTTCCCTTAATTAGATGACATACTTGTGCGTGCTTCTCCATATATAACTAAAGTATCTTATTTTAAACACACTACTAAATAGGCATAAGAATATCATATTTTTTGTTTTAGTTTTCTTCTAAAATTTTAATATTCTAACGTATCTCTTTTTCCTCTCCTCTTCCTTTCCTTTTTTTTCTTTTTCTCTTTTTCTTTTTCTTTTCTTTTTCTTTTTCTCTTCCTCTTTTCTTTTTTAAATCCCTGGCCTGTTTTAGAGCCTGTTTCTGGCAATTACCTGCTGGATGAGAATCACATTTACTCTACCTCAGCCCCTCAGGAAAGACAGCAAACACTCCAAGTGCCTCAAATGACAATGTGCTCAGTGTATTAAATCTTCTTACGTTGCCGTTGACGGAATTCTAGCAGCAATGGCTTTGGACTTTTTACCAGCATTGAGATTTTTGCTGCTTTCCTCTTGTATGCATTTATTAAAGACTTTTTTGTTAAGCGACATTAATTTATTCCTTTTCATAAGCACCTCATTCACTGTGTGTGTATGAATTTCTTTTCACAAACTTTTATTTTTCATAAGTGTTTTTGGCAGAGGTCCGATGACATGCAGTTTTACTAATGTCTTTATAACGATGCCAAATATTTCACATGGGTTCAACACGTATTTATGGTGCAGGACTCCACCAGGCTTGATACTTCTGTAAAAGATGCTATTGCCCTCATGAAATCCAGTCTTTTGGGGAAACCAGCTTGTAAACCAGTGATAGAAACTCTTCACCCTTGCGAGCACTGTGCAGGAATCACTACTGACATTTGTGCTCCTAGCCCTCCAAAAACGTCTTCCGGGCCAAGTGATGTACCCTAGCCACACAGTTGTAAGGGAAAAGGCAAGTTTGAGTTTACAATTTTCTGACTCCATTATATATGTAGTCTTGAGGGGGGATCATGCCCTCTAGGTGACAGAGCGGACTGAGGTTCAATACGTGGATTAAGGGAGAAAGTTATTTTACAATGAAGAGAATGGTTTCCTTTGCTACATTTACCATATTACTATTATTATTAAAGTAAGCGCTCTGTAAAACAAGAAAGCAGTATGGCTATAAGGGGGATATATGTAATCAATCCAGCCTGCTTTTCTTCCATCCTAAAGTTTCTTGGCTAGGTGAAATTTAATTAATCTTGAAAATACTGTTCACATCCTTATTTCTTAACCTTTCCAAGACTTAATAACTTTCTGTGTGTTACGGCTCTGCCTTCTATCTAACTTACAGACATTCTTCCCTTATGGAGATTGAGAACATCTGGTTAACACCCTCTTGGTAATAACCTTTCATATTTTCTTGATTTTAAAGTAGACTTTGATGCCATTATTCTTGGAAAATGACATTTTTATATTGGAGCTCCTTTTGCTCCATGCCTGTGAACATACACTGCTTCTGTGGCTCATAGACCTTTCCTTCTCAAGAGGTTTTCATAATTCTGAAAACATTCCTTCTTTTTACTGAAATTCTGTTGTCAATTACTTTGTTTGTGCAGCTGAGCATAATTTGTCCTAAAATGAAAACAGGAAATTCAGAAACAAATTTATGTTCTTAGGTGTTTCGTCTTTATTGGAACAAATGCACTGTGTATTTCCAAACTGTGATTTCGGGTTTGGTCAGCAGGGCAGTGTTAAAAGTAAAGAGTGTCAATGAAGTGCCTTTGGCAGCGTCCGGCCAACTTTGGATCTGAGTCATTTTACTTATTTAACAGAGAAGAGATATAAGTTAGGTGTCGCTGGTTGAAAACAAGACTCATCGTAAGGTGCTAGCATATTTTCAAATTATTAACAGAAAATATTAAAATTAACCATTCAGGAATATGAACAAGCACAATTGAAAACACACTGGGAAAAGGTCTATAAATAAGATCCATCGGTTACTCAAGGTTTACACAGCTTGCTTCCTCTTGCTTGCAAATTACCATTATATATAAATGTTTTCAATTTCTTCTTAAGTGAAAAGACTATGCTTTAGGACAGAATATTCTAGGAAAATGAAGGGGGAAGTGTTTTATGAAGGAGCTTTTTTTTTGAACTCTATATTTTGAATTATATGAACTTTTTTGAAGCAACTAAACTTAATCTAAAGAAGAAAGTTACTTTAATAGTTTTGAAAAAAAGTAAATGGATTTCTAATACATTTAGTGAAATCTACACAAGGTTACCTACAAAAGATGGTACATATATTTAATTGAAATGTGATATCTTGGGAGAATATTGAATAATAGAAGAAGAGCATCTGGGTGGCTCAGTTGATTAAGCATCTGATTCTTGATTTAGTTCAGGTCATGATCTCAGGGTCATGGGATGAGCTGTGTAGGGCTGTCTAGGGCTCTGTCTTTATCTAGGGCTCTGTCCTTGGCCGGGAGTCTGCTTGGGCTTCTCTCTCTCTCTCTGCCCCTCCCTTTGTGCAAGCATGCTATCTCTCTCTCAAATAAATAAATCTTAAAAAAAAAAAAAAAAAAAAGAATAGAAGTTTATCATAGTACAGAACACACAGATTTGGGGAATTTAGTTCATGCATTTAGTGAAAATTTATCCTGTCAAATATGTGAGTTATCAGGCTTTCAAAGATATCACACGTTTTTTTCTGGTGAATTAGGCAAATGTGACCTTTGCGATTTACAGAGAAACCAATACTGATGTGTGTAGAAGGGTAAAATACCAACGGTGGTGATGAGAGAGTGCTCCCCTATCTATTAAGATCATTAACCTGTCCGTTGGCTCTATTAACGTTGCAGTCTAAATTGTCTTTTTTTTCCTTAAATACTGATCATTCCTTAGATTTTTTTTTGCCTTATATAAATTAATGCCATATTTAAAGTTTCTCAAGGAATTTTTTTTCCCCTTAAGATTTATTTATTTATTTCAGAGAGAGTAAGCGAGAGAGTGTGTGCACAAGTGCGCCCCTGTGCACAGGAATGCACTTCCCTGTGGGGAGGGGCAGAGAGTGAGGACTGGAAAGACTGGAAGTTCTGTGGGGCTGTATGGACTCCGAGATCACAACATGAGCTGAAACCCACAGTCTCGCTCAACCCACTAAGCCCCCCAGGCACTCCTGCCGAGGAAATATTTGATCAACGTGAGGGAACCGAATGTCTTAGTGTTGAACTTCCTAAAGAGGTTGACTCACTCTATTTGTTTTCATAGTAGCTTCCATATTTGAAGTTTAGTGTTAACTGTTTTCCCTAAAATATGACAAATATTGTAGGTAACCCCAATACTCTTGAATGCCAACACGTTACATGTCATAATTGAATATACTTTAGGATGAACAATATAAACATACACTTCATTATTAAAGATAAATTGTTTACTAGGAAACTACAAACACCTCTGTTCATAACTTGTTTATCTTTTTGTTTCTTTCTGTCTTAAAATGATTGCGATTACCTGAAAACAATAGGGTGCTTGAATCTATTGCATGCAAATGAAATGCAGCTACATCAAGATGGCTGCAAAATTATACATAATAAGCTAGAGAAAGAGAGTGGAGTCTTATAAGTGCAGGTGACAAAAGAATACATTTCAGACAGATATCACCAAACACTAACTAAATGTTTTCAAGGTCTTGCATAGGCCAGAGCTGACCTTTAGTTTTTTAAGACTTCTTCAGGAATATTTAAATTGTCAGTTTACCTAAATGTGCCTGTGGAGATCCAGAATGATCGACAGTAGAAGTGAAATCAAACACAGATATGTCTTCCCATCTAATTTTTTTCTTTTTTTTTTCTTTTACCCATGAATCTTCAGTTTTCTTGTGTTGGACATTCTTGGGCTCTGCCTCTTCTCCTCCTAACCCACCTTTTATTCCAGCAACCAGGTGAAGGCAAAATAAGATACAGCTTACCTTGGTTGTACTGTTTCTCTCTAATTTTCTGTCCCCAGGTGTCTCTGACACCACCATAGGACACTGGCAGGGAATCCCTGCTTGCACTCACTCATGCGTAGCCTGGAAATGTGAAGGACTTAGCATCCTTAACATGGGCAGCCCTAATTCCAGGAATTGGTGAAGGAATGCCCGTCTCTTCCATTACTCCATCTGACAACTCGTAAAAATATTACGCATGGTTCCTCAGAGGGTCATGGTGGGAACAATCGGGAGTTGCCCACCGTATTGACTCACTGAAAATACACTTCATACTGACTTTCCCTCTCCGGGGATGCCTGCTCCTTTCCTTACTCTGGTTTCCTGGCATCACTTCCCAAGTAAAAGCCCTGCCTGCCAGCCTGTTTTCCAGGCACTGCTTTCCAGAGGGATGGGCACAGGAAGAGACATGACTCACATCATTTATGGAAAAGCCCATTCTCTCACTGCTGGCATATGGCAACACTTTCTCATACAGAAATTCCCATAATTTATATAATTTGTTTTTTCCAGCTTCATTATTAATGTGTATCAGTTCAGAGGCCAATATTTTACATGTATAATTACCATGTTATAATATGGTTTAATTTGAAAGGAAGTGCTTTTTGTCCACATTATCTTGTCATATTTGCAAATTGATCCATATAATATTTTGGAGTGATTTGGTCAGGTATCCTGTATGGAAAATCTTGAGGGATTTTCACTGGGATATTATAATCCCAATTTATAGATTTACATGAAGAGAAATGAATTTTGTAATATTCTGTTTTCTCAACCAGGAACATAGTATGTATCTTGGAATTCTTACATTGTGATATATGCCTCAAGTTAATTTTATTCATATTCGCATGCTAGTTGCTAATTTTATTTCTATCTGATTTCCATTTCTGTAGTTTTCTGAGATACTTCATCTTTTTTAAGATTTTCGTTATCTATTTATTCATTCATTCATTCATTCATTCATTCATTCATTTAGAGAGAATGTGGGGAGGGGCAGAGGGAGAGAATCCCAAGCGGAGTATGCACTGAGCAGGGAGCCTGACACCAGGCTCAGCCTCACGCCACTGAGATCGTGACCTGAGTCAAAATCAAGTGTCAGATGCCCAGCTGAGCCACCCAAGTGCCCTGAGCCATTTTAATAAAGCATTTTAGATCTAGTTATTATCAATATTCAAAAGGCTAATGATTTCAGATAATTCCATGGCATATCCAACTACTTTTAGAAAGAGTTTTAGTCTTAGCATTCTTTTAGTTTAAGGAAGAGAGTCATATCCTCTATAGATTAATGATAAATTTCATCTTCTTTTCTAATGTATGAATCTCTTATTTCTTATTCTTTTTCAATTTTATTGACTGAAACCTCCAGAATCCGGTGGTAGTAGTATCTCTTCCAGTTTTTTTTTCCCCACTGTTAATAGAATGCTGGTGCCCCCCTCACTACGGTTATATTATCTCTTTGGGGTTCTCATAACTACTGTTTATCACATTGAATGAATTTTTTGGCATTTCCAGTTTAATAAGCATTTGTGTTAATAGTTGCTGGATATTGTCAAATGCTTTTTTCACTTTTCACAGAGAGAGGGAGAAATAGAAAGAGAGACAAACCAAGAAACAGATTCTTAACTATAGAGAACAGACCGATGGTTATCAAAGGAGACGTGGGTGGGGGATGAATTAGATAGGTGATGGGAATTAAGTAGTGCATTTGTCTTGATGGTGTATGGAATTGCCGAATCACTAAATTTTACACCCGAAACTAATATAACGCTGTAACGTTAATTAACTGGAATTAAAATAAAAAATAAAATTTAAAATTTAAAAATACCTTTTTAACAAATCTGGTAAAATGTTCATGTTTTTTTTCTACTTAAAACTGCTAATATTGTGAAATTCACTGATAAGGCTGTTAATATTGAGCGATCTTTGTACTCCTGGAGTAATTCCACATAGTCATAGCTATTATTTCTTTAATATAACTTTGTGTATGAATATTTTATTTTGGCTTTGGGTACCTAATTTCTTAAGTGATAATAATTTGATCTAATGGTGGTTGTGTCTATCAGGATTGCCTATTTTTTTCTTACATGAATACTTGAATAACATGAGAAAATGTGCTTATTGAAGACTGATAAAATTCACCTATAAAAATTATTCATTTGAGATCCTACCTGGAGGTTAATTTTCTGTCCAGTGCTCCTAATGTATTTTGTCTTTTGGTCTTTCTATTTCAATTATGCCTTCTCAATTTATGTCTAAAGAGAAGCATGAATTCCATGTAAGCTTCCTAAAGTATTAGGACAATTATCTGCTCTTTTATGTATTTCAGATAATGGTAATATATTTACAGAAATTGCTTATATATTCACAAGTATATATTTTTAGTTTCTTGTAAATAGAAACATGCAGAATGCATTCTTTGATCATAATGCAATAAAAGTGTATATTCTGGGCACCTGGGTGGCTCAATCAATTGAGCACTCTTGGTTTCAGCTCAGGTCATGATCTCCGGGTCATGGGATTGAACCCTAGGTGGAGCTCCGTGCTCAGCATGGAGTCTGCTTGAGATTCTCTCCTTCTCCTTCTGTCCCACCCCCCCAACTCATGCGCATGTTCTCTCTCTCTCTCCTTCCCTCTCTCTCTCCCTATCCAAAATAAATAAATAAATCTAAAAGAAAAGTGCATATTCATTTTCAAAGAGTAGCCAATAAATTTGTATATATGTAGCTAGGTAGTTTTGTATCTAGCCAGAACAAACCTCTTAGCAATTTAACATACTTCTCTAGACAACTTTTTGATTAAAGAGGACTTTAGAACATATATTATCACATGTAAAAAGGGGAACTGTAAGAACACTGTGTATCCAGGGGCGCCTGAGTGGCTCAGTGGGTTAAGGCCTCTGCCTTTGGCTCAGGTCATGATCTCAGGGTCCTGGGATGGAGCCCCGCATCGGGCTCTCTGCTCAGTGGGAGCCTGCTTCCCCCTCTCTCTCTGCCTGCCTCTCTGCCTGCTTGTGATCTCTCTCTGTCAAATAAATAAATGAAATCTTTAAAAAAAAAAAAAGAACACTGTGTATCCAAAATATGTAATTAAGATTTACAAAATAGCCATAAATGCAAGCAGTAGAAAAAACTAAGGACAAAACGAAATGAGCTAAGTAGTCAACTTTAGAAGCTAGGACAGAAGAAACCCAAATAGGCATAAAATAGAAGAAAGGACATAAAGATAAAAGCAGAACAAAATGAATAGAAAACAGCCAAAGTAGATGATAATAAAGCAAGATCTGGTTCTTTTAAAATGCCAATAAAACAGACAAGTTACTGGCAAGACTAATCAAGAATAAAGGCAGGGAATGTAAATAACAATTTCAGCAACAACAACAACAAAAAAGGAGAAATTAACAGACACAAATACTTTTAAGTGGAAGAGAAATTTTGTCGATGTGTCTGTGTTCCTTTCTGGAACACAGAATTTTAATATGAGGGTTTAAAAACTTGGTTGCATGTTTTATGAAGAGTTCTTATACACTTTTTTCTATCTGGTGTATATTTTATGATTTTATATGTCTACTAGGAAATGGGAGACCTTCTGGAATTGATTTAAGAATAACTGCCAGTTCTATATTGAGGGATTTTTAAGTGCCAATTTTTAGATAAAATGAGCTGTTTAATTTAATACATAATATAAGCTTCATGGAGCTGCAGGTGTTTACTTTTTTTTTTCCCTTAAATATCGCCTATGCTTGCTCAGTCTACATCTCCACTACTCAAGGTTGGGTCTAAGATCAGCAGCCTCACCATCACCTGGGAGTGTGTTAGAAATGAAGATTCTCAAGACCCACTTGGTCTTACTGACTGAGAACCGCATTCTATAGGACCCCAGATGATTCCCGTGCACGTTAAAGTTTGAGAAGCACTGTTTTTGCTAAATATATACTTAGGTAAAAGGTGATTATATAAGGCCAGGGCAAACAACTCTTCTCTAACGTGTACAGTTGAATTTGAGCATAATAGTTAACCTATAAAAAAAGGTCAAGTTTACCTATACACTGAAAGTATCTTTATTTGATTTATTGAAACAGATTCTAATTTTTAATTTTTATTTCTGATTTGAGTGTAAATAGGTTACAAGATAAACAAATATGTAAGCATGGAAATAATGTATATCTGAAAGCCCTTAAATATCATTGAGAAGTTATGGAAATAACTTCATAGTGGGTAACTCTTGCCATTGATTCTCTAGAAAGAAAAGGGAAGAAGTCACAGAATGAATATCGGTGGTTAAAAATCTCATCATCTGTTAAACATATGCTGAATAATTCCTGGAATTTCTTTTATAACATGACCCTGCTTTAGAGCAGTTTATGGAAAATTGCTATATTATTAAAAGCAACAACTTCATTTACTTCTAGAATAGCTGATTAAAGTAAAACTAGAAAAGGAATGATTTGTTAGGATTTCTAGTTTATTCAGACCGGCTTCTTTATCCATAAAGGGGGCAAAATGCAATCGAGAATTCGCAGATGAGATTAATGAAATAAAGGAAGTCTCTAGCACTAATTAAAATTAAAAAGGATGAACAGATGGTCTTAACACAGCTGGAAGTATTCTGATGAAATTCTGTCCATGTGTTTACTAAGGTAGCTCTGTTGCAAGAAAACACACCTGTTTACTTTTCTAAAAGCAAAAATATTATTAAATGTGTTTTTTATTTACTGCTATTTTGGCTGTTAAATCATTCTTTCATTTTTCAGTCTCATTGTTTCCAGAGATAATCAGCTTTAAGTAACTTAATAGCATGCATACAAGTATGTATGCCCTTGACTACAATAATTTTAATCATGACATTGAAATAGCAAGGCGATCATTTGCTACTTACTAATTATTTTTTTTTTACTGCATGGGCAAAGCCACCTAAGGAGTGTGTGAAAAAAAGATACAAAGATATGAATTCATTTTAATAGATTCAAAGAAAGTTTTAAATGTTTTTAATATTTAATATTCTCTAAGCCTTATTCATTATTCAGTATCTTGTTTTTATAACATATACAATAGATAAATGACTTTAAATTAGCTACATTTAAATGGTACATAATCAGTAATAATTATTTTATCATTTTCCTGATAGACATAATAGGGAAAAAAAGTTCAAAGATTAAGGGATAATATCACGATGGACCTGTCTTTCAAGTTTAACCATTTCTAAAATTTTGCTAATTATTTCTAAGCACTTTTCTACATATATATTTTTCCTATAATACACATTTACAGTCAGACTCTATGTACAATATTATATTCCACTCACCACCATTTATTAGACAACTCAATAATTATTGGGGCATCATTACCAAAACCAGGCTCAGACCCAAACCAGGGTGTGATATGATAATTACCTCCATGTTTTTCTTGATTTTTAAGTATTTAAAGTCACATCCATAGATACCATGGTTAAGACTTCAGCCTATCTTACCAGAAGGCATAATTCAACTCGTAACATTCATTTATGTTTGACAACATGAGTTCCATGGCAAGACTATTGGCGATTCTGTGCTTGATATAAGGATGCTTTTCTTTTTAAAATCACTTGTGTTTCCTACCTAACAACAATCCTTCATGGTAGAGAGAACTGATATTGCCATCGTTTTAACGATGAAGAGATGATATCATGGTTTGTAAGAAGCCAGACTTCTCCCCTGAGCACTCAGACCTATGCCTTGTGTTTTGGTTTCCATCCTTGCTTCGGTAGGAAGTTTCTGACAAACTCCCAGTGAATTCTGTGCTCCAGTGTTCACACCCTTCTGTAAATTCTTCCTTTTAAGTATGACCCAGCCTTGTAACTGGCTTCTAATAAAGAGAATACAACAAAAGCAACAAAGTGTGATTTCTGATGAGGCTACGAAGCCTGAGAATTCTATCTTGCTAGCTAGCACCCTTCTTAGCTCGCTCCCCTTCTGGAGCCCTCTCACTTTCTCAGAGAAGCCAGCTTCCATGTAATGAAATGGCCTGTGGAGGACCAGTGACAAGGACCAGCCAGAGGCCTCCTGCCAACAGCCTGTGAGACTCTGAGGCATTAGTGGAACAAATTGCAGGGCGCTGAATTCTGTCCATCCCACATGAGTGAGCTATGGAGCTGATCCTTCCCAGCTGAGCCTTCAGATGACTGCAGCCTTTGAAAGAACCAGAGTTAGGGGACTCAGCGAAGACACACTGGGGGTTTGGACTTATAGAAAGGACAGTATCATAAATGTTGCCGTCCTAAGCCTCTATGTTTTGGTGTCAGTTATTACACAGCGACAGGTAATGGATAGACTTCCTCATATGCTTCTGCAAGCCATTAACTGCCAGCTTTGACTAAAGGCTTCTAGCTTTTTTCCCCCTCTTTTCTAAGCAGGTTCCTCTCTTTCCTAGCATTGAGAAAGTGATGATGTATCCATGGAATTCATGCCATGGATACAAGAATGAGAAAGGGGCGCCTGGGTGGCTCAGTGGGCTAAAGCTTCTGCCTTCGGCCCAGGTCATGATCTCAGGGTCCTGGGATCGAGCCCCGCATCGGGCTCTCTGCTCAGTGGGGAGCCTGCTTCCCCCTCTCCCTCTGCCTGCCTCTCTGCCTGCTTGTGATCTCTCTCTGTCAAATAAATAAATAAAATCTTAAAAAAAAAAAAAAGAATGAGAAAGAATTACCAAGGAAAATATGTATTCAGCTATAAAAATCCTGTTAATCCAGTCTTCTGTGTTATTAATAAAGATTTTTCCCCTCTTTCCTGGCAAATCAGATCACCCTCTTTAGGTGAAAAAAAGAGATATGGAAATTATTTGAATGGTTCATATTCATATTTAAATCCTCTGAGTGGAAGCATATATTTTGGGGTCAGAAGACTATGAAAAATTAAAATAAGATCTTCCAGGGCACCTGGGTGGCTCAGTTGGTTAAGCGACTGCTCAGGTCACGATCCCAGAGTCCCTGGATCGAGTCCTGCATTGGGCTCCCAGCTCCACAAGGAGTCTCCTTCTCCCTGTGACCCTCTCCCTTCTCATGCTCTCTCTCACTCTCTCTCAAATAAATAAATAAAATCTTTAAAAAAAAATAAGATCTTCCATGGTAAATGGAAATATGTATTTAGTGGATGTTTTCCTACTATAAATAAATGATAATTTATTTTAATAAGCTTTTACCAATGGCAATGGCCATGGTGACTGTAGATTCCCCAACTGAATTTTTCCAATTTGGAGCAGCAGATGCTTATAGTAGATTTTGATTTGTGACACAGTTACACACTTACACTTTAAGATATATATCTTTCGGTGGAAAGGTGTTACCAAATGTTCTTTTTGATTCATCTCCTAAAAAAACTAAAGTATATAATTTTGTTTCTCTGAACTTACTGTCATTTTTGGAGCAGGTATTTGTTGATCTTCTCTGCTGACAAGGGTTGTAGTCAAGTCATGTGACTAAACTATTCAGTCACTTATATATCAAACTGTCTAGTGAGATACTCTCTCAGGATGAAAATAACAATGAATTCTTCATATTGTACTTTTGTTTTCAAGAGGATTTTCTAAATAAAGTTCCCAATGCATTAGGAAAGAAATTATATTCCTGCCATGATCTCAAAGACAACATTTTCTATTATCACCTGACTTCAATTTTGTATATAATTTTCCGGTGATTAATGACCAGATTTAAAGATAATCTCAGAAATAAAGATTGAACATATTTTTCTAGTATTTTGCTTTATTTCTTGTCCCTGGTATATTCTGTTATGCTTCTGAATCACTAGGATTTATGTACACAAAATTGTATATCCTTGGCATATCACTTTTAAGGTGCAATCATTCACTGATGTGCATTTCATCTTGATTTCACAGCAATGTGATGAAAATCCATCCCTTAAAGATGCTACATCTGTGTAAATGAGCATGATCTTTTCCCCCTCTCCAAAATCTTTGCTCTTATAGCACCCACAGAGTGAACATACTATAAAGAGAGACTAATTGCGTCTCCATGGAACCTAATATCAAGCAAAGAAAATGACTTATGTGCACTCAAAGGTAGTATTTATTCAGTAAGGAGATATATAATGTTCAATGCTGAGTCTTATACCTACACCATTTAACATTTTTCCCGAAGAAACTTGATTTAGTCATTTTTAATTACCTGTAAGTATGAAATTACCTTGAAGAGTGAAATCAGAATCTGAGATTTCAATAAACTTTAGAGAAATAGTCTAATAATATTCAGCGAGTTGAAGTACAACTAACCTTCTTGGGTAGGAAGCCACAGACTTTTTAAGTGTCAAAAAGACAATGAGTAATTTGTGATCCGATGTTCTTAGTAAATTTTGAGTTGAGTATTGGCTTAAAACAGATTTATCAAAGGCCAAGATGATAAGCTAACCACTTATGAAACTCCCTTTGGCTTGCAGACCATGTGGTCCTAAAAGCAGAATTGGGAGGGAAAAATGACCAAAGAAACATAGGAATGCTTCTCAGATTCTCTTTAACCTGCTATGTCTAATTATAGAGTTTGAAATGAAAGGAAATGAAAAAAATCTCACTCTAGAGAAATGAAAATACGTAGAGGTTATTTCTTAGTGGCCCTCCACGCCCAGTGAGGATTAGGTCGCTTTATCGTGATATGGTTTATAATTTACCACACCCTGTGCTGTACATCACCAATGATGGTGATTAGAGACATAAAGTCACTGTACTTTCTGTTTCTTCTCAGTCCTTATCAGTCCTTATCAGGACTGCTTGTCAATAAAGCATCTATGATGTGTTTAATTATTATTAAGATCAGACATTAGTAAAATACCAAAAAAAACCTGATAAAATTTTCCATGGATGCACAATTCAATAACTTGATTAGTAGTGAAATAATTACCTTCATAAAAAAAACTCAATATTTTATTTTATTTGTTCAGCTAATCAAACAAATCAGCAAATTTTTGTCCATTAAAAAACATAACCAAATTTTAAAATCCACCCGTGTTAATTAGAGTGCTCTAATGAAAGCATGAACTCTAAATGAGAGCATTTGGTCCCATTGAAAATTGAACACGCTGACTAAAGTCTGCTCCATTTGGAGGTACATATTCCAGAGTACCCTACACTTCAAGAAGGATAATAGATGTACTCAGAAGCAAAACCAAGCCATATATATCTGCCTAACAAACAAATGCCCATTTATGGAGGCTATTTATTTTTCTCCATGGCTTTGAGAAAGCTCCATGGCTTTTTCATTTGAGCCCTGAGTCCCATGTGGAATATGGTGACATATTTATGTCTGTTCGCTTGTGTCAGGCCTTTCGAAGGTACTCCCCCATTCCTACCAGACTGTTTGAAATAGCTCTTTGTCAGTTTCAGTTCACACCCATAAAATTGGCTTTGAGTTTCCACCTTGGTTGAAATTCCCTGGCCAATAACCTCTCTAACCTGAACCAGATGGGGAAAAGTTCACCCAAACAATTTTGGAACATGTTGACCTTGTCCACATATCACGGAGTAGAAGTTTATAAAACCTAATCTAAAGTCCTGTTTTCCTTTCCTCGGGGTATGTCAGAGAAAATTCCGTACCCCTTCTAAGGTCACATACATGTAGATCTACAAATCTCTAACATCTCCTTTTTCCCTTCCTTTTTTTTTCTCCTTTTCTTTTTAAACCTGCTTTCGTTCTTTGCAAGCCTTCGTGGCCTCCCTCCTCCTAATTTTTCTAGGATTCCAGGATGGCCAACTGGAATGCTTGCACCCTGCCAGCATTTTTTCTGTGGTTTAGCAAAGACCTCTCCTTCCTGTTGTGATCTCCCCACAATGGCCTCCATCTCTCCACTCATCGGGAGGTGTGCTCTTATGGTAACAGAGGACAAGTACCCTCTTGGGCCTGAACTCAGTCCCTCCTGCTTGAAGAGGTTTTGGTCTGAGGCTTCCTGATTAGCATGCTCACTGTGAAAGAGCCCCAGATGGGCTTGGTCCCTCGAATTTTCTTTTATTCCAGATGAACGTTGATGAGAGAAAAGTCTTGTTTGCAAAATGAAATTGGAGCTTAGACGTTGCTGTTTTTATTTAGATTGTGCTCCTTTTATTCATCGCTTTGTGCTTGATTGAATATTGGAAACAGTCTGGGGAAGAGGTTCTGGGGAACAAACATTTACTGACACAGTAACACTAAAAAGAGAAGGCAAGTGTTTTACCTACTGGCATGTGGTTTCATTTTATGGAGCACCTGAGTCAATGACTATAATCAGGGAAGTTTGGCTTTGAAAATAATAGTAATAAAATTTTCCACTAAATTACACTGCTTTTACCATGTAAAGATAAAACCTTTCAAATATGGACTCCACAAATTGTAAAAGAGTGTCAACCAGCCCGTGACAGCAGACTATTGCTTTTTTCACCTTCCTCTGGAATTCTTCTTCTGTAGGTCTCATAACACTCTTCCAGAATCTATCCACATTCCATCACCTCCATTTGCCCTAATCTCAGCTTCATCATCTCCTGCCTGAACTTCCACGCCTTCCCAGGAGTCCGTGCTTCGTAGAGCAGCCGGTGTGAACTTTACAGAGGTCTGATGGCTTCTTCTTAAAGGGCCAGATAAAAAAATATTTCAGGTTTGCAGGCCATCTTGTCTTTGCCACAACTACTCATTTCTGGTGGTAGAGTGTAAAACCATGAGACCAAGCATAGGACCACCCATAGACCATAGATGAAGGAACGTGCCTGGCTGTGTTCCAATATAGTTTATTTACACAAACTGAGGGGGGCCCATTGGCCTAAGAATCGGACCCTGTTGCTCTGCTGTCTGAGGCCTTCCTTTGTCACCTTATTACGTGGAGGATAAAATCCGAATTCCTCCCCCGGCTCATGGAACCTCACCTTTCTGGCTTGCCTCTCAGCGTCCCTAGCCAGGCACCCTCCTGCCTGCTTTCCTAACAGTGAGACTCTGACCCCTCTGGCCCTCTCACTGGAACCCATACTCCCTCCTTCTGAGATTGTCTTCCCTTCATCAGTACTTGGCTGGTATGTTTTTGGTTTCATTTTTAATTGTTTGGTTATTAATTCAAGTTCATTTCTGCAGAGCGGCTTTCCTGTGAAAAACACCCCTCCCCCCCTTCATTATTCCTTTCACAATTTACTTTCCTCAGAGTTATTCAGTATTTCCAAAGATGTTATTTTGTATTTTTTCATTGCCTTTTATATCTTTAGACATAAGTTCCAGGAAGGCATAGACCCTGCCTTTCTGGATCATCAATATCCAGAGACATCCTTGAATCATAATTAATGCATAATTAATGTTTGCTGAATGAATGAGTACATTTTGTTTAGTATTAGTCCAGACTCTAAGTAGTAAGTATTAATAGAGGATAAAGAATAATTCCCTAAAAGGGGCACCTGGGTGGCTCAGCTGACTTCGGCTCAGGTCGTGATCCTGGGGTCCTGGGATTGAGCCCTGCATTGGGCTGCCCGCTCAGTAGGAAGCCTGCTTCTTCCTCTCCAACTCCCCCTGCTCGTATTCCCTCTCTCACTATATCTCTCTCTGTCAAATAAATAAATATAATCTTAAAAAGAAAATTCCCTAAAGGCATGCTTGGACATGAGTAAGAAAACAATGGGTAATTGTTTGCATCTTACTCACTATATTAAACATTAGAGGGTGTAGAGGATTTGTCTTAGAGCTTCAAGTTCCCTTTTACTCTGTGCTGCTTAATGTACACTTAATAGACACAGAGGAAATTTCTGTGGGCCATGCTCTACAAAGACACTGAGACTCTCGACCGGTCCAGGGGAGAACCATCAGGGCTGAGAAATATCATCAGAGCACATTCTCAAAGGGATTGACACAATCTATGTTTGTTCAGCCTAGAGAAGATTCATGGTACTATGGACTCTTTATTGACATAGAGCTTTATAAAAATACCATGAGCTCAAATATTGAAATGCCAATAAACTTATCAAAAGGTACACAAATGCATTATTCATCAGAGAAGTGTCAATGAAATTTATACCGAATGGAACACTGTGTAGTTGCTATAATGGCTAAAATGAAAAAGATAATACCAAGAGTTGGCAAGGATGAGAAACCACTGGGATTCTCAATTTACAGTGAAGAGTAAATTGGTATAATTATATTAGGAAACTGCTGGACAGGATTTATTTAAAACTACAGGCATGCCTTATGAGTCAATAATTCTATTTTTAGATATATACCTAACAGAAATGGGTTCCTATGTATCCTAAAAGATGTGAACATGGGAGTTCATGACAACATTATTCAGAATAGCTAAAAACAGTATGGAAGTTCCTCAAAAAGTTAAAAATAGAGCTACCCTACGACCCAGCAATTGCACTACTAGGTACTTATCTGAAGGATACAAACATAGTGATTCGAAGGGGCACATGCACCCCAATGTCCATGCCAACAATGTCCACAACAGCCAAAATATAGGAAGAGCCCAGATGTGCATTGACAGATGAATGGATAAAGAAGATGTGTTATAGATACTCAATGGAATATTACTCAGCAATCAAAACAAATGAAATCTTGCCACTTGCAGCAATGTGGATGGAACGGAGGGGATTATGCTAAGGGAAATAAGTCAGTCAGAGAAAGGCAAATCCCATATGATTTCACTCACATGCGGAATTTAGGAAACAAAACAGATGAACACAGAGGAAGGGAAAGAAACATAAAATAAGATGAAATTTGAGAAGGAGGCAAACCATAAGAGATGCTGAACTCTAGGATACAAGCTGAGGGTTGCTGGAGGGGAGAGCATGGAGGATGGGCTAAACGGTGATAGGCATTAAGGAGGGCATATGATGTAATGATCACTGGGTATTATATGCAACTGACGATTCACTAAATTCTACCTCTGAAACTAATAATAATTAAAAAAATAGCCCAAACTGGAATAACCCAAAGTAAATTGTGGTGTATTCATTCAAAGGATACCAAAGGATACTGTAAAACAATGAAGATGAACATATAATTGCTACACCCAAGCAAATGGATACATCTCATAGATGCAGTGGTGAACATGGAAACCACACTGAGGAGCCTGTTATGTATGAGCTCATAGACAGAAAGTTAAAAATTAGTCTCCCTATGAGTCGGGGGCTCGAGTATCTAGAAGGGAGGTTTGAAGGCACTAGTAATGTTTTGTTCCCTGCCCTGGATGCTGTGACCTAGATAAATGCAATCTTTTCTGTATGGAAGATAGGCACTAATAACATGTGTACTTAAATAATCTCAAGTTGCTTTATGGTTTCCCTCAACATCTGAAAGACAGACTTCACACTTCTGTCTTTGGTTTTGCTCCCCAAACTCCTATACCCTGTGCTCAATAAGTGCAAGTGACACACTTTTCATATGAGCAAGACAGGCGGTCATATTCAAGAATGTTCCAGCTGCCTTATAAATAGACTCGAATGGAAAAATAACAGTCTGAACTTAATAAATCACACTCAACATCTCACTTGCTTTTCCACTTTCAACATAAAATTTCAAAACTATGCAAATGCCTTTGATGCCAATTCCTTGCCTATCTGATCCTGAATGGATTTATGCTAATCCCTGTGCTTTTCCAGCAGAGATGTTACTACGCACTGTTGTCACCCAGAGCCTCCCTCCTGCTCTGTGCCATTTATTGTAACTAATTGGTCTAAACTGCATGAGATCCCATTTAACAAAACATTTGATGGCTCCTCTGGTTGATATGTGCTTCCGAAGGCTCCCTAAGTGTCTAAGGTTTTCATTAGTTTTTAGAGCACACTGAGTTAATTATATTGTGTGGGAGGTTTTCAGGTTGAACAGTCTAGGAGTGGAAGGAGTAAACAGGGAGACGCTGGATAGGAAGTAAAGCCATTTCTTATTTTGACAGCCTTCAAACTTGAAAGAGCTTGGAAGTCTTTAACTGGGACCTTTCTCTGGGCAAAAAGCTGATGACCTGGGAGTGACTTACTAGATCCAGGTGGCCCTTACAAGAAAGAAAACAGGACCTCACCCCTCGCTGGAATGTGTAATTTGTGGTAAAACTTGAGGGGCCCATTACAATCTGTTGACAGCATTCCTTCTTGAAAGGTCAGGACAAAATGAAAGTTAAAGAGGCCAACACGCTTTAGATCCTGCTGTTACTGTGTAGTCCACAGTGCTGCGTCGCAGGGGAGCTTGGACTGTGATGGAGGAGAGGTTTGTTAGAGACCATAGTGATGTTCATCCTCTGGGTGACATTACTTGGGACAAAACGGGGAGGCCATTGTTTTCTATAGTCAGTTTCAGCACCAGCACTACTGAAGGAGTGAGATTTTAGGTCTGATCCTGGGTCCAAATTCTTAGGCCCAAAAGGAATGTGGTAGCCAGACCACATCATGAGATTCTTGAGACTTTTGGAGATACTGTCAGGTGACCGCTCATCCAAGCAATGACATACATGGGAAAAGTCTGGAGGAAGGCTGCTAAATCCTTAGTCTTGAATGCAATCCCTAAAACTGGTTGTCACGATGCATTCTTTTACTGCTGGGAATGAGCTCAGTGGTTCTATCCCATTCCTGAATGCAGCAGAGCATTTGGTTTCCATTTATAGCACTTTATCAACTTTGCATCTATGCTAGCAATATTGATGACATTGATTTTATCGCCTATTTCTAGAACAACCATTGCCGAATATGGCTTTTTTCAGTCATGTATATGTGGTATATATTTTAAGTATGGACTAAATAGAGATACAAGTATGGCAATCAGTTATAGACACCCACAGACAACGATATGAATGTGAACAGGGATTGTGGATACAGATATGTATTATATATGTATATGGTATATTCCTGTAAAAGAGGTATAGATATTGGGTGAAGAAAGAGCAATATTAGGGCATTCTAATATTTTAAAAACAGATCTGCCTCTCCTTCCCAATCTTGAAGATAAACGATAAAAATCTAAGTATTTGGGGGAAAAGATAGGCTTTACATATACATAATAATGAAAGTGACTTGGAGTGTGAGATCTTTGAAGGCAAAGATACCATATTTTCCACCTCTGTATCCCCAGCACCTTTCACATAATGAATAATATGAACGAATGGATAAATGAAAGAAGGAATAAATGGCTTATGCTCTTATCCATTCTAGATAAAAATAATAATAATAATAGTCAGTCTCTAAATATTTCCCCATCCTAGACAGGTAGCACACATCCAGCTTCTTGCTCTGAGGGAACAGAGCTCAAAGTTGCCTCTTTCTTGACCTGTGCTTTTCCTAAAGTCATGCCCGGGTGTCTCTCCAGGGTTTTGCCAGGTGGGAGGTCAGCTTGCTCCCCCAGCACCAGAGTGCTTCCGTCGGGCACTGCTAGGATGTGCCACCAACGGCAGGGAGGTCCGCAGCTGACAGCCCGATCAACGGCGGTAGCTTCCCACCACCACCACCATAACAACAAAAACAAATACTGGAGCTGAATATAAGACAGATGATTTTGTTTATCTCAAGTGAAAAAGACAAGCAATGAGACCCCTGGGAGCCCCGAAATGAGAAACTTCTAAAGCTAATTGAGATATGATTAAAAAGATTGCTGCGCGTTATTGCCAGCAGTCATTGGGTTTTGTCATTAGGTTCCCCAGTGTTGGAGCAATCAAACCAGTTATTATGCCTTCAGCAAGCAGCGGAGTTTAGTATATATTTTCTGTAAAACAGTAACTTATTAAGGGTATAAGTGGAGTTTCTGAAACAAATTCAATAAATATATCTTAAGGAATTGCTCTCTTTGGTATCACTCATCATAGACTCAGACTGAGGCCTGGATTTCTTTTTTATAGCAGGACTGTCTGATATAAATACCATGCAAGTCACATGTGGGATTTTAGATTTTCTTGTGACCATATTATGAAAAAGCAAAAAAAAAATTACATTTAATATTTTTACTTCACCCGGTACATCTAAAATAATATTATTTCAACATGAACTTAATAGAAAAAATCACTAATGAGATCTTCGGCACGATCATCTCTGCAGTAAGTCTTTGAGATTTGGTGTGTATTCTGTACTTACAGAGCATCTCGATTTTGTCTAGCCAAACATGCTTAATGGCTAGGGGTTACCATATTGGACAGGGCAGGCTGCAGCTTTTTCCTATGTGGCTATTACTAGAGATAAATTAGACTACATTCCTTCAGCTATGCCATTTGAAAATTTCAGGACTGCACCCTTTTAGTGATCTTATTGCTGCTAATGGAGGAAAATTTTCTTTCTGCACTAGTATTTCCGTGAATCTCCCTATATTTGAAAGATGTTCTCATCATAAAGAGCATATCCTGGTTCTCTAGGAAGCCATTAATCAGTAATATGATTTATTTAATAATATTTTGAGCATGCACCAAATTATTATTCAAGGCTGAATTTCAGGGTACAGTCTATTCAGTTTGAATATATGGTTCATGCCAACATGTTACAGATTGAAAAATCCCCAGTGAAGAAAGTACAGCTACCTTTCACAAGAATACCTTGAGAAAAGTTTTACTGTGCACGACAAAAGCCTCTTTTGTATTGATTCCAATGGATATGTGAAACTACTCTCCACTAAAAATACTAGAATTTTCCCATTAACCAATTTTTCATTTGTCAGTTTGATATACATCATTTTCCTAAATAGCCTCAAGTTGCACTGTGCAAGAGGCAGCATATAGGAAAAAACACAGAAATCCATTCTGACACAAGTAGATTATTAAACTTACCTGAAGGTGGAAGGTTTTATAGTTTAATTTCTTATCTCCAAGTTCTGTAGACTATGGTTGCTTTCACAGTATATTCAAAAGGCCTGTGGCTTTTTACAGCAATCAAGAAACCAGCCTTGGGGACTAGGGAGAATGGTTGGGGTGCTGAAGGTAAGGGAGTTTCTACTCGTCATTTGTGTGTAGAACTACTAGCACATTTAAGAACTGAGAGCCACAAATATGTCAGCTAAGTAGGGAAGGACTTTCTGATCCTGGCTTCTTAATTCTACCTCATCCACTCTCCTGGCTTTTCTCCACCTGTAATAAGACCTACAGACACGAAACAACTGTAGGACAAAGGGTGCTAAAGCTGAGTGAGAAATAATGTCGTCCATATAGTGTTCTTGGGCATAAAATGGGGAAGGAATTCAGTACATCACCCCACCACACTTATAATTTATAGAGAAAACACTTTTGAGAGGGAAAGTGTCTTAGTTATCCTTGAAGAGTTGGTTTGAAATGAGGCACACATTTGGAGGCTACCTCACAGTAGCACTGAATTCACTGATTCTACTAATCAGGAGTGTTTCTACTGGGGGCAAATGCAAAACAATGAGACAAAGAGAAAAAATGGCAGCAGAATACCCATGATGATGGGCTGAAGTAGAAAATCTGTTACATGGCGTTGGCCATAAGTGAGAGGGACTGAAGGGAAGAGTTGATGAAGAGACCTGTCCATTATGTTTAAGAACTAATGAAACGATGAGGGGCACTTTTCTTGGCTCTCTTTCTTCTTTGATTTTGACAGTTAATCAAAATCTCTTCATTCATGTCGGCAAAATTAAGATATCAACACCCACAGAGTTTAATGGCCTCTAGCCAACATTAAAATTTAGCCAGTTTAAGTATTTGTTGTTAAATTATACCTTAGCTTCTGCAGAAATGGGGGGATTAGAATTCTGCCATATTAGGCTGTAAGAAAAGACAAGGTGGAAAGTGAAAATGGCATTGTTTTACTGGAAAGCAAAAAGTGTTCTGAAGGCTTGGAATCCCACAAATAAGTCACAAATTATGTTAAACATGAATGAACCGTAAAGAGCTCTTCAAAACTCAAATCTGGAATCATTAAAATGGCTTTGAATTTGCACCACTTTTGTTGATAATTAAAACATGTTCACAGGATCTCATAAGTGGGAACAATTACAGAGTTATTGTTTCACAGCGAAGTTAGCAAATTACTTCAACAAAAACTGTAACAGCGGTAGACTTCCTAGTTCCTGAGCACTCTGAGTAGTGAATTGATTTGTTCTTCCATTTGTATGAGTAAACAGCATTTAACAATCATCCGTACTTTTGAGGGATGGAAATTCCATTCCCTGCTCTATCACTAGGGCACCTAAAATTCAGAAATTTTTTTTGGGGGGTAAGCTTTTCATTGCTTTTTTATCAACGCAGAATTAGCCTGATAGCTTTTTAGTAACTTATTTGAATAATTTGAAGGAGAGTCTATGTATATTTAAATCAACAAATTATGCATGATGACATGGTAAACATGAAAATAATGAGCCAATTAATACATCCGAAAATAGGCACATGAAACTTCGTTGTGGATAGAATTAACATTTTTAAAAATAACCAGTTGCCTGATTACTGAAATCACAAATGTTATTCTTCCCCTGCAAAAAAACAAACAGCAATAAAACTCAGAGAGAAACCATGCAAACTGATTGTTAGTAGTAGTTGAAATGGTTTAGTAGGCTTTTGAAATCTTCTTGTGATTAGAGCAGATAATCAATAATAAAGCATTAAATTACATTAGCCCAAAGTTCAAATTATTTTTCCACCAACATATTCAATGAGTAGTCCAAAATTTTATCCTAAAATTTAAAATGAGTATTTAGTCTGTTTCTCTTGGCATGTTTTGTTCATGTATGTATGTATGTATGTATGTATATTTTCCTTTTACCAACAAATGCCAATGGGTGATAATGATTTGTGTTTTAAGTAGAACTATTTACTGTTGTGTATTTTCTACTGTACAGTAAAAGGTAAGGGAGTGATGACAAGAATTCAAGAAAAAATGCTGAAATATTCCATGCATGCATGTTTGCCCAGGATGCCAAAGACCAATGGGAGGGAGAACACCAGCGATGCACAGAGAATAATGGAAAGATAACTCCACTGTCATCAACCTTTACCTGGTTGATCATGACATTGATACACGGAAGAAACTAGACACAGTCCCATGTTGCCCTTCCTAAAGTTGAATGCTAGGTCAGTTTTTGAAAATAAAATAATAATCACTACCATTTCCAGGACTGCCTTGGCCCATTCCAGGGGCACCCATGTATTACATCTCACATAAATGACTGGACTCACAGGCTGCATACTCTTTATGCTTGCCTGATGTAGCTGATCCATTTCCACATTTACTAGGTATTTATATCTCCTCATTGGCTAATTACTTCTGCAAAGTAGGTAGTCTGTTACCAGAAATTAAATGGCTTACGGCAGGATCTTGTTTCTTCTGCCTAGAAAGGCGACTGCCTCTCCTTTCTCTGCAACTTCAACATCACCTTAAACTGAATATTAAAAAGAAAATGTGTGCATTCTGCAGTGGACTTAATTGGAAAAAGAGTGCCGAGCTCTTCACATTCTCTGCTACAAGACTGTATTTGGATTTAGAAGATTTTATCATCTCTGTGCCAAAAAAGGCACATACCAAATTATTAAAGCCTCTCAGGGACCCAGCCACATGTAAAAGAATATAACCAGACCCTTAGGAGGCTGAAAGCTCCCTTGAAACTCGAGACAAATGTGAGGAATTTCAAAATAAGTACATATCAAAACTTTAAATCTGTGGGAAACTTTTGCAGCAATTTGTAATCTCCTAAATATGTGTGACAGCAACATTGACATCTTTGAACTGTGAGTAATAGGATTGCTATTATGTCTCATCGCCATATACATACATCTATTTTTAATACACTACGATGTAATTTTCAGTTCAAGATAATGCATGCCACTGCTCTTTAATGATAGTGATGAATAGAATATTGATTAGAAAACAGTCTGAATAACAGGTAATTGATAGGGGTGAGGGAGAAGTGGCATTTCCATCTTCATTTTTACATAATAACTACAGATTTCTCAGCCATGATAATACATATCAGGCATAATCAAGAGAATGTAATATATGAATTAATTTTTTTAACTAGAATGTGAGCTGCATAAAGTAAACAGAGTCTTATGCTATAATTTGGCACTGCAAATGAATTTGATGCATTTACCGGTGGAAGAAAAAAAAAGCATCATTTGCATAGGGAGATAGAGGATACTGTTTAGTGTTTATAGCAAGAAGTTTAAATCTTTCCATTTATTTCTTGGATGGAAGGAACATGCATTTGTGAAATCATGATATTCACAAAAAAATGCACCCTTAAGATTCTTATTTGCTCTGATATATGTTAAAGGGACTCCTAGTTTGGGAAATGTCCATTTCCATTAGCTAAATACTGCAAGGCACAACACTTGCTCTTGAAATTTGTCTAGTTTTCTGAGAAAGCAAAGGTAAATGGAATGAGGAAATGAGCCAGATATAGCATTTTTCATTTTCCAAGGTGCCGTCCGTGGCATTTTTCCTAAACCTGACTTCTATTCTTCCCTGAAACCTTCATTGTGGTTTGCTGTCACTCTTCTCTCTGCTGTTTACTTTGAACATGTGTTTCCGAGTATCCCGTGTTTGTTACTATGGTCATGGCATTGTGATTGGCTCATAAAAATTGAACAAACAACTATTTGTAGAAACTAAGATCCTGGTCAAGATGGCTTTCTTGTAAGCCATAAGACTAAAATGATCTCTTAAAAGATTTTTAGTAGCCTTAGAGGACCTGCAAAATATGAAGCCTTAGTATTCATGTAAATAAGAAATTGACGAAAGCGCATGAGATTTTTCCTACACCTGAGCCATATTTTCTAATCTTCTAAAGCATATAAGCATAGCTCTCATTCTCAAAAACACTTAGAATAAATAACATCAGCACCAAACTCCTTTTTAGAATATAATTGAAAAATGGTAAAGAACAGTGAAAGGAACACAGAACTGAACACTCTTTTTTTTTATTTCTAGCAAATGCAATTTAATTAAATTTATTTTACATCTGTTTACCTGGTTTCACTTAAGACTTGAGAGATTGAAGAAAGCCCTTATTAATAAAAGAAGGCAAAAATGAATAACTTTTTTTGGAAAAAACTATTTTTAAAAATTTAACAAAGCATTATTTCTTTAAAAATTAGGTGAATTGGTATATTACTTTCAAAAATATTTCTGTTTTATAAAAATGTTGATTGGGAGGACTGTGTACTATCTAGAAAATGGCTCTGGCAAAGCATTAATAATTATTTTTTGGATGTCTTCTCAGGGCATTTGATGATGCTAATAGTCACCTTTGAGTGAAGCTTTTTCATCTTTTAGTGATTAGATATCAACTTTTTCTTCATTTCAAAGCTCAAACTCCTGAACACTGAAGTTACGCTCTTCCAACCTCCCATATCTTCAAACTAAAGATGTCTGTGGTTGATACCACACAATAGTCCTCTTTACTACCCTAGCAAAGAACATGCTGTCTCCTATGATAATCATTTCCTGTTTTTTCCACTGCAAATATTAATACAATGCAATTGAAAGTAAGGCATATACTAGTGCTTCATGTAATATGGCTTGAGGTTTGCCAAGTAGTGATCTTTGAGTAAATATTCATGACTGATGGACTGTCTGAGTGACTGTGTACCTGATCACCATGATCACCATTTGGTTTCTCAAGCTACCACTAGTGAACTGCATATTCTTGGTTCACAGTAAAAGGAAGTTCTCAAAATAGTGGTGTTTGGTCTGGCTTGCAGACCAATCTAAGTTTTCTGTAAGCACAGTGACCAGAGAAGAGTGATTTGGGTTGTTGCGTGACAATTTTTCCCCATACATTGGTTTCCCTTGACTTCTAAGTCTTTTGAAATTGAAGCTTCTCAGATTACTTTTAAAACAAAATTAAAATCCATAGGCTAAGCATGCCACATATTTACTTAGAAATGCCTTTAAAACAGGGCCAAAAAGGTTGTCAGCATTTTTTATTCTGTATGCAATTTTCATGGTTATTATATCATCACTTTCCATCATACACAATGATTCTCAAAGATAAAGGGGTGAGGAAGGGAAGTGTAGAGAGAAGGGAAGATAAAGCATCTCTCGTGAGGGGTCTTATCAAAATCTTGGTTATGGAGTAGATAGTTTGAAAGAAAGAAAAACAAATTTGGACTCTAGGATTCTGATACTCCGTATAGAAGGACTGTGCTCATTTCCCCCCATCCTCCACCTTGAGAATCACTGCTTTAGGAAGTTTCTACTTTAAAGTCTCCAGCTATACTGTTTTATAAACATATACATGTATGTATGGATATATTTATATATATCTACAATTACAACTGTATACAAACACACTCGCACACCTTATATCTATATCTGTAATCAAAGATACATACCAACAGTGGTTTTCCATGGAGATATGATGACATCCTGGCTGGTTGCCCAATCCGCAAGTCAGAACTGAGATAGAATAAAAAGAAAGTGCTATTGGCAATCCCCTGTGGATAACTAGGTGTGGAAAAGATATGATCCACGGTGCCTCTCTCATTAGTTGAAATGTACATAACTGCATGGGAAAATTGATAGGGACTTCAACAATGGACAGCAGATAAGAGAAGCAAACTAATTAGGTGATGAGTTTTCTCCCCTTATAAGCATAACAAATGTGCCTTCCCTAATATGCCCTTGAGATTTACAATTGAAAAATATAAAAGGAAATAGCTGATAACTGTTCTTGTATCTATTAAAGTTCATAAGGTATGTATCATAGTGCCTTTTTATTTATTAATTCTTCAAGTGTACATTGAGTACCTGCTATGTGCCAAGTACTCTTCCAGGTTCTAGGAACACAGAAGGGATTGAATCCCTTAGGGAAATGCCTGTCTGTGTGGAGTTTACAATCTAACAGAAGTGTGGTGAATGAAGTTAGAGAACAAAACAAATAAGCAGTTTGGTAGATAATGAGAAATACTATGAAGAAAAATGAGGAAGGGGATGGAGATTGTTGGAAGAGGGAATTTTCAGTGTATGGGACAGCAGGGAAGACCTCGCTGAATTAGAATTAAAGACCACAAAGGAGAAGAGATGAATTATGATGTTACCCCCAGTTTAGGACTTTCACTATCCCCTTCAAATTGCAAATGACATAAGTTGTTCAACAATTGTGTTCATTAACCAGTAAGACAGTTCTAAAGCATTTTAAAAATTATAAATTTTTAGAACACACTACAGCAATGGGACATCATTCTACACGGCTATGGTCTAGTTTTAATTATATGTATAATCACTCTTTATGTACATTTTGAATAAAATGTTCTAAGCATGCCTTGTGCAGGAAAATGATACCAGATTAGAGTATGTAAAAGAGTAACCACCTAAACTAAACATGTTGCTGAAACTAAATTATTTATTTTATAAACATTTCAAATGTCAGAGTCTAATTCCATCGACAAGTGTTTTCTTAAACACTGCGCAGCAATTAAGGATAAAGACTGAAAAAAGTCAAGGTCAAGAAGCAGCGTTCTGTAATTAGGGCAGAGTTAAGGCAGCTTTTTGCTAGGAGGAATTCATAACATGTTCAGAATGATAAGTGGGACTGAAATTGATAAACAGTTTAATATTACAATTGCTTTGTTGTACTCTGACGTTATCACATTTGCTAAACAATGCAAATCCTTTATGAGATAAAATCTCCTGATCATATTTCAAAGCTTTTAGTAGAAAGCAAATGACAGTTCAGGTTGCAAGATAGATTAGATGAATTTAGTACTAATTCCAAAGAACAAAGATCTAAACTGATTGAAAAATAAATTCAGCCCCAAAAGTAGTTAATGCAGAACTGAAAACTTTACAATCCCAATTACAACCTGGGATATTGGGGCAAATTTTGAGACAGAGCTTCAAAAGGTCATTTATTTTATGTGGAAAATTATTTTTTTGCAAGAAAAAGACATGACTGGTGCTAGAAAAGCAATAAGTAATATTTTTATCAGTTGTTTTTAAGTTTAGAAGTTAAATATGCAGTTATCGATTTTATAATTATTCAGGAAGCCAAATACTTAATATACACAATATATCACAATATATCATAACATTTTCTCTCTTTGCCTGAACATGTATAGGATGTAGATACTCATCTAGAATGTTCTTATCTCCCCCAGAAGACGTGGAGCCAGAGAGCATGTTATTTCATCCTTGCTTGAATTCTGTCGCCCCTTCCTCATGCCCTAGTCACACATATTCTCCATGTCATCACTTCTCTTCCGAACTTTGGGATTTGATGAACTTCTTAAACCATAGACCATATAACTCCACAGAGCTTGATTTGTACCGTATTCATCTCCCTTTGCCTGTCTTTGGTTTCTACAATTTCTGGCTACAATTTCTACAATTTCATGGCTATACTCTTCTTGTAGAAATAATGTTACTGATGGATGAAGAAAGGAAATAAAATCCAGGATCATTTGTGTCATTTTACTATTAGTTTTGATCTTCTTCACAAACCAATCCATGCTGTCTCCTCACATCTTGCTCTGCTTGATCTATGTGTGGTGTTAGTACAAACCACACGGTGAATTCTCACTCATTTTTTATCACAGACTTTTCTAGTCCTCCAGATTCTCTGACTAATTGTCTCTCATCTTACAGTTTTCTCAAGTGTGATTCCCTGCCACGGTACAGTTTCCACTAAGTCGAAAGAATGACGTTTGCTGTGGTCGTATTTTAATGTTACTAAAACAGAGTCAGAAAAATGAAATGAAATATATATATATATATATATGGCAATTGTAGAAAAGAATATAACAGATATCAAATGTCTTGAAAGCTGCTGGATAAGCCGTATCCTGTACCAGAATTAACTGATCCTCTCTAGGATCTAGACTACCTTCTACTGATTGTTTTATGATGTAAATAAATACTTTGTGAAATCTATACTTCCATTTGTGGACATTTGTCCTTAAACTGAAAATTTAGTATGAACATCTCAATGTGGAAGGGACATGGAGATAATATGAGTCCACCTAAATGTGCCAAATGAGCTCCATTTAAATACAAAGATGACTGAATTTAACTCAACCACGCTGGCCTTGCTTCTATTTTGATGGTCTTTTAAAATGAGCAGAAACCTCTTGCAGTTTGTTGCCAGGTAAAGAGTTGGACAAAACTAGGTTTAAAAATACAGATTTCTTAATGCATAATCTGTGCTCTTGTTGGTGCTGTGCTTCCAGGAAAGGTTACAGACATTGTGTAATTGGAATTTAGCAAACATTTTTCAAGTATCTAATGATAACCTTGTGAATAAGATGGATAAATGTGGGCCGGACGACAGGACAGACGAGTGGTTTTGTGGCTGACTGCACAGTTGTACCCTGGTGCTTGATTAATGCGTCCATATCAGCGTAGAGGTTGACGTCCAATGTCATTCTTCTGGGCTCTGTTTTTGCCCATGTTTTCTAGTTCATCACTTCAATCAAAGGTTGTATGACGACAGGAAGCACGCTCATCAAATTTGCTAATGATGCCAAGTTTGGAGAAAACTAATATACTGGTGACAGAATCAATCTTCAAGTGCTTTCAGTAGGTTGGAGATACAGGTGCAAACAAACGACTTGAATTTATCAATGAAATATCAGTGCTCAATATTGGCATATCAAGCACTGGTATACACAGCAGCATGAAGAAGGACTAAGCTGGCTTCAGCTCAGAGAAATGAGTGTGTGGGTCTAAATGAGGGAGAAAGTAGAAAGTTTTAGGGGACACAAGTGACATTCCGCAGACAGCAGGAAGAAAGTCTGAGGCCACAGGAGTGGAACATAGGCACATCAGTGAAACAAAGCGTACCTAGCGGCTGGTAGGGCTTCAAGGAAATGGTGGACTGTGGATGACGTTTGTGCTTTAAGGTCCTGGTTTGTGGGACATCCCAGTGTAGAAGAGACAGATGTAGTTTGTAGTTGAAGAGACAGATGTAGATGTAGTTATGGTGGACCGTGTGGCGTAGGTGAAACACCAAAGCAATGGTGTCCAAATGACCTGGGCTCAGATTCAAACACTTAGACCAAAGTGTTTGAATTTAATTGTCTTGAGTGTCAGTTTTCTTAACTGTAAGATGTGGCCAGTACTGTTTGTCTTGAGAGGTAAAGTGGTAAATCATTAAGAAAATGAGTAAATTTTAATTAGCTTTGATTGTTCATCCTCAGGTTAAAATTTTCCCTATAGTTGTCAATATTTTTTTTTACTATGATTCTTGCACTGTTTTGCTGTTCTGCTTTTCCTTGTTTATAGGTTTTTGCTCTTTAATAACAATTAATTAGTTAATTAGTTAACTTAAATTTACCTGAGATTTTTCTGTTTTATTTGACTCTGGACTGGGTCAACTTTTTGTTTACATTATTCTAATTGTTTAATGGTTTCTAATATATTTGCTGTTCCTTTCATCTTTATTTTATCCTCCCTAATCTAGATCTTAAGATCTATTATTTTCTTGTTTTCTTTGTTTTCTTCTTTTCCTTTTTAAGTACTAGAAACATTTATTAATGTCTCTCTGTGTACCACTTTAACCAATATATAATATACAGTCTTTCTACTAGTATTGTTTGTAAGGGAAGTTTATTTCTGACCTCACCAAATTGTTATTTGGGAGCATTTAAGTATTTTAAGTTTCTTGCTAATACCTAATGGCACTCTTTTCTTAATTGACTTTACATTAAAGTGAAATTAACATACAATATCTGATTTTTGTATTTAATGAGTTTCCAATATATAAAAATATCTGGGGGTATAGACTTATTTCCCACTCGAGAGGGCTTAATTCCTTTTATACTGTGTTTTTATCCATTCTGTGTTATTTTCTATTTTTGCTGATGTGTTTGTTGCTTGATATATGGCATTTTTTTTCCTCCTGTGGCATTTGATACTGTTGACCCCTGTACCTTGGAAGTCTCCATAGCCCTGACTCACATGGCCCATCTTCCTTCTGATCTGCTCCTTCTCTGAATATGGTTTATTCTTTCCTTCTGTCTCTTCCTCCACTTACCCCTTATAGCCACAAGCACTCTCCACCCTTCCTAACTCATTCCCGTGAATTTTATCATCGCTACACTAGGCTGGCTTTACTTCTCAGTGGGGCCACCTCTGACCTCTTCAGTGGATTTCTCTACCTGGTTCCCACTAGGACCTCCAACTCAGAATTTTCCAAACTAAACCCATTGCCTTCCCCCAAACCTGCTATCCTGAGTCTCTTTCTTTCTGCTGGTCAATTACTCCACTTTTATAAGCAAGCAAAATAGAGTGTTGTCCCTTCATCTGACATCAAGCATTGTCAATTTTGTGAGGTGACTGTAGCACTCCAATCTGTATTGTATTCTCTGCTCCATTGCCGGAAATCTGGCTCACTTCCATGGCCTTCCCACATCCAATCTTAGTTTAAGCTCAGTCCATTCCTGAGTTTCACAGGAGGGTTCACCATTGACATGCAAACTAAACTCATTATTTCCCTGGGCAAAACCAGTCCTAGGCTTCCAGTTCTCCCCAGGATAGAGTTTAGACCACTTAGCCTTGCTAACCTGATTTGTCTGTTCATGATCTGTCCCTTTTTGCCTGCCAGCTCCAACTCAATCATTCTTCTTACCCCGTACACTCCAGAATTGCTAACCCTTGAGCTGTTCTTCTGAGCTTTATGCTTTGTGTTTGGCACCGTTTCTGTCTTCTGCATGAAATGTCTCCCCCTTTGGCCCCCTACTTGACCTAGAGAATGTTTATTATCCTCGAGAGTATTCTCCCAACATCCTCATCTATGATCCTCTCTAATGCTCCCTCCTGGCCTCATGTCACGATTTAAAGCACTGCCTTCTCTACAGTAGGTCCATACCTTTCATGTGCTGCTTAATGTTTCCATTATTGTGCTTAGCAAATTTTATTGCAGTTATCTGCATAGATGCCTTCTTCTCTCTTAAATTGTGACATTTTTAGGGGAAGAAATGGGTCTTATTCATATCTGTATTCACAGTGCTTCGTATAGTGTCTGGCTCATAATATGACTTGATAATGTAAAAATAAAAATGAGTTAAACCATCATATTTGGTGGATGAAAATATGATGTTGTGATTTTCATATGATTGATTGTCTTCTATAATGGTATGATAATGTTCTTTAATCTAATGTCATACTTACTGCTTTAAGTTCTACTTTGGCTAATCTTACCAACCACATGATTCTTTTGTTCAGATTTGATTGATAGATCTTTGTTGAATATTTTATTTTTAGCCTTTTAATGACATATTGCTTTGTAAGCAGACAATTGTTGAATTTTTCAATGCAATCTGAGAATCTCTGCCTTTTAAATGAGGTAAGGGAGACAATTTCATGCTTAATGTAATAATTTCTATTTTTTGTCTCCTTCTACTTATCTAACTTTGTATATGCACAATTTTTTATAATTTAAGACTTCTCATTGCTCTTTTTATTTTTGTGTGGAATTTGCCATGTTTTCTTCTATCTTTAAGTGAAAAGTTTATCACTTTTTTTTTAATTTTTAAAAAAATTTTTCTTAGAGTGTGTGAGCAGTGGGGGAGGGGCATGTGGGAGAGCAGATCATAAGCAGGCTCCATGCCTAGTGAGGGGCCTGATGGAGGGCTTGATCCCATGACTCTGGTGTCATGACCTGAACCAAAAACAAGAGTCAGTCACTTAACCAACTGAGCCATCCCTGTCACCCATTACTCAATTTTTAATCAGTACCTGTTTTAGATATTCTACAATGTCCTTAATTCTGTATAGTCTTCTCTTATTATAAATGATAAAGAATTTGCTCCTTTTTGGCTTCATATGCCAATCTTGTCCTATATCTGCTTCCATTCATAAGTAATCTGGACTTAATAATTCTTTAAGTTAAATAATATTATTAACATTAATCTGCAGAGTTCATATATACTTATATTTCAATTAGTAGCGTTTTTTAAGTATAATACCTAGTGTAGATTCTCCAGCAGATATTACAATAGATAGCTGTATTTAGTGAATTTTCTAAGTCTTTGAAGGTATAAGAATGTCTTATTTTCACTCATGAATGAGAAGTAACAAAACTGTAGATCCAAGTCTATGATGCTTTGCTATTTTTATACTTTTGTTTTCTCTAGAGAAACACTAAGAGTCTGATTTATATTTCAGAGCAGATTATCTATATTTTTTCCATAGAAGTATATAGAATACTGTTCTTTGTATTGTTTCTTTAAAATGACTCTCTGAATTGGATTCACTTCCTGATGGTTATACATAGGAATCAAAGATGCTATTTCTTTTTTATTTTTAAGATTTTATTTATTTATTTGTTTGTTTATTTATTTATCTATTTGACAGAGAGAGAGATCACAGGTAGGCAGAGAGGCAGGCAGAGAGAGAGGGGGAAGCAGGCTCCCTGCTGAGCAGAGAGCCCGATGCAGGACTCGATCCCAGAACCCTGAGATCATGATCTGAGCCAAAGGCAGTAAGATGCTATTTCTAATCTGATTTCTTTTTCAGGTATGAAATTTTTAATCAACCATACATAATTTTTTTCAAAATTATTATTATTGCATATTGAATTTTAATCTCCACTCCTCAGATATTTCAACTTTTTTACATGTTTTCTTCATTATTAGTGTTTTTAGTCTTGGATTTTTAAAGTGTATTTTGTCTTTAGTTGTTTAGACCTTAAATTCCTATTAATAATGCAAGTCATATTTTTCTAACCTATTTACCTCTTTGATAAGATTTTTCAATCTTACTATAATTTTATACTTCTTGGAGAGGGTCAGTTTAGATCTTATTCCAAGAAATTCACTGTCTTCTCTTTTACTGTGCTTTAGAATTTTTTTCCTTGGGCCTTGCTTGTTTATTCTCCCTTTTAATCTTTAACTTTTGCTGCTTTCTATCAGAATGTTTACTAAGTAGTTTTCTGAGGAAGGATTTCTTGCCACACAACCCACCATCATACTAAGATTCTCAATTTATTTTCAAACAGATTACATTAAATATTTCATATTTTACCAGTAAACCAATTTTTATGCATAAACAGGTTTATAAAACATACAAAGCTATAATAAATATGTGTACCATATATATGGAGAAAGGGAGAGGGAGAGAGAGAGAGAGATGATTTCCATATTACATAAAGAGTTCTACAAATATAATGTTTACATTAATAATAAAAGATGACATCTCTGGGGAAAAAAGCAAAGACCTTCAGCTGGTATTTTCCCCATAAAAGCCAAGAGGCCAATAGTCACATGGAAATTCTTCATCCTCACTAGTAATGAAAGAAATGCAAAGTAAAATGATAAAATATTCTATTTCTCACAAGTTGCAATGTATTAAAATAACTTCATTTTGCAGAGAATTAGGAATAAAATTGGCATTTATAAATAGTTCTTACTGAGATGTTTTAACCTTCTGGACTACAACTTTAGGTGATAATTTTCTATTCTTTTTAAAGCTCTTCTGAATTTTCTACAACAAAGAGAAAGTTGTAACAAAGAAAATACAGTGTATGCTTAAGCCTAATAATAAATAATGAAGAGACTGAGAAGAGAGAAAAATATATCTGGTGAAATGATTAGGGAACACATCCTAGAATAAATAGAATTTAAGCAGTGTTCTTATGGATTGATGAGTTCCATCTATGGAGATAATGGAGGGCAAAGTGCTAAATTTAGGTCAAGGGAAAGGAATTAGCAAAGATAAAAAGAAAGATTGCTTAGGAACTTGACCATCTTTAAGGAGGTTGATTTTAAATGTTATCATCACATTACATACACACTCAGACACACACTCACAGACACAGTCATAATTATATGAAGGGATAGTAATGTTAACTAACCTTATTGTCATCATTTTGCAAAACAGCGTGTATCTAATCATCGCACTGTATACCTTAAACTCGCATATGTTGTATGTTAATGATGGCTCAATAAAGTTCGGAAGAATTTTGAAATTAAAAATAAATGAGAAAAACAGATGGGCAAAATCTTAAGAGAGAGGGAGAAAAAAGAGAAAACTACTGACAGTAATTCTAGTGATAAAATTGGGATTTTCAAGTGAAAATTAGAATTCTGGGTTCTACAACTATGACCTTGACAGCATCAATACTTAAAGACTTTCCCCATCAGATCAGTGGTGATATTAACAAATAGGATTTTTAGGTATTGCATAATGAAGGGTGTCATTATTTGGAAGGTTGACCTAACTGAGAGCACTGATGTTTTCTAAATGACTAATTCATAAATGGTGTTACAACATTGTGATTGCTTAAAGGTCCATTTGAAGTGAAAGAGAGACCAATGGATTCTGATACAGCAGACTACAAAAAGTTCACTGATACTGCCTCAGATCTTTATTATTATAACCATTTAAAAAACCCTTTCTTTTGTTGAGATTTTCATGTTATATCAAGAATATATGTCACTATCTGAAAAGTCTTTTAAAATAGCTTTCATTTTTCTAAATGCATACCTATGTGCATTTTCTTCATATACTTCAAGTAGAACAACATATTGAAACAGATTCAATAGAGTGGTAGTAGATGTGGTAATTCAGCTGTCTTTCAGTTAGATGATAAAATTTTGGAAAAATGTGAAACAGTGCAGTTTTTCTTACAAAATTGTTTTTGTTTTGGAAAACAGTTGCTTTTCATACAACAATTTTTAAAAATTAATAGAGCACTTAGGATATTTTTGAGATCATTTCTTGACCAATGAACTGCCATAAAATGGGGTAGTACTGAGAAATAATACATATAATGTATCTCTCTTTTGATGATAAGCATTAATATTAGAACTGCCATTATGATAAAAAAAAATTGACAGTGACATATAACCATTCATTCATTCAGTAAATAAATAAATACAGCCTGGTCCCCTAGCCTAAGAATATTTTCTTCAGGGCTATATTTTCACAAATAAAAATCTTAGTTTATGGTGGTTGATATTTTCTATTTCAAACCAATTTGTGGTTAAAAAAAATTTGTGGTTAAAAAAAAGTATATTATCTCTGAAAAAGATGGAGATATAGTGAGTGTAACAGATACCACAATTGAGGTAACAAGCAGACAAAACATATCTCAGCATAGCCTGCACGTTCTCAACAGATTAGCTTAAAATCCAGAAAATTTGTTTGCGTCATTGGCTGTAAGACCCAAAGTGGAAACAACTTGGTACTAATCAAGCTTAAATGGCCCCACCTATTTCAGCCAACCCCTGGTGCTCTGACTGATTTTAGCTGTTTGGTAGGGTGGGCATCAGGCCCAGGTCCACGGGAGCTACTCAGTGGGGATTTAATTTGCTTATTTCTGAATTGGCACCATGGGGGCTGCAAGGAGAGGTAGTGCCTCGTAGCATATACAGCAATGGTTTTTCTAGATGTCTAGAGGAATATGGAGGAGCCACTGTACACATCCCCTTCCCCTTTCTCTTTTGGAGGCAAAGTCAGTGTGCAAAGCAGAAAGGAAGGAAAACAGAAAGGCTATGTAATACCAAAAACAAAACAAAACAAAAAAACAAATTGCCCAGAAGTACTGGAAAGTCAGGCTGGAGGGAGCAGAGGGTGACTTGGAGTCTTTTGCAGTGTTCCCCATCTGAAATCAGAGGGATGTAGGCTCTGTGGCCTCACCCCCAATAGTAGGCGGATGATGTAGTCTATCTACTGTGTTAGTCCTTGGGTTTAGAGTTGTGACCATAAATTATTTTTATTGAGTTTTAGAATCATCTCCAATGATCATGCGTGTCTGTCTCAGCATTGCTCCTTTTCTAGGTCTCTGCGGAAATAAACAGCATTGGCTTTGTTCTTGTGAGCCCAGTCCTCTACACTTTGAGTAGGAGGATTCTTCTCTCCCACTCCTTTGCCTACCACTTTCCTCCCAGAATCCTGTCATTCTCATTCTGCCCTCTCGCATCGATTGTAGCCACACCATTCCTGTTTGTGTGGTCTTATGCCAGTGTGGTTTTGACATGCTCTTGAATAATTCTCTCTGTCTCTATTTTCTCTGGCAGTGTTTCTAATATAACATTAATCAGTTCTATTGTTTCTGATGAGCATACTGAGCGTAAAGGTCCAGAATGACATATTAGTTGTAGTTTTGAGTTTGATGTTGTGATTTGGGTTCTGTGGGTAAGTTTGCTCTGAGTAGGTAGAGATGGGCAGAGGTTTTCTGTTTTCCAGCCTATCATAGGTCAGAAGACACTGCTAGATCCTTTCGATGGCCAACAAGCCATTGGGGTGGCGAGGGTGGCTAATGCTTTTTCAGAGCTAATGTTCATCTACAACGTGTCCCTCATACCGTGTATTAGACACGCTATGTTCGGGAGCTCAGCAGGGCTCTCTTGATGCAAGTCAAGGCTGAGAAATCTCCAATTTCATGTCAGGCAAATGCTGTATGTATTCTTCCCACAAGAGATGAGCTATGACTTTTCTCTGTGTTTTAAATTGAAAAAAAAAAGGGGGGGGGGAGAAGGGAAGGAAAGGAAAAGCCCAGTCCAGCATTTATGAATAAACAGTTGTAACTTACTACAGCTGGTCACATTGTAGTTTGAGCTGCTGAAGAGCTCTAGGATCTAACTGATAACCTTTGGGAAAGGTTTAAATGCGATGCTGAGGGATGGGAAGGGAATAGTCCATCCGCTGCAGTGTTGCAGTCTTGAAAGGGCACCCGTCATCGTGGGCAAAGAGTTCCAGAAATGTATTCTCTCCTGTCATCCCCACAGGACCTGTGGACCCATAGGCCTGACTCATGCCAGCGATGGCTGCGACATTTATGGGCCAGGCTGCATGTCTTTTATCGAGAGACAATTACTGGGATAGTGCTGAGGCATGACTGAGCCTCTGGGCACAGTAGCTGTCACACCTACCGCTGAGGTCTGTGAATTAATGATCAGATGGATTCAGCGGGTTGTACAACATTAACTTTAAATTGTCAGCTCCACTGCGAGTGTCCGACAGGTTTCCTTTTATGCCCTCTTTCATTTGGAATCTGAATTTAGAAGAATAAACACTTGCTTCCTTACACTGAAGCCGCTTAACGAGTCTGAGTAGGACATGGGGAAGTTCTTGTTTTCACTCCAGTGGCTTTGGTGAGGGCGCATCAGACCGTGGTGGTGGAATGTTCCCTGCCTCAACTTCCTCCGGACTGAATAGTGAGAGACCCTGTACGCCTGTACGTCATTGCTCAGGAGCTCAGCAGTGTCTCTTCGCTTAGTGCTGGGCGAATATGATGTGGGCCCCCTCACGGACTATTTATAGAGCTCCATTTTTTGCATGGTGCTATTATAACTTGCTGAACAGCCTTGTTAGTTTTTCTTTGTGTGTGTGTGTGTGTGTGTGTGTGTGTTTGTGTGTGTGTGTGTGTGGTGTGTGTGTGTGTAACAATCAACAATCGAACTACAATTTGAGTGCAGTTGTACTGGGTAACTATCTTCTGAGTGATGCGTATCTTCAGTCGCACAACAGTAAGTGGTATATGTTTCAAAATCTTCAGCCCAAGGAAACTGAGGAGACAGAGCCCACATAATCGAAGGAGAAGAATGACAAGCTAGCAGGCTACTCGGTGGCTTCCGGGCTTTCTTGGAAGTCAGCACCGCTCTGTGAAGATGTGTGCACACCTTCTGGCATTTTTCGCTTTAATGCTCTTGTGACAAATTAAAGCATATTATAAGCTACTTTCAAATGTTCCACTATTCCCAATGAAGATTTTTTTTTTGCAGAAAAAGATAGTGGTTTTGCTTTTGTTTATTTTAACCTAGAATATCAATCAGCCTGAAATATTTATATTGAAGTCAAGGGAGTATATTAATAACTCTTAGAACATAAATTACTTTGGGGTTATCCCTCTAACTCAGATCTTGGCAATAGAATAAGCTGTTTTTGGTTCCCTTTTCCTTTCTCACCAGTATAATCCTCATACTGACACCCGCCAATTGTGACACTTTCCCCCATGCCTGTAGCCCTTCCTCTGTATCGCCTTGAGAACAAAAACAACTACCCAGCTAAACGAGATAAATAATTAATCACTTAGTCCCACTGGGAGAAAATGACACATATGGCTGAGTAGCAGGGGGCATTAAGAAAAAGAGCTGTCAAAGGGTGCCCTTTCTTCCCAAATGTTAAAGAATGCTATTTTTCTCTACACTTCGAATCAGACTATCAGCAAGTAATGATAGGAGCAAAATCCATGGCGGTATGGAATGGATGTCTAGAAAACAATCAAGGGTGACTAGTGTTCTTATAAGTAAACATTGTAATAACGAGCTCATTTAAATCTCTATCCCCTGAATTAATTTGTTACCAACTTTTGAGGCCAACCTAGAGGGTCTGGGATCCACTCAGCTGGATGTGAATCTATCTCAGTCCCAGAATATAGAGCTTCGGGAACTCCAGAGTTGATTCCAAAGGATGTGTTGTACAGAGACTGCTTGTGATTCTCTCTCTCCCTCTTCCTCCACCCCGCCCCCACTCTCAAATAAATAAATAAATAAATAAACAAGGGATGTGTTAAAATCTAAGTGGACCGAGCATTTTTCAATAGTTTGAAGAAGTATCATTTCATACACATATGTACCAGTGTTCAAAAACAGGTGCCGTTGTGATCGATCAAATGCAGAATCATTCAATTTTATCCTTAAACACATGGTAGCGTTTTATTTGTTTTGACATTGTGCATAGTCTCAATCAAGAGATTCTAAAAGTATAGCCGTGAGGTCCAATGTTTTGGTTTGGTTTGGTTTTTTGCCATTAGAAGAGATCCTCATACCACCAGAAGACTGAGAACCATGGCAATGGACAGGATTTGGACCCAGCCTCCAGGTGGGAGGGCAGTGTACCCTGACTTCCAGAGGGAGGGTTTCCCTGGACGCAGCCTCCTCTTTTAGTTGAAGGGCTTTGCAGGCACTTCTATGAGGTCATCATGGTTCTTGATGTATGCAAGGCATCCTTTTTTCCCTCCTGTAGAAGACACAATCAGATATTTCTTCTTGGGTAGGGATACAAAATAAGTCCATTTGGATTATGTGGCAAGAATTTCAGAACTCTGGAAAGGCCCTGGTGTCATTTGAAATCATTCTCACTCCCTGAAATTCATTTTAGCTCAAGAATTGGCTCTTTGTGGGAACAGATACCCTTGGGAAAGGCCAGTACTTCACATTTCTATCAATGTTTATTTCTCGATGTCCACAGTGGGTTTTAGAACCTTGTGCATTTGAAATGGAGGCATATTTGCTAAAAGAGGGAAAAATAAGGGATTCCCAAACCTCTGAATAGTTTATGTCCTCTGAATTTTGGCTTCACGTGCTGTTCCTCCCAAAGTTAAGCCATTGTAGTGAACAGCACTGCCTTTTAGTAAACCCAAAGAAACATTAAGTTGGATGTGACAGTGTTTGTGATGCACGTATGATGTGCAGTAATGTGCTTTGGAAAACATGATTTTTTTTTTTTTGAAAACATGATTTTTTTTCAAGATTTTATTTTATTTATTTGAGAGAAAGAGAGAGCAAGCAAGAGAAGGAGAGCATGAACTTGGGGAGGGTTGGAAGAAGGGGAGAAGCAGACTCCCAACCAAGCAAGGAGCCCAATGCGGGGCTGGATCTCAGGGACCCTGGGATCATGACCTGAGCCGAAGGCAGTCGCTTAACCGACTGAGCAACCCAGGTGCCCCATGATGTTGTTTTTAAGTCTAGAAGGCTCTCATTTATACCAAAAGAGGATTTTTGTGTAAGAAAAATGTGCTGGAGTGATTTTCTGCTATCATTTCTTTGTTCCACCAATAACTTTATCTCAGAAATTGATTTCCTCCTTGATATAGAAAAACAGCTTACATTTCCAGTGGAAGACGTGTACGTGTTTACTGGCATTCTCATTCTCTCTCTTTCTCTCTCTCTCTCTCCTTCCCGCCCCCCAGCAGTCAGTTCTGAGGAAGTTATACTTTGCATCAGTGTTCACGGGAACTGTCCCTGGGCATTCACCTGGGCTGCCCGCTGGCTGGGGACAGTGTTGAGTGGAGGGTGCTCTTAGCATTTGGGACAAGACAATAACTTCATCGTGCAGGACCAAACTGCACACTTCATGATGTCTGGCCTCTAAATTCTAGAAGCATCTTGTAGTCATTATGACAACTGAAGGAAAACAAAACACCAAAAACACCCCCACTCATTTCCCTACACCTCAGCAAAGAGTTCCATCCCTGGTGGAAAACTACAGGGAAGCCTCTTCCCCAAGGCAGAATCATTCCTCAGGGAACCCGGGAGGTCATCATGCACAAAGCTAGACCACCTTCTTACTAATGGTGATGACAAACGGGTTCTCTCTGACTCCCATCCTGTATGCCTCCGGATCATCAACTCCTCTTAGCTTCAGAATGTGTGCACATGCTAAATGATGCTAGATGATGCTGGAGAGTTTTGTTTGCCTTTCAATGAGGATTCACCAAAGGCCGAGCCAGTGGGGGGGAGAAGGCTGTGCCATTTTACCCTGCTTGTGTTTGGCTTGGTGGCGATATGTGCGTAAAATTGGCTTTTCCCACCGTCAAGGGCCTATGAGATACTGCGGTGAGGAATGGATCGCTTTTCTTTTCCCTTATTCAGCCTTCCCAATCTTTCCAGCTGTACTTGGGCTTTCAAAGTGCCACTGATAAGCTGATGATTTTGTTTTAGGGGCTCGATAGGGAGAGAGAGAGATTAAATACTGCCAACTGTGCTCACTAACACTGTCCCCCAGGCAAATAAACAAGAGCCCTTCTGAAGGGATGTAAAATTGGTTTTCCAGGCTTAACTTCCACAACTGTTTTAATAGAGCTTGTAAAAATATACTCTAATTGCTCTGTGGCACTTTTTCCATTGCGAAGATTCTACTTCAAACCCTTTATGACTCCCTTGTTCTACAGGTAGATGTTTATATTATGACAGATACCTCTAATTAGCTAAACAAGAAAAACCTACCAAATAATTCCCCACGTGGAAATTAAACCTTCTGGACCAAGCACTCCATGTCAGCACTCTGTTTCTACATTGTTTCCGATTCTCTGTGTAAGTCCATGTATCTTCATAAATACATGTAAACTGCCACGGTCTGTTCATGAAGACACTGAGGGTCGCTCACTCTGTGAATCTGCCAGGGGTAAAGGACTGGAGATTTGGGGGTGCAAGGAATGATCCTACAGAATCTCTCAACAAATTGTAAAGGGGGCTTCCCGGCCTTTGCGTCTTCTTGAGATGCCCACAGAAGGTCATGGCTTGGAAGAGCACAGGGAGTCAGGTATGGACAAGTCAGCTGTTGGGAGGAATTATTGTTGGTCACCTGGAACTTTACACTACCTGCGTCTACGAGCAGAGTGAGGAGCAGCAGACACCCATCTTCTTGGTCAGATCCCAAGGCTCAGAGCGTGATAACCTCCCTTGGTCTGAAGTTGAGCAAATGTCTTCCTGGGTTGATCTCTTTCTAGGTGACAGTAATTCTGTGTCACATTCTCTGAGTCCTACAGGCCAACTCCTCAACCCCTAGACCATTCTATGTCCAGTGGAAGTAAGAGTGACCCTGACCTGAGCAGAAAATGTCGTAACTGAGGTATGGAGGAAGAGCCAACATATTAAGGCTGATTTTTACCCCAGTTCAACTTCTTTTCTGGGTACATATTTCTTCTCTCTCTCTCTCTCTCTCTCTCTTTATAGACAATTACACACACACACACACACACACACACACACACACACACAACACATATATGTCAATTGTTTTATAAAACTAGATGATACATGTATAGGAATCTGTTAAATGATTTTTAGGAATTTATTCTATGATTTACTGTATATGTGATTCATTGTATTTATAAAGAGAATACAAGTGTGTGTGTGTGTGTGTGTGTGTGTATAAATTCTCTATAAAATATGCATGCTATCCTGAATGTTGTGATAGTAATGGATGTAGAGAACTAATATAGATCAAAACCATGACTATGTAGGTGTAGATATGTAGTAACTTTTATACATGAATAGAACAGCCCCATATCCTTAGGTGTGTTTATCTACAGATATACATCTTTTCTTCTTAAGAATGCCAAGGGTCGTATTTCTTTCCTACCCAGCCTGAAAGGGTCTCCTTGAATACCTGCTTTTGCTCTGCAAATCTGTAGAAGGTGAACCCTGAGTCAGCTGTTGCTGCAGTACTAACGTTGACTTCACTTCTCTTTAACCTACTGGCATTTCCTAATTGTGTCATCATTTACTCATTTCCTGGGTTCTTGTGTGCGTCTTTAATTTTTAATGCGGGTCTCTCTATGATCTGACTCCTGTGTTTCTTTCCAATCCCAGACTCTCTTCTACTTTCCACCTCTATCTCTGAGCCCTTAAAATCTTGCCTTTTGGAACCATGTAGTGTTTTTCTTCTGTTGTCACCTTTCCTTTCTCTTTTGTTTCTTCAGTCCAGAGTAACCGCCAGCCTGAATTTACCTGATCTAGTATCTCCTCCTCTGAGAGATAAGTTAGAGGTTTTCCTTCCCTCCTAGAGAAATGACCTAACCCTTCTTTGTACTAATGTTGTCCATTATGCATGTCTCCAAAATAACACTTCACAAGGTACGTTATAGCCTCATTTTTAAGCTTGTTTCCCTTTCTAGACTAAGCAGGCTTTATTCACTATTGTCCCCATCTTACTTGGGTTGCGTGTGGCACATAATAGCTGTGTTCTGAAGCAAAACAACTAGTGAAGAGCATTTCATGGTGGCTCCAGTGTCACTGATAAAGGACATATGATTCAATGTTTACAGAAAACCTCATTAATAACCATTACTCTCAGAACATGGAAAGAATGCTTAAGGTTTGCATCAGAATAAATTATTATGTTGACAGGCAGGTAGGATATGCTGTGGACTTAAAAGAAATACTTTATATCTGTGCTACAAAATCAATGTGACTTCTTGCTTTCCTATGGCTATAACTTACCTGACATCAGATTTTGTAATTTAGCGAGAACGGCTTTGACTTTTAGTGTCAGTGGTAGATCTACAAAGAAAATCATGGTTTGAAATGAATCTGATAATTTCCTAAAAATCTCATTTCTGGAATTTCCTTCTATTGAACTAAGGGCATTAAAAATGAAATCTTAATTTTTAGATATCATTTAGATAAGGTCAGACTAACTCACCCCAAGTCAACTGCAAATTCCACTGTGCAGGTAAGGCAGCTTCTATTGGGGAGGCAAGGCTAGAACTCCCAGATTTTCTGATTCTGAGATCATTTCCCCACTAATAAAATACTCTGTCATCAAGGAATATGTCATCAAGTATAAAAGTAAAATATGACAAGTGTTGCAGGTGATGAACGCCTTCCAGCTCAACAGAGAGATTCAATGGAAAAGTTGCTGGGATAACATTTAATAATAACTGGCATCTATTGAGTTCCTTGATGTGCCGTGTAGTATAATGACTATCATACGGGTATTAATTAAATTGATTTTGCAGAAGCCTAAGAAATAGATGCTATCATTTCCATTTGATTCTTGAAGTGCTGAGGCTTAGAGATATTAAGTAACAAACAGCCAGAAGCAGAATGGTCAAAAATAGGACCAAGTCAATGAATGCAAAGTTCTTGCTCTTGACCACCATATTATGCTTCCTCTTGGGATTGGAGGATTCTCGATAGGTATCTAGTCAGTGTTTAGAGATAACAAGAGGCTGAGGAAGTTCCCTTGCTTCTTTTTTTTTTTTTTTTTAAGATTTTATTTATTTGACAGCGAGAAACAGAGTGAGAGAGGGAACACAAGCAGAGGGAATAGGGAATGGTAGCGGGAGAAGCAGGCTTCCTGCCGAGCAGTGAGCCCGATGCGGGGCTCGATCCCAGGACCCTGGGATCATGACCTGAGCCGAAGGCAGACGCTTAACGACTGAGCCACCCAGGCGCCCCGTTCCCTTGCTTCTTGAGTGAAGGAAGACTTATCTTAGTGATGGACTAGGAAAAAAAAAAAAAGTCATGGGATTCAGCTTCTGTGAGCCTGGCTTGATTTCAGGCAACTTGTAGTTTCAGAGTTCTGAAAGGTCATCCCAAGCAAGAGCTGCAGAGAGCACAGAGGGTGGACTGTGGGCAGGGAAAGACCAGGTCTACACCTCAATTCCTAAAAAGGGGATGCCATTTTTTTTTCAATTCTACATATAATGTATAACATGATGATCACCCTTAACACTACTGTATTGTATAATTGAAATTTGCTAAGACAGTAAAACATGCATGTTCTCACCAAAAAAGACAATGTTAAGTATATGAGGTGTTGATGGATTAATTAACTCAAGGGTGGGAAGTCCTTTTACCAAGGATATGTATATCAAATAATCATATTATACACGTTAAATAACTTAAAATTTTATTTGTCCCTTATACCTCAATAAAGCTGGGGGATGGGGGGGAAAAGGCCACATTGATTATATTATTTTTCTTTTTTTAATTATTTAAAGCATATATTTGTAACATAAAATGCCTATCTATAACATAAAATACTTATTTATAACAAAAAATACATATTGATAACAAAAAATACATCTAATCATAGTACAAATATTCTACTACAGAGAATATAGCCATCGATCATATTTTCAACAAGGGCCCAGGTCACTACCCCAAAGACTCATCCCCTCAGTAAAATATACTGTACATATGAATGCTAAGTAAATTAATATGTCAGCCTTTGAAATGCCTTTTCCTGCATTCACCTCAAAATTCCAGCAAATGATTGCCTGTCCATTCCCTCACTGGATTTAAGACCTGTTTTTTTGTTCCTCTAGTTACATATGCTTTTGAGTTTAAATTGCTTGGCATCCTTTAAAGTTTGCAAAGCACCATGAAAAATCACTGAAATGAAAGCACTAAAATATGTAAATTGTTGCTATTGTTCTTAAGTGCTTCTTCACATAGGGTATGATCAGTCCAAAGACAAAGTAAGATTTCATTCCTGTCAACAGTGATTATGTTTACGGCATGGGATCAGTCTTCACTATAGGTGCATTACTACTTCTACAAAGTTAGAAAAAAAGTTGTTTTAAACTTTTGAAATTTATATTTCCAATTCATTAACCTCTTTTTCTTTCTTCCTGCCTTCTTTATTTCTTCCCTCTATTTTTGATGAAAATCATGAGTCTGAAGGCAGTTGTAAAGCATGCAGTAGTAAAATTGTCAGTAAGTAATTTTATATTAGGCACTGGTTTATAGACTCTGATTTTAAAAAGCAGTTTAATTTTCTTTTAGTGTAAAATATAACAAATATTGATTTGGGGGGATGTGCACTCTGCTATGTAGTATGTGAGCAAAGAGCTTAAAAGTTAATTCTTTAATATAGACAGATTATAAACTAGCACTCAGAGGCACATCTTCAATTTGCTGGAAGGTTCTTTTTCTGGCCTGTGGGTCATGCTTAAGACAGTTTGGTCTCCTTTGCCCCTGCCCTCTTTCCCTCTGTACTTTTCAAAGACAAAAGTGTATTCCCATAGTGGCCAAACGGTGACAAATTTGAGATATTCTCCCCTTTGTCTTTAGCAATTAGAAACAGTCTGTTGCACTTCTGAAATCCTACAGCCTTCTAAAGCCAGGGAATTTGTTGATCTCGTATTTCCTGGTGTCTGCTTTTGGAAGCAAAACGACTACTCTCTCAGGAATCCTTCGGTCAGAGTTACGACTGATGATGTGAGTCGATAAATGCTTCTTGACCTGTGGTCAGTGTAACAACCAGGCTCTAGGGACACGAGGCATCTGCACAGAATGGAGCTCTAAGTGTGGATGCAGAAGGGCCTGGAATAGCATGCAGGCAAAAGAAGAAAGCTACCAACAGGAGAGTGAAATTTATGGGCTGGCAGGGAATTTTAAAATAAAAGGCTTTGCTTGACTTAGCTGTCACCTTTAAGGAAAGAAAATGAAATTTTTTCAAAAATATTATGCAAATGTAAAAGTGACCTAACCAGCCCTTGTGGATAAATCCATATTATTGTTCTAAGTCAGGTCCTGATGTGCTGGTGTACAGATAAAATGCAGATCAATTTACTCGTTGCGTGATTGGCGACCACACTAATTGTGATTCATAACTGTCATCCACCATTTGTGCTATTTGAGAGCAATTCTGAGCGTAGGTAATTATGGTAGATTGCCCCTGTGCCAAGCAGACATTGCATAAATCCTTCAGCTGAGGTAAGCCTGACAAGTTGTGAGTAATAGACTGCACCTTGGAACAGATTTATATTTGAGGCCCAGTTAGCTGAAGTGCTTCATACTTTTCATTTCTCAATAACATGACTGGAACTGAGGCAGTCAGTTATTTCCCAAATTCTCCATTTTCATGATAGGATAATCAATAAAGAGCAACTATTAATTTAGAGTCACTCTGATATACTAGGACTAGACAGTTTTACTATGATATTGATTACTTCTGTAATTTACCACCGGTCCTAAATGCCAACACGATCCAGACACTTTGAAGGTCATTAGAAATAGGTTGCTTCTTAGTGATGCAAGTTCTCACTTATTGGTAAGCGCAAAGGCTTTGTGGTCATGACAGCTGGACTCCTTGATTCTTCAGAAAGTAGCATAATCACCAATCACGCATTACACCGTACAGTCAAAAATGGAAGAGCAAAGAGGTTTTTTTCATTATAGATGGAGTTCTCCAAATGAGGTCCAGGAATGATTCTAGGCCACCACCCTCCCCATACAGACCTTGGGGAGCCCCCCAGTTGTTTTCTGGCACCTGATCTTTTGGAGACAAGTTTTCCACCACAGTCAGATGTCATGCAAGGAGTTCTCAGTAAACAAAGTTTTCTATGTGATACAGTTTTCAAATCTAGTCTGCTAAGATATCCTGGACATCTATTCCCTCCAAAGTCCCATAATTTCCCATAAGATATTTTAGACAGGACATCTTGTGATTTCTAAAATTAGATTAACATGAAACAGAATTCATGAATTTTGTAAATTATCTACCTTTCCCCAGTACCATGTGACTGTGCTAGCGTTCTTACTGACCACCTGCTTTCTCCCCAAGGAGATTTGAGATTTTGGAATGATTGTCCAAGTCTTCATCTCCTTTATCTTTTCTAATCTCGGCCATTGCCGAATCCTGCAAGACTTTCTCCTGTATCTCCTTCCATGAACTTCTGCAGAAGTTCCATTCTAAGGGTTTCCTCAAATGCAATAGCAGGAACCCATGGCTGTACCATCGTTCATCAGGTTTGCTGTACTTGCCTCGTAGGTGGTATCTATCTACTAACCCCTTTGCAATTATCTCAGTAGATTTCTCCCTGGCCAATCACCTACCTATTCACCTAAGCCAAGCAAGCCTTTGATTTTTTTCAACTGGAACGGCTTCTCATTTGACTCAGTCCCTAAACTACCAAGCCTTAATGCATAGCAGAACTTTTGGCTACAAATATTCTCCCTCCCCTTAACAAGTCAAAATCCTTTGGTTTTACAAAACACTCCCTTTGTAATATGAAACAATAAACTATAGTTTTAAGATGTTATATGTTTATTACATTTTGTTGTATTTGATCTTGTCTGGTTTTTAACATGTCTCTTTGGATAGTTTATGTGACTTAGTTTTTTAAATGGGCCTTGCTAGCTCTAAACATTGGATAGTATCTCATTCATATCTGTTAGGGATTAATTAGCACCACTGATGAGCCAATAAAATTTGAGACTCTCCGAAATGTTGGTTGTAGCATTTTTTTGAGGGGTTTTTTTTTTACATGTTAAAATTGTGGGAATACACAGACACACACACACAGACACACAGACACTAGAGTCTGCTATTACCAAATTAATGAAAAGTGTATATTAACAAAAATTGTATAGGGTTAATATAGGAGTAGTAGATGTTCAAGGCCAATGTTATAAGAGTAAAAGACTATATATATATACATACAATCCTGGAAGATTAGAATCAAGTCCTTTGGTAAAAAGTTAGTAGGACATAAACAATGAGTGATTAGCATATGTTTCTGTAGGTCTCATAAGATGTATCTAGATGGAATAGATGCATATTTTTGAAGGCCATTGACCATTATCTGTTTTATGAAGCTATATAAAAAATTAATAATATTGTATCTTTTTTATCATAAAGTCTATTACGTTCTGTGGAAGAACAACTTACTTAATTTTAAATATTAGAAATCTCTGTGCTTACAAATGCATGTAACCATATATCACTGTTGATGAAAATGCAGTGAAAGATGGTTGAGGGACCCCTGGGTGGCTCAGTAGGTTAAAGCCTCTGCCTTCGATTCAGGTCATGATCTCAGGGTCCTGGGATCGAGCCCCGCGTCAGGCTCTCTGCTCAGCGGGGAGCCTGCTTCCCCCTCTCTCTGCCTGTCTCTCCGCCTACTTGTGATCTCTCTCTCTCTCTCTCTTTCTGTGTCAAATAAATAAATAAAATCTTTAAAAAAAAAAGAAAGATGGCTGAGCATATTTAAGAATTTTTCAAGTAGGTTATATAAGGATTTCAATTTTATTCCCCTTAATTTAATGTGTGTTATTTAGAACCTAAATCTTTTTAAAAAAAAAAAAATAAGATGGGTATAATCTACGTTTCCACCCATTTTTTTCCAGAAGACAGAGTCATATTGAGAAGGCTAAGCTTAACCACTAAATTAATACGTGTCTGATATTACATGCATTACTCTTAGTGAAGGTTAATCTTTTAGGGGTAATTATGGTCCCGTTTAACAAGAATTCACAATGGTGAATTATAAGGTACCCTAGAGATGCAGAAATACAGAACAATTAATGAGTCCCAAAGGTGTCTTATAGTGCTGACCTCTTAAATGTAAAATCATCACTGCTATCCCAGTTGAGAGAATTTTTAGTTTATGGAATGGGCCCATACCTCCAAGAATAACACAGTGCTTGTTCTTGAGTTGTATCATTTTTCCTGAAGTTAACTTTTTTTTTAATTTAATTTTATTTTTTCAGTGTTCCAAGTTTCATTGTAATGCACCACACCCAGTACTCCATGAAGTTAACTTTTTGGTATGCTGAAAATAAGTGAGCACTTTTTGAAACTCAGCCTCTTAGCCCAAATGCAAGCCTGTCACCTATGTGAGTATAGCACAACTCAGTGACAGATGAGCCATAAATGTCTCAACACAACGCCTGATGCGGACTTATGATGTCTTGCTCAAATCAGACTCTGGGTGTTATAAGGTTTTGGTATGGTCCAAGGTCAATTTGCAAGAGTGAAAAAGCAGTGCACTAAGTTGTTTAGGTTCCCTTATAGGATTTCTGTTCCTATCAGCTCTTGATTTTCTAGACCATCATTCAACAAAAGGAGTGGATCATTAGAATCAAGGTAGTTTAGCTTTTTTCTTTTTCAGTGACAATTAAAAAAAAAAATTGAAGGAAATTTGTGGAAGTCTGCTTAGTATTTAGATATATGACCAGGGCATAGTGCTACTGATAATGGATTTTGCATGTGAACTTGGCGAGGGGGTCTAAAACGTTCCCTTTGTGAAAAAAGTCACGTTCGTCAATTTTATTAAATAAATTTTATCAAAGTTGATCAATTATGAAGTTAATCAAGTTTATTAAATTAAAAGATTATTTCATTTTATTGCTTTACATCTAAGGAAATTTTTTTAAATGAACTTGAGTTTGGGGAAGGAGAAGGAAAGATGATGTAAGGAGATACTATAAACATTCTCATCATCAAATCACCATTAAAAATATTGAGATATTTGTCAGAAGAATTTTTACAAAAGTAACACTGTTTTTGTATAGTTTGCTAACACAATCTGGTAAAGTAGTGTTTCACCTGGCTGGCTTTATTCTCATAAAGTAAAACACATATACATTTTTTTAAAGATTTTATTTATTTATTTGACAGGGAGAGATCACAAGTAGACAGAGAGGCAGGCAGAGGGAGGAGGAAGCAGGCTCCCTGCCGAGCAGAGAGCCCGATGTGGGGCTCGATCCCAGGACCCCGAGATCATGACCTGAGCTGAAGGCAGAGGCTTAACCCACTGAGCCACTCAGGTGCCCCCAAACACATATATTTAATTATCTTCTTAAACTTGGCTTAAGACCAAATAAATACAATTGTTACTAGTGGCAAAAAAATCAGCTTATTTTGGATCATTCATTTTAGCTCAGTGGACACCCTTGCTGGATTCAAATATAAAATACAGTCCTGCAGAATGCACTATTTTTAACTCAGTGGCGGTGACATTGGGCTTGTTTGGCAGTGTTTGGGTTGAGCTCACTGGAACTAGTGTTGATATCGCTTCTTGAACATTAATCCCCAGGGACATAATTGTTACTTTTTTTAATAATCAGTATGCTAAGCATTATATGACTGAGAAGCTACTGCCTGAAAAGAGATGTGCCGTAATGAAGGTATTCCTTTTTGAGATAATTTTAGCTGCTTATCAGAGCAGCGGCAGCTGTATTTTGGACTTAGGGTTTCTATTTAATGCACCATGAAAAAGCAACAAGTACTCTACCAGAAAATCATATTTTGTTGAAAGAAGTAAAGCAAAATGAGCTGCAATTCTATACTAAGGAATGTTAAAACAGGAAAAATTTAACTTGGTAGTGTATTTTTTTCAATGTTTGCGTCTTTTTTTTTTTTTTTTTTAGTTTCAACTTGTATATTGCTTCAGAGTAAAATATTTTTGGAGTCTTTATCAGTCAGAAAAACATCTTCTTCAATCAAAATTAGTTGGACTCTGTAGCTAAAATAATCCTATTTTACTCGTTTGTGGAATGGCTGTTGAGGCTTTATTTTTATAAGCAAATGGCAAATGCTTGCTCCAATGTATAGCTGATGCAAATTAAGTGTATCCTCTATTTCACAAATGAAGGGAGAATTATTGGAAACACTCTTCCCCTGATCAGTAAAAACTGATTACCATCAAAGAAGGACGTGATTACTAACCACCAGCTTAGTGTTTAGCCAGAACATCTGGCCAACTCAGAGGGGAAAATTTGCTGAGCTTAAAAAATGTTTATTCCAACTTTCAACTCATGCATGTATAGAACACAGATGAGGAAACATCTGATGTCCTCCGGACTTCTGTTGTTAAACAAATGTAACTCATCTTCAAGCAAAAATTGAGTAAGCTCTTTTACTCATTGATTTGGCTCCTTAAGCTCTTAAGTAGCAAGGACTAGAAAAGAAAGCATAAGAAAACCAAGAGTGATTAGAGTCCTTAAAAGTATCTGAAGGGTAATTTTGACTTTGCGTCTCTTCACATACACTTTGATCTGCGTGGACTTTTATCTCAAGGCATGGGACTGAGTGCTTTCTGGAGACCATGAGCTCAGGATCTACCCATGGCTTGACCTCCACCCTGTTGCTCTGATTTATTTACACTCGGTCTGTGGCTCACACAAGTCTTCCAACCCTTTAGTGCTTGGCTGTTACTAATCCGCAGAAGCAAATGACTCTGATTAGTGTCCCTTGGCCTGAGGATCCTTCCTTGACCCTTCAAGATGAGACCCAGAGAGTCCTTAAGGTTCTCTGTTCCTTGGCATGTATAGTTGGCATCAAGATCCTTGTTCGTTTCCTAATGCTCCTCCCCCAGCCTATAAATTTAATTCAGTGACTATATTTTCATTCATTACTGCATCGCAGGCCCCAGAACTGAGCCTGACATATACCAGACGCTCAGTAAATATTGGTTGAATGAATGAATGAATGAATGAAACACCTTCTGTATCCTCAGTGCTGATTCATCTAGGGAAGAGAGTGCGTATAAAAATGACAAGAAGGCAAAGCAGAGTAAGGGAAGTCCTAAAAGAGAAGTATGAAAAGAGAGGGGTGTACACAGTCATAGCCACCGGATATTTTTCGTAGAGAAATCAATTTTGGGGAGAAATGCTGGGCTATGTAGGCTGCTAATAAGAACTGTGTTTCTTAAATCCATTCTTCTTATTTTAACTTAATTTTTAAAAAATACATACTCATGGTAAAGTACTCAGTCTTCCACCCTCTTTGGGCTGTTCTCTGCAATGTTTTTTCAGTGTCTTTCAAGAAAGGATAATGCTCTTTTATCAGATTCTGACCGGGCAGATTCATGGATTACTTTTTCCCACTACAAAAGTGGGCTTTAAACCCTAATTTCCAAAAACATAGTAGCTAGCTAAAATTAGCATGGATTTAATGCTCTGGGTCAACTTAAAGTGGCATGTGAACATCAGCATGAGAAAAAAAAAAGTTTCTAAATCCTATAAATCTCAGTGGGAATTTTTCATTGGCTTGTTCTGCTATAATCTTTTTCTCAGGGATAAGGTTTTCTAAGTCAATATTTTCCTAAAAGCCTGCCCTTTTGTCTTCCACTAAATATGGTAGGCTTTTTTTCTTCAATGACCACGTGAGAACAGAAGGAAAATTTCTTCTCAGAGAAGACAGAGCAAAGGAATATATCCTTCTTGCCAAAGGTTATCACAGAATCATAATATGAAGGAATGTCCACTTCTCTAAACAGAATGCGCTATGCTTTCTGAAGTTGACACCATTTATTTAGCCCCATTAAATAGCTTGGAAAATGATCCAGGTTTGAGAGAAACACGAGCTGTGAGAGCTGCAGGAGACGGTGAATAAGGAGTCGTGGAGGGAAGCAGAGGCCTCTGGGAAAAGTGCTCAGGGTCAGGGTAGGGGGGATCCCCTTCTCTGCCACTCCCTGCTCCCTCGCTTCACGGCACTGCTCTCTTCTCTCACTCACCTCCCCCTGACATCGGCCTGCCCACTTTATTCCTCCACCCTGACCCCTTCCAGGCTTTTTAATTAGCATTTTTCTCTTGTAACTTATTCACTTACTTTTATTTTTTTTTTTTGTGCCTACGCTCTAGTTCTTTTGGGTGTGGCTTGGCACCTCCATTCGACAGGAATTCAGTGGAAGGCAGAGAGGTTGGCATGCATGCACAAGCTCCCAATAAAGTACAGGCCTGGGAAGGCTGATTTGTACTTTGTCAATCCCCCCTAGGTCGAAGTCCTGTACTTTCCGGCTTTGGTGTGCGTCAGTGTCAACTAGGACACCTTTTATGGCAGAAGATGCTGCTTCTCTACCCCAGACCTTCTGGGGCTTAGATGTCTGTGTTTATTGAGCAAGCAGCTGGGAACTACTTAGCTTTAGGGGGTGAGGCAACCTACCAGGACTGAGGGATATCCTGGGCTGCAGGCTGAAACCAAGACACTCCTGAGCAAACTGGGACAGTTGGTCACCCTATTTAGGGACAAAGACCAGAGCTGAAACCAAGTCCACCTACCCCACCTTCTTTCGATCCTAATTATTCTTTTAAAAAAATCCTCATATGGATACTAATAGACATATAACTTATTTTTATTTTTCAGATATCCCTCAATTATTCCATGGGTTAGTATATGTCTGTGTGTACGTGTGTGTGTGTGTTGTGTATGTATATGCAGCAATCTCATAACATCGATTTTAGAATTACATGAGATAAAATATGTAAGGTACTTAATATAGGGTCTAATTCTATGTGCTTAATAAATATTAGCTATTAATTCTGTCTCAGAATGCCCAAAGGTATCTCCCTCTTGCTTTCTTGAAATACTAATCTCTGGTGAAGGAGGATTCTCACTGGTCTTCCAAGCCAACAACCGGTCCAACACATGCCTCCATCTCTCCTTTTGTGTCATCTCCTTCAGAGCTGGGCCCTCTGGCTCATGCACCAGCTGCATTTGCTCCCTCTCCACTCAGCATCTGCTCCTGGGGAGACTTCCCTCCTCTGTACCTTCCTCAGGTCAAGGGGCTTCTCCACACTCACCATGGCAGGAGAGGGAGTCTTCTCATTTCTTTCTGGATTCTTCTGTGGAGGCTGATGATTTTTTTTTTTTTCAGTGCATATCTGTTCTAAGACACAGTGATTGGTGTCTAAAATGTGCTTGCAGAATTCAACTTTCCAATTTCTCTACCTAGTTCTAAGTACTTCAGCTTAAGCTTAATAGTAAACCAAGACCCACTTCTAGAAAATATGTCTTTTCTGTCCGCATTCTTTCTTGGTCAAAGAAGTTTATAGACTTACTTGGCCCTTACTTAAGCAGCACTCATCATTAGGACGGTTTATGATTTGCTGACCAGTTAAAACACAAAACAAAGGACAACACTCTAGGTAGATGGGGACACACGTTAGAACCTCTCCTGGCCCCTACCCGTGCTCCTTGCCCTCTAATCCTCAGTCTCAGCTGCCTCTGTTGGTCTCAAACACCACGATCTTTGCTCATCCTTTCTGTTTTATGGTCAACCTAATGCATCTGCTGGAGGACCGCTGGCCGTCCCCATCCCCAGAATAACCAAACATGTCATCCTGTACCAGCAAGTGGTTTCAGTCACTTTGAGAGAAACTAAGTAGCATAATGTCAGGAAGTAAGTCGGTGAACTCACTGGAAATACAACCCAAGACACAGACGCCCAGCCCTGAGCACTGCACTAAATCGCGCCTCCTCCCTCCTCGCTAGGCTGCCCAAGACAGGAAGAACCAGAGAGGCAGCCACTCAATTATACATGACTGTTTGTCTCATCTTCCCTCCGTGGCTAACTGAAGATGCAGGGGAGTGCCGCTTTTCTGGCTTCATCTCTGCTTTCGTGTCTTCAGTCTCATCAGTGACGGGGAGGACACTCTGCAATTTCATTTCAATTGGGGTCCAAGGGAACTCATTGGGCTCTGAGGAATCCCAGGATTATAGGTTCTGTGTCTTGGTTCACACTGAGGTCTACGGTTCATCCGAGGTTTGTTTACCCCTTTTGGCTGGGAGAAATCAACAAATATTTTAAAAGTCAACCACAAGAGACTTAGAGTTGATAGGAGCGGCTCGTGGATGATGAAGAAAACATCACAATATGCAACCAGCAGCCAAGGAATACGTGAAAGTGCCCTACCCTTGTGAATTTTTTAAGTGCGGAGGAATCAAACTCGGGTTAGGTTTCACAATAAAAGTTGGGAGTTTCTTGTACCTTGTTTAGTCTGATGAAGATTAGGACTCTGGAGGCGCGAGCCAAGTTGCCAAAACCAAGGTTCGGCTTGGGGCAGTGACTCATGAATCGTATTTTTAAAAAGAGTATTCGTACATATCTGACAATATGCTTTTTGCATTTGGTCCTCATGGCATTTGCTTTTCTATGGTATTTGTCCAGGGGTCTTTGAAAACAAAGCACCTAACCTATTAATAAAATGACACTAAGGATGAAGGAAAGAAATGACGTCAGCTCACACTGGATAACTGTAGGATGACTCATTACTTCTGGATACTTTTTGCTCTTTACAAAAATGATTGCTTAGGTTCAGGGCTGTCTGTGAAAAATGCATTTTATCGCCCTCCTCCAAAAGAGTCATTGATTATTAGGTTGCACAATAGACTTAAAAATGCTCATTCAGATTTGCATCGGCTAAAGCCCTATGTCTCCTGCCTGTTCACTCCTATCTTTCATATAATTTGGAGTGTATGCACAGTGTGGAATTTGCATGGATAGAAATGAAGGGCTTCAGTTGGAAAGTCTTAACCTTGGACTCCTGGTGGGCGCAGAGGCACCATTTGAGAGGGCAGTGATGTCATAGTGTGTTTTGGGGATAGTAAAAAGCAGTACATGCAGAAAGAAGCGAAACAAGAAAAAAGAAGTCTGGGTCAACACTTCTGTCAATCTTTATGTGGGGAAAAACAAAACGAAAGCCAAGACAAAACCAACAAAATGTCACACTAGATGCTAGGGTTGAAGAGAGAGTAATAGAATTCCAGAACGTCAGTCCTCGATGGGCTCTGCCGGTCCCATCCTTCTCCTCATTCTTCAGATGAGGATCTTTCTCCTAAGAGGGCTGAGAGGTCAGTGCCCCTTCCAGTGTCATTCTGATGAGTTGTCTGCCGACCCCGAGTCTGGAGTCCTTGACTCCCTCCCTCCTCCTTTTTTCTGATGACATGCTGCCTTTAGGAATGAATAGAGCATGGGGGAAAGTTGGAGTCATGTCAAATGTACAAATTCCTTCTTTGCAGGGATTATATTCTCTATTGCTTACATCGTGAGACTTTTTTTTCTTCAATTTCTTCCAATATATAGTCAGTCATCATAGAGCACTGCTTATCCTTGCCAAGAAAGCTCTTCTATGAAGGATTTAGCTAAAAAAACAAGGAGAGAATAAGAAATGGCGAGAGTTTTAAGATAAAGTAGTAAAGTGCCACTCTAGTTAGTATATTTACTTAGCTCATGTATACTGTTCAACTTCTTTATTTAGCTTTTATGCGCCAAGAACTGCTCAAACGATATTTAAAATAGTCCATGTTTCCTTTACTCCTGTAGGATTGAACCTTTCTGCCAAATTGCTTAGCTAACCAGAAGCTGAGCCCCTTCTTATGGTTTTCTCACCTCCTTTTCATGGGCTCAGTCTATGACCTTTGACTAGGTGACCCCTTTGCAGAATATTATCTGTGCTGTCAGTAACCATCAAACCCTTAATGGTCCTGTCTTCCCCACCAGTGTGTCTTCTTATTAGGCTTTACTAAGCACGGAATCTCTAAAGACTGCTCCTGGCTCTGGCTGCCATAACAAAGTACCAAAGTCAGGGTGGCTTAAACCACAGGAGGTGGAGGCTGGGAAATCCAAGGTCAAGGTGCCATAGACACTTGGTGAGTGTCCTCTTCCATGGCCTGCAGATGGCTATATTCTCACAGTTTTCTCTCAAGACAAGGGGAGTCCCTTCTTATCTCTTCCTCTTCTTACAAGGACACTAATCCCATCAAGGAGGCCCCACCTTCATGATCTCAGTTAAATTTAACTACCTCCCAAAGGCTCCACTTGCAAATACTTTAGAATTGGGAGTTAAGGTTTCCACATAGGAATTTGAGGGGGCGGCACATATTTAATTTGTAACAAATGCCCCTGGCCGTGCTGGCATCAGGTTCATTAAAAAGGGGTAGAATGGGAAGCCCAGCTTGCCAGCTGAGCAGCTTCAAGACCATTCTTCAGGCAGAGGCCTTGCCACAAACAGTCCATAGTACTGACCAGATCTCTTTAGGTCGGTGACGCACAGCTCAGCTACTAGGAGGTAAGTCCAAATGGAGAGCTACCTTGGCTCAGATGCCTCAATCAGATGCAGCCAAAGTTTCCGACAGACCTATGGGCATGGCTGCCCATATATGATAAGGGGCATGACAGGAAAGTCACCACGCTCAGGGAGCCCCAAAACTGGGAAGACCATCCTGGAATTATCTATAGTTGAATTTCTAGTTCCTCCAGGACTAGACCCAATTTGCCAATCGGGGTCATTTTTCCTGTAGATGTTGTTCCTAAGGGACATAGCTGATATATACCAAGTGACCAGGGGAACAGAATTTCAACTTTCAATGAAGGTCAAGTTCTCATGAGGAAGGAAAAAGACTTCTCGTAACCATTTGCAAACACTCCTGGATTCATGGACATTCTTTCTTCTATCTTACTACTTCTCAGTGCCATTGCTAAGAGCACTGGATTATTTTGGGAAGTTTTCACAAAGCGCTTTATACTTTTAACTTGATCAGGAGATAAGTTATGCTAATAGTATACACTTTTCTCCCAACTTTCCTTAGCGTATTACTTTTACCAGAATCCCAGATGCTAATGACACACTTGATTCTATATTTAGTAAAAATCATTTATAATACCTGCATGATGGATTAACTTTTACAGGAACTCTTTTTAATAATATAATGTTGTATTCTGAGTCACAGCCTAATGCATAAATTAAATAAGTTAATACGGAGGTGTACTCAACATAATCATAATAAGGGTTGGTTCATCAATAAGCATCTATTCAAAAGGGCCAGTGAATCATGTCCTGTTCTGCGCTTTCAGAAATTTATGGTGAAAAAGACAGAAAAGAAAACTTCTTTAAGGAGCTTGCACTGGACTGGAGAGAGATCATCAACGAGTTTAAAAAGTAATATGATTTGAGTTATAGTCAGGTGATACAGTAGACACGGGACGAGGTGGGGTAGGGTGGCTAGGTATGGCACAGAAGTGAAGAATGGCTGATTTAACCAGAAATATCTGGACCAGCCAAGGCCCATGGGAGGAGATGACTGAGGTGAAGAGGAAGCGTTGAGAAAAGGGACACCCATACCAAGTCCAAGGGAGGAGCATCCCAACAGAAAAAGGAGCAAATGCCCAAAGAAAAGTACTTGACGTGCACTCTGATTATGATAGCAACACTTATTGTATTTATGGCCAGTAATTACTGAGCTCACTATGTTCCTGGCATTTTTTTTTTTAAGATTTTATTTATTTATTTGATGGAGAGAGAGCGATCACAAGCAGGCAGAGAAGCAGGCAGAGAAAGGGGGAAGCAGGCTCGTTGCTGAGCAGAGAGTCCAATGTGGGGCTGGATCCCAGGACCTTGAGATCATGACCTGAGCCGAAGGCAGAGGCTTTAACCCACTGAGCCACCCAGGAGCCCCTGTGCTGGGTATTTAATGTTCATTATCTCATTTTTTTTTCAAACCATGCACAAGACTTTACAGATGAGAAAACTGAGCCTACAGTGGTGAAATCACATAGGTTTTAGGTTTCGTATCTGAGACTTGAGCCCAGGTCCAAGGAGTAGATGCTAAAGCATTCTCCTCGAGCCAAACATAGAGCTTTCTAGAATCAGATTGTTATCACTGCCTTCAGCCTTGCTCTGCTTCTGAAAAGCTGAGCAGGCTACAAGAAAGAAGATGCCAAGAGTGATCAGGGAGAAATAAAAAGCACATGTATTTGGCCAAGCAAGCATTACTTTGCAGTCTATTAGCTACAGTTAAATATTTAACACCTTTGAAGCTCTGGGTTGATGACATTTTCAAATTGCCAATTTCTGTTTACTTTGGGGCTGACTGCAACATTACTGTATTCAAGATCAGTCAGTCTAGCCTTGCTCTGCTGAAACAGAGTGCTCCACTCTTAGCACCCAAGGCAGAAGTTGGCTAACATTGTCTAAACAAACCGGTTTCAACAGAATTTTAAAGTTACTCAGAGATATATTGCTGTCAGAAAATATTTCTCTGAAAAAACACAAAATTCTACAGCATGACTCATTATTTGCTGACTGTTTTTGTAGGCAAATAATAGGTTTTTTAAAATGGAAGGCTCAGCCAGAAACAAACCCCCTTTGGAAAACACACAATTTAGTTTCATTTGCCTTTAAAACCCTCTCCTCCCTCTTCCCCGCCCCCCCCCCGCCCCCTTTAATGAGCACTGGCCTGGAGAAACAACCCAAACATCTTCTCAGAGATGACTGTCTTAGAAGAACCTAATCTAGGTAATCTATCAAAGCTATAGTTTGGGGGAGGTGCATTTCCTATATGAATATTAATAACAATAACAGCTCATATGTGTTGGACCCTCACTATGTGCAGACAAAGGCCTAAGCACTATGTCGACAACCTGAAATGACACTGAGAACATTCCATTTTACAGATGAAGAAGCTGAGACCAAGGGGCCAATTCTCTTCCATTCCCTGACTAGAGTATCTCCAGAAGATGGTACATAGTATCACCTGTTGAACCCCGGTATCACATTGGAATAACGAGCTAATACTATCTGGACCCATTAATATATTTCTTTGGTCGATCTTTTCAAGGTGTGTTCAGTTACCTATATTCTTTCAGAAGGCCTGAAAAAATTGGTGCTTCTGGCATTGGTGTCACTAGAGGACGTGGTAGGCGGTTACTAGGTCCATTGCGATGCTTGTGTACGTGCCGCTAAATATGACATAAAAACATTTCATTCAGGCTTACTTTGTTCCTGTTAAACCGTCATATCCATCACCTTCCCTGTTGACCAGTTGGTAGGCATTCAGAAATGGCAGGTGGTTATAGAGATGAGTAGGATTTGGGACATTCTTCTACAAAATAATGACCAGCCACAAAGAGTAAGGACAGTGAAGTTAATGTTGCAGTTAAGCACCTTTGCCCAATTTTGTTTCCTTATCCATAGAGATGTCTCTAATAATAAGGATTGGGACTTAAACCCACATCTGGCTGAGTTCCAACCCAGCGGTCTTCTCAAAAAGACATACTTCTCATTGGTCATCCTTCTGACCCCAGTGTACCTTCCTAGTTGGTACCATGCTCTGCCATCATTGAGAAACCATGGATAAAAGAATTTCCCATGGGGGATGAAACTTAAGTGTTAAAGCTAATGTTCATTTCCTCTCCCAAGCTCCTTTTCCTGCTTTTGTATTTTCTCCCCTTTTCTGGGTTCTTATCTCCTCTCTTCCAGCATTTCTTTGTATTTCCTACCTCTTCTGTTACCTTAGATTGACACCTCCTGGCAATATTGGCTAAGCCAAGTTAAGCCTTTCCATTTACCCAGGTAACTCTCTCAGACCCAGCAAATCATTCTAGCCTTTATTCAGCATTCCTGTGTGCTCCAAGGCGACTTCTTTGTTGCCAATGAGGTTTTTATTGTTTGCTTAACAAAATTGTTTTACTAAGTGAATGGCTTTACGGATTCATTGGGTTTTATTTTATTACTGGCTTGGGAAAAAGATATACAGCTTTTGTTAGAGTATGTCAAAAAAGGGGATCCGTACCTATGTAGACATTACTTTTTTATGATTTATTTCCCTGAATAGTAATAAAATTATTTTATAGGTTTATTTTAGTACATTTAATGGCTGCCTTGAGAATTCCAAAGCTAATACATGCAGTGGTACTGCTAATGTCTGTTACATTCCGGATGAGTAAATCAGTCATCCATGAATTGGTGTCTAGATCTACAGATCCATAGGTCTACATCTGCATGTATATGTAGATTTATATCTATATCTTACACCAACTAGGAGTCCTCTTTCATCAAGTTTGAGCTGCCGTATTAAAAAAACCAAACAAAACCAAACTAAAAAAACTCTACTTCCAACTAAAATACATTAAGGGAAAAGCAAGTTATCAAGTCTACCGGACTTTCATTTAGAAGGCCAGAGGAACACTCCGTGTAAGTGAGATCTTGAAACAGGAGTCAAAGGTGAACTTTTTCAATGCTGGTAATTAATTCTTGCTTTGCATAGGCTAATTGAGGGCAATCATTGAATACTTGATGTCATTTCATTTCCTAGCTGTCAATGGGACTACAGCCTGCTTCTTCTGCTAAATCTGTTAACCTCTGTGCTTCCCTTTGCTGGTAGAGGGATGTTAAAGATAGAGGGACACCAAGAGCTTTGTTCTTTCTTTGTGAATGTCAATATTTTTCTTCAATAGAATGTTGTTGTCCTTTGACAGATTTTTCTTTTGCTAACATCTCTTTTAAGGCACACACGTACACAGCACAAAAACAGCAACATGTTTTTGCACGTTGGGGACCAAAAATGAGTCAACTAGTGGGTGGTTTCGTGGATGGTCTGCTTTATGCTGCCAACTAACCAGTGCTCCAAAACATGCAAATACGTTCAATAACTCACTCAGCAAGTGGGGTATCTAAGAGCTTATAGGTATTGTGCTAAATATTGGAGAAGTGAGAAGGGCGACAGTAATCTTGCCTTCAAGCAGCTCAGGTACCAATGTTGAGGTTGGGGTGACATCAGTGCACCTATATGGATGTAGATTCTGGTGATTATCACCAGAAATTACTGGTGATTTCTGTGGGTACCCACTTTCACAATTATTGAGCCTTTTCCTCTTCTGAGCTTCTATCCTAGAACAAGTCATTGTATTACTTTCCCCAGCCCCTTTCACTAATTCCTCTTTTCCTTAGTCCTCACCCCTGCCCAGCTAAATCCCATTTCAGGTAAATGGCTGACTTGGCAATGATTGAGCCCATAAAGCCTAGTCTTATGTATTGATGTGTGCTTTGAGTTTCCGGATTGGCTGGATACATTTGTTTGCCGGCCAGTGAGATTATATGGCCAGGTCTCTTTCCACCAAATGACTCAGGACAATAGCAAATCCAAATTGAACAAATCACTGTCCTTCTAAAAGATAATTGATATAAATATTTCTGGGTTGTTTGTCGTTGTTGTTTTTTTCTTAAACGCTTGCCGATTTTGATCTCACCATATGTTTAGACTTCACATTTTCCTGTTTGTTTTTTTTTTTTAAAGATTTTATTTATTTTTATTTGACAGAGAGAGAGATCACAAGTAGACAGAGAGGCAGGCGGGGGAAGGGGGGGGAAGCAGGCTCCCTGCTGAGCAGAAAGCCCGATGTGGGGCTCGATCCCAGGACCCTGAGATCATGACCTGGGCTGAAGGCAGAGGCTTAACCCACTGAGCCACCCAGGTGCCCCTCCTGTTTGGTTTTGTTCTGTTTTTTTATATGTGATAAACAGCAATATTTATCTACTCTATAAAGACTATTCTGCCCTTTTCTTCAGATTTCCCGGATGTATGCACATGATCTCCCAAAACAGGAAAACCATACTCTTCTCCAGTGTCAGAGTTTGTAGTAAAGGGTTGAGGACGTTTTTCTTTTCCTTATAAATCAAAGGAATGCAAGTTACCTTACAAAAGAGAAATCAGACCCAAATTTTATATTTGCCTCCAAATACAATTTTCTTTCTCATATTGTTTTTCAACCCAGTGTATTATTTATATCACGTCCTATGCATATTTTTGTGTGTTCTTTGAGAGAGCGAACTGAGACTACTGTCTTTATAAGCTACCCAGAACTTACTGTGTACAACACAGCAAAGCAACTAAACACATTGAGTTGAATTTTGGGGGCTTTAATCAATGTTCATTACTATTTTTTTTTGTATAAGCACTATCATTTTTATCCAAAAAACATTTTAACATACTTAATGACATTCTGAAGTTTGCTTCTTCAACTCTTTCTAGTGTCTGTAATTAAAAATTGTTAAATTATTAATGTTCATAATTCATAAGAAGTCTAGAGATAATTTAGAAAAATAATACAAAGCCCCAAAGGATTCATGTACCAGTAGAGTACATCACTTGCTTGAGGTGCTAGTAATGCTGCAACTGGACTGGATAGAGATAGATTGCATCCACTCTCGTCCCCCACAATGCGATGAGATTCAGCTGCTGTGATTCAATTTCAGAGATCGCTTCGTAATTCTCAAAACAGTCAAATGACTTCTATTCAGTGTAATCTCTGTGTTTACCGTATCCCGTTTTCTGTGTGAGCCAATTCTTTGTCCTCTTGCCAAACAGGGATGATAATCCCTAGCAGTTCAGAGACCATCACCATACACTTACCTTAGAATTCATGTTGGACAAATGACAACCTATGTCATCTGATGGATAATGAGACTCTTCCACTCTGTAGAGAAAGTCTGTTCTGGGGTTTTCTTCGGATTCCCCAGATGTTTGCACATGATCCCCTAGAATGGGAAAACTATACTCTTTCCACTGGTAGAGTTTGTAGTAAAGGATTGAGGACATTTTTTTAAAATAAACCTACAAAATGCAAGTTATCTTAAAAGGAGAATCAAACCCAAAACATGTAGAGAAGAGTACAAAGATCAGGAGAAGTTAGGTAAGAATAAAGCAAAAGTAGTCCAACATGTTTCATTGGGCATAATAGTTACTGAGAAATAATGAAGAAGAAAAATAAATATGGATTCAAGATAAAAAAAATACAGCAATTTTTTTCTCAAAATGTGAAGAAAACATGTATAACAGCAACTCAGAATGAAATACATGCATTTATGTGTCTGTGTATCAAATTCATTGACAGAACACTTAAAAAAAGGTAAAAAAGAACATAATTTTTTTCCTCAAGAGTTTATCACTATAGGCTACACACAGTCAATTACATTCCTCCATATCAAATTCCATTAGCTAGTGTAAACAGTTAGCTCAGCCATCATTGTGAATTTATTTTTTCTCATCTCTTCATCTTCAAATGACCTCTGGCTTAGTTGAATTGTTAAAAACAGCATATAAAACAACCCCTGAAGCCTTCTGTAAACTAGTGCACAGCGTTCTTCATTATTAAACAGCTGGCGCTCTTGCTATATGAAATTTCATTAAATTAACCTTCATGGCTTCATGTTTAAAAAAAAAAAGGTAGATTTTTAAGATATAACTTCTGCTCTTATCTAATATCACTTCTATTAAAGCTATAGCATTGTTGATATTTGAAACAAGTCTTAGAACAGTTGATTAATCTGTAATTTGCCCTTATCTTTCAATCTTTATTTTGGGCTTCACCTTTATTTTCCTTTGCTACTCTGTTTCTTATAGAGTTCCATAGAACTTTTCCATTCCATAGAAAAAAGTATGAGCACAAAATAACTGGATTTTATGTGATGCAATAGATTTTTTAAATTTCTGTTTGACCTTATTGAGTGAAAGTTTATTTTTTGATGATCAGTGTGTGTGAGTGTTGTTATAGGCACGGCATAAAACTGGGTCCATAAAACCAAATATATTTTCAAGGGTCTTACAGACTAAAAGAAATATGTAATGATACTTCCTTTCACTGTTTATTCATTACTAACAAAAGGCTTTCATGTGCGTTGCTTTGATCCTGGGAAGACTGTAGGAATTATTCTTATTTTGTGAATGCAAAGCAGGGGTTCAGAGACAATTAACTGACTTACCCCAGTTCAGGGATGGTTAGGGAGAGGCAGGATCTGTACTTTGTGCACATCTAGGGTCCTTAGCACCACGTTCACATCCCTGGAATTTGCGTCCTGAAAATGTATGTGTCAGTAGCATTTGACATGGTCACTATGAGGAACATAGGGAAGGGGGCAGAGGCCATCAATGCTGGTAGGAAAGGCTTTATGTGGTGGTTTCTCACATTAAGATGATGTGATCTTCAAAGTCTATCCAAGCTGCCTGTTTGAGCATAATATTAGACAGAGGGCAAATAAGCCAGGGCTAATACGTTAACAAGATTTGGTATATAACCCTTTCTAAGTATATACAGAAGTAAAATGTCTTTTAGGGTCAGCACCTTTGGGAAAATAAAATATCTATTCTTAAAGTAACAGAAATTTTAGGGAGTCACATCATAAATGTCCACGGTCACACCACTCATCACGGAGACTCTCCCAAGTCCTGTGCAGTATCTTGAGCTGTACTGGAAAGTTCCATGTTCTCCCACCCACCACACTTCCATCACACAGCCTGTGTTCCGTTCTAGATGCTTCCTCCTCAACCTCTCCAGCATATTTAAGCTTCTGTGCCTTTAGTGATTCTGTTCCCTCTAACTCCAATAATCTTACTGCTTATTGCCGCTTCTGTGAGGGTGACTCATTCCCTGGGCTCTTTCTCATTTGTCTCTCTAGAATTGCCTTGGCAATTCTTGCCCTTTGTCCCAATAGCATTTGGTTTATACCATAAAATTTTAAGTAGAAATTTTAACCTCGCACAATGATTAGCTGTAAATGTTCTAGGGTCTTTGACCCTACTGTGCAGTGCTCACTGTGGCATCCCTTTGCCTGACGTAATAGCACGTACACAGTAGTTCCTATAAACCAAACCTTTATTTAATGGAGTCACACAGAGATAATCAGAGGGAGGGTGGGGGTTGAAATAGGGTGACAAATATGATAATAGAGTTTATTCGTGCCTTAGAGAGAGTGATTTTTCTGGGTGTGAGAACTGGGAGAAGTACTTGTTTCCTGAGGGTCCAGCTCACAGAACAAGGAGACCTGAATATTTGCTTTTCTTGACTGGACATGAGAGACCTTATACAGATATGTTGGCTGCTGTTCGCTTCCTTCCCTCTAGACTATTCCATCTATACTTCTGGATACTTCTGAAGAGCAGCCCTTTTGTTCAAAGCATGGGGTTTTAGTTCTGCTCACACTGACTTCCCACAAGAGCACATACGTTTCAGCTCCTCTCTGAGACGCAGAATGAAATTTCTCAGGTCAAGGTTTATTTTGAATTCATTTTATCTGCATCAGGAGGCCACTGCTAAAACCCCTTTTTCTACCCGTGATCCCCTTTTTTTGCTATATCCCTAACAGAATGGCCTGTCATGTATAGATCTACTTGAAGAGACATTCTCAAAGTTGCTTTAAATTCATGCTTGTTCGACTTTGGAAACCGGAATTATAGCCAAACCCATCATGTTTTCCGTGGAAATGGGTGGATAATTGTGGTGTGTGCCTTGAAACACATACAGACAACCATAACAAAGACTCAGACTGCGTCTGAATCCTACAGGACATGGGGGGTTGAAGGGGTGGGCAGTAAGGTGGTAAGGCAGTGTTTCATGCAGGATGTAAACTTTAAGTGAACTCTGCATAATAAATAAATTGAATTGAAGTGGAAATGGCAAGGCTTCTGGAAAAACTTGAACAAAGGTACAGAAGTATGAAAGGGAATCCGTGCTTAAGAACAGCGAGTAATCTAATTCTCTGGAGGAGAGGATTTTGTAGGCATTAAGGAGGTGCCTTTACTAACAAGGTGCCATTAATACCAAGGAGAAAGCAGGTACATTCACTAGAAAGCCGGTGATTAGATGTTAAAATTATGATCCGAGGTGACAAATCTGGCAGCATTGGAAGACTAGAGGCGAGGGAATCATTTCAAAGGCTTTTGATTATCCAGACATGAGGGATAAAGGCCTCGATTGGAGTAGAAGGAAGGAAATATATTGTACAGAATGTGACAAATGGAGTAGAAAAGGAGGATATATTCTTTCAGAAAAATTTTTATAAGTTTTGAAAAACGTCTCACATTGGTTCTTAAGGTCTGGCATGTGTAATTACCATCCGGGGATTTGTTTTTATGGCTCATTGGTATGGCGCTGCCTCTGAAGGCCTGGGGTGGGGCTGAGGAATTGATATTTGAAGAGAATGACTCAATCCTTTCTGACACAGGTGGTCCATAGATCACAATTTGAGACGCACCAAGGTAATCCTTTTGAGGAAGGAGAGAGAAGTGAGATACTGGTGACTGTCAGACAATTACGCAGTGCAATCCCCCGTATTGATTGTTTTCTCATTTCAAACTTTTTTCTCCAGCCATGTGGCAATTTCACATTGTAGAATAAATACAAGGGACTCGGTAATACATTTGGAAAAGGAAGAATAGTGAGGGGACACATCCCTGTAACATCCATCGGTAGAGATGTGTAGAGCAATGGAAATCCTACCCCAGGATTCCGAGGTGCTACCCGTTGGCCGAGGAGGTAGGGAGCCCAGTATCCAGATGTTGTTGTCAAAATCAGAGGACGAGACAGAAGAAGATAGAGAGGAAGAATAGAAAAGGCCTAAAAACAAAATAGTACAATCTCCCCAAAAGTGGAAAGAGGAGGAAGAAGGTAATGGAGCAAAATACCGGAAATGGGAACTTTGAGATAGCTCCAGAATGATCCTAGTCCACAAAACTGGAAGAGGTTCACGACTAGGCTGGACTCTTTTGTTTGTTTCTTGTTGAAGAGCTCTAGGCTTTGATAACCATAATATTTCCTATGATTATGACTATCATCTAATTAAAATGCTACAGTACATAAAGAGAAAAATAGCATATTGTTCATATGAGCATCTTGTCGGAGTGGACATAATTACCATATTTTCTTCCCCTTTTCACTAATGAAATGACATAAGCTATTAGGCACATACATAGCTACTATACAATGTCAGCTAGTCAGCTGCAAAATTTCAAGCTGAAAAAAAAAATCATTTTGTGAACCATTAAAATGCAATAAAACATTTGAAGACCAAAAACTTTTGTTCAGTCAAACATAAAAGTTAATGAAATTATTTAAATACACGCAGTTCAGAACCAGTTTAAAAATCCCTTGCGTGCTATGACTAAGCAACCTGGAGTATATTTGAATGAAAAATTATACACGTACAGAAAATAAGAGGTTAATAAGGATTGTCAGTGAAACCTGAACCCAGTTTGGTGAGTAGCACGAGATTAGTCTTTGCATTTAGAAAAATGTGATTTTACTTCCAGCCTAGCAAGCCTATTATGTCTGCATTTCCTCAGACTTTTACATGGCCTTGAGCAATTTGGGCTGAAGCCAGATATAACATTTTTATTTCAGCAAATCACTTCCCATTGTTGTACATTTTAAGGATGTACTGAAAGGTACTTTCATGTCTGGAAATATCAACTGATCCCACAGCAATGATACCTCACTTACAGGGCCTCTCTATCAACCACAATATTTTCTTTAACAATTAAACTATCTGAGGAACAGTAATAAATATGAACGACTCTATTACCACATTTCAGGGACAAAAAAACAAAACAAAACAAAAAACAATAAAAAAAACAAGCTTTTTTTTGTAAAGAGTACCATTCACTTAACCCAGGAAAAATGTCATGTCCTTTTAATTCTCCAACTTCTTAAAAAAAAAGGAAGCTATTTTCTATGAGAATGGTTGTCAACTTTTTCTGCAAGGGGCCAAAGAGTAAATATGTTTTGCTTTGTGGGACCATATGGTCTCTGCCCCAACTACTCAACTCTGTCATTTTAGTGTAAAGCAGCCATAGATAACATATAAATGAATGGGTATGTCTATTTTCCAATAAAACTTTATTTATAAAAACGGAGTCAGCCAGATTTGGCCTGCGGGCTATAGTTCTCTAGCCCCTGTACTATGGGATTGTTCTCTAACATGTCAGTAGTGTAAATACACATGTGATTTAACATGTAGAGTGATGTCCCATTCCCTTTACTGCAATATCCTGACAGCCATGCATCATAACTCAAGTTATGGACAGTGCCCAGTTTTGAGACCTTTATTAAAGGCATGAAGCAGGTATGTCAGGCTGACAGGGATTTGGAATGTAGTCAGAAATTCTCTAACATAAGGGTATAGTTTACTACTTCTACTAAGTAATAATGGTGTGTATTATACCACCACAAATGGTATTCGGAATAATAACTGTTACTGAAAGACTCTGTCCTGTTTACTCCTCCCTCTTCACACACACGCACAGGTCTTGTTTGCCTGACAAATGCTTAGTCGTTTTCCAAAAAGTTCTCTCTCTAACCCTACCTGTAGATGAGGTGAGATACTTCCTAAATGCATTGATTTCTATTTGCAGTTCTTATGCCCTGTTGGACTAATGTGCGTAACGAGGGCAAAAAGACCAAGACTAGGTTAGCAGCTAGAAAGAGGCCAGGTCCTGACAGGTTTTCTGTGCCATGGTCGATGGCTGTGTTAATCTAAGAGCAATGGAAGCCACTGGGGGAATCAAGTATGAAAGGGACGGATCTGGTGGATATTTGATTTGATTTGATTTGATTCATTTATATTTTATTATTTTTTTTAAATGTATTTATCTGAAAGAAAGAGAGCAGGAGAGTGCAGCAGAGGGAGTGCTAGAGGGAGAAACAGGCTCCCATCCGAGCAGGGAACCAGACGCAGGGCTCAGTCCCAGGGTCCTAGGATCAAGACCTAAAGGCAGTCACTTAACCAACTGAGCCACCCAGGCGCCCCAGGTGGATTTTTGAAAAGATGGCAAGATAACCTCATGAAAAACTGAACAATGGAGGGATGAGATAAAGAAGAGGGCATTGGTGGGAAGCTACTTAGTGATTCAGGGAAAGATGATGATGGTTTGTACCAGGAGGGGAGCAGGAAAGGTGGAGAAAAGTATTGAGATTCAGATGTTGTTTTGGACACAGCACCTATAACTTGGCTAGTAGATTGGGTGTGAGAGAAGGACAAGGAAAAAAAAAGTCAAGGGTCGCTTCAGGGTTTGGGTCTAAACTGGGAAGTTGGCGGTATGTTATACTGTGGATAATACTGATATCTGGAAGAGGAAATAGAAGTTCTCATTTGTCCTTTTCATTCAAAATGTCTGATTGGTGAGGATCTTGAGTGGACAATTGGTGATAGGAGTATGGGTTAGGAAATGAGGGCAGAGATATTAATGCCTTGCCTTATCTAGAGGTGTCAATAATCCATGAGAATTTACTGTGTGCTCATAATATGCCTAACCTTAGGCTGTGACTCTTCAGGAAATAAAAAAATGGCATGGCTTCTACTAACAGGCACCTTCAAAGACACATGGGAATATAGTATAGGACTCAAGTATTTGAGTGACCAGCATTCATACATAACATACAACCTACAGGTAAGTGTGGTTAAATGCAGAAAATGCCTAGAGGTATTCAGAGAGAGCTGTGACAGACCAGCCCCTACACAGAATAGGGAGAGTGCCACAGACTGCAAATGAAATGGGACTGCCTCAAGGAAAATGAGATTTATTGACCTTGGCCCCAGCAACAGTCCCAGCACTCTGTTAGTCAAGGGGCAGCCCTTGAAGTAAGCTCAAGTACAAGTGAGAGTTTTGGCTGTGTTTTTAGGAATAATGAGAAACACACACTCTTTTCTCTATACAGACCATTTCCTTTGCCCACAGCTGCAGAGGAAGAAGGTAAAACTCTTCGAAAAGGCATTTGAAGGCCTTTTTTATGAAGCAGCAAAAATATTTGGAATATATAAACAGGTCTTATAAAATCAGTCATTGAGAACACGACAACATGCACGAGGCCATCTTTAAATGTCAACGGTAAGAGCAAAAATAGACTAGGTTAATGAAGGTGACATTACCATACTCAGCCTATCACTGGGTATTTGTTTGAATAAACTCTTAGAACCAAAAGTTAAAAATACATCAATTATGCCCAATTAGGAATCAGAAGCTTGGGGCTCTTCTCAGTCCTCTCAAACAAGGTAATAGATGAGTACTATTCAGTTCATAATTTTGAAACAGAAGATTGTTTCCCAGTGGGAAATCTCTATTTTGTGAGCATAACATTTGAGGGTTAGTCTCTGTCAATGTGGACCCTACAGATTCCACTATATTTATTTAAGAGTTACATATACATTTAAATAGAAGTGGTATGACTAGTCTGCTCTCCAATTCCAAAAAATTGGAAGCCTATAAAGAAACTCTTAGGTTTGAGGATGCAGGGGGAAAAAATTAAAAAATAGTGAAAAATAAAAAATAATGTTATATATCTATAAACATATATATATATATTTGTTATTGGTGATTCGAGTTTTACTGGAATCACTGAAGATTAATACTTCATAGTATTAATGAGTTATTGGTGAATTAAAATAATAGCATGTGTCTTGGGGTGTTTTTTTCACTCCTTATATTAAAGGGTAATCATAGTGCCACATATAAAGTATGCCTGGATACTTGGATAATAAAGGTAGTTGAAGACGAAAAATTCCACTATTTTCATTGCTAAAACAATGACAAGTTTATTGACAGTTTCTGTGGATAAATTAACTCTGTTAATGATGAGAAATTGGAACATCTTTCCAAAAGACTGACAAACCTAAACCATAGGTATCTCTTGATATTTGCCCAGTGGGACTGAGATGTCCTCCGGGATCTGTTATATCTGTGATTTGGGGAAAGATGTGAAAAATGTGTTCCAGATCACTGATTCTGCTCTCAAAAAAAAAAAAAAAAAAAAAAAGCATGTCTATGAAAAATGTGTTAGATCTTCAGTTGAGGTTAAAATAAACATAAAAGGCCATTCAAGGTACTTGAAGGATGATCATTTTTTAGAGTACTATAAAAGAGTATACAGGACCTTATTGCCATCGTCAAAGTCTGGTAAAGGGTCTTCTATACACCGTAGCCTTCTTCTCCATGTCATGATTGATCCCAAGGAGAGGCACCTACTGAACAAAAGCTCTTACAGAATCAACTGTCTCTTTTAGGTGAAGAACACTACTTTTATATCCACCCTTTTACTTCAATAGATGATTCTTCCTCTTCTCTCCCTTTAACACAATTCTATGAAATAAGATTCAACATATACCTGATATATATTCAGGACATTATTCTAAGCAAAAGAGGATGCTAAGATGAATAAGGCGCACTCCTGGAACTCAAGGGGAGGCCAGTCTAATAGAAGTGACAGCATATTCACGTTAATTACAATGCAGCATTTTAAGTACAAAGGATGGAACAATTGATTCTAAATGGAGAATGAGAATGTCAGCTCCCAGGAGAGAGCATGAAGGCTGGGTCTTTAAGTGTCACAAGGTTTCTATAGGAGTAACAAAGAGCAAAAAGGTTATCGAGGCACAGTGAGCAGCAAATTGGAGAAAAGACTAAAGTGTTTTCACTGAACAAGCTGTTTCAGGGGACGTTTGTAGAAATAGTTTCTGAAAAGGGAAACTAGTAAGGAGCCCCAGTAAAACCCCCAGCATTCCTGTTCCCGGTAAAATTAAAGATGTTAGCTGCACCCACTGTGATCCATTCATTGGTGAATGAGTACTGGAATGAATTGTGTGTGATCTATAGAACTGTCAGTGATGCTTCTTGATTTATGTGTGTCTATGCGTTCATCCATTCATTCATTTCAAAATAGCACTGGGTTTACTGCTGCATGCCTGGAAATTTGCAGGCTAGTGTTGCAGAAATGACCCCTGTCTTGCAGAAGCCTACAATGCAACAGGAAACAAATCTTTTTCTTTACTTCTTCTTCCCTTGTAAGTCAGTGCTAAAGAGATGTTCCTTCGTAAAGGACCCAGATATTTCCGACGTAGGTATAATTGTTTCCTGAGGTATATTAATTAAAACAGTATTTAAGTCACCACAGTTATTGGCATTCTGAGGGGAACGATATATATACTGTACACTTATTTCCAAAGAAATTCAATACGAGACAGTGTTTCACACCAATGCTTGTGTTTAGGAATACTACTAAATAGTGTGAACTGGAAACCTGACAAAAATCAGCACCCGCTGATTTTTTTCTTCCCCACAACACATTAATTAAAATGTTAAAACATCTTGAGGTATGTGACTCTTCTGTTTGTTTTGTTAGAAGAGAATATGAAAACCACTGCTGACACACTGATTGTCTGTTGACAACTTTGGTTTCCAGAGTGTTTGGAAGATTCCTCCGACAGTCCTACCTTTGGGAAGCATTCAGAATGAGCATTAACTTGTTTAAATTGTGATACTGAAAGCGACACAGGGTGAAATGGCGCTTCTACACACCCCAGTGAATCTGTACATCACCGTCCCTCCCCCTGAGTTCTGGTAAATTAATTTTCCATCCACAGTGTTCGTTCCTGACGATTCTATCCAAGGAGCAAGGCAGAATTATGGGGTGTTTTTAAAAAGAAAATGTTCTTAAGAATCGCCTCTTACATTTAGGGTTATGCAAATATAAAGCAGTACGTGGAGCCATTGCATGCGATTGTTTTCTCTCTAAACCACGTTTCTGAAAAATTAACAAGAAATGGAGATGCTCTTCCATCTGGGTCATCTTTGTAGCCCTGGGGGCGCCAGAGAGCAAGCTCCTCCGACGCCTTTGTGCAGGTGACCTTCTTACTTCTCAACCTGTGTCTGGGGCTCTGTCTTAGTTTTCTCTGGTTTCAAAGTTAAAACAGGGCACCTGTCATTGGTTTTCCTCCTTCTCTAAAGCCTGGCCGTCAGGTCCACAGGGGTTTTTAAAGCTCTGCTTCCATCTTAGCGTGGCCAAATCAGGTTGCATAAGGACAAGGGATCCTTAATGGGGGAAATTGGCTCTTCCATCCTTCTCATGGACAGGAGGTGCACAAGTGTGCTGCTGTATGAGAGAGAGTGCATCCTGAAGCCTTGATTACCTGGATTAAATGGAAATCAGAATGGATGTACAGACACTAGAGGCAAGCTCCCTAGGAGAGCCAGACCTATTGGGAAATCAAATGGTTGATGCTCCCACATCTGGGAACACCATCTTGGCATGGAGCAATGACACCGTGTTGCTCCTTACCAGCCATGGGACCTTGATAATTCAGCTTCTGAATTTTTTAAAGCTCATACTGCTAATCTATATGGTGAGGAATAAATAATATTGACTTGGCAAGATTATTGCAAGGATAATGTCTGAGAAATCGGCTTGAAATAATGGCCTATTAAAATGTGTCCCATTTTAGTCTAGCATATTTGTCTTCTAGACCATAGCCCAAGTGTCTTGAGTCTCCATAAAAACATTTCTGATGTGGATCACATCTTTCTCCATTACAAGGTATATATCCTTGGAAACTTCTATATGTTTTGATTGAGATGTTCAGCCATTCCCAGCTGGGGCACTAAGTCATCCATTTAATGTAATGAATTAATTCTAGGATGGTACTCATTGAGTCCCATCCTTGAGAGAATTGTGAAAATAGCCTCCCAAATCCTGTTTTATATTCTCTGATGAGAAAGGCTGTAAGACACTAACCTACTCTTTTTCTCTAAAAAGGAAGAGTTCAAGAAAACCAAAAAAATCAAGTGAAAGATTGAGATATTTTATAGTATACCCCGTTGTTTGAGAATATATTTCAGAATGTTGTTATTGACTCTTTGTATGTATGAATTCTATGCTAAGAACATAGATAAACTGTTGTGTTGTGCCCCTTGTGCATTCTGTATTGTGTAGAGGGCTAGGGCAGGAAGATAACTGCAAATGTTAATAAGATGTATCTTGTAGTAATTAGCAGAGAACCAAGACTTTTAATGATACCTATTAACTACTTTTATGATGGCAATGAAGATGATTCAGGACCAGGAGTCTAAAATCACCAGCAGTGATCAAATAAAAAGAAATCTAAGCTATAGGGTTATTTCACATCACCAGATTATTAATTAATTGAGCAAATAAACTGATTCACGTCTTTGTAATATGAATCCACATTTTATTTTTACTTTGCTAAGAAATGTTCAGCATTCCTTCTCAGATTACTACGTCATTTTGCCATGAATGTTGGCCAATATTTTTTTTTAAAGTCTTTCCATATCTATTAATGTTTTTGTGTTTATTAAATATTGTCCATAGATCGTGTGTGTGTGTGTGTGTGTGTGTGTGTGTGCGCGTGCGCGCGCGCACACATTGGTGTTGCATAAGGGTATAATTTCAATACCATAAGTGAAAAATCTTGAAAAGTCAGAGGCGATGGATAACTTAGCTCAAGATTTTGACCTGGCATTTATTCTCACATCCCTTCCACATTCATTTCCAACTTCAGATTTATGATGAATTTTATGACAGTATAAGGTTTAAAGAGAAGCAGTCATTTAAAAGATGCCCAGAGAAAAGACAAATAAAATTTTTATGAAATACTTTTCAGAACAACCATAGACTGGAAGATGTCGCCATATTACAGTGGTTCTCGAAGTGTGGTCTGGAGCCAGCAGCAGCAGCATCACCTGGGAGCTTGTTAGATAACCCAATTTCAGTGCCCTCCACAGGTGTGAGTGTATCAGACACTGGGGGTGGGGCCCGGCAGCCTGGTCTAGCCAACCGCCCTGGGTGATTCCGCTGTGTGCTTATGTGTGAGAAGCATGCTTCTAGTGGTGTACCCTCTCACTTAAATAAGCCAACAATCCGGTCCTTATAGTTTTAATACACATGCATCAGCACTTTAAATGCCACGTTTTAGGGGGAATATGGTATTAAATAACAAAAATCAACAGAGGAAAATTTAGCTCTATTAATCAATTTATGAAACTGGCAGTATCCCATCTAGCAATAGAGAGGAGCTCCAAAGGGCTACAAAAAAGAAAAGGCACCTTTTTTGGTTTTTTAAGATTTTATTTATTTGAGAGAGAGAGAGAGGAAGAGAGAGCATGAGCGCATGAGCAGGAGGAAGGATAGAGGAAGGAGAGAATCTCAAGAGACTGAGCTCGGAGCCTGACCCAAGGCTCAATCTCAGGACCCTGAGATCATGACCTGAGATGACATAAGAGTCAGACCCTCAACCCACTGAGCCACCTCGGTGCCCCAGAAAAGAAAAGGCTTTTAAAAGTACAGAGGCAATGGAATAAAGGAAATTATGGCAAAGAATCCATTGTTTTATTCAAGGCCACCGTCCTAAGGGGAACGTAAGGGGTTGTCATCAGTAAATTTCCTAATACTGACCAGGAAATTCCCATGTTGACTGATTAAAGGTTACATTTCTGGTAAGAGTAGAAACTACAGTTAGGTTAGGTATTAAGTACTGGCTAACTGACACGGTGCCCTAGCCTAAGTGAAGTCCTTTTGGGCCTGTGGTTTTCTTTGTAATACCAGAAAGGTGGGGAAGAATTCCCAATCCACATTGGGGGAGGGTTTGGGGCGTTAAGAAAACAGGTTGTGTTTAGTGAGGTCAGTAATGCAGTGGAGACAAGGGGCCCTGAAGGGGGATGATGCAGGAGAACTCATTCACATTTCTAGCTCTTGGGATCATGATTGGTTTTGTGACCAATCTTTGGGGATGATAATATATTCACAGCTACCTATTATAGTCACTTAACTTGGAAGGTTCACGGTATTCAAGGATCTAATAGAACAGACAAGTTGTCATATTGTCTCAAGAACCAAGGACTGCTATGGTTTCACTCAGTACCTATGAGCATGAGGATGTTTATATGCACTTTTAGGTCCTTTTAAATATTTTATTAAAAAATCTATTCATATTATTATTCATGCTTTTCAAGATACTTTAAAGTATGCCAGCCAGCCAACCCCGATGACTGAGTTGTAGAACAAATGGTAGCTAGGGGCGCCTGGGTGGCTCAGTGGGTTAAAGCCTCTGCCTTCAGCCCAGATCATGATCTCAGGGTCCTGGGATCACGTCGGGCTCTCTGGGGAGCCTGCTTCCCCCTCTCTCTCTGCCAACCTCTCTGCCTACTTGTGATCTCTCTCTCTGTGTCAAATAAATAAATAAAATCTTTAAAAAAAATAGCTTAAATAAAAACAAAAAAATAAAAACAAAAACAAAACAAACAAACAAAAAAACCCAAATGGTAGCCAGGTTATGATAAATGCTCCCAGCACAAATTCAGTAAAAAATCCTGCTTGGGAAATGAGAGATCTACTTGAACCAAAGCATCTCCCCCCATCCATAGAAAGTAAGGATTACATAAATTAACTGAAAGACAAGGAAAAATAAAAACACGCACTGTCTTACAGTCAACAGATTTGTTATTTGGCCAGGATACTTATAAATAAGATAGAAATAGTAAAAGGAAAACAAAACAAAACACATGTGAACCCTATTACTTAATATAGATTTCAAACATCTAGCTCACAGGTGAGTAGGTATCATTCATGCTACTTGAGTTCAGAAAGGCCCCTCATTGCCCATGACAAAGCAGTCACCATCTATGGACAAGGCAATGTGCACTGATGACCTGTAGGTTGTGTCAGAATTTTAATCTGTGTGGAAATACCTTTGAAAAAGGTAAGACCTTGAAATTGAAAGGCATCTAGAGAATTTTGAATTATTCTAAGGGCCAAAAATCAAGAGACCTTATATAAAAAATTATATTGTAACCACATATTAGTAGTCCAGGATTATGGACATTTTCCATTTAACAGAGGGGGAAAAAAAGTTGAATATATGTTAATGGGAATGTATTTTTTTTTTTAAGTAGCAATCACTTGATTTTTACCGCACCATTTTGGTACTGTGGTATTTTAGGTAGTGGACATTTTTAGCGTGAAATTATCTGTGATATGTCTCTGACCTAGAATCATAGTACTAATAGGCTTTGCATCTGTTTATTTTCCCTGAAATATGAGCATTTTGACAGAAAACACTGCTCCTGCAGTTTCCTGAAAAGATGGCATTATGAACACATTAAGTGATACAAATTTTAAAATAAATAAGAAGGACAGTAAGACTGGAAATAGTGGAAGGATTCAGAAGTAATTTCAAAACCAAGAGAAAAAGTGGGGTGAACTTCCTCCTTCCTCCCTCTTCTGCTCCAGAACCCAACCTTTTCCCTCCTTATTTTGCTAATAGGAATCTATCAGCTTTAACCTTTTCCTGGCCCCAAAGTGAAATCTATTCTTTTTAAAAGGACTAAGAAGGCCAAAAATAAATAAATAAATAAAATGTGCGAAGAAAAAAAAAAAGGACTAAGAAGGCCTGTGTGCTTCGATGAAGCAAACAACACATATTTGATTTTGCGGCCCTGAGCTTGCCTTTGCTGCCAGCTTCGCCATTCTAAGAGCTTGAGCTTTCTCATCTTAACTGTGATGCTCCATCTTAATTTAAAATGTATGAGGTTTGCCCTGATGTGCTGTTGCATCAGTTTCTGGTATCAACAGAATCAAAGCTCCTAACTTTCTCATACGCAAAGGGATGAATGGTGAATACCAGGTGAACTTTCCCAAGTCAACATCCCAACAAAATAAAAGAAGACAAGAGAGTTCTGTCAAAAGGAAAAAAGTAGCCTTGCCTAAGAAAAGATGAGGTGTTATTTCCGGAATTCCAGTCCCTGTCCCTCACCTAGGTGCTGGACATTAACTACCATTCCCCTTGTCATTCGATAGTAATTCTCAAGCCTTTGTATGGAAATGGTTCACTTGAGGATCTTGTTAAAATGCAGATTCTGATTGCCTGGGCCTGGGTGGTGCCTAAGATTCTGCATTTCTAACCAGCTCTAGATAAAGAGATGCTGTGGGACCAGTGACCACGTTTTGTCCCATCCTGTAGCAAGGGCATTTGATATTTTATGAAGATGGACCCATTTACACCATCTACACAGGGGTTAGGTGAAGCCAAGACAAGGAACCAACTAAGGGCGGATTTTTTTCCCATTACAGTGTAACATCTTCCAGAAAATGAAAATGAAAACTTGGGGGGGCCTCAGTTTTTCTTATGTAATTGGGAAATTCCTTCTAGACCTAATTTTTTATGATCCATCCGACACTCTATAAATGCTCTGTAAATGAATGAGTGAGGAAATGAATAAATGCAAATGGCCAGGTTAATTGTACCCCATTGTCCTCTAGTTATTTCTTTGGAGAACTTGGGAGGCTATTTGTATCATTTCCTGAGGTTTGGGGAAAGAAAGGGAGAAAGTGTGAAATAGTGGTTTGAAGGACTAAGAGTGCTTCGAGGGAAAGAAAGATAATAGGTCAATCAGGCAACATTTTAAGTGTTAATTTTAGTTTGGAGACACTGAATTTAAGATCACTCCTTAGGTGTGTGTATATAGATTTGTTTTTTTGCCGTTGCTTTTCTTTGTAATCACGACAGAGAGTGAGTGACCGTTTAGAACACAAAAATGAAACGTTGGGTCTCAAGTTCCAGTTGTTTGACAAAGGTCACAATTTTGTTCATTTTAACGAGTGATGCAGTTGGGCCAGGGAATCGAGGCTTATAAGGAGGAAACTGAGGGGGAAAGAAAAAATGGTAGAAAAATGGGTTGAACATCCCAGGAGGTTTGGCATCCGTGCAGGATGGTTCAAGTGGGAGTAGCAGAAGGGAAGAGCCGCCGGTCAGAGTAGAGTCCTGGAAATTGAGATTATGGAAGGGTAACTGTTACTAATAAAGGCAACGTCTAGGGTAGGACTGAAAGTCACATAATGTCACTTCTCTGCTCCCAGGGATTTTTTGAAGGTGATGAAGGTATGAAAAAGAGATGCTGAACTTAACAACTTCGAAGAGGTATCTTTTAATTGGGGCCCGATTTAAAAGTGACATAGGTCTTCTGTGCACCCAATTACTTGACTTGTACATGTGTAGGTGACACGCAGTATTTGGCAGAGTTAACTCTGAAGTTTCAGCCAAAAAGGTATAAGAAGTGGATTTTTAAACCCTGGAAAATAAGGCCAATCATATGAAAACAAGATTTAATAAGCAGTAGATGCCACTTTGTCCAACTCTATTAGATGTTGCAGTGCAAAACCATTATGGGCAGTGCAGATCATGGGCTTGCTGTGTTGTGAAGGGCTGGGGGGGTTCTCCGGTACACTGTGCCTCACCTCCCATTAACTAAGCCCCCGTGGTGACAGGTGAGAAGGTTACTGGGAATGGGCCCCTACCACTCTGATCGCCATTTAGCTCTCATGCACACATAGTCGCAAGACTTATGGTTTTATAGGCAAAATGTTACAAAGCTACATGGTCTCTCTTGGGGTAGTGTTTTGTCATTTCATGCCCAAGTGTTGAACACTTTATCTGCTCCGAAAATCTGCCCTTCCTCTGTGAGGAGTAGTGTCTCAATTAATGATGGACATTTGCAAAGGTGTAGTGTGCTGCATATTATTGTCTCCATCTCATCAAGTGTTGGGGGTTTATAGTTCAAGCACATTAGTTAGAGGCAAAAATGTTATCGTTGTGTAACTTGTTAAGACAACTTGCTTGGATGAAGTCCTCCCTCTCATTTAAAACTTTTTCAAATCTGAGTTATTTATGGGATTTAT
>CM053605.1:153706594-153806123 GCA_028646535.1 Procyon lotor
TGTCGAGCAGGGAGCCCGATGCAGGGCTCCATCCCAGGACCCTGGGATCATGACCTGAGCCGAAGGCAGACGCTTAACAACTGAGCCGCCCAGGCGCCCCATTCAGTTTTTTTTAATACCTAATTTTATTTCTAGGTACAAAGAAGGTATATAACTGCACAAAGTTACTTAACCTACATGTAATAATCCACATATTAATTTTTAACTGCCATTTAAGACTAGCCACTGCCGTAGTGAGGTATATGAAATTATCAGTGCATCTAACACTCACTGCCTGGTCATTTATTTGCAAGGAAGAGAAGTGAATTGGTCTCAAGTCCAAGGGAAAGATGGCTTGCAGGGAGCTGAACAGAGAGACCTGATAGGAGGCATTTTGGATTTGGGGTCAGAGAACCTGAGTCCCGAAATTGCTCTGTGGCTCTATGCCTCCAATTCCTCTTTAGGAAATGAGCACGGCAAAACCTGCTATAGGGCAGGAGTGAGAATTACAGACAACATACATACTGCAGCTCGGACGGCGCCTGGCTCTGTAAATCAGCCCGAGCCTAGTCTATCAAGATGTCTTCAGAGTCACGATTCTGTATCAGATACTGCGCGGGCACAGAGCGGGGTATTGAGATTTATGAGGCATCATGTCTGCCTTGAGAAAGCACTATCTAGTGAGAAATTCAATTTCTGTAGACCTCACCCCGTATCTACCGAACGCATCCATGTTTCAGGCAATGCGCGGACAAGGTCCTACAACTCAGGGGTCTTAACATTCAGACTCCCTCATTTCTTGCCCCTTAACACAATTTATAATTCCCATTGACTCTTATTACTGCCTCATCAAATAATGCTGGCTCTGTGCCTCAAGAATGTGTTTATTATATCTTGACAGCAGAGATGTTAGGAAGGTATCTCTTGCTGAAGAGTGCAAATGAACTCTGACAAAATAACTTGACATACGATTTTCTCTGAATATATATTTACGTTAATTGTGTATTCCTTTTAAAAGAAATGCCTCTCTGAGAGTGTGTGTCATTGCTGTATTTGATAAATTTATTGTGGAATTAAACCAGAAGGACTTGAGGTTGTTCATCATGGACAAAACTGAATCCAGAGGGAACGTGTCTTGTCAGCTTGTATTAAAATGTAGAGAGATCTAACGGAGGCTTTTCTCAATGATGGAACTGAATGGATTTGAGAAAACAGCATCTCTGGGCCGGAGGAATTTACTCAGTCTACACTGTGATCTCTAGGTCGTCTCAGTTTCCCAAAGAGAAACCAAAAGAATCCTTCCAGTAGAGAGGAGTGTCTTGCCAACCCTGTGTGTTGTACGAAGTGTGTGACCCAGAGGAAACATACAAGGGTGACCGGGAACACTGAGCTTTTTGGGAAGGCATTTATGGTGGGCTGGAATTTGCAAATCCCCATGAGAACCTGGCCTATAACACTGATTATGTCTTCATAACTTATTCCATCCCAAGCAGGGTGTATGAAATACGTTTTGTTAAAATAAAGGAAATTGAATTCAAAAGGGGGCACTAAAAATTATCCTATCGGCATGAACATCAACCTAGAAATTGAATTCCGTCGTTTCCTATATTTCATACTCTAACATTTCCCAATATTATGGGACATTTCTTCGATTCATGAATCTGTCTGTCAATGCTCTAAGTCTGTATTATTTTAAAACTTTCCAACTTGTCAGATAGAGTAGGATAAAGATAGGTTGGATGGTGATGTTGTATGGGTTATAAACGTTGGTGTTAAATTTACCTCAGGCCAAAGGATAGAAACTAGGCATGGCAAAATTCTCTTTTATATGGCTGACAGATCAGAAAGGACTGCAGACAAAATTCTGAAAAGGGCCCATTATTATGCATATTATACATAACCTCGGGACTTCCCTGATGGGATTGCTTCAAGAATGCATTTATCGGGTGCCTGGGTGGCTCGGTTGGTTGAACAACTGCCTTCGGCTCAGGTCGTGATCCTTGAGTCCCGGGATCGAGTCCTGCATATGACTCCCAGCTCCACGGGGAGTCTGCTTCTCCCTCTAACCTTCTCCCCTCTTCTCATGCTCTCTCTTTCTCTCTCTAATAAATAAATAAAATCTTAAAAAAAAAAAAAAGAAGAAGAATGCATTTATCGTGCGGTTTCCTTTCAGGATGGGAACTTCTTTTTTGTACCTTTTCAAACTTGGGCCATTTTGGTCCAGATCGCAAGCTGCCTCCAGAACATTTCAATTTGAAACCTTTAATTCTATATTCCCTGATGAAATAAATCCACATGCACTACGGATTTAATTTTCTCACTTAAATTGTAATCTGTAATTAAGCAAACCATCCCACGGCAAAGTGGTTACCTGCAGAGTAACTCCATCCCCTTCCGTGAGGAGCCTGCCTTCCAAACCCTTGGCCTTAGATGTGTGTAGCTTTTTCTTACCCTTTACAAATCATTCACCAGGAACCAGGGGTTCTGCCTTGACCATTATCCCAGTTTCCTACTCTAATTCTTCTAGGATGTCTGAACACTGAGTGTCTGAACTCCAGGCCAGTTAGGGCTTTTCCGTTTAAGAGCTGTATGGTGTTGGCAAGTCGCGTAAACTCTCAGAGTCTCAGCGAACTGGGGCGCAGAGTCTCATTTCTTCTCTCCTGTCCTAGTGGTGCTATTATGAAGACCAACTGATACACTGGCAGTTTGTGGGTTGCCATTTAAAAAAATTTCTATATAGAAGTTTTTTATAGCCTTTATTACATGCAACGTTTAATGCTTTTTCCTGGTAAGTGCTTAATAAATGATTCTTTATTTGATTTAAAAATAAACGGCCACACAAATTAGTAAGGAGAAGAGGACCAGGAAGGAGTCAGGACATCGGAGATCAGCTAAGGGCTAATGAGGTTTTATAATCATTCAAAATAAAACCCATATGAGTAGTGAGGACACAGTTCTCAAGTGTGTCACTGTTACATCATCGAGAAAATTAGGCAATTTTTCCAACTAACCATAGGCTAAATCTTTACTTACATTTAATAATAACAACAACAATAACACACATACTACATACCATGTGCCAACCTGTATTCTAAATGCTTTTACATGTGTTTCTGAAATTTACTCTCTATCCATAGGACATCTACAGTTAAACAATCTCTCTGTAAGTTCATTTCATAATAATGAATGAAGACTAATGAGTTATTAGCTTGAAAGAATACACAAAAAACAGTATTTGGGGAGAATCATACAAATTTTAATACATTTTTTAAAAGGTAGCCCAGGTCTTCAGAAGACAGTTTCATTTTCTTTTTCTTTTTTAAGATTTTATTTATTTGTCAAGGAGAGAGAGAGAGAGCACAAGCAGGGAGAGCATCAGGCAGAGGGAGAAGCAGACTCCTGCTGAGCAGGAAGCCCGATGTGGACTGGGTTCCAGGGATCATAACCTGAGCTGAAGGCCTACGTTTAACTGACTGAGCCACCCAGGCGTCCCATCATTTTCAACCATTATAGACTACATTTGAATACTAGATTCCTACCTGAACTGTGGAATCCATGAGTAGTGTGTACTCATGTGTACTCAGTAGTGTACATTACACATACAATATAATTCATTCACCCTTGTTACCACTGCTAATTCTAGACTCTCTCTCTCTCTCTCCATGAGGGATATTTGTTTGCAGATGCTGAAAAGAAGAGGCTGAATTGCTGGTCCCCCCTATCTTTTATAACATTTATTTACGTCGAAATGCAGCTTATCTATCAATTAATTTTGGTCCAGTGGTTGAGCTGCTAGTTTCAACTTAATTCCCTCATTTGTTCCCCTTTTATTCAAGCAAAGTGCCATTTAATTTATGGCTTCTTTTCTCTCCCTCCAGCCTAAGCTTCTTAGAAAATAAATGAGCCTATAAGTTTTCATTTAGCCCTTCTTATTGATGCTAGCTGAGGATTTGGATCTTGTCAGTCACTCACTAGGCTGCTCCTTAAGGGCCTCATGCTGTCTCCCCCTTTGGCTCTGTCCATCCTATCTTGGTTGAAACTCCTAAAGTTGTTTTCATAGGAAGCTTGATATGGGAGCAGCTACGTATTTCTCATTAGAGTTAGTCTCCCGGAACCCCATGGAATTCGTACTCAAGTGCAGCAACCATGAGATCCCTTGGAAAGTAACCAAGAACTGGGGTGGGCCTCCTGAGCCTTTCCTCTGTCGTCATGAATCCGCTCAGCTTGGAGAGCATGTTGCAGGGCACCCTTCCCATTGTTCACCAACCAGAGGCCCGTGTTTGGCGGTGATGCCAGGGTCCCCCGGGAGATTTTTCCACTCGGCACAGTTTTTGATTGAGGCAAATATTAATATAGGGTCTGTTTAAATTCCTGTAGACAGAGAAGATATACAGTGTTAGGATTCTTAGCTAACAAGGGATACTGCCAAATGATAAAATATTAATTCTATTACTTTGTATGCAGATATGTGAGAACTAGAAGCAATTACCCTGACTCTAATTGCTTCATAGATGAATACAATTATGATGTTACACTCATTCTGTCTGTATTCTCAGTATAAAATAACATCCACATAAGACAGTCAGAAATTTCATTTAAAAGTAAACCTTACCAATGTGAAATATATTAAGGCAATAAACCAAGAGATTAAACTTTCATAAACAGTAAGAGCTCATTGTTTTGTAAATGAGTGTATAATAATATCTTTGTAGCTCAAATGAAACCATAAAACTGACTGGGGGCCTCACTTTTTTCGGCAAACTTTTGATTTATCTTTTTAATCTGTTCTTAGCATTGTATAGCAATTAAACACAGAAAATGGGCTCCAGTCTTCTTGCCACATTGCTCTTCTCCCATTTCACTTCTGTCATTTCTTTTATAATGACAAGCAATTTAGAGGAACAAGAAACAATTAGAATGTAAGTAGCGCCTGCTGTTACAGGTGTTTTCTACTAATGAATAAAAATGACTGGAATTACGGCAAGATGGGATTTAAGGTAAGATCTCTTTTGGGGGTTAGAAGATTTAAAAGTCTGTGGACAAAATTCAGAAATTAAGTGCAGATTCTCAAGTAATAATTGTATCAGGGAGTTTGATAAAATCATAGTTACCGGAAGGACCCATATTTATAGTGGGCCAAATGAAACTGATTTTCTAACATAGTCATTCTCAACCTGGAGTGAGCATCGCAATCACCTGCAAAGCTTGTTAAGTAAATGCACACTCATGGGCCCCACACTTAGTGTTCCTGATTCAGCAGGACTTGAATGAAGCAATAATTTGCATTTTAACAAGTTTCCTGGTCCAGAGACCACACTTGGAGAATCACTGCTCCAACAGAAGGCAATGACTTTTACATTCTTTTTTAACCACCTGCCCCCAAAAGAAATGCAGAATACTTGACAGGGACTCTCTCAAGGTGTAGTGATCATGGGACACCGGTATATGGTAGATAGAAGTAAAAGTAGACTCACTGGGGGTAAATAGATTTAAGGATGATCACATGACTCATCTCAGGCCCCCCCCCAGAAACCCATGTGTATCTCTCTTGTAATTTAGTGGTACACTCACTTCAGTGATCTGTGCTCAACCAGAGGAATTTTTCCAGATAGTGACCCTCCTCCTAAAGGTAACAGTTTAATGAATTTTATATATATATATATATATATATATATATATTTTTTTTTTTTTTTTTTTTTTAATTGAAAGTCTAGCAATGCAAAGCAGATAGGTAGTTTCAGCAAATGATATGATGAGCACGGGGTGTTATGTGAAACTGATGATTTGTTGAACAGTACATCTGAAACTAACAATGTACTATGTGTTGGCTAGTTGAATTTAAATTAAAAAACAATGATTTCTTAATTTAAAAAAAATTTAAAAATAACGCACCACTAAGACAAACTTCCACTTTTTCCAGTTGCCCCCATGTCTTTGTAATACAAAGACTGAACTGTTAGGACCAAACCCCAACTTTGAATGTTAATAATTTATTCAACTAAGGTAAGATTTATCTAGGCTGGTGAGTTAGTCATGCACACTTCATAGCTCTGTGTTGTAAAGAAGAAACTTAAAAATTAGAACATTTTCATCCTGTCCTGTAATGTTATACAGAATGTGTTTCTTGTAAAAATCACTTGTGTTGCTCTGTGTCTCGTTCAGTCATTAGGGAAAAGCAAAGGAGACTCTGGGTGTTAACAGAGACATAGAAAGGAGGGGGGGAAGATTATGTAAATTGCAAGAGTCAGTGTCATCTTTAATCTGTGCAGACTCTAACTCCTGTGTTTCATGTGATTTCCAGCCAGGATCCTCTATCCCAAACATCTCTCCCACAGACAACTTGTTGGATAATGAAATTCACTGTAACATGAACCAATCTCTTTTATTTAATAATTAAAATCTTAATTCCTATCAATAAATAGAAGCATCCCACGACCCAGGCTTTGAACTCATCACACTTGGGATGAAGTGCATATGATTAAACAGAACTCTGGTGAGGAGGGTTTGTGCCAGAAACTACGAGAGAGCATGAATTCATTTGACAAATAACTATTGAGCACCTACTGTGTATCAGACCCTCTTCTTGGGACTTGAGCTTTAACAGTGAACAAACAAAACCAAACCAAAGAAGATCTCTGCCATTTTGAGCTTCCTGTTTTGGAAGAAGGTATGGAGATCATCAGTAAATAGGAACACTTCTGGGGGCCAAAAATGGAAGCAAGGAATCAGTCAGAAGACTTTTGTGCTAAGGCAGGTGGGAAGTAAGGGAGGCCACCGTCACAGTGTTTGTTAGAGAGCTAGTGAAGAGTGGTTGACCTCCATCCAGATCCTGAAAGTATCAACAGTGAGACTTCTCCAAGAAAGATAGAGACTTGAGAACAGGAGAAGAGAGAATATGCAAAGGCAGGAGAAAGTAGGAATTTATCTGTTTTATTTTATTTTTTTAAGATTATGTATTTGAGAGAGAGAACAGTGTACACATGGGGAGAGGTGAAGGCAGAAGGCTGGGTGAAGCAGACTCCCCCTGAGCAGGGAGTCCTATGCGGGGCTCCACTGGGGGCTTGATTCCAGGACCCTGGGATCATGACCTGAACCAAAAGCAGATGTTTAGCCCATGGAGCCACTCAGGCGCCCCAGAATTTATCCATTTTTTTTAAGATTTTTATTTATTTATTTGATAGAGAGAGATCACAAGTAGGCAGAAAGGCAGACAGAGAGAGAGGGGGAAGCAGGCTCCCTGATGAGCAGAGAGCCTGATGCGGGGCTCGATCCCAGGACCCTGAGATCATGACCTGAGCCAAAGGCAGAGGCTTTAACCCACTGAGCCACCCAGGTGCCCCAGAATTTATCCATTTTAAAAACACAGATCGATGGTACTGGTTTATTATAGACCTGTAACTCTGACAATTATCACTCTTCTGACTACCCTGCAAATACTCCCCCTTCCTCCTTTGCCCTCCCACAGCTAAATACACTAGATTCTTCCCTGACTCAGATGGTTATATTCCTTGTGCAAGAGACAGACAGACATAAAGAAGGAAAGAGAGAGGGAGGGAGGGAAAGAGAGAGGGGGGAAGGGAAGGGAAGGGAAGGGAAGGGAAGGGAAGGGAAGGGAAGGGAAGGGAAGGGAGGGAAGGAGGGAGGAAGATGGTTCCTAGACTCATCTTTAATTTGGGGAATCAGGAAGAAGAAACTTGTAATATGTAATTAGCGGGTTAATTTTCTTCATTTTAACTTAGGCTTCCTTTAAATTCAATTTGCGTAATTAAAGACTCTTACTGGAAACCTTATGATTTTAGGGGGCATGGTGTAAAATGTGGATGTCTTTGGCTCTCACGAACTTTGGGGTACAATTAAAAATACATCAGCATTGATATCATTAATTCCCAAGCAAGATACCCTTTCCCCGTCATTGTATGCCTTTGACAGCGACTTCACTGACGCCCCTCAAGGTCTCTCTAGTGTTTGTCGATGAATCCAGAATATTGGCTCATATGTGCCCCTACCACCTCACCACTTCCCCCTGCTCTGCTGCTGTCCCTAAGCCCAGTGTGGGGTCGGCTTACAGCCACCGCCACTGTCGCCTACTTCCGTGGGCTTGATTGGATTCTGTTTCTTGGTATTTCCAGGGCAGTAAGGTCTTTCAGTAGAAACAGAGTTTCAGTCCCTTGAATGTTACTGTCCCAGGGCCAGACAGTGATTACTTGAGTAAGGATAACACCCCTCTCTCTACCTTAGAGGCCCAAGGGGGGGTCTCTCACAGTTTCCAGGAAGAAAAGAGCTGCTCAACTTGTACTTATATCCCCTTTCCTTCCTTAACCCCAGATCTCTGCCCTGGGCCAGACTCAGCATAAACACTAAGTGGCCCCTGAATTCCTGGCTTTTCCCAGACATCTCTCCACAAAACTATTCCTGGAGAGAGCTGTCTCTCCTGCTCCAGGCTTATCACCTCTGGCTGGTGGCCCACGAGTGTTTTAATCAGACACAAGCAAACTCCGAGTCCCTGTTTAGGGTCAGGTGGTACTCACACAACTGGTCTATTTCTGTCTTAAAAAAGAGAAAGAGAAGTTTTTGGAAAATCAGCTTTGGGCTAGACTCCTGAAAGCTTTGTTGAGTTAGTTTCACTCTATTTTCATCTGACCACCTTTCTCTCATTTTCCTAAATTAAATGGAGCACCCCCACCCTTGTGTTATAAGGTGCCCTGGATTCCTACACAGACCTATGTGGGATAATGGAGGTTCAAGCCGGTGATAACTTGAAACTTACTTGGAATGTTTTCAGTCCTGGCTTTCAGATCGTCTCTGTTCTAGTTCAAGTGTGGCATTGTTTTGTGTTTTTGTTTTGGGTTTTTTGTTTTGTTTTGTTTAGGTTTTTTTGTTTTTGTTTTTGTTTTGGACATCCATTGGTCCGTGGACATCATGTTGGCTTTGACATTCAGATACTAAGAGATGACATATCTTCATGGGAGGGCTAAAACTAGTTGATAAATTGTTATTGTGCTACCTTTCAGGGCATGATCTATAATTAAAACACACACACACACACACACACACACACACACAGAAAGGACATTAAAGAATGTGATGGATCTGATTCAACCTCTTAAAACCAAATAAATTCAAAATTAATGCCCAAAGTCTGAAGTCAAATGTACTATATTAAGTACTGTGCAAGTATTTTGCCCTTGGGGCAAAATTAGCTAATACCTAGATCTAAGAAATACCATAGCAAGCTATGTACCAAAAGCCAAGGTTTGCCTTACATTTTTATTCATCTTATTTTCATGCATATGTATAGTTTACCACTATATGCTTATAATAAGAAGAAGGGTTTATAACCAAGCCTGTTCAACACTGTTTCTGTCTTTGTATATCTGAAATTGCCTGCATGGTCATATTCAAACCAATTGAGAAGAAATGCCTCCTCTTTCCATGAGCTGTGAAGATTTATGTATTTGACTTTGAAGTCAACAACTCTGTAGCATTTAATGCCAAATCAAACGCAACATCAAATTACCTTGTATTCATTTAAGTGAATTTGCAGATTTATGGCTGACTGGTCTAGCTCCAGAGAACCAGGGGAAAGGACAATCACAGCAGATGATTGTAGGGAAGGAAAATGAAATAAATATCTGGGAACTAATTACTTGTAAGGTTAAGGTCCATTCTTGGAAAAAGTCAGGAGCAATTTATTCTGCAATCAATTTGCAAGCACCCAGAGTGTAACAAAGTGGCAGGTAACATGGATTGCTCAAAAAAAACCTTTCCCAAACAAAACTAATTTCCTTCTTTGACCAAGTGACTGATCCTATAGACTGGAAAACCCACGAGTTACAGCCCAGTTTGACCTTTGCCCCATTATCAATACTGTTTCACATGGAATGGTCATTGACAACCTTACAAAAAAATGGCATGGTAGAATAATTAATTATCAGATGGATAATGAACTAGTTGGCATAATGAACTAGTTGGCAAATGTTCTTAGGATTGGTGAGTAAAGAGCGTAAGAACAAGTTTGTGGTTATTTAGTAGTTTCCCCCCAGATTTGATATAGTTTGATTTTTTTTTTAATGAATGGTTTCGTCAAAGAACGTAAAACGTGTTCAGAGATTTGAGGCGAAGTCAGCTTTGTAGGAACATCTTTGTCAAACTCTCTGAATAGAAGATTCAGAATCCAAAATGAGTTTTAACAAATTAGAATTGTAATTTAAATTAATTGGGAAGGAATAGTTAAATGTTTAGTGCTTTAAAAAAAAATGTCCAAGGGGAAAAAGTACTAAATCCCATAAATGCAAATGCGAAAATAAAGCTGCTGTTTACATTAGTACCAACTACTTGTGTTGCTTTTTTTTTTTTTTTAAAGATTTTATTTATTTGACAGCAAGAGAGAGATCACAAGTAGGCAGAGGCAGGCAGAGAGAGAAGGGGAAGCAGGCTCCCCACTGAGGAGAGAGCCCGATACGGAGCTCCATCCCAGGACCCTGAGATCATGACCTGAGCTGAAGGTAGAGGCTTTAACCCACTGAGCCACCCAGGCGCCCCACTTACGTTGCTTCTTATGCCGTATCTCTGCCCCAGACCACACTGCCTGTTCCAAGGGAAAGATACAGGGCTCATTTGAGCCCGTTTTGTCAACATCATATATCAACAATGTCATTCGATTACGGAGAAGGTAAAGTCTTTTTATACATTCAGTGAAGGGGTGTTACCGTTAAGCTTTAGTCACTGAAAGACCATAAGTAGACAGGGCGATGAAGCTGCACCTACACCGAAGTATAGGATAGTTGATTAACTCAAGAGAAAATAAGGGATACACAATTGTTTCATAAGAATATCATTAATTCTCTGTTAAATTATCTTTTTGATCAAGGATATCACACCACAACTAGTATTTTATCTATTTTTGTTGCCAAATACATTTTTTGGCCTTCTGAATAAAAATACTGCATAGGACCTCATGGAGCTGGTATGATGAGAAAAATAATGTTCATCTCTTACATGCCAAGATGGACTTTATTTTTTATTTACTTATTTTACTATTAACATATAATGTATTATTTGCTTCAGGGGTACAGGTCTGTGAATCATCAGTCTTACATAATTCACAGCACTCACCATAGCACACACCCTCCCCAACGTCCATCACCCAGCCACCCTATTTCCCCCACCCCCACCAACCCTCATTTTGTTTCCTGAGATTAAGAGTCTCATGGTTTTTTCCCTCCCCAGTCCCATCTTGTTTCATTTTTTCCCTCCCTACCCACCACAACCCCCTGCCCTGCCTCTCAAATTCCTCATATCAGAGAGATCAGAGAGATCATATGATAATTGTCTTTCTCTGGCTGACTTATTTCTCTTAGAATAATACCCTCTAGTTCCATCCACGTTGTGGCAAATGACAGGATTTCAGGATTTTTGATGGCTGCATAGTATTCCGTTTTATGTACTATATATATATATATATATATATATATATACACACACACACACCCCAAATCTTCTTTAGTCATTCAACAAGAGGGATTTTAAATGGATAGTAACAATCATGGTTAGTATTAGCACATGTTTTCATTCTTGAGAAAGTACTGAAAATAGCTGACAGTTGCATAGTTTTACCATGTTCCACTGTCATAATTACTTTGTGTATATTGTGTGATCTTCAAAACATCCTATGAGCAAAGTACTGTTTATATTGCCATTTTCCAGGCGAGGCACCAAGAGTAACTGACATATGCCTACATTCTCAACTTCTAGTAAAACCAAGAGAATTATAATTCCCTCTAATTGTCATCAGTGTGTCTTTCCAATTATGTCATGACATATGTCCAGTCTAGCTTCATAGTTTCTATGTCTCAGCAAGATAACAAGGTTAACCTCATCAGTAACATATTACTAAATAAATGAAAAAATATGTGATGATTATTCTAAGAGTTTTTAAAAGGAAACAACATCTTTAAAATAATCAAATTAACATTCTCTAATTTTGCATAACCTCGGTAGAGAAGGTAGTCTCAGATCTATTTTCAATAAGAATTTGTTTGAAATGTTCTTCAGTAGCATTATTGAAATAAAAGAGCAAAACAGCCTAGCTAAATATTTTATTTTAAATATATAACTGATTCTGTTTCATTTCAAAAGTGTTGTTTAATTAGTAAACCACAGTAAGGACAATTATGATTTAAAACTATTCCTGGGGCTCCTGAGTGGCTCAGTCAGTTAAACACCTGCCTTCAGCTCAGATCATGATTCTGGGGTCCTGGGATCGAGCCCTGAGTCAGGCTTCTGCTCAGTGGGGAGCCTGCTTCTCCCTCTCCAGCTCCCCTTACTTATGCACATGCTCACACTTTCTCAACCTCTCTGTCAAATAAATAAATGAATGATCTTTTAAAAAATATTTCAGGGAAAATGGTTTTGCGTTATATTTAAAATACTAGCTCACAGAGTTTTCTTTTAATGCAACACCGTTTAGATTTTTAAGAACTTTTTATAATTTAAATATATTTGTAAAAATTTAACTTTCTTACTTTATAGAAGTTTGTCTATGAATCTTTTTCTAAATGAATAAAACTTTCATGCTACATTGCAAGATCTGTAATTATTTAAGAATCAAAATTAATTATAAAAGTGATGACATACTTATGTATCGTCGGTATTATGTGCAGTGGTATAGAATTATCAGTGTTAGGGGCACCTAGGTGGCTCAGTGGTTAAGTGTCTGCCTTCGGCTCAGGTCATGATCCTGGGATCCAGCCTCACATTGGGCTCCCTGCTCAGCTGGAGGCCTGCTTCTCCCTCTCTCACTCCCCTCTTGCTGTATCTCTGTCAAATAAATAAAAAATCTTTAAAATAAAATAAAATTATCAATGTTCTTTAAATGTGAATATTTTACCTTCCATAGTAATTTGCTAACGGTATCCTTATAGGTGAGTGATACATTTTAGGAGCATCTTAACATGAAATTGCTCTTGGGTTTCCTTACTCATTTTCTCATCAGGAAGTAACTCTGGGTTTGTTCATGGCTGAGGTAATTTTAAATAATGAGAAGATAGTGGACAGGAGAAATGCTTGAAGCCTTTTGTAAAGATTACTCACTGCTGTTAGAGGAAGAGATTTTTGGTCCACATCTTTTTCTTCATATTTATGTAGTTCTTATTCTTGATTTATTTCCTTGATTAATATTCCTTGACTTTTATTTCTAAGAAAATGTTTAACAGACACCTACATAATATTCAAAAAGCACCAGCTGTTTAACTCTTGATTTTGATTTCCATTAGGCGTTTATGTGAAATGGAAATCTCTGAATCATCTTTTGGAATTTACGCTCCAGGATCCAAATACTGGCAGTGATACAAAGTCATTGGCATTGCCAGCATGGTCAGTCTTGGTCTTTTTAGTATATTAGGTACAATGTAAGCAAATTAGAATTATTGGCCAGTAAAGGTTTTGTCACATACACTAAAATAATGTTATTTTCGACTTCCTCTGTTTCTACCTTGGCATTGTCTTTTGGAACCCACTTAATTTGACATATTTGGCACATTGAACCAGAACCTAGTTTGGAAAGACACAAAAACTACATTGGCAAATGATCTGCCAAGTGACCCATGAACAAAAGTGAGATTGGGTTGCCCTTTGAAATAAACCTATTTGAATTTTATTATCTCTCGAGCACCTTGTGTCTCTAATCTTGTGAAAGGTTAGCATTCCATCCATCAGAGCAAGATTAGAGTGTTGGTGTTTGCTCTTGGTGATAACTGAATGCAGCAGTTGGAGCTGGGAGGAAGGAGATTCATTACCGTCAGCAGTTCAAAAAGAAAGGGGAAAATGGGCATAAAGAGACCCACATTTACAACATCAGCCACATATTCCTAGGTCAGAGTTTTTAAAACCAAACCGAACCAAACACAAAAGACTGCTATGTTGAAGAAGGTTTGCAGAACCCTTTAAGTCTGCAAAAAAAAGAGCTGTTTTAGGACTACCCTTTACAGAAATTATCAATTTCTAATATGTAGATAGATGCCTTCTTGAAAACCATTGCTAATTGCTTTGGGGAAGATTTTATGACATACATCAGAATAAAAATAAGAATGATATCATACTACCATATAACATATGGCTAATAACAATAAACACATGTTGTAAAACATCCAATGGAGTTGAAAATAATAAGCTTGTGGTAGGAATAAAAATTTTTAAAGATTACTCAACTGAAAATCTTCTTTTTGAGTGCTTTTATGTATGACCTGTATAATCCAGGAGCTGAAATATACGTAATATGAAAGTTCCAGGGCACCTGGGTGGCTCAGTGGGTTAAAGCTTCTGCCTTTGGCTCAGGTCATGATCTCAGGGTCCTGAGATTGAGCCCTTCATCAGGGTCTTTGCTGGACAGGAAGCCTCCTTCCTCTCTCTCTTCCTACCTCTCTGCCTACTTGTGATCTCTGTCTCTGTGTCAAATAAATAAATAAAAATCTTAAAAAAAAAAAAAAGAAAAAGTTACTTGTAAGCTTAAAATATACCAGTGAATTAAAATAAGCTGCTCCTTATCTAGGATATAATTTGATTTTAACACTGTGAAGAATAAGGTGCACGTATTCCCCACTGTACAATTTCGCAAAAAATATCAGCATATTCAGTAATTGATACTTTATGATATCTTTAATAATGATTGTTTTTGTTTGTTGCATTTCAGCTGATTGATGTTATGAAAGTAAAATAGCCATTAAATAGCATGAGATTAATGAGTTCAATATTTTTTTTCTGTAGGAAGAACCTGGTAAATGACTGGCAAGGTAAAGCTACTCAATGTTAAGCAAATTTAGATCAATTTGAATTAATTCATTTGCATTTGTACCTTACATAATACTGTGGTATGTCATCTTATAAACCTATACCAGTGTATCTATTATTTATTTTCTCATCAAAGTATTTAATTACCTTTGAATTAAACATCTGTGATGCCAAGTGAGGCTGCTGTTCATCATCTCTTGACAAGTTTAAGGAATAGAATGATTCCTAACACATGACTAGGGAGGAAGTGCTCCTCTAAAGGTTAGCCAATGGGCTCAAGCGTTCGCTAAATGACAGAGATGGTTAGAAGTTATCCTAACGGCCTTTATTATTTTGGTTGTCAAATGTTTATAAAAACATTCTTATAATTACACAGTTTATCATCCCATGCTAATTATTTTCAAACCCCACCAAAAACCCTGTAGAGAAAACAGCGACTTAAATTTCATAATCATTAAAAGGACGATTTGGTGTTCTTTTTTCCTGAGTGTAGGCTGACATCTCAATAATGACAGTGGAATTTTATTGGATACTGATTGCATCAGTTTGAGAAATCCTTTCTCTGTCTAGAAGGAAATAGAAATTATCTATACTTTTAAAAGTATTCATTTGAGTACTGAAAAATATTCTTAATATCAGTGAATAATCACTAATCTTACTGGGACCTTTACATTACGGCCCAATGCTGTGTCTGAGAGACTACTTCTCTCTGTGTGTCTCTCTCTCTTTTAATTCATTAAGTCCTTCTTACTAATCAGCATGCAGTCACTAAATTTAGAGTCGAGAGAGTCAAAGTCTATCTTTTGAGTAAATTTCTAGTTTGCTTTCTGCCCTATCCAGGCTTTTTTTTTTTTATCATAATTCTTGGACTTCCCTTTATAGATTTATTAAACTAGTTTCATTCAATATTCTTATTTTTGTCTATATTTTTAAAAATTTTTATTAACATATAATGTATTATTTGCCCCAAGGGTACATGTCTGTGAATCATCAGTCTTACACATTTCATAGCACTCACCATAGCACATACCCTCCCCAGTGTCCATAACTCAGCCACCCTATCCCTCCCCCCCAACCCTGAGATTAAGAGTCTCTTATGGTTTTTTTCCCTTCCCAGTCCCATCTTATTTCATTTCCCTCCCTTCCCCCCACGAACCCCTCCCCCCCCCCGCCCTGCCTCTCAAATTCCTCATATCAGAGAGATCATATGATAATTGTCTTTCTCTGACTTATTTCACTTAGCATAATATCTTCTGGTTCCATCCACTTCATTGCAAATGGCAAGATTTGGATTTTTTGATGGTTGCATAGCATTCCATTGTATGGAATCTTCTTTACCACGTCTTGTACCACATCTTCTTTATCCATTCATCTGTTGACATCTAGGTTCTTTCCATTTGGTCTATATTTTTAAATAGGTATTCCCCCCTTCAACAAGCAGCATTTTTCTGTTTAAAAGATCTTTTTATGTTAAAATAATACCTATTTTTTTTTGTTTTTTAATGGAACATAATTTATAGTCATTGTAAAAACTTTAGAAAAGCAAGCAGTGTGCCGAGAAGACAATGGAAATTATAATGTTTTACCTATTATAAGCCATTTTTATATGTGTGTTCTTATTTTTCTCAGTGTGTATATATCTGTTTTTGTTTTTTGGTTTTTGATGTTTTTTTTTACAAAATTGGGATTGTATTGGATATATATTTGGGGATCATTTCCTTTTTTTTTTTTTTTTTAAGATTTGATTTACTTGAGAGAGAGAGTGAGAGAGAAAGAGCACAAGCAGGGCGAGTTGCAGGCAGAGGGAGAGGGAGAAGCAGATTCCTCAATGAGCAAGGGGCCTGACATGGGGCTCAATCCCAGGATCCTGGGATCATGACCTGAGCTAATGGTAGATGCTTCACAGACTGAGCCACCCTGGTGCCCCTATTTTCGGATCATTTTCTCTCTCACCATTTTCAGTCTTTATGTCTTTTACTGAAAGTAGATTTACTGTAAATCTCGTGAAGTTTATGTTTTGAGACTCTTCACTTAAATATACTACTCTTTGAGATCCTATGCCTAATTATGTATTTGTAATTTTGTATTCTATCTGTTGTAGAGGGTCCACTAAACTCTTCATAAAATCTCCAGGTACTATTCCTGAAGCCACTCTGCCTAGCTTTGCAGTCCCTGCTGCATAGCCTCTTAGCTAAGTACCTTGAAAGCTACTTAACTTTTTTGACCTCTGTTTCCCCAAATGCAGAAGTCAGATGATAATAATCACTATCTCATAGGGCTGCTGCTAAGATTAAATTAGTTAGCAGATGAGAAGTGAGTTAGTAGCTAACTCACACTTAGCATTTGTTGAATGTTAGCTGTTAAATATTTAAAAACATAATTTTATATATAACATAATATTTTATAGTGTGAATATAGCCTTCCTTCAGGATTTTTAAATTGTTTCCCTTTTCTGCTAATGTAAATAATAAGAGGAATATTTTCACACATAAATCTTTAGCCTTATCTTCAAAATTGAACTATTTCCTTTTATTAGCATTCTTTTCTACTGAGGCATCTGCATTTCACTTTTTCTTTAAAAAAAAAATAATTAAATAAATTGGGGCTCCTGGTGGCTCAGTGCGTTAAGCCTCTAACTCTTGATTTTGGCTCAGGTCATAATCTCAGGGTGGCGGGATCAAGCCCTGCTCCGGGCTCCACACTCGGCATGGAATCTGCATCAGATTTTCTCTCTCCCTCTCCATCCTACCCTCCTTGGGTATGTGCGTGCTCTCTCTCCAAAAATAAATGAATACATAAATAAATAAATACTTAAGTAATAGATATCACAAAAGATTTTTCTCGTACAAAGTATAGGTAAAGACAACTCAAAAAGCAAAGGTGGCATATAGCAGAATATATTAATACAATATTATTCCGTTTGGTTTTTTTAAAGCTCATATTTGGTACTGGCTTTCTCTTTCATTTTAATTTAGACATCTCTTGAGCATAGTAAACTCATTATTCTAGGACTTCTCATATCTTTTCAGCACTGAAGGTTTTTCCTGGACCCAAAAGGATGTAACTTAACAATTCAACATTAAATGTGGCTACGATACTTTCATTACGAATTTTATATTTAATTGTGCTTTCACAACTCAGCATTTCCCAGTACACTTCACGTCATCCTTCTGCGTTACGTACTTCAATCTGCATTATGCACTTACACCCTAGTTACTCTAGTAGGCATACCCTTTCCCTTGGCTTTTCAATTAGCCCCGGTGTTATCAGACCCTATCCCTTTCTCTTCCCAGGCTGCACCCTTCCTTGCTCATCATGGGGTAAGCTCACTGTCCTGTTATCAAACCAGAGGGTGCCTAGGGAGGGAGAGTTAGGTGCTGGAAAAGGAGAAAGACATAAAGGGAAAAGGCGAAGGGACTAGCACACTCTTATCTCCCAAGACCACAATGAGTGCACCTCACATACTTTCCACACTTTGGCCAATGCTGTGCTTTCTTCCGGAAACCAGAACATGGGTGGTCCACTGGGAGAAAAGGGAGCCTAAGTGAAGAAAGGGAAGAAGAGAACCGGTGCTGATATGTAATGGAACTCCTCCTTCCCTCATCTTTCCTCCTTCCCTGTCCTTATATCCACTGCCAGGCATTGACTAAAAGGAAGGAACAGGAGAATAGAGAAGAGCTGCACATTGAGATCACTCGCGAGCTTGAGGATACACTGACATGTGCATCCCACTCCCAGAGAGGATGATTCCATTAGTCTGGAAAGCAACCAGGCCACCAGGATTCTTTGAAGTGATTTTAATGGGCAACCAAGGGTGAGAACCACCCATTATAATTCTCTGAAAAACAGAACTCAATTTCATTGGGCTGTTCTTCCTTTCCTTAAGCACGTACATAATCTCTTGGTGCGATAATGCCATGTCCTTATCACTGACTTTTCACCTACAGATTAGCTTTGGCCCCCACTCCCCGGAGCCCACCCCTGTGTTTTGGTAGTGCAGATTTGTTTCTACCCCTGGCACAAGTAAGTGGGCGAAGAAGTAAGGGGAGCTTGACAAAGAACTGGGTTTGTGAACGGAAAAATATACGAACCAAATTTGGAAACGTAAACAAAACAAAACCCTTGCTGTTTTTTCAGTTAAGGCAAACAAGAAGTTGGAAATGATTTTATTTACTTATTTATTTATTTAAAGATTTTCTTTATTTATTTATTTGACAGAGGGAGAGAGAGAGCACAAGTAGGCAGAGAGGCAGGCAGAGAGAGGAGGGGAAGCAGGCTCTCCGCTGAGCAGAGAGCCTGATGCGGGGCTCGATCCCAGGACCCCGAGATGATGACCTGAGCTGAAGGCAGAGGATTTAACCCACTGAGCCACCCAGGCGCCCCTGGAAATGATTTTAAAATCCATAATTGGCAGCCTAACGGATTAAATGCACTGTGTGTCACGTCCTCCCTGAAAGAAAAATGGGTTGTGGGCAAGGCCTGAAGGCGTTGTTTGCAGGCCCAGACGAAGGAGCTGTACAATGATGAAAGTGAACTTGGGAAGCATCTCAGCTTTTAATTTCATACGCATTGCTTAGGATGAGCTGGAAACACCATCTGTAGGCTCAAAACAGTTGTTTGCTTTTGGTAGCAACCGTCAGCAGATTTCAAATTTAATTCATGATTCCCAGAATTAATAGATTATCTATACCACCTTGTGAACATAAATGGCCTAATCAGTCTTTTCTCACTTTAAACGATATCTTCTGGAGAAATAACCTACCAAGAAATAAAACATTTATCAATCTAATGTGTAAAGGATCACTAAGTATAGGGGAAAAAAAAAAAAAGTTTAACCTTGGGAAATGTGCGTGCAAGCCAACAATTTCTGTAAACTGCCTTATTGCTTCAAATTTCCCAATATCAACGAAATACATAGGGGCTGCTTTCCAGGGAACTTTCCTTTTTGAAACTGAATTACACCCCTGAATCTGAAAAGTCTCCTGGAATTTATTCTCTTCAGGTGACTTAATTTAATTATAGTAAATGGAAGGACTTTGCAGGGTATTGATTATTTTTAACAAACACTCATGATGCCTTTCATTAAAATTTTCTTAATGGAAAAGTCTGGTTGATTAGATTAGAGGCATTGGAAAAATATAAAGTGGTGATGTCCGATTGACCTGAATAATGCATTTAAAAAGGCATTGTTATGTCCTTGGTTTTCTTGATTGGTTAGGAGCATTTCTCTAGGCCCCTTATGATTTCACTTATTTAAGATCTAATTTCTAAGAGTTTCCAACACACAATGGGAGTAATATAATAAAAATAACCTTTGGATTAGCATAGCAAGCAATTTTTGAATTATGTATTATATTTTTGATAGCAGATTTGTTATTTTCTGAAAATAATTCTTCTGGATTTATGGTGAGCATTGTATTTTGTTATAGGGCCTTGTAAAATGTTAAAAGATAGTTTAAATTTCCATTTTTATTAATTACCATAAAGAGAAAGTTAAAAAGGAAGATTATGAAATTTTCGTTATAATTTTATTGGTATTATTTTTTTTCTTTTTCTTTTTCATTTTATACTGTCTATTTTATATGCCAGGTTTACTGTGGGATTTTCTCCTCATGAAAATGTCCAAGGGCTCATTAAACTACAACATTAGAAAAATTTAGGGGTGTCTACTTTAAAATCACTGAAGTCACCTAAATCCTCTAAATCATTAAAGTGATTTAAGAATTTACTTTTGGATTTTAGTTACCTTGCAAGAGAATATAAAGAGATGAATGGGCTACAGGATTGTCAAAGCAAATTTTAACATATAAGATAAAAATAATGGATGAATTGTTGAACACTATGTCTGAAACTAGTGATGTCCTATGTATTGCCTAATTGAATTTAAATTAAAAAAATAATGGAGAAAAGGAACTTTTATTCTATTACTTAGAGATAACAGACTAATAATTAAATTGTCTTCCTACCTACAAGAAATTAAAGGCATAATACATTTTGTTGCGTTAATTTATCTCCAAACATTTTACTTACGATTTTGACCCTTTATGCCAGGGATTGGCAAAATTTTTCTGTAAAGTCACGGTTATTAAATATTTGGGGTATTTTGAACCACATAAAGTCTCTGTTGCTAATTCTTCTTTGTTAACATTGGCATTTTACTTGATTTTATTCAAACATTTAAATGTGCCGGTGAATGTGTTCTTGGATACATACACTTGTGGATAATGTGCACATATGATAAAATTATATATATATAATTTATAGCAATAGAAATAATATAGCAATAGAAATTTATAGCAATAGAAATAAAGCAAATAGAAATAATGAAGATATTATGTTACCATATTGATTGCATTTTAAAATAGTTTGTGATAGGGATGGGGAGCTCTTACTTTTCTGATGGAAATTTGATTAAATAATCTCTCCAACAGGAAAGATGTAGAGTACTATTATTAGAATCACTTTGAAATTATATAGCCTATTAATTCCTGGGATGACTTGACTGAATAAATCATAAAGTTTATTATAATATAATAAATTTAATCTATAGAAACATACATATACAGACATAGCAAGAGAAAGTATGAATTAAGAGATAAACAAGTCATAAATAATAAAAGAATTTTTGCTTACAGCAACATTGTCTCATAATAGGCTCTCTCTTTTTTAATAAATTGCTATTGTGAAAATAATTTGATATAATTTCAACCTCATAATTTTTAAAAATGTACACTAAGACATTTCTTAAAAAAAAACACAACTGATATTTAGGAAAACTGCTAAGACAATATAATAGGATATCTATTATAGATTCAAAAGCAGCTTGGGAGTTCATTCAAACACAGTATTCAGGGCATTGTTTAGGTGAAGTATGCACATGAACTTGAATGCAGTCAGCTTGATGAGATCACAGACTATGAGGTCAAGGCCCAGCAGGGTCAAGAGCAGGAGAGGCAGTAATGAAGCCAAGCAAAGCACGGCTTGGGACAGAGCTGTGTGAGAGGAAGTGAGCATCTGGTAAGGCAGTCTTGATAACGAATGTATTTTTGGACAAGGGCTATGAGGTCTTCTAGGTATAGATGCACAGGAACTTGGAGAGAGAATATGGGAGAATATGAATGTTTATGTCTGTATTACTGTACAAGAGTACAGTAATTGGAGGATGCCAGGGTGCCATCTCTACAATGTCCTGCTCTACAATGGGCTGTACCCTCTCTCTCCCTCTAAGCTGGGCCCATGTTATCATTATCTAAGAAGCGCCCAGACCAGATAGAGTCAAGATGCATTTCACTAGACACTCGTTCCTCCATCTATTTATTCACTCACTAGTCCCCACTTTTTTTTTTTTTTTAAAGATTTTATTTATTTGACACAGAGAGAGAGATCACAAGTAGGCAGAGAGGCAAGCAGAGAGAGAGGAGGAAGCAGGCTCCCTGCTGAGCAGAGAGCCGATGTTGGGGACCCTGGGGCTTGATCCCAGGACCCTGAGATCATGACCTGAGCCAAAGGCAGAGGCTTTAACTCACTGAGCCACCCAGGTGCCCCAAAACACATATATTTAATTATCTTCTTAAGCTTGGCTTAAGACCAAATAAATACAATTGTTAATCATTGCCTGATTGGGCAAACCTTTTGCCGTTTCAGTGGACTCCAGATGCCTTGAGAGCCTCTTATCTGCCTTTCCCCTCTTGTCGGCACCTCCCTTCCACCCTGTGTGCACCTTACATCTTGATCCATTCATTTGGAGGCTTCATTTGAAGCCTTTCTTGGATGTCCTCAGGGCAACTTTTGGCTCCTCTGAGTTGATTTTTGCCCCTTAAGAGGTCTCTGCAAGGGATCAGGCATCATGCAGACTTTCTTGTTTGCCTTTGGAACAGTGGTGGTTTTTATCTACAAGATTGTTCCCCCACTTGAAGCATTCTGCCCCGCAGCAAACAGCTGTCTGCATCCAGATCTCCCTTCTAGATGAATAAAATCCTTCCAGAGGCTAATGCTGCCTGGAAAAAGTGCTTTTGTGCATCTATGAAGCATAACAGAGCCCTAAGCAACAACCTTTGATGTATATTTTGTGAATGGGGAAGAGAAAAAAAAAAACCAAAAACATTTTTTCCTGCCAAACTGTCTCTTGCAGATGAAAATTTTTGTTGACTGAAGGCTTTACCCAATGTGCGGTTTGCCCTCACCGATTAAACGAAGGTTGGATTGAGATCATTTTTCCCTACATTGCTCTTCAATTTCATTTTCTGTGCTGTGTGGGCATAATACTTCATCAGCAAAGTGGATCTGATAACTGTCTTCCCAATCTCCATCTTGCTTGGTTTGCTGAGAAACAATTTTCATCCAAGCATAAAATACTTTGTTCAAAGAGTCAACCTTCAAGAGGTGGAAGTCTAAGTCTATATATAGGTAGGCTAAAAATGAAATGAGGGTACTTATTTTTGGAGGACATTAGTTTTGCCTCAGTACCTTGGATCCCCATCTTTCATAAGATCTAAGATCAATGTACCTTAAGGTAGCAACATTCGTCATAATCGCCTGATACATTAGCATCTTTCAATACCAAATATTAACTTTGACTCTGAGATCACTAAACCATATAATGATTTTGAACAAGGAATAATAACTTGACTTTTGAGGACCAGTGAAGCTAATAGCAAACTTTGGAGACAATGACATACCCTTAGACAGAATTTAAGCTTAGAATCTAATGAAAGGTTTCTTGAGCCCTATTTACTGAAAGATGAGAATTTGGTTTCATTATTCAATTATGAATACGAATTTAGGCATACAGAAGCAAACCACAAGACACAAGAAGTGAGCAGGCTGTTTTCCACCATTCAGCCTCAAAGCAGGCATAAGTCCAATATTTCATGTTCCCTGTATCAGGGGGGGAAGAGCCTAAGGAATGTCACTTTCAGTAAAAGCAAAAAAATAAAAATTTCATCCTCATAGAGAAGCATTTATACCTCCAGCCTTTGCAGAGCAATGAGAGTGAGAAGATTTTTTTACTTTTTTTTAAGCTCTTTGAAAATCCAGACCACACTATTGATTACTAACTATTCATTGCTGAAGGCAGTACTCTGTATTCAATAAATTAAGCTTTAATTCCTGAGTCCAACAAAATAATTGACCTCAAAAAGAAGATAAATGAATAGGCTGTCCTGAGCTCATGATTAGAATCCACTTTCCAGTCTCATTATATTAGTATTTTTCAATTCAGTGATTTTTCCATTCTTCTCTAGTTTCGTTCACAATCTATAACACCTTTCAACCCTGGTCCTCTATCGACAAGGCCAAGCTATTTCCATACTTGGTTTCATGAATGAAAGATTTTAATATGGTATTTTTATACTTTAGTATTAATATTGATCATTTAATATCATTTCCATTTTAGGACAGACTAATATTTCTGAAAAATTATGAAATGTTCTTGATTGCATAAAATCATATATAACAGAGACATATAGCATACAGAAATACTTTGATTAATTGATCCTTTGAAAATTTTGAAAACTTTATTTGCATCAACGCTGATTTTCCTTATGGTTTCCTTGAAGGTTGGGGAGGTTTAATAATGTTTATCCTGGTTTCACATTGAGGAAAAATTTAAGATAATAAGTATTGGGTGGCTTGTATAAGATCACACACGGTTTATAAACCATGACCTAGGAAATCCCTTACTTTTTGCTGCCGCAGTAGCAACAGAATTTCTATATTTAGGAAAGTGTATTCTTTCATAGTAAAAAGGTAAACACATGTATAGAGTCCTTTTTAAGATTTGATTCTTTTGTTTCATTTGAAAACAACTATAAAATAATCATTATTGTTAACAGGAACCATCTAATGGTCAGAGCAGTGGGTCAATGTTCTGTTTTTCAGAATTGAAATGGCTAACTCAAGGTCTTCTAAAAAATTAGAAATGACATGTTAACTTCCAAGGAATCTGTAGAGAGATTCATGGCTTCTTTCATTATGTCTCAGGAGAAAACCCCCCAGGGTTCCAGAAAAAAATGAAATTATGTGTTTGTTTGCTTGTTTTTGTTTGAATTCCTACTGGGATTCCTAGAGGCGTTCCTGGGCTTGCTTTGCCCTTGGCATTAGTCGAGAGGGGACTTGGTTATCAGAGAACAAAGAGAACTATGAGAGGTCAAACGGGATCCCGCTGATTTGGGGAATTTCAATTTATAAACTCAGATGCATTATCTCCTTTTAGCCTCTTCTCCACCCCAAGTCACATTCTCCGAATGGAATAAGACTTACTCTCCCAGGGTTCATTCGTCCAAATGGATAGTCATCCTTACATACATGAAGAATGTCTTAGAGGTTAGCAGTACCCAGTGACATTAATTTCTAATTTCTTGCATCCTGTAAGTGAGTCCACTAACATTCAAGTTCTACAGGATAGCAGAGTTCATTTCTTGGTGTACTCTTTTTCAGTTAGAATTTCTTGGGCAGAAAGCCCAATTGCCTCTATTTTATTCAAATTTTATAAAATGATACTTTATATTTATAATGATAATGCAAAGTACTTCATAACTTTCTGATTCATTATGGCAAACTAAATTATGTTCATTAGAGCTTTGGTATTAAGTGAATTTAATTGCATTATGAATCTCTGAACACTGATAATTGATTGCTATATATAGCAACTACAAAGAGTCCAAAATATTGCACTAATTTAAATATCCCATTTATGAACTAGTCCAAATAACAGCAATTTAATTGAATTTGGTGTTAGAGCAGAAAAGTTTTTATCAGTATGCATTTGTTATTATTGTTAATGACAGTACTTTGCAACATATTTTGATTTGAGTTTATATCAAACTAAGATTTCCTAAAATTTAACAATAAGTGAAAAAAGAATCCCTCTACTTTGGAGGAGTAGTAAATGTTATACTCCTAATGTTAACAGATGTTCTTTCAAGTGGAAATCACTTCTGTTTTCTTTGACTCATAGGAGATCATAGATACAGGGCAAGTCTTATATAAAATATTGTCACTGGTTCATTGATACCTTAACCACAGGATATATATTTGTGTGAAAAGGACCTTTAGAAACTGTTGTTTCTACGTTAAGTAGATGCATTGGACATTCCAGATCTTACCAACTTATAACTGTTTTCTTTTCTTCACAGAATTTTTCCGAGAGCTCCTAGAGAATGCAGAAAAGTCACTGAATGATATGTTTGTACGAACCTACGGAATGCTATACATGCAGAATTCAGAAGTGTTCCAGGACCTTTTCACGGAGCTGAAAAGATATTATACCGGGGGCAATGTAAATCTGGAGGAGATGCTCAATGACTTCTGGGCTCGGCTCCTCGAGCGGATGTTCCAGCTCATAAACCCACAGTATCACTTCAGCGAGGACTACTTGGAATGTGTGAGCAAATATACAGACCAGCTGAAGCCATTTGGAGATGTACCCCGGAAACTGAAGATTCAGGTCACCCGCGCCTTCATTGCTGCCCGGACTTTTGTCCAGGGGCTAACTGTGGGCAGAGAAGTTGCAAACCGAGTTTCCAAGGTAATTGAAAATCTGCTGTCTTTCTAATTGGTCTTCCTCTTTTGTTCTGTTTTTAAAACAACCTTAAAAAAAAAAAAATCCAAGGTGAAATTTCTCCCTTACAGCAGTCCTTGTTCTTAGAGAAATCAGAGAAATGTCAAGGTTTAATTCTGTTTGGTTTTTTTTTTTTCTTGCTTTGTGTGAAGAGAAGACAAGATTTCAGTTGATTCCATGTTTGGAACATAATGTCAATATTTATCAGTGATATAGCAGAGAAGCTTTTATCGGGAATGGTGCGGAAACAGGTGTCTTGTAACCGTGACCACTTGGCACTTTTGATCAGAGTTTTCAGAATGATAAATAGTCATGAAACAGTCCATCCGGAGGTTATAGTCCTCAAGGAACTCACAAGGCAATAGTCTTCATGAGGCCTGCAAGTGGAGGCAAGTTGCTGTTTGGAACAGCAGCTCCTGACATTTCTTCTTTATCACTCTTGTGAAAGTGGCCAAATTCCTTCGTAGTGGAGGAAGATCCCTTTCCTAACACCTGTAGAACTGGATTAGGGAGGAATAACGAATACAAAGGACAGATTCTGGCAGAGAATTCCTTTTGTTACCCGTTAACTTTGTAATTCAATGCCATGTATCACATTGGGCTTAGAAGCAAGATAAATCACTAATACCCATCATGCCTTTCCTTGAGGATGTAGCTAAACCTTTAATGCAAGGGGTCTTTCTCAACTGTTTTCTTTAAACATTGACTATTTCCTGTGTATAGGGTATTTTCCTTTGTTTAAATTCTTCCTTGACACTCAACTGTTCTTACGAGATCAGCTTGCCCATTTATGAGGTCACCCCAGCAAATCAACTGAAAGATGATTACTCTAAGAGGTAAAGTAAAAACAGTACTAGTAACAGGAATCTAGTATTAGGTCACCTAAAAAGGTCATATTTGTACAAAGATTAACGCCCAAAACTACTTTCTGATTACAGGGCTATGGCAAAGAGCCACATACTTCTCATAACTACTGGTCCCATGCTACCATGTTTCTTTTTTCTCCACTTTGATGTCCTCAGTATTTACATCTTGCATAAAGACTGCGTATACCCTTAAAAAATGTTTCTCCGTGGCAGTATTTATAAATTTCACAGCAATCCATTTTTAAATTACCTGTTCCTACCGAGTTGATGAGAGCATATGGAAAGACTATTTTTAAGAAGACTCTAAAAGCAATACTCATATGGGACTTAATACTATAAAGGGCATATGATTCTGATGTAAAAAACAATAGGTTTTTTTTTCAATTGAAAAATCAACAATATTCTAGCTATAAAGGAACTAGAGCTCCAAAAGTAAATTAATAAGAAATTAGCCAGGTGGAATAGCAAGAGGAAATATCACCTGGAAAAGTCTAAAATATAGATAAGGGAATGCCTGGGTGGCTCAGTTGGTTAAGTGACTGCCTTCAGCTCAGGTCATGATCCCAGGATCCTGGGATCGAGTCCCACATCGGGCTCCTTGCTCAGCAGGGAGCCTGCTTCTGCCTCTGTCTCTGCCTGCCACTCTGCCTGCTTGTGCGCTCTCTCTCTCTGACAAATAAATAAATAAAATATTTTTAAAAAATAATAAAATATAGATAAGTACAAGAAATAAATATATATCCCATATATTCTTGAACAGATAGCTTTTTTGTTAAAAAAATAAAAAATAAATAAAAAATAAAGATAACTTTAGTTACAGGGACTTCAAATTGAAGTCTTTGGTTTTGTTGAAGAACGAAACAGACAACCAGCTTTTTAACACAACACAAGGTAAGAAATTCAAAGCATGGACCAATGTATGCAATACAGCATCCTTGATTGTTTACTTGGATTCTGGCTAAGTGTGAATAATGTTTAGATGCAAATATTTTGGCCTGAAGATGTTCTGGTTTGATAAGAGAGTGTTTTCTAACAAAGTATCTAAAAAACCTCAGGGGAGGCTGCTACCAATTCTCAGAAGGTCGCCTTAGTAATTGCCCACAGATGCCCCCTACCCTTTTATCATTCACTGACTATCTCAGTCTGAGATCTTGGTAGATGAAAATCTAATCTACTAGTCTTTTTCACCTGGAGGTTGATATCATGGAGCAACCATGAGTAGAGTATGACTTTTCATTTTTTTTCCCCCCGACATGATGAGAAGGCATACTGAGCTCATGCTTCTCCTGATCCTTGCATGGTCAACATCCATTGGCTGAGCAGCTGCTATGGGTTTGTGATGTGTTTATGGTCATGTAACCATGGAATGTTGACTGTTCTGTGAAGATATTGGCTTGTCTGGTCTGAATTTCATGAGCCCGAATCTACGCAAAGCATAAATCCTGTGCTGACATCTGGGCACCACCTTCTAGTAGAAAGAGAGAGAGAAAGAGAGATACTGATAGAGATACATGGTTTAAAATAGCTTATTAATATCATTCATCAGTTTAAAAGAAGCTGAAGCATCTTTTTTTCTAAAATACTTTATGGGGACGCCTGGGTGGCTCATTCAGTTAAGCATCTGCCTTTGGCTTAGGTCATGATCTCAGGGTCCTGGAATCGAGTCCCACATCAGGCTCCCTGCTCCATGGAGAGCCTGCTTCTCCCTCTCCTGTTCCCTCTGCTTGTGCTCTCTCTCTCTCTCTCTCTCTCTCTCTCTGTCAGATAAGTAAATAAAATCTTTGGAAAAAAATAAATAAATTATGACTCAAGGATTTAAGCATTTTTACCAATGAACTTTCTCTCCTAATGATTACTAGATCATCTGTAGCCGAGTAAACCAGAATAGATTTACTAGGATTATTGGTGTGCTGATAATTTTCAGCACTCAAAGTATTTTTTTTGTAATAATAAAAAATTACAGGGCTAAATATATTAAAAGGAGATGCTATTAAGTGCTGTGAAATGTGTAAGCCCGAAGATTCACAGACATGTACCCTGGGGCAAATAATACATTATATGTTAATAAAAATTAAAAAAAAAAAAAAAAAAAGGAGATGCAAGAATGGTGTTGGAGATATAAGCCCTTCATAAATCTGAAACCTCCCTGTGGTCCATTTTTTGAGTGATTTAGAGTTGGTGAAATGATTGCAGAAGAGGGAAGGAATTCAAGGCAGAATTCCCAAATGGAGATCAACAAACTATGTTATCTCCTGCATCTTGGTTTGGAGAATACTTTTTTTTTCTTTCAGTTTCTCTTTTCTCTTTCAGTGGCTTCTTAAATCTTGGGGAAGATGTCATTAATAGCTTCTAATTAATTGTTTTGACTGGAAAATTTATCTCTTTGGCAAAACACAGCCATTTGACACAAATGTTTTGACACGATATCACAGGGAATTTTCTTACCAGAAAAATGGAGGAGTACTTTGTAGGTATCAACACAATTATTTTTTAAATTTATCCTTGCCACCTTATAGATAAAAGCCTTGTCTTCTTCTGGCACTGAATGGAGCTAGTTAATTTAAGTAACTGTTGACTAGAGATCTGGTTCTTAGAAGTGTTAAATGATTCTGGAATGAGTATCTGTGGTCAGTTAGCCGGGATTCAATTTCTCTCTGGATGACTATTTTTTCTGAGTGCCAAGTGTCGACAAAATAGGGAGATTTGGTAACTTGAATACTTTATCAGTAGACATATGAATGGACATGCTCACTTTGGATAGCAATTAGAAAATACTCGTACCACTGAAAAAGCGTGTATCCCAAAACTGCAGTTCTACCCCTGGAATGGACCAGACAGGCGTGTGTGTGTACAGGTAGATCTGTAAATGAATGTTAACAGCAGCACTGTTTGCCATAACATGAAAAGTAAAAAGATCACAAACGTCCCATCTGCGTACATCAGAATTCCTTTACACCATGAAATCCTGTGGGGCATTGAAAATAAATGAACTATAGCCACACTCGTGGATGAATCACAGAAACCTCATTTTGAGAGAAGAAAATCACCAAAGCATACAATATATATAAAGTTCAAATAATGTACAATGAAGCAATGCAGTATTTAGGAATAAAATATATGTGAGGAAAATTTTTTAAACTGTAAACACAAACATCAGATGGTCATTATTACCTTTTAGGGTTAAGTTTGGAGGTTTTATAAAGGAAGGATGTACAGAGGTTTCTAAGGTTATTGAAAACATATTGTCTTAAGCTCTAGGCTATGTGTGGGTGGAGAGTGGATTTAAAATCATTTTAATGAAAAAGATTCAAGTGGGGAAAGACTTTACCATTTTTCCTCTCTGATTCTCTTCATTTGCTTAGATATGATCAAGTCCCGAGCTACCCTCATTAGTTTATCAGATTTACTGCTGTTTGTGACTTGTGAACCATTGACTTTCCATGCCCCATATTGTGCTGAATAATACCAGGTAGGCATGGAAGGCAAAGCCCTTAAAGGAAGATAAAAGCTAATTTTGATAATGTTGTAGCCTGGAGAAAAAGAATCTAGAGCATTCTTTAGCATTGTCCCTTTATTAAAACACCACTCTCATGCCCTTATCTATATACCCATTCCTGACTGGAAACCTAGATGGCAGCTTGTCAGACACTGTGAAGCACACAGACGCCTGCACAAAGAGGTGTTAACTGGTTGTGTACTTAGACCAAGCTTCAACTATTTATCATGAAGGCAAATGTAGAAATGACTCTCATGTCTTCACTCTTCACTCTTCATGACTTCTCATGTCTTGATGCCATTTAAACAAAGACATGACTTTCCATTCTTCTGCTTTAATAAAAGTGACTTCTATGAGTAAACACTGCAAATTATGTCGATACAACTATATCAACTATGCAAGTCATTTCAATGATTCATTCCAGACTGTTGGGTAGATGGTAGAGCTGAGATCAGAGAACTCACACTATTGTCAAAGACTGTCATGGATCTTTTTTTCTGCCTGTTTGTCTGTGTATCTATCTGTCCACCTATCCATCCATCCATCTACCTAAAATCCTTCTTTCTTATGGGTCATGATTTTGAAAAAAGTCTGGCTTTTAGTCTTTAGGAAGACTAGAATATTTTCATCAGTAGACACCTGCCATGTCTGACACAAACTGTTCTTTCTGCGTGAGGAGCCTCTTAGCTGGTTCATCCACCTGAGTAAACAGCTTTGCATTAACAATGCGATGCCTAGAAAGCAATAAACAGAGAGTCAATTTTCAATAAATGCAGTTGATGGACTATAACGCTGAGAAAATTTATCGTCAAATTTGATGAAATGAAGGCTATGAAATACATCCGTTGAGAGCATTCTCTGATCACAATGGAAAACCATTCTGAAGAATTTACCACGGATATAATTTACCAGAGAAATGGTATCCTATTTAGCTGTTTGCTTTTGGGAAAGAATTTAAGATATAAAGTAAGACCACCTGTTGTAGCTATCTCTTGACTCATTTGTCTTGTGCCTTTTATGGTGATCTTCTAATTGGAGTTAACTTCTGTGGAGTCATCCAAAAATGAAAAGGACCACAGAAAAGTCTTAGGTGAATGAAACCTTTTTATAGTTCTTCTGTGGTTAGTGTATTTTCTTCTGTAATTGATGATTATTCAATGTAGGTTACTTCAGTAATTTACAGTGTTAGGAAGAATAGGTAAGGCTTTTGAAATTTATCAATAATGCTTCTATGTTTACAACTTTTAAGTCAGCATAAATAATACATGCTTGCTGATTTTATGATGGTGGTGTGGAGATTATATTTAGAAAGTACTTTGGAGTTGATAAATAAATAATTTCATGATAAAAAATAGTTATACTAATGTGAATAGCCATTACAATGAAAACAGCTTATTAATATCATTCATTGAAAATATATGACTATACCTATACCTATACCTATACCTCATGGTGTAGGTGCTTTGATTAGCTCTGAAAATCACAATAATATAAGAAAGTCCTGGTATCAGAAGAAGAAATAAAAAAACATTTAAAGAAATAAAAACATTTCCCCTCAAGAACAGTATGCCAGATACTATAGATGGGTTTAGATAATTAAGAGAGATGGTACCATTTTAATTAAAACACTTTAGCACTACCCAAAGCAATCTACACATTTAATGTAATCCCTATCAAAATGCCACCAGCATTTTTCACAGAGCTAGAAAAAATTATCCTAAAATTTGTATGGAACCACAAAAGATCCCAAATAGCCAACTCTTGAAAAAGAAAAACAAAGCTGGAGGTATTACAATTCTGGACTTCAAGCTGTATTACAAAGCCGTAGTCATCAGGACAGTATGGTACTGACACAAAAACAGACACATAGATCAATGGAACAGAATAGAAAACGCAGAAATAGACCCACAACTATATGGCCAACTGATTTTCAACAAAGCAGGAAAGAATAGCCAGTGGGAAAAAAGACTGTCTCTTCAACAAATGGTATTGGGAAAACGGGACAGCTACATGCAAAAAAAATGAAACTTGGACCACTCTGTTACACCATACACAAAAATAAATTCAAAATAGATGAAAGACCTAAATATAAGGTAGGAAATTATTAAAATTAGAAGGACACAGGCAACAACCTCTTTGAACTTGGTGGTAGCAACTTCTTACTAGACATACCTCCAGAGGCAAGGGAAAGAACAGCAAAAAATGAATCTTGGGACTTCGTCAGGATAAAAAGCTTTTGCACAGAGAAGGAAATAGTCAACAAAACTAAAGGCAACCTAAGGAATGGGAGAAGATATTTGCAAATGACATTCTGATAAATGATTAGTATCCTAGATCTATAAAGAACCTATCAAACTCCTGGGTGGTTCAGTCAGTTCAGTGTCTGACTCTTGATTTTGGATCAGGTCATGATCTCAGGGTGGTGGGATCCAGCTCCATGTTGGGCTCCATGCTCAGCATGAAGTTTGCTTGGGATTCTCTCCCTCTCCTTCTGGTCTTCTTATCCCTGCTTGCTCACTTGCTCACTCTCTCTCAAAAATGGAAGAAAAAGGAAGGAAGGAAGGAAGGAAGGAAGGAAGGAAGGAAGGAAGGAAGGAAGGAAGGAAGGAAGGAAGGAAAGAAAGAAAGAAAGAAAGAAAGAAAGAAAGAAAGAAAGAAAGAAAGAAAGAAAGAAAGAAAGAAAGAAAGAGAAGAAAGAGAGAGAGAGAGACGGAGGGAGGGAGGGAGGAAGGAAGGAAGGAAGGAAGGAAGGAAGGAAGGAAGGAAGGAAGGGAGTCAAACCCAACACCCAAAAAAATAAATAATCCAGTTAAGAAATGGGCAGAAGACATGAATAGACATCTTTCCAAAGAAGACATACAGATGGCTAACAAACACATGAAAAGAGGCTTAACAACACTCATCATCAGAGAAATACAAATTGAAACCACAGTGAGATAGGATGGGTAAAATTAATAACACAGGAAACCACAGATGTTGGCAAAGATGTGGAGAAAACGGAACCCTCTTACACTATTGGCGGGAATGCACACTGGTGCAGCCACTCTGGAAAATAGTATGGAGGTTCCTCAAAAAGTTAAAAATAGAGGGGCACCTGGGTAGCCCAGTCAGTTGAGTGTCCCACTTGGTTTCAGCTGAGGTCATAATCTCAAGGTCATGAGATTGAGCCTGCTGTTGGGTTCTGGGCTCAGCACAAAGTTGGCTTGGGTCTCAATCTCTCTCTCTCTCCTTCTCCCTCTACCTTCCCCCAAAATAAATAAGTAAATCTTAAAAAAAAAAAAAGTTAAAACTATAACTTCCCTGCAACCATAATTGTACTACCAATTATTTACCCAAAGAATACAAAAATAGTGATTCAAAGGAGCACATGCACCCCAATGTTTATAGCAGGATTATCAACAACAGTCAAACTATGGTAACAACCCAAATGTCCATCAACTGATGAATAGACAAAGAAGAAGTGGTATATTTATGCAATGGAATATTACTCAGCCATCAAAAAATTAAATCTTGCCATTTGCAACAATGTGGATGGAGCTACAGCATATGACGCTAAGCAGAGTAAGTTGGTCAGGGAAAGACAAATAGCATAAAATTTCACTCATGTGGAATTTAAGAAACAAAACAGATGAACATAGCAGAAGAGAAAAAAAGAGGAAGGCAAACCATAAGAGTCTTAAATATAGAGAACAAACTGAGGGTTGCAGGAGGGGAGGTGGGTGGCGGGATAGGCAAAATGGTGGTGGACATTAAGGAGGACACTTACTGTGATGAGCACTGAGTGTTGTATGTAAGTGATGAATCACTAAATTCTACTCCTGAAACCAATTTTACATAACATATTCACTAACTAGAATTTAAATAAAAACTTAAAAAAAAACTGGTTATTTTGATTAAAATTGTCAAAATTTCTCATTAATTCTAAGTTCTCTTGCAAAATATATAGCTTAGGTGTATGAATTTGAAAAATGGTTGAGCTAAGAAAAGGGTAGAAATTGAAGAAAATGAAACCACTTATTTCCAATGCATTAAAAGCTACTTTGTGGGGTGCCAAGGTGGTTCAGGCAGTGGTTAAGCATCTGACTGTTGGTTTCAGCTCAGGTCATGATCTCAGTGTCCTGGGATCGAGCCCCAAACTGGGCTCCGCACTCAGCAAGAGTCTGCTTGATATTCTCTCTCTCCTTTTCCCTCTGCCTTTCCTGCCACTCCCTCTCTCTCTCGCTCTCTCTCTCTGTCTCTAAAATAAGTAAATCTTAAAAAAAAAAAAAACTTTGTGTATTCTTTTTGTTCTTTTTGTAGCTTGTGTCTCCTTCTAATACCTATGCCTCAGGCTATTTTATTTAAAAATTATACTATATATTGGAATTCCATTAAAATGAGCACCTTTCTCCCTGTTGCACTTGATTATGAATTTTTATTCATATCGAAAGGAAAAGTTAACAAGTTCCTTAACTTGTTCTAAATACAGCAGTGCTAGGAAAAGTCTATGAACCACACTTCTGCCTCTACCATACCTAATAGGTACAGTCTTCCTCTCCTCTACAGTCCAAGATGGAGTGATTGTAATAACCCAATATTCACCTGATCCAAATGTGGATTCTTATAAAAGTGGAGCTGTTTTGGAGATTTGGTCCTGTCGTGATCAATAAACACTTGTTTATTGTATATTATATGTCAAGTACTATTGGTGTGTTCTTGAGATCCCACAATCACGCAAGTTAACATATTTGCAAGTACTAATTGGGAAGAGAGAGAGATACACACATAGAATCGATGTGTACTGAGAGAATTGTGCAATAAATGTCCTGGAAACAGAAAGGAGAGGGCTCTAGTTCTATCTCATGTGCCGTGAAACTTTCAGGGCTGAACCATGTGTTGAAGGATGCATGGGCATTGGGCAAATGATGAGGGCATCCAGCCTGGTGAAGGATGCCGTCGGCAGAGGCCATGGCAAGCAGAAGCACAGGGAGATGAAACCAAATGGTGTGTGCAGGGCAGGGAGCTGCGAGCGCATAGTGTCCCCCAGTCATAAAGAATAAAGCCATGAAAACCTAGAGATTAAGCTGGAGACCTAAACTGAACTCTTGAGTAAAAACTATTTTGCTAACAATTTTGTGCATGGCTATTTTGCCTGAATAATTTAAAAAAAAATTTTTTTCCGTGGTTAAAAGCATTCTAGTATTTTTGAGGGATGAACATATGCTGAACACTTCCTGTGTGTCAGGCATTGTTCTACAAGGAACAGGAAATAGCTACGAATAGCATTGTCGTTGAGGAAATCAAAGACTATCTAAAAATTCAAGTGTGGTGCAAACGGTAAGGATAAAGGCAGAGATGTATATAGGACACCATGTGAATCAAGAGAAATACATGTCCCCCTTTGTCTTGGGAAATTAGAGAGAGCACCGTAGAGTCGGTAATAGACTCAGACTTTAAGAATGAATAGGTTTGTGCAATATGTGCCCAAACCTATTGCATGGAGCACTGGGTGTGGTGCATGAACAACTAATCTTGTAACAGTTAAAAAATAAACGTCTTTAGGGAGGAAAAAAAAGAATGAATAGGATTTACAGAGGGAGAAAGGATGTAAGGCTTTCTTGCCAGGGACCCAACAGGATCAAAGGCACAAATCATGAAAGGTCATGGTGTTTTGGACAGGATGCCAGGAGGTCAATTTGAACCATATTATTTGGGTCACATGTTAAGTTCAGGAGTGTGAAAGGCTTGGCATAGGCAAGGGGTAACAGTGATTCTTCAAAAGACAAGTATATGATCAGATACTCACTTTAAAATGATGGTCTGTGGGGATGGTAATTTGGGTTGCGAGGCTGTCGGCAGGTGCAGTGATGGGAAACCCTTGCAACGGCCCAGATAAGCAGCGATGAGACGCGGGTCAAGGCAGGTGGAGCAGAGTCCGGAGCAGAGTCCAGAGCACCCAGGGGAGAGCAACACACCAGCAAGTATACGGGTGGTGTGCCTTCTCAGCTCTCTCCCCAGCAGCAAGAACAGATCATGGCACAAAGTTTGTTCACATTCAGTAACAGCTGTCTGCCTGCTGACAGGTTTGAGAATCACCACTGTATAAATGTTTGTTGGCAAAGGATGGTAACATTTGGCTAGAGAGGGAAAGGAATAGAATCAGAGGAAACATCAAAGCATATAAAGATTTAAAGAGGATAAAGAGGAAGAAGACACGTGACAAGAGCCAGAAAAGCATATTGTCCTGAAAGGAAAGGGAGCAGAATCTCAAGAAAGTGAGTAATCCGCGACATCAGATGTCACAGATAGTCACATGGGAGGCACCGAGCGAACAGACCTTGGGATTTGGCCATTAGGATGTTGCTAACTAGCAAGCACGGGGTGACCAGACTAGTATTCAGCGGTTGAGAAGTTACCTCTTCTGCCACTTGCTACACATTCTAGAACAAGCTGAACAAAGCATGGTCCATGGGCTGGTGCGCATGAGCAGGCTGATATGGTTTTGTAATAAGATAAGTACAAAGATTGAAAGCATTTAAAACATCTTGACGGCAATTTCACGCGGCCCCAGAATCCTAGACGACATTGGCCGACTTTTCCTTGAATATCATTGAACTCGCCTGTTGAGTCTCCTCATTTGTGCTGCGTGCGTCTTAGTTATGCTCCGTCGGATCAGGTATCAGGTCCTAACATACTGGGAAGAATCGAACAACCAGCCAAGACCTGTCGAGATCATTTGAGCCTCAGATAGTTAGTGTAGGATGTACTATTCTAGAATAATGCTAAGAATACAAAATCATCTATCTGGCTTGATTTTATTGGTGGGTCCGGGCTTTCTCCTTCCTGTGTGCGGTTTCCCTTTACCCCTTTATTGTGGCTTCCTGACCCGGCCTTTTCCCCTGGGGCGCATTCTCTGTGTTCACAATTGTCCTGAGCTCCTGTAAACCCATTTTGATTGACACATCTACTGTCTGCCTTGGCCCCGAAAGTCCGAGAACTCCTCTGGGGCCACTGAGAAACGTGTGCTACAGGCAGACGTCTTTGTTCCTAATAGGGAACAGCCACTGGTGAAATGTGCCAATTAAGGTACAACACAAATAAAAAAGGCCCAAGGATAAAACTCTAGTACGGTGACTCAACGAATGCTGCTTCTGAAATGGCTTTGTAAAGAAAAACGGACCTGACACTTGATTCCAGTGTCAACGCCGACTCTGTTCTTGGCTATGTATCTCTGAATGCATTGATGCTTCTCCTACTAGAAGGTTCTTTGTAACGATATTCAAGCACAGTCGTGTTATAATTACTGACACATGCAAAAGCACATCCTGTGTGCTGACGGGACACCACGCGCTGTGGGCTCTGATAGGCGAAACTTAAAAGATTGGAGGATTTCTCTCTTGTTGTCCCGTCTTCAGGGATTCAGTGTAACAAGCAGGTTCCTAAGGCTGTATCAGTGCACCGTAGAGGATGATGAGCCCAGATACATGTGAAAAAGAATTTTAATAAAGCTTGACAGATCTATTGCATTAAAAGTGCTGACGTGGTAAAGCAGGGCTTACATAGAGTATGACATATTGGTATTTTTTTATAAATGAGGTATTAGGTCCTTCAGATATCTGACTGTGTAGAAGATGGGGGATATATTATTACATGACATACATTTTCTCCATTGTTATCTTCGTGATTACAAGCAGGGGCTAGTCCCTTTCATGTGTGTGCATTTTACCTCTTCGTCTTGATGAGCGATTGCCCAAACACAATGGGTCAATCCCAGATGCTAAGAAAATAGCAATCATCCCACACGATGTCGAAACTCTACATTTTCTTGTGTCTAAATCAAAGAGCCGAAAGTGAAAATGGACAGTTCACAATGTCAGTAATGGGATAATGGTGACTTTGACATTCAGATGTAAGTAAGACGGTAGCCTCAATCAATACGATATTCCACGTTAACATCAGTTAACACTTCAGCGGCTGGCATAAACAGATTTTTAAAAATTCATTTTCGTCCTTGCAGGAATATGCCACATGTCAAAAATGCCAAAGTCGTATTTAATACTCTGCAGATAGCAGGACTTTACATGGAAATTGTATCCTCTTCAGTTCGTAGTATCTTAAGAAGTCAGGAAGGAAGGCTTCTCTGTGTTCATTCTAGATAGGATTTTGCAAGCAGAAAAATTCATTCATTTAACATATTAAGCATTTATAAATCTATTATGAAAAATTATTATTCTGTATACTTTTCTCATAGTCCTTATGAATATGTCTCTCCATAAATAGAAACATATTAGCTGATAAATAATGAAGGTTAAAACTTTCCTCATTTGCTCTTGGCTTTCTAAAAACCCATTTCTTGGGGCACCTGGGTGGCTCAGTGGGTTAAAGCCTCTGCCTTCAGCTCAGGTCATGATCTCAGGGTCCTGGGATCGAGCCCCGCATCGGGCTCTCTGCTCAGCAGGGAGCCTGCTTCCCCCTCTCTCTCTGCCTGCCTACTGTGATCTCTCTCTCTGTCAAATAAATAAATAAAATCTTTAAAAAAAATAAAAGTAAAAAAATAAAAACCCATTTCTTACTAAAAGTATATCTAAATATAAGGCAGCATTCATTTCACTGTTTTTCGATGAAAATAGACAGAGTTAGTAAGAAATCTAAGATTTTTATCATGTTTTAAACAATCGCAGAGAACCAAGTACTCTGCAAACATGCTCATTCCTTTCTTCTTAGGCTTTTGGTGCTCCAATGAGAGGCTGGGCCAAAGAGAATTGAACTGTACTTGCAATAAAGCATATTATTGGAAAGACAAACCCTACGATATCCTGCTGCATTTGTAGACAGAAGATAACTATATAAAATATTTATGATATTATTTCCATAAAATACTAGAAATACCTATTTTGGAATGGAGGAAAAAAGTACCCTGACATTTTGGCTAAGACGGCAGGTAGAATCCAGATCGAATGTCTTTTTTATTTGTGCAGATTTTTTTTTATTGTTAAAGTGATGGCTTTCTTCCAGCAACAGTCCAATATACCAGTTGTTTGATACACTGTAAAACTTCCAACTCCCGGCTATCCAACTCTCCTTGATCAATGTATAGTTTATCAGTATAAAATCACTATCACTATACAAACTATAGTGTTGTGATTATGAGACCAAATGAATTAGGGAAATGAGATAATCTGATGAATCGCTCAAGCCAAACAGACTTTTTTTTTTGCCCTCCAAAGCACCAAGACAGTTTATTTTATTTTATTTTTTTTAAAGATTTTATTTATTTGACAGAGAGAAACACAGCAAGAGAGGGAACACAAGCAGAGGGAATGGTAGCAGGAGAAGCAGGCTTCCCACCAAGCGGGGGAGCCTGATGCGGGGCTCGATCCCAGGACCCTGGGATCATGACCTGAGCGAAGGCAGATGCCCAATGACTGAGCCACCCAGGTGCCCCACCAAGACAGTTTAAATAAAATTTTTACCCTAGCTTAGATCATCTCGTTTTTTTTATTTTTTATTTTTTTATTTGTAGTTAGTAGGATAATTTTATGCATTTTTTTTGCATGTTTTCTTTTTTTTTTTTAAGATTTTATTTATTTATTTGAGAGAGAGATAGAGAGAGATCACAAGCAGGCAGAGAGGCAGGCAGAGGGAGAGGGAGAAGCAGGTTCTCCAATGAGCAGGGAGCCCGATGCAGGGCTCGATCCCAGGACCCTGGGATCATGACCCGAGCCAAAGGCAGCTGCCCAACTGACTGAGCCACCCAGGCGCCCCTGCATATTGTTTTCTGACTATAAAATCAGTAAGTGCTCATTTAAAAAGAAACACAATGTGGAAAACACAGAAGAGCACAAAGAAGAAAATAAGATAATCCTAAATTTCCACTACCCAACCAATGTCAAAGATTAGTTAAAAGATAATCAATGTCACATATATTTTTAAATTACTTATTATTAAGTCATCTGGGATGATTCATATTGGATTCTACTTTTTTCACTTTAACATCAGAAGAATTTCCCACATCAACAGCATTTCTTTATAAATTCCTCTATTTCTTAAAGAATTCTTTTACAACCTAAAGACTTTGTGTGCTACCAGTATATCAGGATTTGTCACAAACAGTCACTCCCTGGACATTCTTGGTAGGAAAAGGGAACAACTGTTTCAAGGAGTTTTTGTGTGCGTGCATGTTTAGCTTTACTCATCTTACACTCTGAAATGCCAAGATACGCAAGAGTTCCATGATTTCCTCATCATGTATTTCACTGTTGAAATTTACTGACTGGGTTATATATACTCCAGAGAGCTTAGAAGCAGTGTTTTTGTTTTTTGTGTTGTTTTGTTTTGTTTTGTTTTGTTTTGTTCAAAAAGGGAAAAAGGTATAAACATAAAACAGAGGCGGGAATGAGGCTGACTGAAAATGTGCATGAGCACTTCTGGGCAATCTTCCCATTGGGCCAAAAGTCTGGCTCTAAACCAGATTGCAAACTTATGGGCCTTGGTCCTAACGGACCCATTGGCATGTTTTATTTGGTATGAATTCTTTGAGATTTCAAATAATCTTTTAAAATGAGGAGGTTGACATAAAATGTGGAGTTCTACAATTTCTGAAGTCGTCACCAACCTGGCCCTGTGTTCTGGATGGCAAAAATTGGCTAGAGTTCAAGAATGTTTAGACTGAGTTGTTTTGGGTGGAGCATTCATGGTTTAGTTTGAGGCCCATCTGATCACTCTTGTAGCTGGCCTGATTCTAAAGTCAGTATTGTTTGCTCTCTATCGAAATGTGTGGCTGTTTTTTCACAGTAGAGAACTATTTCTCTCTACCTGTGTCTCCACTAAAAGTGAAAAAATGAAAGACAAATAAGGCCATGTTTCAAGAAAAAAAAATGGTAGGAAGTTTATTTTTTTGGAAGTATATGTAAATATACTAATATTTTATTTTTTATTGGCATTTAGTTAATTTTATTGATATTTTATTGGCAAATAGTTGTTGGCAAATATTTTAATATTTTATTGGCATATATTTTATTGGCAAATAGTTTCTGTGTTTTAAATGAAAAAAAAGTAAACTTCACTTGTAATTATTGACTCCTTGGCATTCGAATGTGCCAACCCTTCTTTCAGCCTTGTGTTAGCTCTCAGTGTGAGGTAGACCATATCCTTTAAGCAAATAAAAAGCAAGCCAATGGCTAAGGAAGAAACTCTACTCTTAGTGTTGGAGTCACTAAAGAATTCCCCCTTTTAGCGTCTTAACTACCATCCTTATAATACACATAGCTAGAAGTTTATTCCTGCCAAAACAGACCTTAATAGCAAGCACAGGCCTAGAATTTTCCCCATTAAAGTCATCATCACTTCACCACTACTACCAGATTCTCTTCCCGTCTAAAGCAAATGGAAGCTAACAGTGACTGAATGTGCCAGCCACTGGGCTAAGTACTTTTCACACATTGTCACTTAATTCCTATCTCAAACCTAAGATCCAAGTTTGGTTATGATCCCATCTATGAGATGAGGATCCTGGGGCTGTGTGGCAAAGAGCCCATGTGATAAACCTCCACTGCCTCCCCCAGAGTTGAGGCTTTTGTCTGAATGTAGCCACCTTATTTCTGTTTTGCGCTGATAACAAATCACACTTTTCGACTAGCTATATTTCCTTTGCTCAAGAGCCTCATGTGGCTAGTGGCTAAGGTAGCAGACAAAGCAAATATAGAGTTTCCGTGCGTCATCCTCCTATGTAGGGCAAAGAATTTTAGGAACTCCCACTAGGAATTCTAAACTCTTGTGGTGGATTATTGATACAGTTCCTCCGGTTATGGGGAAAATAGAGAAATAGTCCGTGTCTGCGTAATGCATTTGGGGCCCTGACTGCAGCTCTGGCATAAATAACAGACACTTTATTGAGAGATTTGCTCTTGCCAGTCCCTTCGAGGTTTTGCATGTGGTACTACCAGTGCCCATAAGTATAATGCGCATCAGGAAGGTTATAAGTCATTACGGATGGATTAATCTGTGGTTTTCCGTCTGCCCTGGGGAGATGGATGAGAAACAGGAGTGCAGGAGTTGGCCAATACCTGTGGGTGTCAGCATCAGTTGTAAATAACATAAATATCCAAATATTATCACAGGCGGGGGGGGGGTGCTCTCTGAAATTTTTGGCTCTTACAAAAGGGCCTTAATATCCGTAAAGGTGGCCCATCACTGCATTAAATGACTCAAAACCACATGACCAATTTGCATTCAGACAGATTTGAGAGTATTTCCTCATTTTGAGGGTAAAGAAGGTACTTTTCAAGTCAAAGCCCCTGGAGGATTGTCTCACTTAGATTCCTCATAAAACATTTGAGCACACGGGTTTTAAAAGAAACTGGCAAATTACAGTTCTAGTGAATTATTATTTGGATGCATTAAGGCGATACCCCAGAGGTTGACAAGAGTTGACATTCATCTTCCCCAGATGCCTTTCACTGTCAAGGAAGAGCTTATCATAAGAGGGATCCTATTCAATATCTCCTATTGTGGAATTGATACTTTCATCACCATTCTGAAAATTTTGATGTGTTATTGAGATTCCCTTGGTGATCAGGAAGGTCAGAGCAGTGGACAGAAGCACCTTGCTCTGTGGCTGTTCCAGATGTATGAGGTTCCCCCCCGCCCGACCCCAGGCTCCAGATACCATTGTGCTGGAGAGCTGACTTGGAACTTCTTTTATGATTCCATTCATCAAATTAATTTAGAATATGTAAACTGATTTATTGGAAGATTTTAAATTGCTTCCCCCAGGAGAGTGGAGAATATTGGGTTAGCAGTTTTTCTGAGAGTGGTTTTGACTCCGTTTCAGGGGGCAGGCCATTTCATGTGAGCCTCCCTTCATTTTGGCCATGCAGTGTGTTATTTTCTCCCTACTTCTCACTGCTGAGTCAAAAGTCTATTTGAGAGATTGCAAATACGTCAGAGTATTTCCAAGGGGGAAAAAGTTTGTCGGTAGCTTCTGTCTAGCTACAGCCCTAGACTCTTAACTGTGTGTTCACCCCAATATCTATGGTTGCATTTCCTTTTCCACACTCAGCAACCTCACAAAGCAATTTATTAGGAACCGAGCTGATCATTTGGAGCAGCATTATCACTTTGTAGTCTCGTGCTGCTTCCCACGTGTGTCTCTCCCTTTCCAGAAACTGGCTCAGTTTCTGAAATCTAAACTCTGATCCCCTGAAGCGCAGGCTGTTGCCCACTCGGGTGGGGGGGGCAGAATCCCCCAGCCTTTAGGCTCTGCTCTCCTGGGCAACCCCAAGAACATTTCATCACGTGCTATTTTGAGAAAGTCCCTGTCCTGATCATAAATCCCGGTGGTAAATTGCTTGTCAATTACTCTAGTAATCGGGAATGTTTTACTAAGCGCTTAGCCATCTGCTAGAAACAGACTTGAATGCCCGATCCTTCTCACGAGGAGAGATTGACAAGTCTGAGGTCGGCCGCCAAGCCTTCAATTTCTCAGTCTCGCATTCACCTTGCTGCCCTATATCATTAGTCCCCACTCAACGCCTGGTTTTATTCCAGCAAATTTATTACAGCTTTGCCCCACGTGAATTTGTGAAAGTTTCCTCTGCCACGTTTCCTAACCCATCATGCCTTCCTCTCCCCATCAACTCATCTCATTCAACACGCGCTAAAACCTGCTCATCATCACTTCTGGTGTCTCTAGGAATCTCCTTTCACTGAACCACCTAATCGGTTGTGGGGTTTTTGTTTGCTTTTTTGTTTGGTTTGGTTTTGGTTTGGTTTTTTTCACTCAGCCTCATTTCAGAATCTCTACACTAAGCTTTTACCATGTTCATGTGGATTTGTACATACCTTACTTTGAAGTTTTTACATTTTTCCCGTGGGATGGTCCACTTCACCTGAGGACTGTAGCTCAGTACCCAAAAGAAGAGCAACGATTCTGTCTTCAGTGTTCTACAAACACTACTGCAATTTGGATATAACAGATATTGAAGAAATATTATTGCTGCTGTTATGTTAGATCTTTTCCTCCCTTTCTTTCCTTACCATTGTGGTCGGAAGAGTGGAGAGGGATACTGTCCATCTATGTATCCTCTCCGGTATTGTTGTAAATAGTGCCCTGAATTTCCGGTAGTTTTAGAAAGGGATGTAATAGGGGTCCTTCTACAATTCTACCTCCTCCCCTAAAAATATTTTAATACTTAGTGCATGTGATTACCCAATAGAGCTGTAGCTCCTTTTGCTGGGACGTTCATACAAAAAGACACCATAGACGACTGAAAGAGTAATGACTGAGTGTAGGTTGAGAATCCATGCATCCGCTATCACCTAGGTGATAAGGTAGCTTGAGATCTGTTGAAGAGTAATGAGTCTTCACTCGTTCTCCAGATTTCCAAACTATCCATACCTATATCCTCTATCTATATGTAGAAGTAGGTATCTCTACTGTCTCCTTAGTTAGTGGAGCACCTGTTCTTTAACTCCTCTTTTCCCTTCATGCCTTACAACTCTTCCATCCAGATGCTCCGGGACTATACGATCACAGTTTAGTTCAGTGAATTATTAGCAGGGAAAAAAGTGTGGTTTCATAGTCTTCAGGCATCGACATTGTAGATTTTCTTAATCTTCTGTTTCTTAGAAGAGAAAGATGTGCCAGAATACTGAAATCTTGGGAATATTTTTACTGTTGAGTTATAAGAATTCTTAAAGCAAAATGAAAGAAAGAAAAAAGCAACTAATCTCTTTTGTAAAGTGCTCACATTGCACACTTACAATTAAGCTGTTCTGATTTCTGTAATTAAAATAATTTCCTCTGAGAGGACTTAATAGTTCATGCCTGTGAGTAAAAAAAAAAAAAAAAGGAAAAGAAAGGCTGCTGTCATGAATGAATGATTGAAAGAAAGGTCTTATTCACATGCTTTAGTTTCTATGAGAAATCTTTGAAAACAAAACCAGGCATGATGAAGGCAATCAGTAGAGTTAGCCAGGGGTCATTTTAGCAGCCCATGGGATGTACAAGCCCATGCATTTATTCAACCCTTCATTTAGTAAATATTTATTGGGCACTAACTCTTTGGCAGGTGCAATGGGTACAAGACCTAGCCCTGCCTTTAAAGAACTTTCATTCCACAGTGGGTACCAGACAGAGTAACAGTGGAGACTGCTGAGTGCTGAGACAGAGGTATGCCTGGGTCACAACAATGCGGGTGCCCATCTAGACAAGCATATCTCATGTGAACTCTTTTGTCTTACTGCATTTTATTTTGTCAGTCATGGGTTTAATGCCCACAGGAACATAAAGTTTAGTAGAGATATGAAAACTCACTGTTTAGACTTTGAGAAAATAAAACTGCATAAATAATTAGTAAGTATTTATTGATTAGGCACAAAGTACCTGCCACTATCACTATGAATCTTTTACTGTGTGTTATTATATATGTATATAACATGAAAACGTGCCATATTATAAATATAATTTGAGTATGACATAGAAGATAAGTAAAGAGAAAAAAGAGCTCAATATAATTCAGAGCTCACTAGACCAAGGATAGGAGGTAGCTGGGGTTGAATTCTTACTTTGATCCCAATTAGTTGTCTGCATTTCTTTCCTCCTTGGTGAAGCAAGGGAGTTGGATTAGATGCAATGCTTTATTGAGAGTGAAATTTCCAGTGTAGCAGTTATTGGGGTCATAGACATAGGACCTAAGAACTAAGGTATACACTCAAGAATGCACATCTGGACATTTAGATCCGTGTGGGAAAGGACTGGTCAAGTAAGGCAATAGCAATTAATTTAGAAGTTGTAGGCCATACTGTACCGTATGGCAGGCCCCTAAGGTTTTTTGAATGTGGCTTTGGAATCTATCCAGCTACTATTTCTGGTTGTCACTCTTTTAATTAGGCTCCCCTCTAATTTTAGGATGACACAGTTTACTCTTATACTACTGGATTGTTGCTGTTTTCCTAAATCACTTTGAATTCCAAAGACATTTTTGAGCAGTAGGATACCTGTATGCTTAATGGGTTTCCACGGGCCTCCTAGAATTCAGGCCGTCCATTGCTCCAATTCGAGCACGATAGCTACCATGCTGAATTTTCTTCAGTGTTTCATAATTTTAATTTTGGCCCTCAAGATGTGTTTGATCTTAATGCATGTTGCTGCTGGTGATAATAGATGCCCTGTGAAAGAGATAGCTTTTGCAGTGTGTTCTGTTGAATCTCACATTTGATTGACATGTGTGTCCTAGAAAAATTGGCATAGCACCTTGTTAGTGGGCACAGTGCCATCCAACAGTTGGGGAGAAAGTTAGGCAGAAAAGTGATCATTAATGAAGTCAGCTGGGAGTGTTCAGGAATGTGTTTCAGGCTCTCTGGGGTAGAGGGAAGCAAATACTCTCATGGAAATTTTTTTCTTCTTTTATTCGAGTTTCCACTGATTGTAACTTTTCGGGAAGATGGGAAGACTCTTTTGCTAAGTTGTAAGAATGAGGTTTAAAATTTAATTGTAGGGGCGCCTGGGTGGCTCAGTGGGTTAAAGCCTCTGCCTTCAGCTCAGGTCATGATCTCAGGGTCTTGGGATCAAGCCCCACATCACATCCGGCTGTCTGCTCAGCAGGGAGCCTGCTTCCCCTTCTCTCTCTGCCTACATGTGATCTCTGTCAAATAAATAAATAAAATCCTTTAAAAATAGATAAATAAAGTAAAATTAAATTCAGTTGTATAACAAAGTTACCAAACAGCGTAATGTTCCTATTGACAGTTTGTTAAATCAGTGTTCAGGTGGGTATAGTATACTAAATAAGGTGATCAACTGATTATCCTATATAGAGTAAAATGAGTCGGGGGTAGGGGATTATTTTCTGTCACTTGTTATCTGGTAGAGCTTTCTAAGTTATCGAGCCTCTGTTATCGCATCTGCCAAGTGGGAATGATGAGAAATTGGGATGAAAAGTAGTTACAGGAGGTAGAAATATGAAAAAGGTGTCTCGTAAACAAAAGCAGATTCTTGTAATGGAAAATATTAGGTAACATTAACATTTTATGTAAAAATGAAACAAAATATGTTCCAGACTGGTCAACTATATAACCCATAAAACCAATCAGAGGAACTTCAGCACTAAAAACTCTTATTCTCTATGTTACGAATAGGATGACCCTAATTATGGGGTACTGTATCTGCTTTGAGGAATACTTTCCTTATCTGTACTCTGGACTCGTGGTGCACTGCAATATAGACTCATTCAAACAAAGTAAAACGCAAGGAGGTCCTCTGGGGTTTTTTCTTTCTAATGACTTTAAGTGTATGCACCATCCGCTTCGGAAATGCTTGCTTTCTAGGCTGCGTGTGAGAGCCATCTGGGGCTGACTCCCACTGCAGTTTTAATGAAACCCATTCACTAACCTGCTGATTAAAGAACAATAAGTACTGTCCATTTTGTAAAAGAGGGTCTGGTCTTTAAATAGATAAAATTCAGTAGACATCACACTCCTTTTCTTTTCTTCACACACCCTCCAAAGAAGCTTCAAGATTTTGTTCTAGACAATCAATTAAAGCCAAGATAAATATTCCAAATAATTTCATGATTTCTCCTGGGAAATTTCAGGACTTAATGAGTTATTTCCAAATATTTCCAAAACAAATACCACTAGTTCTTCCTATCTCAGAACCCTGCAGGATAAAGTTAAAGGTGAAAACGTTTTTGTTCATCAGCCTCTTTACCTGTCCAATTAATAATTGAAAACCACTGGTGAGAGAAGATTTCTTTTTCACAAACTCTCAATTCTTATACACGCCGCTTTATTATTGATCGTACATGAGAACAGCCTGTGCCCATTACTTGCATATTTATTATTCCCTGAATGTTGACTTCAAAATTATATTTCTTCTCTGTTAGATCTCACGAATGACTCTGATCCAGTTGCTAACCTAGATGGATATTTCATTCTCTTGCCAGTTGGCTAGTATCCTATGACAGAAAATAACTGTTTTTTGTGCTTATTCTTAGAGTTTAGTTTGGTAGGAGAAAATTAGATTCCTAATGTTGATATTTCTGTCTTTTTTTAAGTTATGCAGATAACATAGATAAATGCCAGGGGTTCAAGTTCTAATTTAAAATATAGTAGAACAGATAATTGCAAATACTTTTGGAGAAATACAGAAAAAGCACTGTTAACAATGTTTTGTTTATATTATCTGTTGCTTCTTCTGACTTTGTCATTAATAATGAAAATATATATGTTAGCTATAACTGAAAACATGGCCCAAGAATAAACTATTTATATGATGTGAATTCTTTTAAAAATGCAGTCAGTCTTCTGAAGTATAATTCTATAGGTTATATGATATTTGATGTTCTGTGCTCTTGTCCATTTGTCACTTTTTTCTTCTTACTAAATTGTGCTAGTGTGTATAAGGTCTTAGCACCATTATGGTAAAGGAACCATTATATTTCTAAATAATGTAAAACAGTCATTCATTTTCATTTTACTATTCTTCACTACATATTTTATTATTTTTTAAACACCCTGTAGAGGTTAAAGTTCATACCTGATTCATTGAGTAAAGCTTGCAAAATCATAGTCCTTTATATGCAGAATGAATTATTCTAATAGGCTTTTCTATAAAATGCCTTAAGTACTACATTTTCACTCCTAAAATCTTCAATTGAGATACAGTCAAAGGTAAAAATTAAAAATTTCACTATATTCAACACATGTACTCAATTTGTTTCCTTTCCTTGTGGTAGTCAATTCCTTTAGATTTTACATTGTGACAATAATTTTATCTCCATGAAGTAACATAGCTGATCAAACTCAGATTCGATTCATGAGTCTGAAACATGCTAATATGATGTGATTACATTATACCTAATGATACATGCTAATGTGTTTTCTGAAGGCAAACCCAATTTTTTTTATAATTTTAGTTTTTCAAAATCAAGTTATCATTGTCCTTCTGCCATGGTGGTTTTTAAGTATTATATGTGAACATAATTGAAATTCACAGGACTCCTGAAGTTGATGAAACAAAGTAACATATTCGTGGGGATAAGGTAAAAGGACTGTAGCAATTGTCAGAAGTCAGAATTGCCTTAGCCTTTTCCATAAATCATGGTGGGAGTATCATTATCATATGTGACTAATGACACTTCATGTTGTGAATCTGATTACAACCACAAAACAAAGAAAATAAAGAGGAAATCACTCTTGAACACCTTACATGGAAGGGTTGGCATGTCTCTTCCAAATTATCATAATTTGATTACCCAGCTAGTCTATTAAACATAATTCACTGAAACCCACAGAGACCTAACAAATTTACCTGATAATATACATATTCCTTTCAGTTCTTTCTCATAAAAACTGAGTCAGCAGTTTTGGAAAGAGCAATAATATATTTTCCTCCACCCCATTTCTCATTTGGAAATTTCTGAGTCTCTGTTTATGATTCCAGAGTACCTCTGTTTCTCTCTCGGTACTAGTGTTTGATTTATTCACAGATAACGTGTGTGTGTGTTTGTGTGTGTTTTAATATGCTCTTAGTTCCTCAAGTTTCAAATCACTGTTTCCCCCTGTAGGATATATTCACATATTTTCATTTGAGTTATATTGTTTAAATTTCAGTAGTAGAACACCGAAGACCCAAGTGAGGATAATCTTGGCATTTCCCCTTTTTTGGCAGGGCAGTACAGAGGGAGAGAGAGAATCTTAAGTAGGCTCCCTGCTCAGTGCAAGCCCATTGCAGAGCTTGATCTCAGGATCCTGAGATCATGACCTCAGCTAAAATCAAGAGTTGAATGCTTAATCGACTGAGTCACCCAGGTGACCCTTGGCATTACCTCTTTTTTTTTTTTTTGGCATCATTTCTCCCCTGATCCACTGAAATGCTCTCCTAACTGGCCTCCCAGAATCTACTCTATAGCCCACTCTCCAATTCATCTTCTCTACTCGAGCCAAAGAAATCACTTCGTAGCAAATCTCTTCACATTGAATTCTGCTTAAGAGCATCAATGCCTTCTTACTGCTCTTAGAATAAAGTCCCAACCAGGGGCGCCTGGGTGGCTCAGTGGGTTAAAGCCTCTGCCTTCGGCTCAGGTCATGATCACTGGGTCCTGGGATTAAGCCCCTCATCAGGCTCTCTGCTCAGTAGGGAGCCTGCTTCCCTCTCTCTGCCTGCCTCTGCCTACTTGTGTTCTCTCTTTCTTTTTCAAATGAATAAATAAAATCTTTAAAATAAATAAATAAATAAAGACCCAACCATATAACATACTTTTCAAAACCTGACCTAGTGTGGCCCTTTCCTCCTTCTCTAGGCTCATGATTTACCTTTTCAGCAACCTGAGCAGACCATCCTCCTTCCTGCAACAGCTCTTGTGCAATGGCATTACCTCTTAAAAAAGGTTTCAGTGGGGCGCCTGGGTGGCTCAATTGTTGAGCGTCTGCCTTCGGCTCAGGTCATGATCCCAGGGTTGTGGGATCAAGCCCCGCATCGGGCTCTCTGCTCAGCGGGGAGCCTGCTTCTCCCGCTACCATTCCCTCTGCTTGTGTTCCCTCTCTCACTGTGTTTCTCTCTGCCAAATAAATAAAATTAAAAAAAAAAATGGTTTCAGTATGTAGATTATCGATACCAAGAAAACAGAAGTTTTAACTAGTTCAGACATTTTTCATTTTTAAGAAGCCTCTTTATCCTATATATATATAGCATATATGTTTATAAGGAATAGTGCATTTTAATTATAAACTACACATTGTTCATAGCCATTAATTATGATTAGCCCACTTATATATTCTGCTTGACAACACATTTGGGCTCATTTTTGTTATTTATATAAATTTACAATGTTAAACCTTCTTTTATGAAGACAGTCCATCTTTAAAAATCTGATTTGCTGACCTTTCCACCTATGAATCTAAATCAGAGTACTTTCTCAGATAACTGTGAATTGGTGAGAGGGTATAAGCAAAGTTCTCTGACTCCCAGTTTGTGCTGAGGATAAAGCAGCACGTTCAAAAATGTTTTTAAGTCCTCTGCACCATTAGCATTCAACAAATGTTATTAATTGAACACTTAATTTGTCTCAGGTGCTGTGATAGGCAGAGTGGCATGGACCCTGGCTACAAAAAGTCCATAATAAGCCACCTAGGCCTATAAACAAATGAGTAGACTACAGGGAAATGAGGGAAACATGAGTAGCAAAGATGTTTGCACAGTGTACTCCAAGGAGTAAGTGATAAGCTTACAGTTGGCGAGCATGTTTGGAAAGAAGCTAGATACACACTGATGCCAGGGCTAATTTTGCAAGGATGGAGGTGAGTTTTCCAGGTCAATGATACGTGGAAGATTATTCCATGCAGACGGGGCTTGGAAGGACAAAGGTGTGAAATGGTGTGACACATTGGAGGTGGCGGTAGCATCAATTACAAAGCACCAGGAGCTTGTAGAAGAAAGCCACATGTGGAATATGAGTCTTGACCATGGTCATGAGTCATCTTAATACATCTTCAGCCGATCGCCGTCCCTGGTTCTGTCTGGCACAATTTTAGAGAAAATTTTTAGTTAGGCAAAGCAAAAGTTTTTGTGGACTTAATAAAAGTAGAAGTTAAAGAAAAGTAACTGTAACCGCATTTTTTCTCCTTGCCACTTCTTGCTACCTCTCCCTAGACGTAAGTTCTTGTTTAGCAATTCCTATATGAAAATGGCTGGACGATAAACAGTTTGCAGTTACATAGCATATATTTAGTGCCAGCTGTATGCAATGCACTTTGCTTGTCACTAATATCACTCTGAAGGCTTTTTTCACTTTGGTCGCTGTAAGAGGGGCTGTAAAATTTATCTTTATTGGAAAGAGGAAAATAGATAGCAATAAATTGCGAACACGCCAGGGAGTTTACTCATAAGCAGCAGGAGAGAAGCAAAGCCAGTTTTCATGTAGAAAGAAAGCTACAGACTGAAAGAAGCACTCTGTGGGAGATGACAAACCATAAAAATATCAGAGATGTTGCGAAAGATTTGGAAATCGTCAGCTATGTCAACCCATTGTGAATTCTATAGGTGGTTTAAGGTTTCTGCAGATGCTATCCAGAATAATTTGATCAGGTCATAGCGACTTTAGAGGGTAATAAAATGGTGATTTTGCCGGTGTGTGCAAGTGATATCGTATTGTTACTTTTATCCTTGGAAATTATAAATTCTCTGTATCTCTGAATAAAAAGAACCAACTGAAAGATTTAGGCCATTTGCAGGATCCTTGAAAGATATGCAAAGCAAGGTAGGAAAAGAGAAGGTTTAAATGGAATTTCCTTTAAAATATCAGAGGTCATCATAAATTACTCTAAGACTACTGTTAACTGTTACTTTGGTTTCTGAAGGTGAAACTGTTAAAGCATAGAGGTTATCTTGTCGAGTATTTTAATAAACTGATGTTAACTAGACACCATTTATGTTTTTACTATTCTGAGAGCCAGAGGAAATGAAGTGGGAAAATTGGCCCTTGAGTTGCTTACTCAGAGTTTACCCAAGGAGAGGAAATTTGCATATATAGAACAAAAATAAAAGCTGACAAAGAAATATAAATGCCCAACTGTGTAGCACGGTCTGCAAATATATAGGGTCAAAAAGAATAATGATCTTTGTGGGCTATAGATAATGAGGAAGAGGAAGGAATTGAACCAAATCATTAGCTTTTGTTTGTTTGTTTACCTTGAGAATGGGTAGATTACTACTCACCTGTATCAGTTAAACAACATTATTGTTTGAATTCCACACTCTAACAACAACAATAATGTACAGATACTATTGGTAACCTCTTATTTTAAATCATAATTATAACGTAAGGATATGAGTTATTCACCACCTATTATTTGATGGGTTAAAAGTGCTAAGATCCTGTTTTAGTCACACATATGTATTCATAAAACCTAATCTTTTTTCACCGTGATTAAATTAATCCCAATTACTACCTGTCATTATACCAGTACACTATAGTTACACTATTAATACATCTTATAAGAAAGAGCACTGGTTTATCCTTTTTATGTGGAGGCTTTTAGATATGAAATTTTAACTTGCTCTTTTGGGTTCCATAATGATGTCTCATCAAAACCTTACTCATTTGAAAAAAAAAAACCAGAAAATTTAAGTCTGCTTCCAAAGAAGAACACATTATTATATTTGTTCATTTTGATTTTTGTCCTAATATCCCAATACTTATAAATCCTGTCTTTTCCATATTGCTATTTTTTTTTCTTTCCACTTCAACATAAAATATCTTTTCTGCTCTTCATGTTTGATTAAAGTGTTTTGAGCAAAGGAATAATGCAAACTGGTTCATAGCAACTTTTTTTTTTTTAAGATTTTACTAATTTATTTGAGAGAGAGAGAGAGAGAGCATGAGCGGGGGGTGGGGGGGCGTGGAGGGGTGAGAAGGAGAAGCAAACTCCCCGCTGAGCAGGGAGACAGACACCGGGCTCAATCCCAGGACCTGAGCTGAAGGCAGAACTGACTGAGTTATCTAGTCACTCCTGTAGCAATTCTTGATATGATGTGGAGAACAGACTGTTGGAAGGGAGAGGAGAAGGAGGTATACCAGTTGGACTGTTGCAGTCATCTCAGCAAGAGATACTGGTGACTATACCTAATAAAGGAAGGAGTGAGAAGTGGGTGAATTTGGGGTATGTCCTGAGGGTGGAAACCAGCAGAATGTGGGATGGGGAAAAAAAAAAAGTAAAAAATCTATGATGACTCCAAGGTTTTTGCCCGAAACAGCAGGAAATATGTTGTTGCCATTGACTGAGATGGTGAAGACTGGAGCTGTGCATTTTAGGGGAAGAATATGAGGAGATCAGTGTGGGAAAAGGAGGGTTTGGAGATCTTTTATGCATCCAAGTAGAGTTGTTAAGTAGGCTGTTGAATATATGAGTCTAGAGTCGTGGAGAAAGGTTTCATCTGGATTTATACCAGTGGGAGGTATCAGGATATGATATTTAAAGCTGAAAGATTAGACGGTATCTCAAGGGAGTGAGTGTATATAGACAGGAGACAGGAGTGGAGATCCAAGGACTCTATTTTAAGAAATCTGACAGAAGTGAATAGATCAGCAAACAGAACCAGGAGGAACAACCAATAAGATAGAAGAAAAGCCATGAGAATACAGTGTTCTAAAAGCCAAGTGAAAAAAACCTGTAGCAAGTAGGAGCATGTGAGAACCATGTTAAATTTTGCAGGTGGGTCAATGTAAAATGAGGATGAGAACAGACTATTGAATTAATGTGGGGTTTATCAGTAGTCTTGACTAACAGTTTTGTTCAGGTGATGGGGCTGAGGTCTTTGTGGTTATAAGAGAGAACGGGGAGGAGAAACATCATAGGCTGCAGGAATAAACAATTATTTTAAGGCATTCGTTTATAAAAATAAAAAGAAATTGAAACTGACTTTGAAGTGGGTCAAGTAGAGGATGATTATTGTGTATTCATATTAATAATCATTATATTATTATCATTACTATAATTTTAAGATAAAAAATGAGAATTGTCATTGTGCTAAAAGGAAAGAGTACTGAAAAAAAATTCTAAGCATTTCATAGTTAATCTCAACAACTCCATGAGGTATATGCTGTTATTTCCTCTATGTGATGGAAGCAGAGAACATTTACCTAGCCAAGCACATGGGCAGTCTGGTATTTTATCTTTGGCTATCTTGTTCCAAGCCTGATCTCTTAACCCATTAACTTGATTATTCTATAGGATGTCCTAGTAAGGTCCCATTTGGAGGTACTGAGGGTTAAGATTTCAATGTATCTTTTTTAGGGAATATACAGTTCAACCCATAACAACCATATTACTATTTTATGTGGGGCTTGATTTATGTGAACTGGATTGAGAACCACTGATAGCAACATACAGGTCCATAGCCACATTACTGATCCATCTACTTGTGCTCAGCTTTCTGGAAATCAGGTTAATTGGCCAAGAGCTCAGACCTTTACCTTAGGGTCTTTGCATGTGTCTTTGCTCTTCTTCCTTCCCCTCCACTCTTAACCAAGCTCATTTTAATCTCTTCTTTGAAATAGAGTAGTTTTTTTCTGGATATCAATTGAATCAGCACATGGACCTAAATTTGGTGCTTAGGGATCTTTTATACCAATATATGTTGGTGGTGATGTGTCAGAATGAAGAACTTCAGAATTCCTGTACAGAATGTCTTGGTATCATCCTTGGAGGTAGAGTTGTTTTATATGATATTCTATGTCTGTTTTTACCGTTTTCCCAAGTGCTTCTAAGGATGGGGAATGGAATGGGCATTCTAAATTTATTTGTACTTTTATTACATGGAGAACAGTTAAGTTAGAGTAATGAAGACTCTTGATCCTTAACTATCTTTATAGCTGGCCAACATCTATCATAGCTAATGCTGTTTCACAGAATAACTATCGCATAACAATATTTTCAATCTCATTTTGTCTTAGTTGCATTCACTATAGTAAAATAAAAATGCAGTAACTTACTATATCATTTTTCTAGCTAAGAAGGTGGACTCAGAGGCCAGACTTTGGGTTTGAATACTGACCTTGGAACTTTTACTCTCTAGTTTGGGGACCATGTTCCAGTTTCTTTAGTATCTCTGTTTCTCAGTTTCTTTTTTTCTGAATTAGTGGATACTAATAGTACCTGGAGGTCTATTTTGAGAAATAGAAGAGTACAATCCCTTACAAAAGTGCCTGGCCATAATAGACATTTAAAAAATGCTAGCTGCTATTATTATCATCATCATTATTATTATTATTACAACTTGGTGAAGTATTTTTCTGTTTCACAGTAGTGGAAAAAAATTTCTTTGGCCTGAATTCCATAAAGGATTCCAGTGCTCCAGGTCTTGGGAACATAAATGGATAAGATATTCATTTCAGAGATGATGCGCCTAACTCTATAAAGTAATTAAACTCAAAGTGTAGGCAAAAATATTTATAAATTTGGTAGTGTAGGTTTAGCCAGATCTCCAAGTACATAGACTTGTATATTTAAAAAAATATCTGTGTCTGACTATTAATCACAGAAAGCATCCACAAACTCTGATTTTATCCACGAGAAGACAGCCACCAAATATGGATGGTAGTGGGCGAATAACAGGAAGCCAAGAGCTTAATTTTCTCCTGTCAAGGCATTTCAAGCTTTTATTTTAAGCCTCCTCCTGGCACCTGCGCTGTTCGCCCCTTGAAAGGCTTTGCTTTTAATGCAGCCAGTTTACTCTGAGCTGTCAGTTGATGAATTTCATTATCTCATTTGGCTCTTTTATTTTAAATTGGCATATGAGCACCAGTGGGAAACAGTAAAAAGAGCTCTGGTCTAGAATGAGTCGCTTCCCAACCCTGTGATATCACCCTCTGACTCCCTGACTCTGGGAGAGTTTCTTCACCCTCTGGGCCTTATTTTCATTCTTTTGTAAAACAAATAGATTGTAGGAGGTGGTGGCTGAAATCCTGGGATGTCTGGTCTACCTCCGCGTGCCCTGCTTGGCCCTGTCGGTCTGGTGGGGGACCTGCTCTCACAGCTGCCAGGACTGCCTACGGAGTGAGAGTGGCTCAGGGCACCCAGAAGCCTGTATCAGTGTTGTCACCCAGGAAATGACGCTCAACCACTTCAGGACTTCTCTTGGGTGATTATAAAAGTTTTCGTGCAATTTGGTTTTCAGCAATGACAGCACAGTAAAAGCAATATGCTCTAGTGCCTAGAAAGTTCACCGAGATTGAATGAAGAACAAATGTAATTCTATCAGTGTTGGATTTTTCTTAAGTTCTCTCCCCACAGTACCAGCTAAATGGCATTTCTAAAGTATTTAGGAGGGCAGCTTCCGAGAGTCACCATTCACATGAAAGTTTAGCTGACTTCTGGGGAAAATAAACGAGCCTAAGAATGGACTTTCCTCTCTGCAGGAGACACATCGCCGCTGATTTTTTTTCCTCCATGGGTTGATATTTAGGGGGTCCGTGCAGGGGGCTTACCAGAATGGAAATCGTTCGAGGTACTGCATTTGATTCATGGAGGAAGATGGGTCCCAAAGCAGATTGCCTAGAATGGGGAGGGAGGGGTTTGCGGTGCCTATACCCCAGAAAGGGTTTAATCTAATTCAGAATCTCAATTCTGAAGATAAAATCCTGTCCTAGTCTGCATCCCTGGGAACCATATATACACAGCCCCCAACGCATATGAGAGAGTGGCTATAAAGAAAATAGTATAAGCCAAAATATATTGGACACATGAGCTTACTTGCCACTGTATATAAAGAGACAAATCCAATCATGAACTTTCCAGAGTAATACCCCCATTGGCATTTATTATTCCCTTCTGTTCCTAGTATAGCGTATTCTATTTGTTTGTTTCGCTGCTCTCTCTCCTTATGGAGTTTATGGCCTTCCAAAATTCACCATTTTTTAATGCATTTCTTTGTCTCTCTCTCTCTGGTTAATATATTATTTTAATAACATATTTTTAGATAAAGAAGAAAAAGGGACTGTGGCCCTCGCGATCCTGCATCCCTCCCTCCTGACACTGTTTCTGGCCCAAAGAATGAATTTTGCATGTTGTTGGACCCATCACTAAGAAGGTGTAGAGAAAAGAAGAGGTTCTTACAATTTTTACCTTTATTTTAGTCAAAGCGATGTGATATATGCTGTAAAAACAAAGACCAAAAGCTACAAGACAGACTAACGCCAACCACGTGGTAAAATTAATTCACTGTAGATGAGGAGTTGATAAACTGTGGCCTGAGGACCAAAACGTCTGCAGCCTGGTTTTGTTAATAACATTTTAATTAAACACAGTCACACTCATTCATTCATGTACTACCTGTGGCTGCATTTTCTTGTCCTTCTTTTTTTTTTAATTGAAGTATAGTTGACACACCAGGTTATTTTAGTTTCAGATGTACAACGTAGTGTTTGACAAGTCTCTGCATTATGCTGTGATCACCCTAAGTGCAGCTGTCATCATAAGAACACTGTTACAATACCATTGACTCTGACCCTCCATCCCTATGATTTACTCATTCCATAACCAGAAGCCTGTACCTCCAGCTCCCCTTCATCCACTTTGTCCATCACCCCACGTCTCTCCCCTCTGGCAGTCATCAGTTGGTTCTCCAACTGATGGGTCTGTTTCTGCTTTTTTGTTTGTCTTGTTTTTTAGATTCCACATATAAGTGAAATAATGTGGTATTTATCTTTGACTAATAGCAAATAATAGCAAATAATAAGTTATTATTAGCATAATACCTTCTAGCTCCATCCAGCTTGTTGGAAATGGCAAGAACTCATCCCTTTTTGTGGCTGAGTAATATTCCATTTTGTGTATATACCCCATCTTCTTTCTTCATTCATCTATTGATGGACACTAGGTTGCTCCCATATCTTGGCTATTGTAAAAAAGGCTGCAGTAAACATACAGGGACATATACCTTTTCAAATTAGTATTTTCATTTTCCTTGGGTAAATACCTAGTAGTAGAATTGCTGGGTCACATGGTATCTCTATTTTTACTTTTCTCCAGAACTTGTACTGTTAGAACTGTTAGAACTCCAGAACCTTTACTATTTTCCACAGTGACTGCACCAATTTACATTCCCACCAACCATGCATAAGCATTTGGTTTTCTCTATATCCTTCCCAACACTTGTTGTTTCTTGTTTTTTTTTTTAATTTTATTTTATTTTTTGTTCTATATGGCTGCATTTTCACTACAGCCAGAGCTGAGTAGTTGCAACAGAGACCATACAGCCCACAAAGCTGAAAATATTTACCATCTGCCCTTCACAGCTAAAGTTGGCTAATCTCTGTTGTGGATTATTCAGGTGTAGAAAATGACATAATCATCATGTCTAGTAGTAATTTGTTAAAACCAAAGAAACAGTGTTCATATGTGACATACAATCAACCAAAGCCTTATTTCTTTGAGACTTTTGATATTTTCAAAGCATATTTATCACACATTACTTGTTAAGGATAACAATAAATTGGCGAGGCTACATTTATGGTAGATAAGAGTCTTCTGGTTGGTAGAGCAAAGCAATGCTGTTCACTGGACAGTCATAAATATAACTCTGATCCAGTGTGACATCATAAACCTCTCTTTGGTGGTTTACCCTGATGTAAATAGCACTCTCCCTGGTATTTATGACTCACTATGGCATCCTGATGCTCGGGTACAATCTACAAGACACATGGGTCTAGACACCATTGTCATTCTCAGATTTCCAGGTCCTTTAAGTGGAGATCCACTGTACGTTATGTGCATTTGTGTTGCAAGAGGTAGAAGTAGTCTCCTGGATTTGCTTAGGAATGTATTGAGAAATAACCTTTGCACTAGGAGAAGAAAAGATAATGTCAGTGCTGGTCTAAACCCTTAAAATATGACTGTCCTATTTCTAAAATGCCTTTCCATCTTGCCTTTGCAGGGAGCATTCTTAAACTACATTGCTCCTTGATGGTGGGCTCAGTCAACTTCATGAACAAAATTCTCCCAGGTTTTTGTTTTCCTTCTGTACTTTGGAGGTACTACCATCCCACCTCGTTTCAAATTAGCTAAAATAGCAAATACTTTGGCATTATAAAGAAAAATGCGTATATGCGGAATACTTTACTGAATATGATTTCGTACTATTTAAATATGATGAGAGCTGCTTGCCTAGTGCTTCCCCATCTGTGAACGCTCTGCTCCAGCTCCCTCCCACCTTCTCTGGCCAATTCTCTCAGGCGGACCTAATGCTGCTCTTACTGCTGCTGCACTAAATGAATGTTCTGCACAATTAACGTTGTACCTGATGCTGCCTCTATGTGACACGTCACTTAAGCCTACCTTATGTCAGTGTAGATTGCTGATGGTGTACCGTGTTGCATGGTACCCTCCTTGCTTCATTTCGAGGTACCCCTTAGTGCCCTGCATGTTGAATGCGTCTCATGGAAGGAGGATTAGCTTCACACTTAACTCTTGGAGACTCTAGAGGATCTAACGGGGCAATAATAACATCTAATATTTATTGAGTGCTTCTTCCCTGCCAGGCATTTGCTATCTCCTTTTATCATCACAATGACCTTATAAGATTGGTACTATTATCGTATATCACTCTTATCAGATAGATGGTAAACTCAAGGCCCAATGAGGCTAAGCTAGTTGCCTGAGCTTGCAAAGTTAATGAGAGGTAGAACTCTATAGACCTCTGTAGTCTGGCCCGAACATAGGACTCTAACCACTGTACCACATCTGTAGGTGTGCAGGGCTAAATCCTATGCTGAGTGGTGGCAAATGATGTGCTTGGATGATTCCTGCAGTGTAAGAACTTGTTACTTAAATTACCCAGATTCTATGTAAAGATGATGAAAAAAAATATGCATTTCAAAATATAATTGGAAATTTTTGTTTTGTTTTGTTTTTACCTTAAATGTACCAAAAGAGCTGAGGGCATTACATGTGTTAATGAATGGATACCACATCACAATTGGATAGTGGTGGATGGCACCCGACAAAAATAAAATCAGCTGGGGAGACGTTTTAGAGGATATGGTTTGTAAAAGTTCCTTCCAGGCCCTTAGAAAAGGCAGTAAATGTACTGTCCCCAAACCCTCCTCCTCCCCAGTTGGAAGATAAAATGCCTTTTATAATCATGGGTCACTTCAAGTTCAATGGAACTTACTGTCTGGGAAAAAAATGGCCAAATAAAAAGTGCATTTTCTATCTATTGCCATGATAAATGTCTGACCTACTTCAAGATCCTTTTGCTGAGGTTCAACTCATTTCCATGCAGTCGGGTCCGACATGCCAATAATGACGGAGAGCATGAAACACCAAAGCATTCCATGGATTATCACTTCTGCTCTCCTGACAGACAGCACTTCATTTAAGCAGCTTTCCGGATATCCCCAGTGTGGATCTGATGGAAGGATTAAGCTTAAAGCCAGAGGTTGTAACCTTTCGTCTGCGAGAGGGAGCCTTTGACCAGACGATGTAGCCCAGAAATTGCCCCCCTCCAGCATCCTGATGATGCAGCCAGCTTTGCTGGCCCACACTGATTTCTACAGTTTTGTCTGCTCCCATCAAAGAACATGATAATAAAGATATTTCTTCACTTCTCATGCATTGCAATTTTCTTCTCTGCTAATCCAACATGTTTTGATTGCCTATGGGAGAGAAGAGTAATTCAAAGGAGGAAGCCCATTAGTTTCAGAAATCGGCAGTAAAGGAAGAACTGAGAGATAATTTGAGAGAATTGACCCATGGAATACTCACTGCTACCCTCAAACCTTTAGCTTGCGGTGACCGGATGGGGTGTTATTATCGGTTAATTCAGATTGAGGGGATCCTCTGAGCTTAAGCAACTTGAATTAAGCCAAAAATCATACCTCAAAACTGGACAAGCTCCGAGGAGAAATAGACGATACGAGTCAAAGCTGAAGGGCACTTCATGAACAGTTGCTGAGAGTTCTTGGAGCGGGAATCAGAGGCCCATCGTGTTCAAGACCAAAGACTCGTGGGCTCTGCAGACTTTGAAAAGTGGATCAGTGATGGATAATTCACTGTAGTGTTTTTCTGAAGAGTGAATTCCTTATGTGCCATCTTAAACTTATGCTATTTTCAGCCAAAAATTGGAAATAATCCAACTGTGCATCAGTGGGAGAATGGGTAAACAATTGTGGTGTTGCCATCTAAGGGAATAGTACTCAGCAGGAACAGGGACAGAAGACCAGGAACGTGGTTTGATGTGGATGAATCTCAAAGATATTATGCGGAGCCAAAGGGTCCAGACACAAAGGAGCGCCTACTGTATGATTCTCCCTTTACTTAAAATTCTGAAAGCAAAGAGAGCTTACCTAGACTAGCAGAAAGCAGAGCAGTGCTTATCCAGAGCTGATGTTTGAGGAAAGAAATAACTGAAACATGTACTTCAGTAAAGTTGATTTTTTTTTTAAAAAAAAGTGAGGCTATTTCCAGAAATTTCATTTAATAGAACTTTCCAGAACATCCCCAATTCATAAAACAAGATTGTTTATGATAAAGTGCCTTTGAGCAACAGTGTTATGGGTTACATTTCTGTTACAGAAAACCCATTGTAGAAAACCTTGCTCATTTTATTTTCTGCTTGATAAATCCTGTTTGATAAATCCTGTTTGTTCTTTTGAGGGCTCTCTGACAGTGAGGCGGCAAGCGACACCCTCTGAGTGCAGCGGTCCGTCACCTGGGGTGGAAGATTTGGCTTTACCATTCATTAGCTGCAGAATTCTGGGAAAGTTACTTAACATTCTCGAGCCTCAATTTCCTTATCCATAAAATGGGGTTAATAACCCTCTTCCTAATTCATTGAGAATATTAAATAAGATAGTGATTATAAAGCACTCAGCAGGGGCGCCTGGGTGGCTCAGTGGGTTAAAGCTTCTGCCTTGGGCTCAGGTCATGATCTTAGGGTCCTGGGATCGAGCCCTGTATGGGGCTCTCTGCTCAGCAGGGAGCCTGCTTCCCCTTCTCTGTCTGCCTCTCTGCTTACTTGTGATCTCTCTTTCTCTCTCTCTCTCTCTGTCTCTCTCTCTCTCCTCTCTCTCTGTCAAATAAATAAATAAATCTTAAAAAAAAAAAAGCGCTCAGCATCATGCCTGGACCATAATAGGATCTTAGTAAAGTATATATAGTATAGAGAATATAGCATATGGTATATAGAATATAGTTTATAGTACATTGTATATAGTATACTATTCCACTGCTATAACCTCTTCTCTGAAACCATCTCCATCCTGCCCCCAGCAGAGGCAATCAACACCTCCTCTATCCCAGCGCGGCTGGGTTATGTCACGTGATATAGTAACCTTTCACCCCTCCTGCTCTGCTGCGGGCACGTGGAGATGATCACAACTGCGCCTTATCTATTCCTTTATTCCTGGCACCCAGCACCATGGCTTTACCTGCCCGGTGCAATCTCAGTTCGTGGAGGAATGACATTCTGGAGCCTTACGTCGTCACCTCTCCTCTGGTCTTGATACTTGTCCTCAGAATGAGCTGAAATGGGGTGCCAGCCTTGCTGGACCAGGCTCCAAAACCTCGTTGAATCTGAAGGGTGATATTTGGGAGACAGGAGTTGATCAGGGACAAAGCAGCATCGTTGTGTGCCTTCTCCCCCGATGCTGGAAGTGCAGAATGCACATGAAATCCAGGTGCTATTCCAGAGAATGCTCAAGCAAAGCTTCCACGGGTTAGAGTAAAAGCAAATGAAAGGTGTGTCCAAGTTTGAGGGAGGCTTCGGAAATGGTTCAAGTTTGGGGAATAATGTTGTTGGATTAGACTTGAATGCTCCTTCCCTATGGCACCCACTTACCATACTCACAAACATTGACTTCGTTTACCAGCTTTTGATCTCTGCTGAACCTCACCTTACCCGTTGCTTTTTAGTAATGTAAGTTGGGTTTTCTGCACACTTAAATACTTAATTTTAAACCTTAAGTCCCAATAGCCCATATTATAGATTTTAAGATTTCTGCCTGCACAGCCACATCTCCTTGTGCCCTTTTCTACTAAGTAAATAATAATTGCGTCAATAATTATAGTAAATAGTAAAAAATATAAAACAACAAAACGATAAAGAATAACGGGGCAAGGGGCGCCTGGGTGGCTCAGTCGTTAAGCGTCTGCCTTCGGCCCAGGTCAGATCCCAGGGGCCTGGGATCGAGCCCCGCATCCGGCTCCCTGCTCTTCGAGAAGCCTGGTTCTCCCGCTACCATTCCCTCTGCTTGTGTTCCCTCTCTCGCTGTGTTTCTCTCTGTCAAATAAATAAAATCTTTAAAAAAAAAAAAAAAAAGAATAACGGGGCTTAGATCATTGCTTGACTTAGATGTGCATCTTCATACGGAAATTCATGATGGTGTGTTAGGTTTTTCTATCAGTGACCTCTTAACTGTGACTGGATATTCATGGGGTTGAGGAAGAATACTTGGGTTGCAGGATCAATGTTAAGCCTTTTCTCTCTCTGTCTCTCTGTGCTAACATTAAACAAATCCTCGGGTACTACCTAGAGGTATTTATCTCACCAATACATTGCTGAAGGAGATTTTACATACTCTCAAAATTGTTTGAGAGGCCGGCAGATACACCAAACCAAACAGAAACTGAGATACAGAGATACAGCGAATGTGCCAACGTAGGATTATTAACGTGACCGGACTGTCTCCTGAATATTTCTTTGTGAATATCTGCCCTGGCCAACAAGAGAAACACGAAATGTGAATATTTCTCTCTCTTCTGTCACTCACAGCCCACAGATACTGGGGGCTGCTGGTAGGAGGAGGGAAATTGAGAAATGCTTTTAGTCCTCATGAGGAGCCAGCTGAGTAAGGTAGTCTTCACACAACCTTTAAAGACACAATTTTTAGTCAGGGTACAAAATCTTAGGAAATTCAATTTTTTTTTAATGCAACCACGTAACTGAGTGATGCAGGAAGATAAGTTGAAAGTGATTAGCCCATGAATACCACAAACTGTCAGCTTCCAGCCCCTTTCTTATACAGCCCAGGGGAGGAAAGGTTTCACACTTGGCAAGCTGACTGACTTGCTCTCCAATATAACTCCAAGAGGGAGACGGGGTCAAATCAGCACAGGGCATAGGCAGCCTCTCAGAAAATGATTTTCCTCAAGCCGGGGCAGTGTGCAGCGTCGCAGCCCAAGTCTACAAGCCTGCTGGCCTGTCCAATTCTCAGCACTGGCGACTCCTGTCTGACAGGGCCCATCTGCCACCCCAGGAGCTGTCACTGTCAGGAAGGAGAGGAATGAAAAACAAAATTCCCTGCTAGCAGAATGGTTCTAGAAGAAGCCAGTCATGTGATGCCAAAAAAAGCATCCAGTGTTTTGTTTTGTTTTTTTTTTCTTCGTGCCCCTGTCAACTGTTATTTCAGAAATACAAATGCTTCTTAAAGAGTTTACTTAAAATTGCATGGCCGCCACCTCAGAATTCACACCTGGGCCTCGCATCTCAGGGATTTCTCGTTCCCATAACAAACATTCAAAGAAAGCCCCAGCATCTCAATATTTCATGCAGAGACCAGGTTTTAGGGGCGACTGACTCAGTAATCCCCCAAGCAAATGTCTTACCTGAAGGGCATCCCTCATGCCCTGTGAGGCACTCTCTCTAATCACGGTTTGTTTGTTTGTTTCTAGTCGGTGATACAGTTATGCAGGTTTTCGGCACAGTAGAGGAATGCAGCAGATAGATAAATAAACAAAGTTTGCTTAGAATGCTCTACAGCTTGTTTTGAAAGACTGTTTTTACAAAAGAATAATGACAGGGGAAGGAACCCTGAGATACATTCAACTCAGCCTTACCTATGTGACTTTGGGCCAGTCACTGATCTTGCTTCTCAAGATCAAAAAAGCTAGTGTTTGGAGAGCCGAGATCTCAGTCCATACTTGCCTCCCGAGTGAAGCCACCTGACCCCTCCAGGTGCTCAGCCACCGCTGCCTTCATGTCCTCTTCCTTCTTTCCTCACATAGCCTCCGTTGTCTCGACTCTCACCTCAGGATGGGAAGACTTTCTTCATAGGTGGTTGTAAAGATTAGATGAGATTTTGTATACTAAGAACTTAGGGAAAACTTGGTTCATGGACATAGCTCAGTAAAGGAAGGCTCCCCCCCGCTGCCCCTGTCCTCCTCCCCGTTGTGGTTATTTTTACAAGGACAACTGCCCCGCATACAATGGCTAAGGACCATGACTCTTTCCAAGAGCAATCACCTTGGGTGATTAATATATTAATTAGTTAACATATTAATTAATTAATGACATTAATATATTTCCTATGTAAATATGCCAGAGGATATGAATTTGGATAGTTTTTTTTATTATAAAGTAGTATGGTTGTTATTCTAGATATATATTCCTGAATAACAGCCTCCTAACTTACTGTTATGGGTTAAATTGTGTCCACCCCACAAACTTCATACATTGAAATCCTTACCCACTGTACGTCAAAAGGAGACTGTATTTGGAGATCTGGACTTTAAGGGGTTAATTAAGTTAACATGGGTGGGCTCCAGCCTAATATCACTGGGGTCCTTCTAAGAAAAGGAGATTAGAACTCTGTGAGAGAAAGTGAAAGAGAGATAGAGGGAAGGAAGACCACGTGAACACACAAGGAGAAGACAGCTATCAGTAAGCCAAGGAGAGAGGCCTCAGAATGAACTCAACCCTACTGACAACTTGATCTTGGACTTCCAGCCTCCAGCAGTGGCAGGAAATACATTTCTGGTGCTCAGCCACCTAGTATGTGGTATTTTATTATGGCAGCCCAGGAAAAAATTAGTTTTAATTATTAGCAAGCTAATACACTTACTAACTTAAACCAACCACCATATCTGTTTTGCTCCTAAAATGCAATTTGAGCCGGGCTCACAGGAAAGCTATGCTGTATTTGAGTCAGTGCCATTCAGCTGGGACAGCTGGAAGGGATTTTGCTGGAATCATCGGTGGCTAATTCACTCATATGTCTAGTGGTCAGTGCTGGCCTCTGGCTGGGACTTTGATTGCATCTGGTAGCATCAGACCTGCCTGTGACCTGGGTTTCCTTAGAACATGGTGCTCAGTTCTAGGGTGAGGGTTCCAAGAGAGAGGCAGACAGAGCCTCTATTACGTTTTTTTAAAAGGTTTATTTATTTATTTATTTATTTATTTATTTATTTATTTATTTGAGAGAGAAAGCTAGCTAGCGTAGGGGCAGGGAAGGGCAGAGGGGGAGAGAGAATCCCAAACAGACTTCCCAATGAGTCCAGAGCTGGATGTGGGACTCGATCCCATGACAGCAAGATCAAGACCCAAGTCGAAATCAAGAATCCAACACCCAGCCAACTGAGCCGTCCCGGTCCCCCTATTGCATTTTCGAACTTGCCCTCAGAGGGCATATAGTATCACTTCTGCCTCATTCGATTCATCAGAAGTCATAGGAGCCTGCCCAATCCAAGGCAAGAGTTACTAATCTTCACTTTTTCATGGGAGTCATGTCATAGATTTTACAGCTATATATTACAATCCCTAGAGTTGTATGGGATTGTAATATATTATGTCATTAATATATTTTCATATATTAATGTCATTAAAATGTCAAAACATTTTAACTATAGATATATTAATTTCATCTTAAGTATTAACACTTTTATATGTGTAAATATATAAATAAAGTTAGACTGTCATGGGTACTTTTTAATGGAGTCAGTGTAGTGACTTCTGTTGAATCATTTTGATATTTCTTAATCTTTATTTCTGCTTTCCACTTCTTTCTAAGAAAAAGTAAGGCAATTTCAATTCTTTGTCATTACTTGGAGGTTGGGTTTTGTTCAGCATTGCTAATCATTCTGGCAGTTGTCTTACTATTCCAGAGGTCAATGTCTGAAACGGGATGGAGTGGGACACTCAAGAAAGACGTACTAGACAACACAGGCTCTAGCATCAGACAGTCCCTAAATCTGCATTCTTTCCCAATTCTGACTTTGTCACTTACTGCTTATCTGACCTTTGGCAAGTTACTCAAATACCCAGAGCAGATTCTTCAACTCTAGAGTGGGGTTACTGTCACTGTTCAGAGGGAGTGTCATGAGGATTAAATAAGTTATTGTTTGTAAAGTCCCTAGCTTTGAGCCCAGCATGCTAAGCATGCGCCCCTTCGCTCTTTAAGATAATAAACACAGATCAAAATCATCACAGTTGCGGGTTATTAAACTATAATGACTTCATAGAGCTGATAATCAGTTGTCCTTAAAATAACCTGTGAGATCTGTACCCTCCGTCTTTGTGTGGCACTAGACTAAACATGGCACCAGGAGTTCAGCATAACACTTCACTATGGAGTCAGTTTGGCTCTCAGACACATTTTGCCCCATTTCTATGGTTTTCCTATATCAGGACGGACTGGAAGTCAGTTGTTACAACACCTCTTCAGTGAGTTCCATATATTAATCCAAGTATAATTTATATGTTGATTACATGTCTCCTGAGTGGAAACCACTGATTTTACTTACACTCCTATTCTTGTAAGCCACTCTTAATGGTACAAAGAACTGAGATATCTTCTGTCTCTCTAAATGGGTATCTTTTTGAGTGACAAAAAGCAGAAAAACAAAAATATGGAGATGGAGATTCAAATGCTAGATTATTTTTTTAACTTGTGTACTTGAAATGTTATCCTAAGTATATTAATGAAGATGATTTTTGCATTTCATTTTCACTGCATTTATTTTTTTGATTAATGTAGTTCCTATTTTTCAGATAAGAAGCAAGGAAAGAAATAAATAAAACAGATTTTCAGACTGATTGCTAATTTATATGAATTCATGTATTCAAATTTATGATCTTTGAATCAAATACAAGTGCTCAGTGCTATTTTTCAAATCTCTGACATTATTTACATAAAAGCCTTTTTTGAAATATCAAAAGAGATTATTAGTCATTGAGGAAATTTCAATAGTACCCTGATGTTTCCTGAAGATGTTTGGAAGGTATGTCAGAAAAAAATGCCATTTGAAAGTTTAAACTTGCTGGTGAAAAACACGAGGAGGAAAACTCAAATGGATTTTTCTTAGCTTTTTGGTAGGTTCCAAACTCTGATACAGCTGTTAATCAAAGGATATTTTTATTGGTAGAAATAGAGACTTTCTAGTAAAGAACAGTTTACTCTATTCCATATAATATAAAGTGCTGTATTAGCTCTCCAGGGCTGCTGTAACAAATTACTGCAAAAGCTACAGTTTAAAGCAGCACAGACCTACTGTCTTACTATTCCAGAGGTCAAAATTCCAAACTTGGCCTTACTGGGTGCTGCATTCCATCTGGAAGATCTAGGGGGACAATCTATTACCTTGCCTTGTCCAGCTTTTAGAGAACACCAGCATCTGTTGGCTCGTGATGCCTTCTGCCATCTTCAAAGCTAGAAGTACACATCTTCAAATCTCTGAGTGTGCCTTGCTGCCTCCCACTTCTGTCATTAAAGGATCCTTGCGATGACACTGAGCTCACTCAGATAATCCAGTATAATCTCCCCATCTCAGAATCCTTGATTCATTCACATCTGCAAAATCCCTTTTGCTGTGTAAAATAACATATTAATAAGTTCCAGAAGTATGGGGCCCATTCTTCTGCCTACTACACACAGCCACTTAGAAATGATTTTGTTTCCCTAAGTCTTCTTAGTTCTTTTAAACACTAATTCAAAAACTTGGGTAGTTAAATAAAAAATAATTTCTGGGGGCACCTGGGTGGCTCAGTGAGTTAAAGCCTCTGCCTTTGGCTCAGATCATGATCTCAGGGTCCTGGGATCCAGCCCTGCATTGGGCTTTCTGCTCAGCAGGGAGCCTGCTTCCTCCTCTCTCTCTCTCTCTGCCTCTGCCTACTTGTGATCTGTCTCTCTGTGTCAAATAAATAAATAAAATCTTTAAAAAAAATTTTTAAATAAAATAAATAATTTCTGTACTTTGTAAATACAGAAAAAGTATGCAACCAAATTTCGGTATGTCATTTCCCCCCAAATCTAGGAACATCACCATGGGCTAAAAATCTCCACTTCTGAAAACCCTAAAGGCTGGTGTGCATTCAGTAAAGTTGCACAATTGAAACTTCATGAAGGGGCACTAACACAACACAATGTAGAAGAAAAATCCATCCATTTGTTAAACATTTACACTGTTCTTTAATGACCATTTTTTAGAGGAGGGAGGAATATTTTGTGTCTATTATTATTATTTTTAAATCCATGAGGTCATACTGGCATCCACTTATGTAGAATAACCACTGAACCATTCACTGCTATTTGCCACAGGATTTTCTGTAAGAAAGCTCAACACTGTCAACTTCTTTCTTTTTCCAATTTTCAGAATATTGGCAATTAAAGTTAACACTGCAATAATATTTTTTCTATGTAACTCTGCCATATATTGCATATTTGGTGGGGGGAGGGCATGAAAAAGATCTAACAGCCAACTTCTGTTATGTTCAGAGAGACAATTTTTCTTGAACTAGAGAAGTGGTCTCTCTTGACTTTGATATTCTGTTCTTGTTTCATATGTAACAGAACAGTGGTTTTCAAAGGGGGCAGTTCTGCCACCCCGCCCTCCTCCCACCCTGGGGGAATACTGGGCAATGCTTGGAGACTTTTTTGGATGTCACAATTTAAAGGATGCTATCCGTGTCATATGAGTAGAGGCTAGGAATGCTGCTAAACATCATACAATGCGCAAGGTAGGCCTCTACTACAATAAATGATCTGGTCCAACCTGTCAGTAGAGCTGAGATCGAGAGACCCTGATGTAGAATGATCTGGAACTTAAGATGAGAGAGTCTTTGTCAGCATTCCATTAATATAATGAACACAAGCATACATAAAGGAGAATCTTCATGCATAATCAGGGTTCCCAAACCTTCTCAGATTTCTCTTCCTCTCCAACCCAGTTCCTACCCCAGTCATCCCTAATTCAGGTAAGGCACCACCATCTACAGTCAGTCAACTAGTAATTCTTGATAATTCTGCCTTCAGTGTCTATCCTCAGTGAGACCACATCTGCCTATCTCCACTGCTCCCCTCATCCTACGCCACCCTCATATCTTGCCTGGACTCTGTGTAGCTTCCTCGCTGGTTTCTCTGTGTCCTTTCTTGCTCGTGGCAACGCATTATTCAGCAGGCAGATTTTAAAGTTGGTATCCGCTCATGTTCTTCCATCTGTTGGCCTCTCATCACAAAAAGAAGGTAATCTACACTTCTTACCAGGACATACCGATCCCCACCTACCTGAGCCCCATCTAACTCTCCAAGCTTACCACAGTCATTCTGTCTCTCCAATCTGACCAGCCCCCTCAAGGTCACTTGGACACACAAACTTTTTCCCAACACAGCTTTGCACATGCTGTTCCCACCTGCAATGATTCACCCACCTCCACCTTCAGGTCCCCTCTGCCTGACACTTCTAGATTATCTCTGCTCAGAGACCCCTTCTGACATGACCTCATCTCAGTCACATCCCATCATATTCCACAGTTTTATTTTCTCCTTAGGACTTGTCATGACCTAAAATCATCATATTTAATTTTGTGCTTGTTCTTACGAGTTATTTCGCTCCCTTCTCCCCAACCCCCAAGTTCAAGAGGATAGAGATTTGGTCTGTATGGTTCCCGTTATGTCTGTAGTATATAGTTATAGACTGATCTATATTAAATTTTTAAAAGAATGAGAAAAAACAAGTTAATTAATAAATTTATTTAATTAATAGTTTTGTGGGGTCTTTAAAACCCCATGTTAATATTTCAGAACACATCAGAATAAAGTACAGATTTCAAGTTTATTGTGATCCCTTCAAGTATCCAGATATATTTTGTGTAGTGGTCTTCAGTTTCCATTTTATGACCCACCATGACTCTGCAAAAACTATCCTCATCTGCCCCCTCGTCTTCTCTTTTTCCTCTTCCACCTCCAATTCTAGTTTTGTTTATTCCCTAACTAAAGCTCCTTTTAGATGATGCTTCTTTTTTTTTTTATTTAAAGATTTTATTTATTTGACAGAGAGAAACACAGCGAGAGAGGGAACACAAGCAGAGAGAATGGTAGCGGGAGAAGCAGGCCCCCTGCAGAGCAGAGAGCCCGATGCGGGGCTCGATCCCAGGACTCTGGGATCATGACCTGGGCCGAAAGCAGACACTTAACAACTGAGCCACCCAGGCGCCCCTAGATGATGCTTCTTAATTGAATCTCAGCAGAAATTTTCACTTAGCTGTGGAGATTTGATTTGAATATGAGAGCAACCCCGTCTTCTTAATAACTTTTTTTTTAGAAGAACCTTATATTGTCTCAGTTATAAATGAAGGACTTCATGGGACTAATTCAAATAATTCACAGTTGTATAAAATTACAGTCAGTAGAGATTACCAACCTGCTTCTTCTCATCACTATTTATCCCATGCACTGAGCAAAGAGTGTGTGTCTATCTTGCCCAATACTGTGTTTTTGTTCTGAGAGCAGTGCCTGGCACATGTGATCTTTTAGTAAATATGTGTAGCACAAATGAGATAATAGAGAGAGAGCAGTTAGCATAGTATGTGACACCCTGGCAGGTGCCCAATAAATGATTCATATGGCATGGGAGAGATATTCAAGCTAATCATCTGCTCCCGCTGGTAATGAGGCCGTTTGGGGAACCCACCAAAGACACAGTTGTAGAGAAATAGACAAGCTACAGGGAACAGAGGACCAGCTCCTTCCCTGGAGAGGAACTCAATGGAAGCACTGAATGGGTCTTGTGAGGAAGGCTGGTGTCAAAATTAGTAACATCTTTCTAACAAGGCTCAGCATTTAATTAAAATTAATTTGGTATGAAAGCTGGTGGCAGTATTGAGGTGCCAGAGGCAAAAGCTGACCAGTGCTGGAGCCTCTCTGGTAGTAGCCTTGAGCAGGGAAGTACGGCTTGGAGGGTCTCCAGAAATCAAACAAACTGCCTGCGCAGCTGGATTTCAGATTTACTGTAGGAATATATATGATATTTGTAAGTTTATCTGTAAAAAGACCTCACGTGCACCCTTTTTGTGCAAAGCCTAAAACTGAGGAGCAAAAGATTAATTATATTATATATATTACAACATATATACAATATATTATATTATATGTTATATTATTACATTTCTTTTTAGGAGGGCTATGTTTTTGCAGAAAAATGACTATAAACTTGATATGGGAACCTGGGAAAAAGCCTCCCTTTTGTCATAAGCAACTCTAATCAAGGAATTCTAGCTGGCTAAAGAAAATAGCATTTGAAGTTAGCTCTCTCGTAACAAGTATCTTTGCTCTACAACATGATTTCTTTAGGTGAAGGACACAAGTCTAGCTCTTAGAGGACACTTAATAAATGCTTTTTGTTGCTCAGAAGTGAGAGGTTCAGGATGGGTTAATATTTAATTGTGTTGATTTCTTTCCTATCTAAAGATTTCTTTATAATATCCTTCTATAGCTGTTGGAATCTGACAATTGCTCAAAGTTAATTGCAAAACATTTCTTTCATTTTAGTCCAATCAGTGCATTTTCCATTCCTGTCTTAAAAGCAAAGGGATTCTCCCTTCTAGAATTGTCGAGGAAGAATATGGCTTTCCTTTTCTTTTTTGTTTAAAAATTGTTTCATTTAAAATAAGTCAGCAAACTCTTTTCTCAATGCCAAATAAAGGACTCTTATTGAATATTGTCCCATCTTTTATATGTTCATCTTCCCTGGATGTATTGTCCAGATGCGTAAACCTTCAGCATTCAGGTCACACATGTCTGAACTCTAAAGATACTTCCAGTGCAGTCTAAACTGTTGGTAGATTTGGATGTTGCCATAAACTTTGTACTTACGGTGAGAGTGGCCACGTCCCATCCCCAACATAACAAAATGTAGGCGTGTGTATGTCTTCCTGAAACTAGAGCTAATGTTGCATCTAATGAACTTGCTTCCAGAGGCATTGGAAATATATAAACCAAGTAAAACAACTATGAATTGAATATATTATTGGCATTTAAATTTAAGTTAAAATCATTAATTGATACACTTAATGACAAATATAAAAATAATTTATTATGCCAGTAAATATGGAGAGTGCCTATTTTATGCCTAATCATTACAATAAGATCTGGTGACTTCTGTACTAAGTGAACTTTCTGAAGCTGAAATGCAAAGAAAGAGACACATATGCTAGAATATAAGTCATGATCCACAGGTATCTGGGGAGCATCCTTCATAAATCCATCACAAGAAATAGTTTTAAATTACCTCTTTGAAATTTTGGCCATTTTGCAATAAATTTTTATAAGAAAATGGAATACACATACACACAACAAAGAATAATCTTAATTTTTAAATGTATTTGACTTTCAAATTCCTACTTCAAAAAAGGGGCGAGGTTTACTTAAGAGATTATATATTTTTTTTAACTTCACAAATTAGTATAGGATACTCATAAATCCCTAAAATCTGTGTTCAGGAATCTAATTCTTTACTTTCTAGTCCCAACATACACTTCCTTAATTAGGTTTGTTTTTAATGATCAGTGCCAATAAACACAAAGAGGAAGATCTATTTTAGCTAATTACTGGAAGTTCTTTTATTTCTTCGAAGAGCTGTAAGTTTAGGGTTTGTCGTAGTGGAAGAAGAGACTTCCCTTTCCTTTTCTTCCCTTTGCTTTCCTTTTTCTTCTGTGATAAAATCCTGGCCGTTGATTGCTTTGGTGGAGACAGATTAGCAGAGGATGGGAATGCTCATAAAAGAACCAGCATGACTTGAGGAACTGTGGTGGCATTAATAAATAGAAGAGTCAAAAGATGGAGCCGGTGTCAGAAGGAACATTGTAAATCTGTCTTGAGAAGCAGTAAGTTTTCAAGTTATGCACGAGGCAGATGGGAATGTGAGAGTTTATCTTTGGAAGAGTGGGGATGCTGAAAATGAATGATTTGCTATTTGTCTAAAAAAAGGGATTTTGAGAGCTTTGGAATCAGAGTTTGCAGAGAGAATGAGAAGAAAGAAGAGAAGAGAGGGGCAGGGGTGGAGTTATAGGGAAAAATGCATTTGGAAGAGGAAGACTTAGGATAATAAGAACAGTGGCCAAAGAAGAGAAACGGAGCCACCTACGATTCATCTTAGTAGGAGGCTTTCTTTCCAATGCTTCAAATCTCCCATGTTTTTGTTTCCCTCCTACTTCCCTAAAGAAAAGCCAAATTCCCTGAGAATTTCCTAAGATTCTCAATCTTAGCCACAACCTCATTTCCTATCTTTCTTCTCCTCTCTGTCCAACCTGCACTTCCCTGTTTCCAAACCTGACAACTTCTGGTATAATAGCAAAGTAAGGCATGATCATAGCAAAATTATGGGGAAAGCGTAGCAAAGAAACCGAGTACCTGGAGATAAATGGATTTCTAGAAGGAGACTTGCCGGACCAAAGGGTGTGCACATTTTTACAGCTTCCACGTTGCCAAATTGCCCTGCAGAATGACTCTATCAATTTAGACTCCGCCAACATGGTTAATGGGCTGTAGTGTAATTGTCTGTTTATCTATCTTTTATCCTTATTAGGTCGTAGGCTCTTCAAGGACTTTCTAATCTCTCAATGCCCAGCATCTAGAATTCAGCCTGGTACAGACTAGGCACCCATTAACCAACTTCCCTTTCCTACCTCTAAAATCTTTGAAGCCCCCAAACAAGTGGGCCAATTGATATTGTAGAATGTATGGATGAAAGATAAGGCACAGTGGGTAGCAAGATGTTCCAGAATTTTCTCCCAAAACACAACACAGTCATAAACTCCTGTATAAAGTTTACCATCTGTGTTTTAAGCCAAACATGCATAATGCAGTCTTCATTAATAGTTGGCTTTAGATAACCCTAAGGCAGATACTGCTTGACTTGGATTAACACTGAACACTGAGGTTGCATAAATGTAGAGGTCTATGTGTATGGATATTTTAAGTGAACATCTTTCAAAATTCAGCTATATTAGTAAATGAAATTGCAGTAACTTCCTGCAGGGTGAAAATTTTGAGAGCATGTTACTATGGTGATTATTTTTAAATGTCATGATTATAGTTTAAGTTTATAGATTTCTTTCCAGGACCAAAAAAAAAGGTCTCTATGGTCCTCAAGAAATGTGCTTACTTCCATGTGAAATCTTTAGTAAAGTTATAAATTAGCCCTATGATGCTTCTGTTTGAAAAACAAAAGCTTATTAAAATAAAAACCCAAGATTATTTACTTAATACATAACTGGAATGATTATATCTATGGTTCCAAAGGTATAAGGATTTCATGAAACATGAACAACAATCGAGAAACATGCATTTCACATATGCAGGCATAAGAGTTGTACCTATAAAGAGATAAGTTAATATACATAAGACAGTTGCCATGATAGAGATTAAAAACTAAATTCTGTGGGGGGTGGGGAGGAGGAAACAACTCACCTTACTTATAGCTATTTTCCATGTGTCAAGGTCCAGTTGAGATAATTCCATTTCAGAGGTTTTTTTCTAATGACCCCAACTGGGGTGAGACTCTTAGTTATCTAAGTAACTTAGCTGCACCTCTTTTTAAAAGTCAGACATTTATTGAGCATCTGCTCTGTGCCAAGCAACAGATGACCATGTGATATGCCGCGGGAACATGATATAGGCATTGACAAGTGCTTCAGGCTGACAAAGAACTTGGGTGCCTTTTGTTACAGATTCTATATTTAACAATTCAAGTTCAGTCCATGCTCTACAACTGTTCAGATATATTTTGTGTGTGTATAAATAATCATGAAAATCTTGATTTTTATTAGTTACACAATGCTTAATAAATATCTGTTGAATGAATAAATGATTGACAAGTATTATGTAATTATTCATAGAGAGCAAAATTCTTGTTTACAAAACAATAGATATAAGCCACAACTGTGCGTCATTCAAAAATATTTGGCAAAACCATAGTTGGGAGAAAATTAGGAGAGGAACAAAATGGTCAGAGAGGTTAAGATTATTAAGAAGGATGGGGTTAAAGAAAAAGGTTTTTTGTTAATAGTATGACTTTGAATAAGAACATAGATCCAAACTGTGTCTCTGCTGCCTTTTTCAACACTGGCTAGTTCTATGTAATGAGAAAAATGATTTTTTACTACTTTATATTTTAATGTAAGCACACCCACCCAAGTAAAACATACTTTGGATGTTTAAGCTTCCTCATTGGTAAAATTTAGCAAATCATTAACTCATGTGTGATGTAATCCAAGTTAACATCTCCAATAGCACTTTTCTTATGTTGGCCCTGGAATTGTAGTGGTATTATAATACTATAGGAATTTTTAAGAGAGTAAAATAATAGCAAACGTAAATCACCATAATATTATTATAGGGACATAAAAAAGTATGTAATTGGACTAGTTGAGGGAAAGGTAGGAAGATGATAGTAAGTAAAATAAAAAAATAAAAGTAACCCACCTGTGTGTATCAAGAGATGACATTTTTGCCGGTGATGCAGCTGATGTATATATTCATAGTCCAACTGGATCTTAGTCATAAGAAAATACAGATAAACCATTGCTTTTTTGTTTTTTGGTTTTTTTTTCATTTATGAGAACATGTAGAAACCTTCTGCACAGTTACTTTAATTGGAATGCTATTGAAATAGCTATCAGTGCATTATCACGGAATGAATAAAATATTGAATTTAACTGAAATGAAAATCATGGCTAGTGAAAATTTGGGAGTTTTAAATTGGCGAAATTATTAGCATCAACACATTTTACTCTAATGGTTTTCCTGGCTTTTAGAATGCGGTCTTCTTTTGGACTTCAGAGTGTGTGGCTAGAATAATTGGAAGACCTACCAGAATGGCCACTATCCTGTTTGTAGAAAAGGCAAAATTCCCAAGCTTGAATACTGAAAAAGTAGTGGGGGTACATAGGATTGCCTAAATTTGGTTATTGCTAGGGAGAACATGCCAAGTGGCCCTTTTCAGTGTAATCCTGGCTGTTTCGCACCCTGTTTAATTTTGCAACATAAAAGCCTTTTGGGAAGTATCAGGCGCAAGGTGGAAAACTTTTATTCTGACCTTCAAATGCTTGGCTATACTAATGCATCCTATAAATTCTGACCATTTCTCTCTTGTTCTGAGTGATGGCTCAGGGAACCTGGGTGAAGTAGACCATCCATTAAAATTGAAACTAAAATCCCCTTCCTTGCATGATTCTATGTGATTTCCAGCTCTAACATTGATTGACGGGCATGGGATGACTTTTGTAGACTAGTGTGGTATTCATATATCGCCATTTTGAGCTTCTCTCATCATTGATTTTTTTGTTGTTGTTCCTTTTCCTATTTTTATCCCTGTACTATTTCACAAATAAAATTTGATCAAATATTGGAAATTTGCCCCCTGAAACTTCTAGTCAGACCGTAAGGTAACCTGAGAAAGCAGAAATTATATGGTCAATTTTTAAATTATATTTGGTTTTGCTGTAGGTGGAATACATGTTTTGACCAGACTTAACTGTTATGTTAAAAATTTTTGAAGCATTGAATCACATTTTCATTAATTACCTATGTAATTTGGTTCATATTGGCATTAATTTCATTAATTACCTATGTAATTTGGTTCATATTGGCATATTGGAAGAGAAGGTTCCCTTCTCTCTTCAATCCAAGGAAAATAAGAATGCGCATTTCCAAATAGAGAGTCCAAATATAAGTAAATATAGATCTTTAAACACTGGTTATCTGTGGTTATCAGGTGCCACAAATAACATGTTTAAAATTATGCAATCATACTTTTAAACCCAGTAAACACAAGGGGTGCCACTCATAACCTGAGAATTATTTGCCTTCAAATACATTCAAGTCACTAAATATAATTTTATTTTTATTTTTTAAGGTGACAAGAACATGAGAACACCAAAGGAAATGATAAATATGATAATAAATGTCATTTAGCTTGAATAAATACAGTTAAGAATGATCAACCTAACAGTTGGTTAGTAGGTTTGCATTTATGTATGTATCTCAAAAAATATTCTTAACACTTATGAATCAAATTGTTCTGAATTAATTAATAGAAAACTAGAGAGTTGGGGAAGGAAAGTTGGTGAACACAGAGATTACACCCACTGGAATTATTCATGACTGAATCTGAGATGATTCTATCTCATGGTCTACACAAGATCTATGTTTGAATACCTCGCTGACACTGATACTACTTAGCAGTGAAGAAATCTATATTGACCTTAGAAGCACAGAGATAATTTGGGGAAAATCATAGCAACGCTTCAGGGATCATTCTAATATACCTTTCATTTTTGTGAAAGAGCCTCTTGGGAAATTGGTGACCTCATGCTATGATTTCTGAACCTTTAGTTTCTAAAATGATACAATCTTGTGGAATTTATGAAAGATGGGCTCACAAAGCCAGACATAATTTTAGGCTTAATAATCAGTTTAGGCTCCTCAGAGTGCAGAAGTGAGAAAATCCCAATTAATTTTGAAGGTAGCAAGATTTTCTGTCTAAAATTCATGATGCAGTTGGCCCTTCAGTGAACATAAGTAGATCTAGCCACCAAGATGATCACCAGGCATCCTGATGGTGGTTGTGGCTCATGGTCAGAAGTGCAGTACAATTCAGGTGACCTGTTTAAAGCAAGTCAAAGCAAGAATGCCCTAAAATATCTTCTATCTTGGGAGTCAATCCTACAAAATCCTTTTGGTTTTATGTTCCTCCATTTTGGTTATTTTAGTATCTACCGAAAGATGACACTGACCAGAGAGGTCAACAGAGACAACGCGTGATTTTTGGACAGTTGTTTCCAAGCTGAGGGCACTTTGCCTTCCCATCATGTACAAAGTAAGAAGAAGTTAACCAGGCAGCTCAAATTTTGTGCAGCCTGGTTTATGCATCACAAGGATATCATAGAAGTCCAGAAAATATCTCAGACATAGCAGTCATCTGTGTTTTCAAATTTAGTAGAATTTGAAATTTTCTTTAGTAGAATTGAAATTCAAATTTAGTAGAATTGAAATTTTATTAGGTCTTTTCTAAGACCTAATAAGACCTAATAAAGAAATATTCTTTATTTTCTAAGACCTCTGAATATACTCTGTTAGATATGCAAGCTGGATGATCCTCAAGGGTTCTTTAGATATTATGCCTAGTGGTGTGCCTTTTGGGTATTGAGAGACTCCCTCTTGCTACTGTCCCTCGGCAAAAGGTTACTTTGTGACAGGGAGATTAAAAACAGTATCAGTTCCTACCACGTACAGAAGACAGATTAGACACAGAAAACACGGTGCGATTATCAGGTCATGGGGCTGGAACGTGTAGGCTGATAACTAATTGGGGGACCCTGCCATCTGAACACCACACATCTCCCCTGGGCCTCGTCTGAGGTCAAAGACATTCTTCTACCAGATGCCTTCAGTCGTAAGTTTCTTCTTGACAGGAACATAAAGACTACACAACATTAAATTTTTCATGAGAGAAATACTTATATTTTCAGAACACATAGCCCCTAATTAGAGTAAATTACTCCTGATGGAATAAGCGTTCTGCAAAAGCAAGAAAGAAACCGAATTTAATTTCCCAGTGCCATAGGGAGATCTTGACTATTCAAAAACTGTCTCTAAATCTTGGGAACTATGCTTTCAAGGGCTAAGCTAATAGAACTGAGCAGGAAATAAGCCTGATTCGCATTTTGTAAGTAATTTTGAGCACAAAAGATATATTTACAATAATAGCCAAGACTTCTCATCTACAATTGAACTCAACACTGGCAAAAAGGAAAAAAGTAAATTGCATCCATTAAAATGACATCAAATAAATTATGATATTCATTTTCTTGTACACTACTTATCACTTTTTAATTTTAAAAAATTGGTCAGATATGTCCAGATCCTAATGAGGGGAATGGGTTAGCATTGATTTGGATGGCTTATGAAACATTCACATACACGTTATTCACATCTTCTTGATTCATAGCACAGCTTTCTCAAGGCCCCTCTCTTTAATACAGCTTGTCAATCGTTGCTGTCTATAATAAGGAGGCCTGGAGGGGCGTATTGTTTTGTGGGGTTTTTTTTCTAAACAATTGAAAAATATAACCTCTGGCTTTTTTCTAAGGAATTATTTTGCATCCTTCCACTTAGCACAAGATAATCGAAACAATTTTTGTGGCTAGAAACACATTGATAGCGCTCAGTAAATGTAAATCTAATAACCTTATTACTCACCAGGTTTGGAAAGGAAGCAAGAGATTTTTATAAGGCTAGGATTATAATCAAGGGAACAAATAATGCTTTTTAATAGAATTTTAATATAGATTTCCCCCTCATTTATAACATGAGCTAGATATCTCTAAGTTTTCTCTGTCTTGGGTATTCGTGGTACTTTAAAATCAAGACAACTGTGTGGGAGAGGATAAAGCTTTTGCTTTCTGTTGAGCACCCTGTTCTCATCTTGACTTTTCAGAAGCAAAGAGAAGTCAAAAGTATCCTCTTCTTTTTTCTGTTTTGTTTTGTTTTGTTTTTTATGTTCAATTAGCCAGCATCTAGTACATCATTAGTTTTTGATGTAGTGCTCAACAATCCATTAGTGGTGTATAACACCTAGTGCTCATCCCATCATGTGCCCTCCTTAATACCCATCATCTAGTTACCCCATTCCCCCACACCCCTCCCTTCTCTAACCCTCAATTTGTTTCCCCGAGTCCAGGGTCTCTCGTTTGTCTCCCTCTCTGATTTCTTCCCATTCAGTTTTCCCTCCTTTCCCCCATGTTCCTCCATGCTATTCCTTACGTTCCACATATGAGTGAAAGCAGAGAAAGATAAATATCATATGGTATCCTCTTTTCCCGATCCTACAGGGGCAGATTTGCCCTTTGCAGTTAGGGTTAGGGTTGGACTTTGCTGTGTCTTGCAGGTGCCTGTGATGGCCACGTGGAGTCACTCTCTGAAGACTCATCTGTGCCTCTTGCCATAGGGTGATCTACAAGGGCTTACGTCTATCCATAAGCCACTCATTCTGCTGTTCTGATATAGCCCGTAATTCGGTGAAATCTATAGATGTAACCATACACTCCTGCAGAAACACTAAATTAAAAAAGAATCTTATGCAGAACAAAAAAAAAAAATTGATGGTTTTGGCAGAGACACTAAAGCATGTGGAAATTGAAATGATTAAAGGAATAGCAGTTATCACTTCAGTGACCAAGTGCTTTCACATATGTTGGCTGTCTGTCTCGCAGAACCAGGCATCTATGACTCTACAGGCCATGTCCCAAATATTTGTTGCGGTTCCTGATGGTTTCTATGCCAACCGTAGATCATTGTATTCCACTGGAACTAATCCCTTCCTTTTCCAAACTACCAGGATGCTTTATTCATATCTCTTGTATGGTACTTTGTAGGTTACATTACAGTTATTTGTGTCTTATCTACTCTGTTATAGACTATTAGGATAAGGAGCTGGCTCATGGCTTTCTGTATCTTTAGTGACTTATTTACTGTTCAAGATCAATAAATACCTGTTGAGAGATCCATGACTCTGTTTGCAGGTCCAATTTTGACTCAGAGACAGATACGTGTATGTTATTACTAAGACTGCTTTAAAAACACCCTTTTGCTTTTGCCTATAAGACAGCTAAGTGAGCTGGTTCTGAGGTGAAAATGTAGAATGTGGGTCAGAACCTTTTTTTTTTTTAATTTTCGTTCTATAAGCTTATTTGTGTATATGATCCCTATGTCTGATGTCCATCAGTAATTCATGCCAGATCACTTTATTTTTTTAAAATATATATTTATTTATTTATTTGACAGAGAGAGATCACAAGTAGGCAGAGAGGCAGGCAGAGAGAGAGGGGGAAGCAGGCTCTCTGCTCAGAAGGGAGCCTGATGCGGGTCTCGATCCCAGGACCCTGGGATCATGACCGGAGCCGAAGGCAGAGGCTTTAACCCACTGAGCCACCCAGGCACTCCTTACCAGATTACTTTAATAGATAGCACTTTACAAGTGGGCTTGTAGTTTCCAACTATTCGTTTTTTTTGTGGAGAAAAAGTTTTCTTACTCTTTTCCTCTGCTACATAATCCCCATGCTTTCCAGACTTTTCTTTTTCCAACACTAATAAAAGAGACTCAGTTTCTTGATCACTAAGTGTTGTGTTTTTGTTTTTTGTTTTCCCTTTGGTTTTGCATTTATTCACTTAATTGGAAAAATTTAAAAACAATGCAGAAGTCTAAAATTAATAGTAAGGCATGTGTTCCTTGTTAGGTAAATTTACCTCACTAGACTCTTTCCTGTGAGTAAAGACATGTTAAAAAATACAAAAGAGAGAAAAAGACTAACATATGGATATAACAGAAATACAAAGGGATAGTAAAAAAATGAAAATCAAAAAATTAAAACATGAAAGTAATGTTGATAATCAAAAACTCACATTCTCAAGTGGCTATTGATGATCATACTACCCTTTCAATTTATTTGCCCTAAACTTTAATGTTCATGGTGCACACTGCCAAATTTTATTGTTTAAAATGTACTTAAAAAAATAAATAAAATGTACTTAAAATAGCCATCAGAAAAAGGCAAACCATGCTGGTGTCATGTTTAGTATTTTATCCTGCAAGTCAACTGCTAGTGGGTTATTTTTTCCTTTTTTTTTTTTTTTTGGAGTTTAGGTGAGGTCACTTTATTTGGCTTTTATCCTCTCCATCTCTATTAACTTCTGAACCTCAAGAGAAGTTACCTTTAAATTGGCAGCTGTGCCTTGACCATGCAATTTGCTGATTCTCCTTCACAGCCCTTCATCCCTCAGAGAGAGATTTGCTAAACCAAGTCTCCCCTGTACAGAAACTCAGCACCGGTCCCCAGTGGTTCAAGGCAATGAATTGGACCAGTTGAAGGACTCCAGGAATTTTGTCTCTGCACAATTTACTTAAAATTAGTTGTTTCTTGAAAACATGTGTATCTTTTCCATCCGTCCTTTACATATATGCTAAACTATCCCTACATTTTGAAAGAGCATATCCATAAATCTCCCTTCTCTTTGGCCTGGAATGAACATGGACGTGAGGCCCCAACACCAATACTCCGAAATAGAGCGGCAGTTTCCTGCCTGGCGGGTAGCAAGGAAAATGGTAGCACTTTGAAAATCACAGCTATGTTTTTACCTAACCTTTTGTGCACTTTCTAAATATTATTTGATGAAGATATATGGCTTTGATAATCAGATAAAAACTAAATATTTTGTTATTATGGGCCTGAAATTAAACACAGATCATATGTGATCTTTTTCATTCTCTTAATACTTATGTTTGTTTAAAAATTCATTTTGCGGGGTACCTGGGTGGCTAAGTGGGTTAAAGCTTCTGCCTTCGGCTCAGGTCATGATCCCAGGGTCCTGAGATCGAGCCCCGCATCGGGCTCTCTGCTCAGCTGGGAGCCTGCTTCCCCCTCTCTCTCTGCCTGCCTCTCTGCCTACTTGTGATCTCCCTCCTTTCTGTCAAATATATAAATAAAATCTTAAAAAAAATTCATTTTGCCATTTAGTTACACAAATAATGAATTTGCAATAAAAAAAAAACGAAAAAAGCTAGTCACAATCAGTATTTTTGGCATAGCAACAACATTTTATATGTAAAATACACATGCTGTATAATGATATTGATATAGATATCAAGAGACAGGTAGATAGAAAAGATTTCATAGAACTCATTTTTCTGTGATCTTTCTTCACTCAACAACATATCGTTAACCTCTTTGCATTTTCATAAATCAAAATCTTGTTTGAATAGTGACTCTGAAATCTGTATGGTGTTTCACTGGAGAGATACGTGTTTGTAAGACACTCACCCTTTTCCCTGTGCACTGGAGAGTAAGACTGTTTTCTCTTTGCTATTATCATAAACAGCATTCTGATCATCATCTCTGCACAAATATGTTTGAATGTATTTATGACCATTTCTTTAGGAAAAATTCTTCAATCTAAATTTGTGTAAGATGCCAACATTATATACTTTTTAAGACATTTAATGTGTGTTGTCAGTACTGCTGTTGGCAGTGTATGAGAAATAACCAAACTTTTTCCAGTGCTGCTGATTACAATTCCTTTGATATTTGCCAGTTTGTCACAAAAAGTCTTAATTTAGGGGCTCTGGGATGGCTCAGTTGGTTAAGCATCTGCCTTCGGCTCAGGTCATGATCCCAAGGTCCTGGGACTGAGCCCCACGTCAGGCTCCCTGCTCAGCGAGGAGCCTGCTTCTCCCTCTCCCTCTGCCTCTCCCCCTGCTTGTGCTCTCTCTCTCTGTCAAATAAATAAATCAAATCTTAAAAACAAGAAAGATATCTAAAGTAACCTATTCATGCTTCATCTGGTTGTATTGGAGCTTTAAGGCTGACATATTGGCTCTACTCTTAGGAGCGGCTTGCCCCCAATTTAAACCAGCAGGTCTTTTTCGGGCCCTAGTAAAATCAGGTCTTTTACATATTTTATTTATGCAATGATTCGTTGAACATGAGTACAACCATTAGTTTTTTTTTATTCTGAATTTTTTTCACATAAACTATTTTTCTAGGTCACTTAATTACTTTGAAGTACTTCGGTACTTTAAGCAATTCTCTTTTATTCATCAAAGACATTGCCTGTCCACTGCAGCTCTATGTACTCTCCAAATTTGGTGAGCATTCTTTACATTTGATAGAAAGGCGATCGGGACATTTCAAGGGCCGCTTTCTCTTCCTAATTCCTGATCCAGCGGACAAGACTGTTTTCTTGTCTGGCAGTCAGCTTGGAGTTCCTCTAACACTGCTGCTAGTCAGCTGATATTTCTTCTGCTCATCCACAAGAATTTCCTGATGCACGTTGTCACAGGCCACATGAAAATCAGTGTCTGACGGAAAAAGGATTGGACAAAAAGTCAAAGACCTCAGCTTTCTTTTAACTCCCTCTCTTCACTGACTGGTTATTTTTCTTCTGTTGCCATCTCTAGAATATAGGGCTTGCCTTAAGTTAGTTTTTCCATCGTCTTTCAATTCTAGCAGCAGAACACCACAACCGTCCTCCCCCTCCCCCACCAAAACCCAGGATACAACTGTTCCATAGAAGCAGCTTTCATTAGCCATTTTCTAAGTCCTTCTAGCTTTTCCTCAGTCAAGGACACCTGTCCACGTGCAGCCCACATAAATACTGGATGCTTTAGACCAGAAGACCCACCTAGTGATGGCGTGTATTCTGTGCCTTTGAGAGAAAGTCCAGCACCACAGACACTGTTCACTCTGATGATACCACTCTTCAGCAATAAGTTGACTACTTTGTGGCTTCCTCTGGACAACCAAGTGTTTGCTGCATATGTCTTCCCCTAGATTTCTGGACTTGGGGTACGCTTGAGGGATCCACTAAGCTGTAATTTTGCCCGGACTTCCTCTTTGGTCATAATTCTTCAGGGTGCTGCATGGTCACCAGTCATAAGCCAAAGAGGAAAATCAGTCTCACATCTTGAAAAATCAAATTAAAATATTTTAAAATATTTTAGTATAGGGGCACCTGGGTGGCTCAGTGGGTTAAAGCCTCTGCCTTCGGCTCAGGTCATGATCTCAAGGTCCTGGGATCGAGCCCCACATCGGGCTCTCTGCTCAGCGGGGAGACTGCTTCCCCCTCTCTCTCTCTCTGCCTGCCTCTCTGCCTACTTGTTATCTCTCTCCCTGTGTCAAATAAATAAATAAAATCTTTAAAAAAAAAAAATAGTGGCCTCATCATGGGATTAAGGTTTATGTGGCCTCCCAAGTTGACTAATGCAGACCAAATCATTTATTTTGTCAAATAAATTCCTTATTACTTTATAAGTTCTCTATACATAAAGCTCATATATCTGACATATGTTCTTCAAACTGTTTTCCACACAGGTATTATATTCGTGAAAAACTAAAAATTGACTGTATAATAAAAATAAATTTATGCTATGTTTATCAATAGGTGAAATAATTCTGATCAAGGTTGTAATAACATTGTTCCATGTTTTGCCTAATATTTTTCTAAAACCCCTAGTTTGCTTGACCATTGAGTTTTATTCAGAGAAGATTGGTGGTGGTAGTTTTCCCCTCGTATGAATACTATGACTCATTTGTAGCTTTGACTCACATTCACTGCAAACACTTTCATAGGAGGAAAGAGAAAATGCCATCAAGGATCCCTAGTTTATATTAATGCATTAGTATTTGGAACTATATGTAAAAATTCAACTGGAACCCCTATTTTTTAACAATGAGTATATAAAGCAATGTATTATCTCTATTTTCCATTGGAGTGACCAGTTTTTGATCTATGATAATCTTATTCTGAAATTCGTATTTTTCAGCCATCCTTTGGGCAATATTTTAAAGTTACCGAATGCATATAGAGTGGTTTATAACCTTCATAACAGTGAGAGAAAGCACTTTCTCTTTTAAGACATACTCTTCCACACCAGCATCTCACTGCAAATATATATATATACACATATATATACATTTAAAATTTTTTTAAATGAAAAATAAATAAAAATTAAAATTAAAAAATATATAATAATGTTCACACCAGAGTTTTTACTATGATCCCTGCATGAATTTGAGGCTGTGCTCTGTAGTCATCTGTCAGGCTTTATGAGGTAAATAGGTTACAGAAATAGAGGCACATTACAAACATTATGTTTCCTTGAGGAGCCACTTCATTCTGGCTATCAATGTGGGTAGACTCTTAAGGATTCTTTAAATTAAATGGGAGTCTTGCTTGGAAACTGATTCCAGTCAAGAGAGAAGCAATGGAAAACGTACTAATTTTTAGTCTTTTTCTTCCCTTGGAATTCACCACCCCCCAGCCCACCTCTTTAATGGCAAGTTCGTTTATAGAAACTGTGATGCTTTCCAGAATTGTTTAAATCAGGCCGTATCTTGCTTTCCTGCAAAACCAAATAACTAATTTGACCCGCACATGTCACCTTAAAGATAATATTATGGAAAGGAACCAGCTTTTACTGTTCTGGGAGAAAGGATTCCCTTTCACAACGTAACCACCCACAGGTATGATCTGGTTTGACATTTGTGCTCAAACTTTTTAAACCTTATCAAATGCTCTAAGACTGCTATTCAGGGGAGAAAATACTTCCCACCAAAATTATGAAACACCTTTTTTTCCACCCCCCTGCCAGACATGGAGAAATATTGTAGAGCAGAAAAAGTGTTTAATCTCTACAGACTTTTTCCACCTCTAAGTCAAGATTTTCTTATAGGACTAATTCCTGCAGAAGTTGCGTTTTGAATAAAACACAAGAAACTGTTTAAAAAAATAAAAGTCTCTTCTGTACTTTTCATCTCTATCCATGACTTACTTATTTTCCAGTTGTGAGTTTTTACTTCCGAATCCTCCTTCTAGGGAAGGAGGAATGGCAACCACATTTTTTTTAATCCTTAGATTCAGATTATTTCCTGCTTATTTATGAAATCAAATGTCTAGAATGAACTTGACAAGCCAGAGGGGAGAGTACAGCTCCAAGAAACTTTTGAAATAGTTTTTTTCCCCTAGAAATGAATTAAAAATGTATAGCAGGAAAATGTATAGTTTTATTGTTGATGTTGTTGTTGTTGTTGTTATTTTTCAAAGATTTTACTTATTCATTTGCCAGAGGAAGAGAAAGAACACAAGAAGGGGGAGCAGCAGGCAGAGGGAGAAGCAGGCTCCCCCTGGAATCACCATTTGAGTATCATGGAAGACAGGGAAACCAATATTTTTTTTTTCCATTTTCTACCTTGTTGAGTTGATATTGAAAGAAACAAAATAATGTTTCCTGTTAGCCTTTTCTCCATACATCAGTTTCATTTTATGTTGCTATCAATTGACTCAGCCGTCCTTAAAAATTGACAGAGTGACTGAGATTATGAAATTAATCTTGGAAACTACAAGAGAAATAAAAATAGACATAAAAGTATCTCTAGATACCTATATCTAGATCTATACTTAAAGATCACAGCCAATTATTGAGGCCATCAAAATGAGACTGGGTGTAAAAAAAAGAGAGAGAGACTGGGTGGAGTATGGGTTTAAGACTTCTCATTCTTAAAAAAAAAAAAATTCTCATTCTTTTTTGAAAAAAAAATTATTTATTTGAGAAAGATTGAGGGGGGAGGGGCAGAGGGAGAGAATCTTCAAGCTGACTCCCCACTGAGTGGGGAGCTAGACTGAGGGCTTGATCCTAAGACCCATGAGATCATGACCTGAGCCGAAAACAAGAGTCTTTTGCTCAACTAACTGAGCCACCCATGTGCCCCAAGACTTCGCATTATTGTTTACAATATTTCCTTACTGTTAAGGATTTTTTCCTTACTATTAAGACTTTTTCTTATTTACAAAATATCCTTAATGTTAAAGACTTTAACTGTATTCCTTTTTAGCAAAATCATGTTTTCTTATTTAAAAAGCACACAAAAGGGGCTCCTGGGTGGCTCAGTCAGTTAAACGTCTGCCTTCAGCGCAGGTCCTGATCCCAGGGTCCTGGGATCCAGCCTCGCATCGAGCTCCTTGCTCAGTGGGAGCCTGCTTCTCCCTCTCCCTGCTGCTCCCCCACTGCTTGTGTTCACTTTCTCTCTCTCTCTCCTTTTTTTTTTTTTTTTAAGATTTTATTTATTTATTTTGACAGAGAGAGAGAGAGAGATCACAAGTAAGCAGAGAGGCAGCCAAGGGGTGGGGGGTTGGGGGGGGTGGGAGGAAGCAAGGCTCCCTGGCTGGGCAGAGAGCCAGATGCAGGGCTCCATCCCAGGACGCTGGGATCATGACCTGAGCTGAAGGCAGAGGCTTTAACCCACTGAACCACCCAGGTGCCCCATCTCTCTCTCTCTCTTTCAAATAAATAAAAATAAATTTTTATTTTATAAATAAAATAAAAAATAAAATTTAAAAAAAATTAAGGGACACCTGTGTGGCTCAGTTGGTAAAGGGGCTGCCTTCACCTTAGGTCATGATTCCAGGGTCCTGGGATCAAGTCCCACACCAGGATCCTTGCTCAGTTGGGAGCCTGCTTCTCCCTCTGCCTGCTCTGCCTGCTGTTCCCCTGCTTGTGCTCTGGCTCTCTGATAAATAAATAAATATTCTTTAAAAAATAAAAAAAATTTTTAATTAAAAAAAATAAAAAGCACATGAAAGTTTACAATGTAACCCTAGTATATCCCAGTGAATAAAGGATTAAAAGTGTAGTCTCTTCAGATTCACAGCTGATTACATTCATTTTTCTCCTACATGTCAAAAGCATATATTCACATGTTCCAGACTGGATATACCTTATTACATGGCGCAGCATCTGCTGTGACTCTTTTAGGACTCACAGTGTTTGCTATGTGACACTAGACTAATTCAGCTGTCGGATGACTGACTGCTTTTGTGGGGGAAAAAAATGTGATTTCCTCAGAAAATGCTTAATAGTCTACGTTGCCAAAAATTCCCTATTACTCTTTTAAAGGATTTTTCCTCCACAGATTTAATTAAATTTTTCCTATTCCCCAAGGTCTATCCTCGCTTTGGTTTCACTAATATAATAAAGCTCCAGGGGACTTTTCAAAACAATAAGAGGGATACAACAAGTGTAAATAGCAAAATGTTGTTTGGCAGGAGTTTTCTATTATGAAGAAATAGTCTTCATTAATTTACTCTGATTACACACCCAAAAAAATTCTAAGAAAGGTTGTCTTTCTTGGCCTCTAAAATTAAATGAATATTGAGAGATTAATCACTATCTTATTGAATCATATGGTCTTGTTTCCTAATGATGATATAAACTTGAATTCAGAATGCTCTTTTATTCATCCAGCCTTCAGTGTATTATTGATAACTGTCTTGACACCATAATGGCACTAGGAATACAGCTGTGAAGAAGATGACACAATTCCTGCCCCTCAGGGCTTACAGTCTAGGAAAAAATCATAAATGAATAATGATAAATATAATCAAGTTATAAAAAAGAAAGTGGCACATGTTAGGAAAGCATATGAGTCAAGAGTCCTACACTTGCCTTTGTGATCTTGAAGGCTAGATGGATAAAATTGTGTATGAAGCCTGTTTTGGCCTAATAATGAAAGGATGCTGGTCCTGTATTTAAACAAATGGATCAGCCGACTGTCCAGTGTAACTTAAGAGTTGCCAAAACCAGCAAAATATCCAAATCAATTTTCAAACGTTACGAGTGCTTTTTCCAAATCTCCAGACTGTCTTTGTTTTTGTTGTTAAGACAGTGAAATCTGTTGTTTAAATGTTATCTGGGAGACATTTTCCTCGGCTATAAACCAATGGAATTGAATAGGTGGCCAAGTATTATGTAAGACAGAGTGGGATTAGGCAGGACAATAGAGCAGAGTTGAGGAAGGACAAGTCTAGGTGAGTCCAGGAGAGGAGGGCAAGTGTGTTTACGAGGAAGGAGGGTTTTTCACGTGGGCACTACACCATATACATTTGTAGAGACAGGAGATTTCAGTGGTATGTATTTCAGGAATATACACACATATGTGTATATGTATGTTATATGCTGTATATATGTATAGTTTGTTTCTTATCGCTCACACCCATTGTTTGCTTTGTCATCACCTATGTTTTCCAGATGCAAAATGTATTGTAACCATAGTCTTTCATCAGCTTCTTTTGGTGGGGACAGATTAAGTTTGAGAATTCTGCAACCCATTTGTGGTGAGAAACACCCAAGTTTGGGGGAAGTTCCGGCCGCATAACAATTTATCTATGATTCTATTTTATCAGTTTAGATCAAGTTTTCATTGTGAGCAGGCTAGTGGAGTTTGGCAACAGATTCCTAAACAATTGGCTTCCAGATCCTTTGAGACTTCAACATGGCTGTTGTATTCATTATACTGAATAAAAGTAAGTCTCTTGTGCCATGTTTCTTTACCCCTTTGGGAAATAACATGTTCCTTTAACCTTCCTGTCATAATTTCTGTGCTTTAACGACTTCTGGAAAACTAGTCAGATTCATTCCTTCAATGTCAGTCAGTCAACCATTTAATAGTTCTTTCTTCCATTCAAGCCATAATTTAGAACACTAAATATTCATTGTGTTCAGAGCCGTGTGAAAAGTACTTCCTGGGTTCCTAACACGGATCTTGCCAACTTGCAGGCTAATAAGACACGTTTGACAAGAAAGTTAAGTAACAGCAGAAGAGTGCACTAATTATGGAAGTCTGTATGAGAGTGATTCGGATGGAGTGGCCAAGAGCACCATGAGTTGGAGTGGTCAAAACGAAAGTTGAACTTGAGGGAAATAAGCTGATTCTTGAAGGATGGGTGAGGGTGAGTTCTATGGAGAGGACAGAGAGGAATTGCAAGGAGGGAGAAAAACGTGCAGCCAAACTTGAGCTGGGCATATCCAGGAAACAAGGATTTAAACAAATATGGCATAGATTGCTGGAATACATTAGATGTTTAATGAGAATGAATAAACGCGTGTGTGTAAACAGGAACTAGAAGAAAGTTTGGAAAGAGGAATGCTTGGCAGTAAAATTTTAACTGAAGATGATTTCATAAACAACATGATTGTTGGAAAACTGTAAGATAATAAAAGGCCCAAAGAGGTCATTTCTCATGCAACTCCAAACAAGCAGTTGCATCTGCCATCAATTTTATTTGTGTCTGTCGAGGCCTTGGAGAAAATGAAAAGATCAAATTATTTGCCTAGCGAATATAAATATTAGGACAACATGTGTTAATTAAGGAATGTGGATCAGGCAACCGTGCTTCGAAGACATGTTTCTGATTATATGGAACTTACAGGTTAATCAAGAAGTTTGGAAAATAATAAATTCAAAAATTTTTAGGTTAAATAGGATTGCTGGTCTCTCACAGTTGCAGTCATGTATCAGTTTTACTTCTGAAAATAATTTGTGTAGTCGTACAGACGTCTCTACCTTCAGCTGTGAATCTGAGATTGCCGACGGAGTTTGCGTCCTAAATCTCCCTTTATTTTCCTGAACTCTCTGTAGGATTTAAGTACTTGCTTATTTTTTTAAGTGATTAAAGCATCTTCAGTGGTCAATTAAAAGTCATTATTATATTAGCTTTCAGACTTGAAAATGAACAGCCTCCTGAATCATAATTAAGGCTCATAGTTTGCGCCACATAAAAAGCCAAACATTTTGTTGGCTTCTTCCATATCTATTTTAGATGCTCTGGTGACTGATTCATGTTTCATCTCCCTCCCAATTTGACTCAGATCTCTAGGCTCTCTTTCTACTGTTGAGTCTCTAGGGTTGTGAAATGCTTTGGTCATAAAACATGGAAACACATGAAAACACAGAATGAATTTTTGAATGAAAACATACACACATTGTCTGTACCCTCTGCTCCCATGCTACAACTCTTACAGAAAGAAGTGAACAGATGTTTAAACATAGAAAGTTGATAAACCTTGTATTCTTCCCTAATCTTCACATTTTTCTGCTGCTCTTTGATCTGAGTAAGAGATGTGTGGTCATAACTTATTTATGAAGTATGATGCCGATTTTCCCCACAAAGGTTTTATTTACAGAAAGGTTATGATATTTGGATGCCATCGAAAGAGAAATGCAAAAGAGGTATCGGTATGCAAAAACGTTAAGGGCACATAAAGACGGCGTGGGAAAAATATACCAAAGATTTTTAAAATCTACTGTAAGCTTGTTTGTAGTGAGCGAAGTCAGAGAGGCATCCCCGCTGGGGAACTGTGAATAGTATTTTAAGAGGAAGAAATCTCATCTGTACAACTGGTATTCGTCAGATGAGGCCCAGCTGTTCTAGTCCAGTGCTTGGTCATAGCTAATGGAAAAAGTTCTCCCTGGCCTCCTTTTCTAAAACGCCTATCCCAAATACTGATTAATAAAAGAAAGAAATGTGTCTTTCCTGAGATGTCTATGCATATTTTTTTTTCAATTTTGAAAATTAATCAAAATGATCAGTGGAATAACTGACCAACATTAAAGACATTGCTGGTAAGGACCCCAACTTTGATTTTCTTACTTAGAAGTCCAACTACTAAATTGACTGAAATATAGACCCTTGTATTAAAAAAAAGAAAGACTACTCGAATCATTTGTTTGCAAACTGTAGTGAACAACATAAAACAAAAAAGAATCCACATGTTTCTATTTCTTCCTTTGGACTTTACGAAGTATTTGTAAGGATTATGCTTTTATATTTATAGCCACACTCCCTACTTTTTTTCCTGAAGTGAAATTTTCTTTTTCGTAAAATTCAAAAGATCATTTTAAGGTTAAGGGTGGAAAGTAGAGCAAAACCATTGAGGAAAGGTCTATTTTACAAATATATCTTGGGATGCCGGGTAGCTCAGTTGGTTGGGTGTCTGGCTCTTGATTTCAGCTCAGGTCATGATCTCGGAGTCGTGAGACAGCGCCCTGCCGTGCTCGGGGGAGAGTCTTCATGAGATTCTCTCTCTCTCTTTGTTCCTCTCCCTCCCCAAGCTCTATCTCTCTCTAAAATAAATAAATAAAATCTTTAAAAATATATCTTTCAGTCTTTTCTTTCTTTCTATTTTTTTTTTTTTTAACACTCCATTTGTTCCCAGACCAACCCCTTGCAAAGTCGAAACCATCTGAGTGAGTGTTTGGCAGGACGGAAGCCCTCTCACTGTGGAAGAACAAGTTACAACCCTTTGGTGTGTCCTTTTCAGAAGACCAATCATCTTTTCCTTTCTTTCTCTTCCTACACCAACCCCAGAGTTTTGACCAATGTTGCGCATGCACACACCACACACACACACACACACACACACACACACACACAAAACACACTTACTTTTACCTGGTCTACATAACCAGTGATTGTTGTCCTTTGACTTTTCTAAACCACCCCTTCATCATATCCCTACCCCACCCAGGAATTTCCAAAGGCATCCGTCCAATGGCCTTTGTCAACTTTGACAACTTTGTCAATGGCAATGTCGACTGCAAATTCCAGTGTACATTTTTTTTAACATTCCAGTATTCTGAAATATGTCTGTCATATTTCTCCCTCCATAGCTTTGTCCAGGCTATTTACTATAACCTGCACTTTGAAAGCATGAAAGTTCTGTGTTTGAATTTCTGTTCCTCCAATAGAACAAATGACTTCAGTGAGTCCCTCCTGCTTATCTGTAAAAATGGAGAAAAATATTATTACAAACCTTAATTTGCTGTCTGGGTTCATGGAGATAAGGAATATGAGGTCCTTAGGACAGGGGTTTGGAACATAATGAATTTTCCACACGCGGTAGCTGTTGCATGCCCTCCGGTACCCCCTCTCCCAGCCCCCATTTTTAAAAACCCTCCCCATCTTTTAAACCAAGTTCATTTCCTACATTCTCCATGAGTCTTTATGTGATCGGTTATTAGAAACCCTCATTTGGCTCCTGCATTGTCTTTCCCTGTGGATAGCATCATCCCTCCCAAGTAAATCACGAAGAACACATCCTGTCCTTTAACACTTTGTTTTGCACATTTTGTGTTGATTAATAGTTTAAAGTGATACTTGTCATAACAGTGTATCAGGACTGTCCAAGCAGAGAATATGGATGACAGCAGGCTACCCGAACAGCTGTTACAGGATGAGCTTAAGTGCAATGACCAGAGGAGGTTTATACAAACTACCTCAGAAAATGGAGCCTAGCCATGGAATGCTGGGAAGTCATCCCGTCCCACAGATTACACTGATACGCAGCAAGCAGAAATGACAGGGCTCATTTTAAACAAAGACTTCGGGTAGATAATGAGGTTAAAGAGTAGGACTATAGATAGAGATAAACCGTGCAAAGAGTGGCAGCAGCTGCAAAAGGAAAAGGGCATCTTTATGAGAACTTACTGTGCTAAATGATGCTGGTCACAGATCAGTCAGAAGCCACATCTACACCCCGAAGGGTTACCACATTAGTGACGCGATCATTCACAAGGACTAGAAGACCATGCACCATGATAGCCTATCAGATCTGTCAGCAAGAAGGAAAATACGATTCTGTTTGGGGAATGATCCAATAACAGTATGACACTCTTTGGGATGGTAATACATTTTTTTAATGAGCAAAATTTTAATGGCACTGTTATCTTTATTTTTAAAATTGTGGTAATTTTTTTCTAAGAATTCAGAGTTTGATCCCTCCAGTTCATGAGGGAAAAACTCTTTTCCTCCATCCCCCCCCCCTTTTCCATTGTATCATATACAGGAGTGAAGGCATAGTGGAGAAAAATGGTGCTGAAATTCACAAGGAACTGTATTCAAACCATAGTTCTGCCTCTTCTCGAATAGCTTTAGATAAGTGGGATAACCTTAATAAATCTTTCCGTGAAGCCTTAAATGAGCAGAAAGGGACCCAGACAAAGAGAAGAATACAGAGTGAAAGACTAAAATAAAGAACCGAAAAGTTTATGAAGAATCTCACCCACAAATGGTGATTTTGTAAGTCATACTTCATTCCTCTGGAGGATATCAGAAAATTAAAAATCAATGAATCTTAGAACAAATGCTCACTTTGAGTTCTCTGATATTCCTTCAGAGACATGTTACTATTAGAAAACTTTGGTTGCGAGCAATAGAAACCAATTTTTTAGCTTCAACAGACAAAAGGGGAATTTATTGTAAGGATGCAGGGGTGTCTCAGAACCCCAGGGCAGGAATGCAGCCTGACTCCTGAAACAAATACAAAGAGCGCTGGCTCTCTGTGTTCTCTTGCTCACTCTCCCTGCTTCCCTCCATCCCCCCACTCCCCCCACCCCCGCCTTTCTTGTCCTTGGTTTTGGCAGAGTATCTTTCTCAATTACTCAGTTCACCTACTGGAAAATGCCATGCCTCCAGATCTAGCAACTTCTGTCTTCAAGAGACCAGCCCCTAAAGTAATTGGAACGTTCCAGGCCCAATTCCAAACTCTCAGAAAAGGATCTCCAATTTGCCAAATCCTTACCGCATATAATGAATAGCTGGTGTTGAATAAATGATAATGATGAAGTAAATGCTAGTGACACTGCGTTTCAAAGGTCTGTTCGTCGTCTAGTTTGCTGCTCTGTGGTCTAAGTCCAACCCCTAAAGAGATCCCGTTGAGATTGTCATTGTGTGTGAAATACAGCTTTCCATAAATAATAGCATTTTTCAATGAATGAGACATTACCAGATGCTTATTTAAGGCAGCTAAGTCACCATATTGATGTCTTCTTTATATAGAACAGCATTTAGATTAAATGTATAGGTAAGAGATGGAAAATACAGGGCCCCTGGGTGGCTCAGTGGGTTAAAGCCTCTGCCTTCGGCTCAGGTCATCATCTCAGGGTCCTGGGATCGAGCCCCGCATCGGGCTCTCTGTTCAGCGGGGAGCCTGCTTCCCCCCCTCTGTCTGCCTGCCTCTCTGCCTACTTGTGATCTCTCTCTGTCAAATAAATAAATAAAATCTAAGGAAAAAAAAAAAAACAGAGAGAGATGGAAAACACAGAGGGAGAGAATGTGTATTTGACTGACATACACCTCCAACCCCACCTTTTATCCACTTTAAGTATCTTTGTTCCCCTGCATCAGATTCTCCTTCAGGGGTCACTTGGCACCTGGGTATCAACATAGTGGCAGATAAACTCTGAGAGTGACAAAAGGAAGGATTACTCAGTATCTTTAAAAAAAAAAAAAAATCAAAGAGCCAATTCTAATAAGGACTTTTTTTTTTCCTGACTAGGAGATACGTATAGGCTCTCTCCACCCCTCTTTCAATAAACTAATTAATTTATTTTGAGTGACTATCCAAAATTTATATTCAAAGGCATGTTTATTATACATAAACATATGCCTATGAAAACAAGAATGAACTTTGCGATTTTGTCACAGTGATTAGGTGAGAGTACAAACAGGACACATTTAGTAAAAAGAGTTAGGTAATACCTTCTTAAAAAAAATAAAAATCTACAAATTCCTTGAAGGAAATTTAGGGCTTGAAATGATAGGGAAGATCTACAGCCCTTCAATTAGTAGGAAGAATGCTTTCAAAAAGAAATGTGCACAGAGAGACATGCTATCATCTTTATTTTATGTACAATTTCTTAATAGTAATATTTACCGACCAAATAGTCTTGCATTGTTCTAACCGTTCATCGATCTAGCAATCTTGACATAATGCGTGGCAAAAATAGAATCTTTCTCCTCTATTTTCCATGACATGGATCAGGGTGTTTTTCAAGATTTTGTCTAATGTTGGTTAACCACCTAACTTTAAATACACTGGATCTGTGCTTCTTACACTGGTGGTTATAAAAGTATAATGTTTTGAACAATTTTCATCACTCTGTGCAGAAACTTCCATGGTTGGAATCTTTATCAAATAATACTAGGATATCACTGAATTTTTTTTATCTTCATTAAGATTGATTGAAGAGGTGGATATTAATAATTGATTCAGGGTCACTCAGGAAGGGTGAGACAGAGCTAGACCTCCAAGGTTGTAACTCTATTTAGTGACTTCATCAGACTAATAAGACCAGATAAACTTACTTGCCTACAGAAAAATAATCAATACCAGAGTTAAAAAACAATAATTTGCAGCTCGATCTCTTTGTAGGGCAGGAATTCCTTCCCAAATGTAAGTTTATAAGAATACAGATGTCTTTATTGCCCTCGAGGAGATACAAAAGCATGTCTCGGGAGGCAAAGGTAGTCTGTAAGGAATGAAAATGTGAGTTAAAAAAAGGAAAGCAAAGAATTGTATGACCCAAGAAGACTTTCTCCATAAAGATTAGCCATTTTAAAAGTTTTATCACAGCAGTTCGCAGCCACAAAGATTTCTGCCTAAAGGTAAAGGAAGTTTAACCAAGAATGACCAATAGTTCAGCCAATAACTCAGATTAAAAGAGAAAGGAATAAATTGCAGGCTTCATAAATGCTTTCAGTATGTCAAGGTCAGATAAGGACAAGGGTCTGAATAGAAATGATTTTGGAAGTCTGTGAATAGTTATGATACTATGTGATTAGAGCACAGATGAGGCCCCCTACTGCCATTTGGAAGTGACAGATCATGTCCTGATGAAACTGCAGAGTCCCAGGGTGATTCGGTGAATAAATCTACAGCCAGTGTGAAATCCAGCCTGAGAAGCAGCTGTGGCACCACGGTTTCCCTTTGTGTTTGTAGCATTTGCACTGGTTTCTTGCTGGCGGTAATAAAACATGGCAATGGAAATGTTGGTCCTCACTCGCTGTTTCCCATGCTTCGGGTCGCTGCTTAGTGCTTATCACTACCTGAGACATATATATGTCGATTAACTATCTATCTTTCCTGCTAGGATAAAACTACGAAGGCAAGCACCTGCGTGTCTTGTCCAGAGCCTAGAACTGTGCC
>CM053605.1:153806623-153840314 GCA_028646535.1 Procyon lotor
ACACTGTCCAGTAGAAATATAATGTGAGCCACGCTTATAATGGTAAAGTTTTCAATAATGACACTAAGTAAAGTAAAAAGGAACAGGTCATACTAATTTTAATAATATACTTTCTTTAATTCAATATATCCAAAATATTATATAATATCTGCATATAAACTCTTTTAAAAGTTACAAATGAGAAGTTTGTTTTTCTTTATACTAAGTCTTTGAAATCCTGTCCATATGTTGGTCTTAGAGCACATTTCAGTTTGGAATAGCCATATTTCGATGGCTCGATGGTCTCATGCCATTTGGCCAGCATGGATCTAGTTGTTGGAATAAGAGAAGGAATGATCAGAACTGCAGAGAGATGAAGATATGACCTCAGTATTACCCCCTCTGAGAAGGTATATCTGGCAGGGAATAATCAGACTCCATTTCCAGTTAAAAGCCATATTTTATGTGTTCTTAAATGAAAGTGAAGAGCCCTCCAAGCCAGCATAATAGTAAGATTTGGGAGTCAGATAGGCCAAGGTTCAAGTCCCAACTTTACCGCTGGTCAGCTAGATTCCTTGGACGAGTTAATAAACTTCTGTAAGTTTCAGGTTTCTCTGGGTCATGTTAGGTAAGGTTGTGGAAACGTGAGACATGAATCGCCATATGGACTGGCATGTGCCAGTTCTTCTCAGTGGACATGAATGTCTGTTGTTATAACTACATGGAAGACCATAATGCAAAGTATCCTAGTAAGTTCCGATGATTGAAGGACAAATCATTCTCAACCCTGGCTGGCCCTTAGAATTATCTGGGGAATTTTAAAAAGCAATGTTGAAAAATTCGGGAATAAGTCAAATGACACTTGAAGGAAACCAACTGAAAAATCCATAAAGTAGTACATTCCACAGGACAACCAATGCATTTCCCGAATAGTTAAGTGGCAGAAAATAGAGATGGGATTCATGGGGCTAAGGGTGGGGGGTGATGGCTTCTCTAGATTTTAAAAGATTTAATGGATTTAACGTCCAGATGTGATGTGTTGACTTACTTAATTCTGAGTCAAAGAAACCAACCAAAAACATATTTTTGATTAGACTTGAAAGATTTAGCATAGTCTAAGGTATGAGATAATGGCAAGAATTATTGTTAATTGTGAAATGGTGATATCTGGAATTTGTTTTAAAATACTTAATAGACAAAAAAATAGTGTGGTGAAATCTTGAAAATTTTTGAAGCTGACTCCTAAGTATATGGAGATTCATTGTACCCACTCTCTTTTTTGTTGTTGAAGTTTGAAATTTTCAAAATTAAAATACATACTTATTACATAATATTTAGAAAATGCCAAAACTAAACGAGACACTGCTCCTTTAGTACTAGAGATTCTATTTTAATTTGCCTAGGGAATGAATAGGGACTGAGTCATTGCATTTTTTTTTTTTAATACCAGAGAGGAGTCTGGAGATATGGACAGGTGCCATGCCATCATCAAGGTCATTTAAAGGTTATTGGAAGCCAAGGGTTTTCAGCTGGGAAGCAGTATGTTTGTAGCCACATTTTACCAAAAGACCACTCTGGTGGGGTTAGGGGCAATGGGTAACTAACGGGCAATTGGAGGCTGGGAAGGAAAGAGGTGAGAAATGTTGAAGGGTGGAACTCAGGGAGTAAATACACGTATTGAGATGGAGGGACAGGGTATAATAGCCATCCACAAGGTAGGACTGACCAAAATTGTGGAGATGTTTGGGGGAGACCAAGGACTGGTGAAGCAGAAGAAAGAGATTATGATGGCACTTTAGCGTTTGACTTGGACAGCTGGATACAGGGATGGAGACCTCATTTATTAAAATGAAAAATCTCTGCAAATTTTCAGGGAACGAAAAAGGAAGCCAGGGCTTCATTTGTGAATCACATAGTTTGAGGGTCACCGCGGAAATATTTATATAGCAAGAAAAGCATCCGAAAGATCAGGAGGTGTCTCAGAGAGACCAGGCGCTGCGCTAAATGCTTCCTTGTGTTGTCTCAGGAATCCTCGCTGGAGCTCTCTGTGGCAGGTTCTGCAGTCATGTCCATCTGACGGATGAGGGAAGTAGCTCACCGTGGCTCAGTACTGTGCCCGGGGTCACATGGCTAGCAGGTGCATGTGTCAGGACGTGAAGCTATCCAACTCCCAAATCCATGCTCTTAATCACTGCATTACAGAGCGGTCCAAAATGGGTGAATGATTCCAGAATGGGAAGAAAGGACGAGAATAATAGATTTGGCATTAAAGTTAGAAGCCAAATATTTAGAAATGCAAATAACCCATAAACATATGTCTGATAACAAGACCTTTGCATAATGAGAACATTTTTATTGCATATGATATTACTCCATTCAAAACTCTCCTAATGCCTTTTCCAGTATTTTAGCTGTCTTGCAAACAGGGCACATAGGTCAGATTAATCTACTGCTTAATCATAATGCTAAAAGGAACGCTGATTGCAAGCCTAAGTTTTGTTGCTGTTACTTAGATTATTTTTGAAGGAAATTTGGTGCAGAGACGATGTCTCTGGAAATTTAGAAATGAATAGGCCAGTCAGAATGTTCAGCATCAGTGGTCACACAGATGTTTGAGGACATCGCCCTGCATACACCGAGCACTCCTTTGTTTTCCCCACTTTTCATCTTCAAATTTCTTTTTTTTTTTTAAAGATTTTATTTATTTATTTGACAGAGAGAGAGAGAGAGAGAGAGAGAGAGAGATCACAAGTAGACAGAGAGGCAGGCAGACAGAGAGGGGGAAGCAAGCTCCCTGCTGAGCAGAGAGCCCGATGTGGGGCTCGATCCCAGGACCCAGAGATCATGACCTGAGCCAAAGGCAGAGGCTTTAACCCACTGAGCCACCCACGTGCCCCTCATCTTAAAATTTCTGAGAATCTCTGTCCCAGACAGTCCAGGAGGCCAGAAGTCCAACATGGATCTCACTGGGCTAAAGTCAAGGTGTTGTTGGGGCTAGTTCCTTCTGAAGGTTCTAGAAGAGAATGCACTTCCTTGCCTTTCTCAGCTTCCCGAGGCCACTTAGATTCTTTGGCTCTTAGCTCTTTCCTCACATCACTCCATCCTCCTGCTACTGTGATGCATTTAGAGCACTTCATACGTCAGACAGGGAGGCAGTTTAGTGTAAGACAGCAGTTCTCAAGTACGGACAATTTTGCTCCCCAGAGAGGAGATGTCTGGAGATTTTTCTTGTTGTTACAACTTGGTGGGGGAGGAGAATGAGGGATGCTGCAGGAATCTAGTTGGTAGAGCCTAGGAATGTCGCGATGCTCATGACAGCTCCCCCCATAACAAAGAATTATCCTCTTTAAAATGGCATTAGTGTCAAGATTGAAAAAAAGTAATCTTGCTATCTAGGTAAAGATTGCTGACCCCAATCTTGGGGTCAAATGCGTGGCTTCGAATCGAGCTCCACCACCCACTAAAGCATCCTCGACCCTGCCTTGCCATCTCTCTGGGCCTCGGGTGGTTCGTTTATTGGTTTACTTTAAACATTTTTCTATCTATAGAATGGGAATAATAATAGTATCCATCACATAGGATTGCTGTGTGCACATGTTATGTACACAAAATAATGCATTGTAAATGAGATAATATTCTGAGTAAAACCTTGGAGTAGTGCTTAACACATAGTAAGCACTCAATAAATGTTAGTCCTCGTTAATACAAGCATTGGCATTCAGGAAATAGTAACAATTGCTGTTTTCTGTGACTTTTCAGAGACTTGGAGAACATACTGAAAACAAGTATAAGGGCAACATTGTTTGCATTTTATAAATACTGTAACTTTAACTCCAATATAAACCAAATTATTACACCAGCCATTGTTTAGAAAATCAAGATGTTTGCAGAGCTTTAAGGCCAGACAATGAGCCATCTAAACCCCTGCTACGTCCCATGGAGTATGTCTTCTTTCATAAAGTCTCACTTAGGCCACAGAGAAGGACCTGCAAGTGAATAGCTTCGTATCCCACAAGGCTGTATCTCAGGCAATCAGACCTTGGCAAAACCACTTAGCGTGATGTGCCTGCAGCTATCAAAATATCCCCTGTGGCTCTGGCGGACCCGTGTAAATACGGAGGCTCATCAGATCACTAGTGCTCTGATGGCATGATTTGTTTACTTGTGAACGTGCCTGTGTGGTGTTAGAAAATACGCTCGCAATGCTGTCCTCCAGCCCTGCACAGTCACAAAGCCACCAAACACCTGTAACTGCGGGTCATGGAAGCGTGGTCATTTCCAGCCGAGATGGGCCACGTGACAGAGATTTAACACAAAAAAAGAACATAGTATCTCTAACATTTTTAGGCTGAATACATACTCAACCAATAATATATTGAGATATCGAGTTGAGTCAAGTGTATTATTAAAGTTAAGTTGCCCCTGCCTTTTATTTTTTCAATGGGGCTATGATAAAGTTTAAAATTACACACGGAACTCACATCACATATCCGTTGGATAGTGCTGTTCTAAACTCCGTTGTCTTTGTTCTCTCGGGCTGAGGCAAATGCAATGGGGAACAGCCTGTCCTAACAGAACAAAGCATGCCGCTGGACACAAGCAGGAATTGCAAAGGAATTAAATTAAAACATGAGATTTCAGTCCCCTCAGGCGGTGTTTGTCCAGGGGTAATTCTTGAACCACCCGCAACAGAGTTCCTTGGGGTGATTGTGAAAAATGCAGATTCCTATGTTCCATTCAGCGATCACTACTCAGAATCTCTTTGTCCAAGGAATCTGGATTTTTTTTTTTAATTATTTATTTATTTATTTGACAGTGAGAAAGAGAGAGCACGCACACAAGCAGGGGGAGAGGCAGAGGGAGAAGCAGGCTCCTCGCTGAGCCAGGAGCCTAAGGGGGCTTGATCCCAGGACCCTGGGACCATGACCTGAGCCACCCGGGCGCCCTGAGGAATCTGGGTTTTAAACACATTCCCTCTTGATTCTTAGGTGACCTGAAGTTTGAAAATCACTGACAAATTTATCAAGACTAAAGGGTAAAAAGCAAAGATCAGACAACAAAAATACCTCAGTACGAGAACAATACCTGATTTAATATGCAGAATATCCCACACCGCTAGACTTAAGACCAAAAGCAGTCTTATGTGGGTGTTAATGAGTTATATTTGGGTTGTGGAAGAACTAGAATTCCAATATCATCTATTTCCACGATAAGACATAGTGTACCTCAGCTTTCAGAGATGAAAAATCATCTTATTCAGAATATATTCAGAATATGTAAATGGAAGTTAGCCCTCTCTATCTTCACTGTATTAGGTCATCCATAGACCAAACTGCAAAAAAAAAAAAAATTGTGTTTTGTTGTTGTTGTTGTTGTTAAGGGAAAATACCAGTTGTTACGTGTCCCTTTTAAAAAAACAAACCTTCTTGGAGGAAGGTAGAATGTGTGTGTGTGTGTGTGTGTGTGTGTGTGTGTGTGTGTGTGTGTGTATGTGTGTGTGTTTGTGTGTGTATGTGTGTACATATGTGTTGGTATGTGTGTGTATATATGCTAAGTTAGCTAAATAAAGTACATATTAGAAATCCAAAGAAATTACTTGTGTGATAAATAAGGTTGCTTATTCCTAAACTACTATGATTATAGAAGTTTAATGAAATTTTAATTACATTATGCGCCTACTCAAATATTGGTTTTGAACATTAATCGAGTTACTTGAGAAGCATTTCATGAAATGGGAAATAAAAATGAAATGGCTTATTTACTTATCGCAATGCATTAAAATAAAACTCAGTAGGGAAACTCATAAGAACAAAAATTAGACCCCTACCCAGATATCCCATTCCGTAGAAACCATGGGTGGGTTTTCACCTACATCAGTCACCTCTGGTGATTAAAAAGCACCATAGCTATGCTCACAAGACAGTGCTTAAAATGCAATATATACGGCTTAGGTGTAAGTGATGGCCCGCTACTTCTTACGATGTCACAAGATTAGAAACCCACCAGGTAAGTTGCTACTCAGAGGTGGGCAAGATGTATTTCATTCTCTTCCAAACCAGTGCAGTTTGTCAGGTCCAGTAATCGATAGAAGGGAAGGACGAGAAGGTGGTTAGGGAAAGCCTTGGGGAGAAGTGGGGGAAAGTAGGTGCTCGGCTCGGTTAGCAGGAGGCTGACATTGAACTGCTGTGACAGCTCCGCATTGTGATCTCGCATTTGTTTTCTGTCCCAGTGATTTCTTTCCTGTTATAAATTACATGGGACAGTGACTTTGCTAAAACCTACATGGCAAACTGGTGTACTACTCCATATATGTTTGTTTTTTAATTACCCTCAGAAATATCCTAGATTCAGGTTAGCAGCCCAGGACGATGTGAAAATTTCCAGGGGCGGCCAGGTGTTCATTCGATTCCTGAATAGCCTTTGAACAAGTGTTGTCAGTTAGCTGCATGTGGCCAAGGACTTTAGTCAGTTACCAAATCAGATGCATGGAGGACTGTCTTTTGGAATATAATGGGGCACGTCTGAATGAGCTCTACCTTTACCTACAGTCAGAAATTATAACCTTAAAAAAATACACAGAAAGCAGAAGTTAACACGTACATGTAATGTTCTCAAAATTGAGCAGTCTTTATGTGTAATATTATTACCTTTTACTATAACTTCTAAGAAAGCGCAAGTGATAGAAATGCATACAGAATTTAATAACTTCCTTCCAATGAATCACTTTTAATTTTTAAAGACTTACAAACATAGAATTGCCTTGCTTTAAAAAAAGATATTAAAATATCCTCAAGTAGTTTGGCACACACACACAAAATCTCTTCTGATCTTAATTGTGAGAACCGACCGTCTAAGACAATTTTCTTGGCCTGCAAGTTTATTCTCAATGCTGATATTATATCTCCACTATCTTTTAAAAAATTCATATAAGTATAACCATATTTTCATGATAAACAAAACTGTGAAACAGAAGCCAGCCCAACTGATGCTGAATTTGTAAGTGAATTCCTTTTTAAGTGTTACTTAATTCGGGTCCATAAATAATGCATTTAAGCATTAAATTTAACCAGTCTCATTTCAATTTAATTTGAAGTCCAACAGCTCTTTTTTAGTTTGTAGAATTGAGGTTGACACAACTGGGTGTCTTAGAGATTTAATGTTCATAGATTCCTAGGCCTTAGAGCCCTATCACGTTATTCTAATAGTGAATTGTTTTAAAACAACATTAGGTATATTAAATGGTGTGACTGAAAAATGGTGTCCAAGATATGAAACTCCAATGACCAAGATTTTTCAGACAAATAAAAAGCAAGGAATTTAGAAAGGCATCAGAAAATTGAAAGGCCAAGAAAATCCTCATGTTGTTCTTAAGAGCTTTGAGGGTTAGGAAGGTGACACATTCTAAATTAGAAGCATTCAACTCACATATTTAAAAAATTGGAACAGGATTCTTTTGCAGGAGGGAAAGAAACATCAGGCCTTTTGAAAAGAAATCTTGCTGTTGAATCCTGGCTGACTTGCAATTAAAAATGAAGGAGCAATTGAACATGTCTTAAAAAATTTGATTCTCTATGCATTGGGCATGGCTAAATAGTTTAGACTGTCCAAAGCACTAGCTTGCCCAATATATATTAGGGACACAAGAAAAAAAAAAAAAAACCATGAAACTGTTTAATGTAGAACCAGAATTTTGACAGCCTGCATTGTATCTTAATTGCTTTACATTTACGTGGGAAAAGAAAATGTCTTATTTATTCAGAGAAAGGCTCAGAGTTGTGTTTTTTTCAGTTCTTGATCTCAGTTGACATCTGCTGAAATAGTAGATGATGAGCCAACACAACGAATAAAACCAAACCAAAAAAAAAAAACAGAGTACCAAAATTTTAGGGGTACTCAACAGTCTTTTTTTTAATTACATAGTAATGAACAAATGCACACTGCTAAATGTGTCACATACATGATCCCATCCCATACAGATTCCAAAATGGAAGGGAAATGTACCCATTCTGTCAGTTTTTCAAAGGGGGAAACTGAGGCACAGAGGCACCACCCTACCAGTGCTTATATAATTTAGCATCACAGCTATATTTATTATGGAAGCTAACTTTAAATGTCTTCTCTTATGCAAACTAATAGCAAGAAGTCTTTTTCCTTACCTTGAGCTCCTCAACCATCTTATTTCAACCTCTCCTTTGATACATATTGTTTTCTCTTGTGTTTAATGTAGTCATACCCCATGAGGCAATAGAGTTAAAAAAAAATCTAAATTTTTATTTCACTGTATTATTGACATGGCAGAAAACTCTAAAGGTTCAAAGTATATTGATATTCATGTACATTTCAAGTTTTCATATTTATTAAATTGTGATCAGTAGTCTGATTTGAGGTGTCTCTTGGTGGTAGCATCTAGAAGCACCTTACTGACCTTTGGGAACTCATTAATGAAATAACATAATCAAGCTATGTTTTCATCATTTTTTTATGTTATGTTATTCACCATACAGTACATCATTAGTTTTTGATGTCATGTTCCAAGATACATTGTTTGTGTATAACAGCTAGTGCTCCATGCAATACCTGTCCTCTTTAATACCCATCACCGGGCTAGCCCATCCCCCTACCTCTCTCCCCTCTAAAACCCTCAGTTTGTTTCTCAGAGTCCACAGTCTCATGGTTTGTCTCCCCCTCTGATTTCCCCCCCCTTCATTTTTCCCTTCCTTCTCCTAATGCCCTCCATGCTATTCCTCATGTTCCATAAGTAAGTGAAACCATAGGATAATTGTCTTTCTCTTCTTGACTTATTTCACTCAGCATAATCTCCTCCAGTCCCATCCATGTTGATGCAAATGTTGGGTATTAATCCCTTCTGATGCCTGAGTAGTATTCCTTTGTATATAGGGACCACGTCTTCTTTATCCATTCGTCTGTTGAAGGGCATCTTGGCTCTTTCCACAGTTCGGCTATTGTGAACATTACTGCTATGAACATTGGGATGCACAAGGACCTTCTTTTCACTACATCGATACATATTATTTTCTATTTTGCATTATTATTTACACACGTTTCTGACATTCTCATTGAACTTAAAATGCTTCTGCACAATTAGCAGTTTCTTAACTTCATTCTTTTTTACATGCATCTATTTTAATAGAAGACATTACATTTTTAAAAATACGGGAATTAGGAATATTAACTTGTCTTCTCCCACCTTCCCTAGAAGTTTTGAACTTTGTAACAGAGGAATCCTCTTCTGTAGACTTTCAGAAAGGATACTAAATCTAGTGTGGATGGTGCATGCTCATATGCATAGAGAGATAGCAGGCGTAATGAATCATGTCTGAATTGAATGATGCCTCTAAACGTCACAAACAAGAAGTTAACAGCACAAAAAAAGGGTGAACAAAGAAACTATTACAGACTTAGAGACCTAATAGATGTAGCAGCCAAAAGGAATGTGTAAACCATTTTTGTATCCAGGTTTGAACAAATAAACTGTAAAACTATGCTTATAAGACAAATGAAGGCTATCACTGAGAATATTTAAGATTCATCTTAATTTTTAGGTATAATAATGGTATTGCCATTATTATTATAATAATATAATTATTATTACTACCTATTATTACATATTACCTATGTTTTCTTTAAGAGTCTTTATCCCTCACAGATACATACTGAAATATTTATGGATGAAATAGAAAGATGTCTGGGATTTTTTTTTTAAAGAAATTGACCATGGTGGGATGGGTAGAGATTAGGCAAACAAAATTGGCTTTATTAATAAATTGTTGAAGCTGAATGATATATGCATGGAGGTTTCCCCTATTTCTCTGGGTGTTGGAATCTTTCCCAAAATAAGAAAATAAAAAATTAAGAAGATTTTAACACCTAATTGGTATTGCATTAAATTAACAATTTTATTCCTGACCTCATAAAATGCTATCATTAGACAAGAATGATATAGGTCGTAAAATATGTGTGTGCTCCAACACAAACATCTTGATACAGAGAACCCACTGAAGGGCACCTGGGTGGCTCAGTTGCTTAAACATCTGACTCTTGATTTTGACTCAGGTCGTGATCTTAGGATTGTGGGATCAAGCCCCACATCAGGTTCTGCGTTACACGGGGTGTGGAGCTGGCTTAAGATTCTCTCTACCCGGGGCACCTGGGTGGCTCAGTGCGTTAAAGCCTCTGCCTTCGACTCAGGTCATGATCTCAGGGTCCTGGGATCGAGCCCCACATCAGGCTCTCTGCTCAGCAGGGAGCCTGCTTCCCCTCTCTCTGTGCCTTCCTCTCTGCCTACTCGTGATCTATCTCTCTCTGTTAAATAAATAAAGAAAATATTTTAAAAAAAAAAAGATCCTCTCTGCCCTTCCCACCTCTCTCTCTCTTTCTCTCTCTTTTTTTTGAGAGAGAGAAAGAAAGAGAGAGAGAGAACCCACTGAATATCTAAAATAGACTGTAGAAAACTTCTCCTATATCGAATAATACAAAACCTTTGAATAGCAACATAAAATAGAAGTCAAGATTTAAATTTTCCCATGAGTAGACAGAAATTGCGTGGTATGTTAGGACACTGAGTGCTGGATGCAGGAGATATTTTTCTCATATGTATAGTGAAGGAGAGGAGGAGAGTGCCTGACTGTATTGGATGTCTCTACCATCATATCTTGTAACTCCCAGACTTGATTTTTTCAGATCCACTGGCCCACCATATAAATTCATCAGAGGGATACGAATCATGGCCTGTGATTAGGATACAAGCCAATGGCTTGAAATGTCAACAGTGGCCGTGTGGTGTGCCCTGCTCCTAAGACGTATTTTGACACTCTCATCAGTAGTGGATTTTGTTTTTATTTTCAAAGCCCCGTATAAAACATGGACTAGTTGAGTGATTTCTGAAGCAGTCAAAATATCAGCTTCTTTCACAAGCACATTTTTGTGCAGCTACTTGTGTCTGTCCTTAGAGAGAGATGATATGTCAATCATTCCAGGACTAATAAGACCATGCAGGAAATAGTATATTCATCAAAACAGACACTTAAATATGAGCTCTTTTGTAGAACATTGTCTCTTGTCTCCAGGGACCTATCCCAGAGAAGAGGCAATATATCCTTAGGTTGGCCAATGCCCAGGACTTTAAAATAGTATATTTAAATTGGTCTTTAAAAATATGCAGAACTTTAGTATGGTACAAAATGATGATAATATCAGTTCTGACTCTTGCATTAGTAGAGTCATTCATAAAAGGTTCCTGGTGTACAGAAATTTCTTACATAATGTCCTCCAAGCCGGCCGGCCATATGTATGGAAGGTATTCGAACATTAAAGAGAATCCTAAGTCTGGGCTTGGACACAAGGTTTCACATCTTGTTATATAAGAGAAACCTCGTCTAAATGTGCAACTAGGGGCGCCTGGGTGGCTCAGTCGTTAAGCGTCTGCCTTCAGCCCGGGTCAGATCCCAGGGGCCTGGGATCGAGCCCCACATCAGGCTCTCTGCTCGGCAGGAAGCCTGCTTCTCCCGCTACCATTCCCTCTGCTTGCGTTCCCTCTCTCACTGTGTTTCTCTCTGTCAAATAAATAAAATCTTTAAAAAATAAATAAATAAATAAATAAATAAATAAATAAATGTGCAACTAGACTACTATCCTCATTCATAATAGTGGAAAGCATTTCACACAACAGATAGCATAGTAACGAGGTGAGTCGTCTGTTGCTGCATAACAAATCACTCCAAAACTCAACGGCTTAAAACAACACACATCCACTGTCTCAGAGTCTCCATGGGTCAAGAATCCAGGTGAAACTCAGCTGTGTGTCTCTACTGCAGAGTCTCTCATAAGGTCTCGAGGTGTCAGCTAGGTCTATGATCTCATCTGAAGGCTCTCCTGGGGCAGGAGTCCTTCCAGGTTCACTGATGGGATGATTTACTGAGAGTCTCAGATCCCCCTTGCTGTTGGTGGGGGGGCCTCTTAGGCTCCTTGTTGCATGGGCTACTCCACCAGGCAGTTCAGAATATGTGAGCTGCCTTCCCACAGAATGAGCAAGCAAGAGAGGGTAAGCAAGAGGGAAGCCACAGTCTCTTTGTAACCTAATCATAGAAGACAAATGTCATCACTTTTACCATATTGTATTCATTAAGAGCAAGTCACTATGTCTGTTGACACTCAAGGGGAGAGATCACACAAAGGTATGAATGCCTATCGAAGGGGATCTTTGGGAGCCATCTTAGATGTCACCAACCATACGAACAGTACTTTCAAACTACTTAATGAATGTTACATGAAAGTAGCAGTAGAGCAAAGACTAGATTTTGATGCTGTTGGAAGGCTGTTTTGTAACTCTCAGATTTTTCGTTTTCATTTCATTTTCATTTTCATTTTCATTCTACTCCCTATGCATAGTTTGTCTCACCCTATTCCTTTTGCCCAAGGTACACAAATATCTACCCATATTTCCAATCACAACCTATGCATCCCTTTCTTAATGATTCCTTTTCCTGATTCCCACAAACTGGATCTGACCTCTGCTTTCTTAATTCTCCCAGGCTCTGCTGTAAGCTCTTTGAAAGCCCAGTAGCACTTGTTTACACATACCATCTCTGTGTCTCTCTACTTACCCAGCAGACTGAATGTAGCTTAAGGCAAGGACAATTAATAAATATTTGCTAGGCAGGTGAATAATAGATTATTTCTCAGTTGCCATACAATTCTATGCATAGTATATTCTACATAGCATCTCATCTTAAAGGGGGACAGGTCTAAAGATAGCAAATAAGGCAAAAACTACTGAGAATCAGAATCAAATGATTTAAGCAACTGGCTTAACCTGTTGCTTGCCTACATAAAAAGAGATACCATAAAGTGACACATTGGTAAGAATAGAAAAGCTACACCCCTCATCTCACTCTCACCTTTTTTGTTTGTTTGTTTATTTCTGAAGTATAACCAACAAACAGTGTTATATAAATTTCAGGTGTGTAACATAATGATTCAACAATTCACTCAGTGCTCACCACAAAGGTAGTCACCATCTGTCACCAAACAACACTATTACAATATTATTGACTATATTCCCTACGCTGTACTTTTCATCTCTGTGACTTATTTATTTTATAACTACAGCTTTGTATGTCATTATCCCCTTCACCTGTTTTCATCCACTTCCCCCCACCACCACCTACTTCCCCTCTGGCAACCACCAATTTGTTCTCTGTATTGGAGTCTGTTGGCTTAGTTGGTTGGTTTTTAGATTTCATATATAAGTAAAATCATATGGTAAGCAAGAGCCTTTTTGAAATTTCCTCCTTCTTCTATCTCTCCAGTCCCATTCCTTATTACTGTTGTAGTCTCCTGCATTAACAAGCCCCAAGAGATGGGCAGACACCAACTCTTATCTGAGGATGGGTTAGAGGAAATAGCTAAAGACGAAGGAGGGAACATTTTAATCTCTTACACATTAATAAATGCTATATCTGTCACAGTTCTGTGACTTGATTGAAGTATATTTTATGAATGGCGTGTTGTTATTTTCCCTGAAGTAAGGGGTCAGTCGCAAATCACAAATCTCACAACTGAGTTATCCTACAGCACCCCCTTATCCTGCACCGAGGGGCTCCTCACAGTACCTGTGAGTTCTACACAGTTCTCCTCACAGCCAGGTAGTACGTGGCAGTTTACTGGATACAATACCTTTGTAAAAGGGACTCCCATAATTGCAGCACATCTCCCATAAGCTAAAACAAATTTCAATTTCTGCTAGCACTTTGATAATTTAAAGACTTTATTTAAGCATAAGATACTCAGGTTTTATTTTATTTTATATCTGTTTTGCAGTCACCAGGCAATTAGAAAAAAAAAAATCTTAACCCCATCTGTACCCTGTGTGTAAGGAATGTCAGTAAATATGCTTGCCGTGTTATTATATTTCAAAGAATCTATTAGTTATAATTCATGGTTCTTGGATATGATAAATTCTGTTTATTGTATTTGCTTAATTATGGTTTTGGTGAATTGATTGTAATTTTTTGTGGGCTCATCTTTAGTAGGACTTTACCTGTACAACAGAAGGTAAATTGGAATTTGGGGGGGGGGGGTCCCCCCTCCAGAATGGATTTGTGCTGGCTTCCACCAGACTAGTCAAGGGTATCACTGACCAGAATCCTTTGCAAGGAGGATCCTTGTCACTTGAGGGGTACAAATTTGACTCGACTGCCAAACTCAACAGAAAGCAGACCCAAGATTAACATTTTCTGAATATTTTACATACTCAGAATCTATGTTGTCTTTCCTGTGTCAGTGGGCCATTTTTTTTTTCTTTCTTTAATCCATGTTTCAGAGTGTAAGCCCAGGGCTGACAAATGGCTAAGAACCAACTCTTTGGGAAAATATATATATATGCCTATGTATGTGAATGTACGCTTCTTATAAATTTTACTGATAACGAAGGATATACACCTATTACAAATAGCAGTAAGATATAAAATGCTCTTAATTTTAAGTTCCATATAGCTAGCTAATTCTCACGGAATGCTTTTGTGGAAATAAGATCTCCAAAGATCTCCAAATGAGAACAAACCAGGGCTCTATGCTCAAAGCGTGCTATAGTGAGTGAGTCAGCCATCATTTCTAGTAGGCAGAGACTCAGTGGCATGCCATTTTAGGGCAGTGGGAAAGCTTTACATTGAGGAAAAGAAAGGAAAGCCTCAGGTACATTCTGACTAGAAGTTGCTGGCAAGGGGAAGCTGGAGGCAGGCGAACTAGAAGCGGTCATCTTACATGTTTAAGTTGGGGAGCGTATTTGGCTTTTTCTGATTTGTCCTCTGATGGAAGGGAGGATGAAAAATAGGGAAGCTGGAAAACATGGACCAAGTCCTGAATATTCTAGGCCAACTGCTATAGAAGTTGTAGGTCAGAGTTCTGGGGTCCTATACAGTCTGGCCATTGTCTGTGTTATAGTCAGTCTTTCACCTCTGTTGATTTTTGCCAAACTCTTGTGGCCATGGCTATGGCTGCAACAGACAAATGGCTGTAGTTCCAATATTTCTGTTGGTTGCCATGTTTGTTTTGTTAATGAGTAACAACAAACATGAATGTATGTTGGAATTATATTTGTTCGTTAATGACATGAGTGATGACTGAATCAGGCAAGATAGATTTCAGACACTTTTAAAGATTTATTTATTCATTTGAGAGAGAGTGGGGGAGGGAGAGGGTGAGATGATCTCAAGCAGACTTCCCTCTGAGCATAGAGCCTGACATGGGGCTCAATCCCACAACCCTGAGATCACAACCTGAGACGAAACCAAGAGTTGGAAGCTTAACCGACTACACCACCCAGGTCCCCCCACACCGTTTAAGTTGAATTTTCACTGATAACAAAATTCCCATCACTTTTCAAGCCTAGATGATCAACAAAGCAGTAAGCAAAGCCCTGCAGCATTTGCAAATTTCCATAGTATCATACTCCTATCACAGCCAATTTCAAGGCACCAGCATGGTTTAATGAGCATGCAGTTTGGAAGAAACGTGTAAAGGAGCACTACCAATATTATGTAGAATGTCCTCTATAGAGATACAATAAACATAAATAACCTCAAAAACATAGGTTATAATAAAATGTAATGAACGGGGTGCCTGGGTGGCTCAGTGGGTTAAAGCCTCCGCCTTTGGCTCGGGTCATGATCTCAGGGTTCTGGGACCAAGCCCAGTGTTGGGCTTTCTGCTCAGCAGGGAGCCTGCTTCCCCCTCTCTCTCTCTCTGCCTGCCTCTCTGCCTACTTGTGATCTCTCTCTCTCTGTCAAATAAATAAATAAATAATCTTTAAAAAAATGTAATGAGTAATTGGGAACTACTGTGTTTTGAGTGTTTATTGCCTTTATTTTAATATAATGTATTTACTTGCAAATATACACAATTTTAAATACTGCATCTGTTCAGCAGGTTCACAACACTTGTGAAAGTTTAACAATTACTAGCATATTCGTGGTATCAAGACACAGAAGTCACATCGATACACAAAAGGGTTAATCCCTCAGGCTTCCTGTTTTTGAGACTTTGGGTGTAGGTTTTTGTTTCACCTTGCACAGATGCAGGCAGGCCTCCCCTCTTCTCAAAAGGCCACTAAAACCCAGAACCTCCTATCTCCCACCGCATCCGGCAGCTCAGGCACCTGCTGCTGCTTTTTAGTTTTGTCTTGGATTTTGGCACCTAGGGATTTTCCTTATTATCTTCCTACCTTATTATGCACTTAAAAGGGTATTTTTAGAATCTCATCCTGCATTTCTAGGTGTTTTGTTGAGGAACGTCTGATTTTAAGATTTCAGAAACAATGCCAGGAATAGAAAGCACCTGTCTCGTATTAGCACTCCGTAGAAATTTCTGACCTTGCCTCTGACTCTCTATAAGCAAGTTTTTCTGACCTTCAAAATTCAGCTTTTCAAGACTTGCTAATCACCCAAGTTCAGTTGGCTTTATGCATAAAAACTTGCAATGCTTCAGTGATTCTTATCATTCGTGGCCCTCAAGAGACAGGCTTTGACTGAGAAAAAGAGGACCTAGATGTGCTGGCAGTGAGGAACCTGCTGTCGGAACAGAGTCGCCTGCCTTCTGGCTGGCTGGCTGCTTGGTGCAGAGCTCCCAAACATGTGGGTAAGACAGTGACATATTCCTCCAAAGTAAAGAATGAAAGAAAGAATTGGTCCCTAAGTTAGAACATTAACATAAATTCATGAAAAAAAGGTGTTAAAGCACAATGAACCATCAATAGGAAAAAAAAAAAAGATGAATGGTGCTTTTTCACTTCCTTCTAAAATAGTCTCATAATTATAAAACACACAAGAAGAATAGAGTTTAATATGGAAACCAATTGATGGATATCAAAATGTAATTTTTTAAATTTATCAACATTAACAACCACAATGTTGATCTAAAAATAAACGTTTAGGCAACTGAATTGGATAATGCCTTGTTTTCAAAAGTTACTGTGATATATAGAAGTCTTTAAAAGAGAAAACACCCATATCAGTGAATACAGTCCGACACAGAGTGAATTATTCCTATTAAAGTTGAATTCCTGTACAAAAGGGTGGGCTTTTCTCTTTGACACATTTCTCTCTCTCTCTTTTTTTTTTTTTTACCACCAAAATAGGTAGTTTCCCTTATGTTACTTGGCTCTGTTACTTTTATAGATTGTGAAAACTTTCCTAAAATTCTCTTGAGCATTAGCCTGATCCTAAAGGAAATCTTTTTCTTTAGACAGAAAATGTCATCTGAGCAAAGAAAGCTCAGAAACTGAGGAGCAGCTGGTCCCATGGATATTTCTCACTTTTCAGTTTCCCTTACTCTTTATCAATTTAAGTAACATCCTTAATTTTCCCATCTTCATTATTTGGGGGTATCGTTATAGCCTGGGTGTAACTTCTAGAATTCTCTTCCGATCATATAAAGATCTCAAGTAAATTTAAATTAAGAAACAATAAAGTCGGTCATCTGTTACATAATTTTAACTGGTCCACAATGGACTTTGTCTTGGAGTGGTATCAACAGGCACTTCAACTCCTTATAAAAATAAAAATTTACCTGTCAACGATTCATTAAAAGAGCCCCTGTTAAATGACTATATTCTTCCTATCATACTTCTCTGATTCAAATACATATTCATGTAATATAAATTTCATTTTATGCAAGAATGACAACCAGTTGTGTCAGACTAGATGGATTTGATTGATTTGCTTAACAAATGTTTTCTTTTAGAAGATCCAATTATCCTTATAGGCCATCTTGGCAAATGTACGCTTTTTCAATGGCTTGATTCCTAGCTGTGGATTCATTAATCATGTTTCACTATAAATTCATGAAGTATAGATAGTGGTGTCCAAGCAATTTTTTCCTTAAATTATTAATGGAAATATCCAATGTTGGGTGTGGATTTAAATCAGTGACCCTGGTACAAAATATGTTTCATAGCAAAAATACGATTTAATGCATAATTTATTTAAGGTTTAGCAAAGCTGCAGGAAGTGTTCTTTTCCAAACGCAAACATTCGGAAAAACAGTGTGCGATAAGTAAACACGATGCTTTAAGAGGGAGTGTGTGAGGCAGTAAATGTCATCCCCAACTCAGATAAACAATAAAATTATATTTATGTGATGATGGAGATGTTTTTGTGGCGTCCGTGCACCTTTAAAACACAGCCAGGATTATTGATGAATATGCCCTTTACAGTCTCTTTGGTTTGCTTGTTTTTTGTTTGCTTTGTAGTGATCTTTGACAGATAAAATTGTTTTTCCATTAATCCCCCTTCATTCCAATTTTTTTTTTAAATCCCCATATGTTCTGATATTTCCAAAAGAGTGAGTTGAGATATAAAACTTATCTGCGGAGATGACAAAGCTTTCCCCCTTCATTTTAAACTGACATTTGTTATTGATTGAATACTTAGTGTTTGTCCCAACTTACGGAACCTTCTACATTCTCGGTTTTGCTTTGTTTTGTTTTGTTTTGTTTTGATCCATAGGCAAGGTCCTTTCTCTGTCTCAAATTTAACTTCTCCAAATTATCTTTAATTTTATTTTTCATTTCAAAAGATGTTTGTTTTCTTAATCAATGAGAGATTTCAGTAATATTCTGAGATGCTTTTCTTAGTGCTTTAACCTGCAATTTAGAAAACAAAGCAACTTTCAATTACCAGCCTATGCCCGGCTTTGCCTAACACAAGCAGTGAAACTCACCCTGGGAGAAGTCAGTCGATTTTCGTGTCGGTGTGTGCACATGTGAATATGTGAGTGTGTATGCCTGTTTGATTGTGGTTGAGAGCCTAATAAAAAAATAACCAAATGAATAGATCCTAATATTCAAAGGTCATAAAATCTGAGCCAAGGAACACCCCACCCTAGAGGTGAATAAGCAGCTTGGTGAATAAGACGTCTAAGAAGGCCTACCGGAAGCAGTCCTGGGAGAAGAAGGAATGGGGAAGGACTATTTACTGGGTGCAGAGTTTCCATTTAGGATGGTGGAAAATTTCTGGAAACGGACAGTAGTGTAGTGATGATGGTATGACATTGTAGATGTTTTTCATCTACAATGGTCAAGTATAGTATATACTATAGTAATACTGTATAGTATTAGGTATAGTATAGTATAGTAATACTGTATAGTATTAGGTCAAGTTGTATATTTAATATGGCTTACATGATAAACTTCATGTTATGTAGGTTTTACAATGAAAATTAATTAATTTTTTTAAAAAGTATCTAAATTTCATGAAAATGGAGGACCAACAACAAATTTGAAACACTGGAAATGTGAGATCCCTGAATGGCAAGGATTTGCCGTATTAGCTCGTGATATTTGTGTTTAAGCTTTAGAGAATGGGGTACCTATTACTCTATCACACTTAAATAATACATACACAAACATAAAAGCTAAAGGAATTCGCTATTTTTTTTTTCTTTTTTTTTTTTTTTTTTTTGCTCCTGTCCTATCTAGCGCCATAAGCTACACCTTTTAAATCGCCTGCTCCGGTACGTTTAGATGAGAAGACCTCAAAGTGACTAATGATGATGATATTAATTATGATAAATTTATGCTGATTCCACTTGTCCTTACTGGTCACAACTGCTTAGTCTGATCTCTTGTTTCTTGTTATTTGCCTAACAGAGTGATTAAGTGAGGATAGTAGAGGGTCACTATTCACTTTGATTCATCTACAAACATCCATATTTTCATGATTCTGCCTGTTTTGTGGATCCATCTGTGACCTTCTCTTGCACTTGACAGAGTTGGTTGTGTGCTTCCAGAAACTGTTCTGAAGCCAGGGCAATTTTTTATTGTCAAAGCTCATAGATGTTGGACATTCACAGAGGAGAAACCTCAGTCCTCAAAACTAATTTTGCCCTGTGAGGTTACTGAAGAGAGTTATCCATCATCCCCTTCTACCCTAGCAGGCAGGACTCCCCTCTTCAGAAGAACTTACCTAGTTTGGTGGTCTGAAGGTGTGAAGGGTGAGTTTGGCCAAGGCCATATTATCCTTTACGCTGGTGACGGAAAACCGCACAAATTATATTTTATTGTGTTTTACATGCAAGGTAAAGCCAAGTAAAATAGAAAATGTAACTTACAAATTTCAGGAAAATTATTTGAACAGTGAGTAGGTATGCCATTTCATGCCTGCCCACTGTTATGTGCCTATCTTCCTAATAAATAAATGCTTTTCATCTTCAACAAAAGGCAGAATGTTACTTCCTGCTTGATGCCTTCCTCCACCCTCCCAAGTTACCTTAATCTTTTGAACCTACCAAGTTTAATTAGTATTATTTTATTTTAAGTCTATCATTCTCTTTATCTTCTGGAGCTCTCTAGGGCTGGGATTATTCCTGCTATTCAATTTTCCACCATCTTCTTAAGCTAGAGCATTGTCATTTTTCTGCTTTTTCCCCCTTGTAAATCTTAAATGAATGAATGATTATAAGTGAAGGAAAAATATCTAGCTTTACTGATATTTAGTAAAGGTTTTGGAATCGGAAGTTTGATTTTAACTTCTATTTCTTAGAAGCACGGTGACCCTGGATAAATTACCCAAACTCCCTGAGCCTCAGTTTCTTCATCTGTATAGTAAGGCTAAGAATACTTATTTCAGAGACTCAGAGGGAAGATGGAATGAAAGCCATCAGGTGATTAGTATTTGGGAACAATCTCTTGAAAAGAACTAATCACAGCAGCAAACAAGTTGTAAACAAAATCTTGAATTTTCCTTATAAGACAACATTCATAAGAGAAATCAGTAGCCACAAAGGTCAGTGGAGCTAATGAGCTTCAAGGAATGAAATGATGGTTGTATATCAAAAGTAATCTTCCACCTAAAATAAACAGGTGGTGTTTTAGATGATTGCTTCTGAGTCAGTTGCCTTAGAGATCAGACATACCTCTCCATGCAATCAGGCATACCAGTAGATGGCTTAGTTCTAAGAACAGAACAACCCAACAGTATACAGTGGCAAAGAATTGTCCATTCCCGTTATCACACCTATATTTTTTTCTGTACAGGAGTGTTTATAAGTCAAGCTCCCAGGGAGGCATGAGAGCAGTAGCACTATTACTGGTTGACGCATCTGGGGGGAGGAATCTGAGAATTTTGCCAATGGAGTAGGTCCAAAATATGCAACTTACTGAAACCAGGTAATAAAATTAAAATTAAACAAAAAATGGGTTTTTATACCCATTTCTAAGATGGTGATCAAATCAACCAAAAATCTCATTAAAAGAATCTTTAGGGAAGCTATTATAATGGGAAGAACTGGATGGACATTATTGTGAACTAGAACCACATTAAAATCCTGACTTTGCCATCTGTCACCTCGGACTTGTGAAAATTGTATACACCTTCTTGAGTTTTAATTTCCTTACATGCAAAGAAAGAACATTAATGTAATGTTTGACACAGTTGCCAAGAATGATCGTGTGCCATAATTTATTTTGATTTGGGTTATCTTTCATGTATCATTCTTCTCTCACTTTTTGACCTTCCAAAACAGCTCACATTTACACACAAAAATATATACATTTCATTGTCCTTGAAACTGTGCCATTGCAAATATCACTACTGTTTTTTTTTCTTTCTACAGAATTCTCGAACTTTCCATGCTTCTTTCTTAAGCCTACTACTCCTCTTTATCCTTCTCATTGTGCCATGCTTCGAAGTTGCCAGAAACTCATTTTGTTTAGTATTTCCATTCACCTCGTTGCCTTGACTCCCATCTGAACCAAGTCTTCCTCAAGGTCTTCCTTTTTCACCACTTTTGCTCCAGTGTCTTCACCTCTCTTTTCCGTAGTCTTTGTAAAAGCCACCTACCACTGAGATGATTTTTCTACTTCTATTGAATGTTCTCGCTTAAAGATTTTATTTAGCTTTGAAACCCTTCCTTTGAATGTCCTCTTGTCTTTCTCCTTTGACCTTTGCTATTGTAGTCTCATCTTCTGAACATTCGCTTCCCTCTTTCCCCCCTTGGCCTGGGGCTTTCAGTCCACCTCTCATGGAATATTTATTCTCTGGTTCTTTTTCCAAACTCCCTGCATTATTATCCTGGTTTTTTGTGTCTTCCTTTCCTTCTTGTTTGAACAGACCCACCAGTCCTTAAATAAGTCCTGTGTCTCCCTTTCTTAGAACAGTCCTGTCCCAAGTTCATTCCTCTACATCTTGTTCTTTTAGATACTTTCTTTTTTTCTCATCAGACCTTTCTTACATTTGAAATCTAACTGTTGATGTATTTCCCATAGTTTTATTTTGAATTATTATGTAACATTCTAAATTCATCTTGATGTATATTATTTCTCTCTGTTCCTACAGACTGGCTTTGTTTCTTTTTTTTTTTCTTTTTTTTTTTTTTTACTCCCTTTTCCTATGATCTATTTCTGGGGAGTGTGCCCTCCTATATCAAATCATAAAGTCATAAAAGTGTAGAGGTGGAAGGAACTATAAATACCACTTAGTCGGATCATTGGTGTTAACAAGAAGGTAAATGACTGGAAAAATTTTTCCAAAGTTCAACTCGTGTCACCCCCTCCTCAGAAACTTGAGGTAGAGCTTCATTCTGTTTGGATGTTGTCCTTTGCTACTTATATAATTTTCATTTTTTTCTATTTAAAAAAAGGATCGATACAGTGCATATGCTTCTTAAAAGTTTGACAAAATATACAGAACCTAAAAGTCATCGTTTCAACCATTTTAAGGTGTATAATTCAGTTGCATTAAGCCTGTTGGGCTACCCTCACCACTATCTAGTTCCAGAACATTTTTTATCATTCAAAAGGAAACTCCCTACCCATTAAGTAGTCACTCCCTAGTCCTCCCTTGCCCCCAGCCCCTGGCAACCACCAATCTGCTTTCTGTCTCTAAGGATTTACCTATTCTGTACAGTTCTTATAAATAGAATTACAAAATGTGGCTTTTTGTATCTGGCTTCTTTCACACACACACACACACACACACACACAAACACACACATATAATAAGCATTTTCTCTTAAATATTCTTCTACATTTACAGTGCTTTTTTTCTCTTCCAAAATGTTGCATATTCTCTTCTTATAGGTGGTAGTAGTACATCCTTTTTCCCACCTTTTCTGAAACACCTTTTCTGATAGAGACTTTAACTTGTGAAGCACACAGATGAAGTGTGCCTTAAGTGGGCCCGTTTAACAGGCCTGCATGGGAAACCCCCATGAGCACTTGATCTCACTGGACAGAGCTCCTTCTGTCCTTCTGGTCTTTGTCCTCTGGTACAGTCTCTCTAATAGTTCCAGGAGGAAAACTAATATGAAGCTTCCAAAAACTGCTCTCTTGCCCTAGATTTTGTAACTCCAATATGTCCAAAACCAAAGTCTGCCTCCTTCAGCATCCACCATCTGCTCGTGTTTGGGGACAAGAAATTTGTCACACTTGGGCTCTTGAGTTGTCCACATGGCAACTACTTCACATCCATTACTCCTTCCCTCCCCCAGTGACCTCTGCCTACTTTTTGCAGATCTCTGCCTGAGGGTCCTGTACTACCGTTCTTAAAAAACACTGGGTCCCTTGCATGCCATTGCGCAGAGGGAAAATGGTGGCAGGTCACACTTTGTTTTATTGCCCTGCCCCACCTTTCTGTTCCTTTATTATCTTTCTGTTGTCTCTACCAACAGACCTTTGGATGTCTTCCTGCCAGTGTGAGGGAAGGAAGGAAGCTGGCTATTTTTTGGGTAACCCTTGAATAAAAAACACGCATGCATTTCTACCTGCCAAACACAAATGTGAATTTTCAGTGATAATATAGCTAGTTCCGCATTAAGGAAGCAATGTTATCTACACAAATCACCATCTTCAAAGACAACAGGGTTCAATATTCATTATTATGCAGATCGGTATCAATCACACACACATTAACAAACAACAAGATGTACCTTCTGCCATTAAAGTTATGCTCAAGAGCCCACCTACATGAAAAACAGAGTCATCTACTCATTGATGACAATACAAACACCTTGTAGAATGTTTAGAATTACTGTTTTTCTGTCCCTTAACACAAAATCACATTTCTAGGTGACACCTCACTGCTTTTTGTGAACGGATGATGGTTATATGAGCATCTCCTATGCAAGTCAGGGGGCTGTTGAGCAGGATGTTGAGATGGGGGAATATTATTCCAGTTTCATGTTCTTTGGATTCATCCCATTTAAATTAGCAATCAGAATCATCACAATATTATGTCTGTGTGGGCAATCGTTGTACTCTTATGTGGCAGCCTTTTATAATAAACCTTACCAAAAAGAATTTAACAGATATCTCTTAATAAAAACCGCTTTAATATTCTTACCTTCCGTCTTCATTTTTTTTCACCTTCATCTTGATAGAGAAGTCAGCCCTAATTAGTGCATTTTCATTTTCCTCCCTTTTGCTCCTAATTCTGTCTTTTCTTCCTCTGTCTACCCCAATGAATTTTCCAATTTTTTGGCTGTTTCATTTCTTCTCCTGCAACTAACTGCCTACCCTCTAATTCTGGGTGGTTGAGAACGATGGGAACCATCCCGATAGAGCATATATATTGCCCTACATTTATTTCTTTCCCCCAGACCTCCTATTATTGTCCACCTTCTACTCCGGTTGGTGTCCTTAACCTGCTATTCTACCCACCCTTCTCTCTTTCTCCCCCTTGGCGGTGGTCATATTAGCTTCCTCCAAGCATGCAGCCCCACACTCATTAGACTTTTGTGACAATTCTCCAAGCACGCTGGGGATATATCATTATTATCTTTCATCCAGCAGAGATTACCTATTGAAAAGATTAGGATCAAGAACCCTGGTTTTCTACATCCAAGTGTGATTGTTTTTCTTCCTTCTTACTGCCAGAATAGTGACGCTAGTCATGTCAATGTTAAAACTAGTCAACTTCAGACTATTTTACTGGAGAAATCCACATTAAATAGAAATGATGAGTGCTTGCTTCTCTAGGCCACAAGTCAGGAAGGATTTTCTCCAAAACAGAATTGTTGAATATTTGGGGATTAGTATGTGAAAGCACGTCCTGCTGTTTCCACTTCTGCCCCACTCCTAGATTGGGATGACACTATCAATTAATCAAGTACTGAGTATTTATTCAGCACATACTCTGTACTAAGTGGAATTAAAGCCAAAAGAGCCACATTTTTCAATTGATGTAAAAGGCAAAAATATATCTGTGTCCAACCGGGCATATTTGTTTTCAACAGATGGATAGGCACCCTCTTCTATTCATCTGCATTTCATTGACTTCCTTTCCAAATTCAAGTTCTGCAGGCACAGCCTCCTTTGGAAATATTCCTCATTTAGAAATGATTGTAGAAATTACTTCCTCCACTTGGTTCTTTTCAAGGTGAATGGTGTAGAGCCTAGATAAAAACATCTGTGTACGAGAGGTTATTTTAAAAACCATTTTGTGTATTATTGTATATTCTTTCTAGAAATTTCTATTAATATAGTATCCCATAATTGTCCTCTGCTCTAAACCTATTTTTAGGTAGCCTGTGAAGGACAAGATTTCTGGGTCCTCTTTGCTTCAAGGCAACAGATGTGAATTATATGTCCACAGTGTTGTTGAAAGATGAGAGAGTTTATTATACAATCTGGTATCTAGAAATAAGTGCTTCTACCTTTGGATTCCTTCCAGGGATAAAGTTATTTCTAGACCCTTTTAGTCTATGTCCACCCTCTTTGGTGAGTAGATAAACCAGCTAGCCAGACCCCACTGAGTAGATGTTCTTAGATCTCAAAGGTCAAGCATGTGGCCAACACTGCCAGAGCCCTCTCTGAGGCCAGGCACTGTGCTAAGTGTTTGACAAGTGTTAACCATTTAATCCTATGATGATCCTAGAATCTAACTATAGATAGTATTCCTGTTTTACAAATGAGGAAACTGGGGCATAAAAGGTTTAAGTAGATGGCCCAAGATCACACATCTATCTAGTATCAGAACTGGGATTTACACCCCAGCAGCTCAACTCCCTCCCTGCCTCTAAAAAGCCTTGGGAATTACAGGTTTGAGTTTGTTACCTTGTGTTATCTCCCACACTTTCCCAGCATGGTCCTCTCTGAAGACTTCAGATCTTGTCTGGAAGAGGGTAAAAGGATAGGAAGAGTAAATCACTATCTTTCCACTTTGAGCATGACCCCCTCTTTGAGCATGACCTCTATTTCCTCAAGCCTTAGAAGATGGACTTTATCCTTTTAGGTGTTCTTGTGGCCCAGTGTTATTAGAGCAAAAGGATTTTAATATTGTGCATAGTCAAAGATGAAACACACACCTCCCCAAATGCAAAAATCAGCTTAGTTGCCAACCTGAGTGGGTTCCTCCAAGATGGGTTTGACTCATTGGTCTGTATCATTCTCTTGAATTCCAGCCCGAACACATCACAGGCAGGTGCCTGAGAGACAGCAGTCTGTTTTTCAATTGCAAGTTACCTCTGTACTTCCCCCCAGAACACTCTGAGTTAGGGCAATCAGAGTCACCCTATGACTTAGGACTTGGTCCTCTTATGCAAATGTCCTTGCAAAGGAAGAAGTATGGCAGAGGGAGTTACTGGAAAGTGGGAGTAAGAGGGGTAAGAGAAGGGAAGAATGTTATAAAAATGAGAGCCGCCTACTGACGTCCATGACACCTTGTAGTCTGCCACTTGCAGAGGGATTGACTGTAAATGTTTAGAAGAATTGGCATACTGTACAGATTGGAACCCAAGTTTTTTCCCACTACACTTGATTTTCTTTGGTGGGCTTCGATCCCAGTCTCTGTGATGCTGCATCCGTCTGTATTCTAATGAGGATTATTAGACATCACACAGAACAAGCCACTAGTTCACTGCTGGAACACTTTATCTTCCCAAATGTTGGTTGTTGTGGCATCCTGTTGGGTATTGCCAGGTGCCATTTAAAACATATTACTTAAATCTAAATTTTAAGAGGAAATCTTAAAATCTAAAAGGAGAAACTAAAAAAAAATAAAAAAATAAAAAATAAAAGGAGAAACTGTAAATAATTTCTTTGGTCGAAACTATCTAGTCAAACAACAAATCATACCAACAATAAAATAGTAGACATGGAATAACGAATCTCTAAATTTAAACCATCATAGCTTTAACCTCCAGCTGGGTGTTTAGAAAATACACAGTGAGAAGAAGTGGTTGGGGTACAATTTGGTTTTATTTGAAAAAATCAAAATGTTCACCTCCTGCTTTTTACATTCAAGTAAGAGTCTTTGGTTGAATCTCTAAAAGTTGGAATATATTTCCAAAAGAAAAAAAAAGATTTATCATTTATTAAGTTATGTTGCTGCCATAACAGAGAAATACACAATAGCTTTTGGATGCACAGACCATCACAATGCTTTTGAGTGATGAAGAGACCTATTAGTGTGTTTGATTTTGCCAATGTGTACTAGACATTGTCTGCCATTAGCTTAGTGAACAGTTCAGAGTCAGAAATGATGAACATCTGGGGCACCTGGGTGGCTCAATGGGTTAAAGCCTCTGCCTTCGGCTCAGGTCATGATCTCAGGGTCCTGGGATCGAGCCCCACATGGGGCTCTCTGCTCAGCGGGGAGCCTGCTTCCCCCTCTCTCTCTGCCTGCCTCTCTGCCTACTTGTGATCTCTTTCTCTCTGTCAAATAAAATCTAAAAACAAAACAAAACAAAAAAAGAAATGATGAACATATGCTTAAACTTCATAAGATACTTGAAAGTTTAGTTCCGTTGGAATACAGCTAACTTCATATGTTCTAAGCTGTTTTAAGTTGAAATTTCACCTTTTTTTTTAAGATAAGAAATCTAACTAAATAGCAGAGGTTTCAGGCAACAGTCCACATTTATTTTTTTCAATTAGCTATTTCCACTAAAATAACTGAAAAGCCATGCTATTGTATTCTACTCTAGGGCGGAGTTTCCCATTAGCTTCACCTAGCTTGAACCTATAACAGCAGCTGGAGTCAGCTGTTGTTTATTGAGATCCTATTAGACACAAGGCTATTCACCAAGCACATTACATAAATTATTTCTAGTCTCCACAAGAGCCTATTCATATCGATATTATTATCTCCATTTTACAAATGAAGAAACAGCTTCAGAGAAGTTAGATGAAACAGCTGGTAAGTATTTGAACTCTATTGCTTTCTCGATAAAATGGAGTCCAATACCAGAAGTTCCCAAAAAACATGGTTATAAATTCCATTTCACCTAAAATAATAACAGGGTTGAAAATCAAGCTTCAGTTAGGTTCAGTGTGGTGTATGCATATTTCATCTTGAAAAAGGGATTTTTTTTTTAACCTCCAAGCAGCTGATAAGGTTTTCTTCTTGTCCAGACTCATTCTCTGCAAGAATAATCTGATGTAAGGATAATGAGGGATATTATGAAATTTACCCCAGGTCACACAATTCACAAACAGAGGTTGGCAAAAAGACATTTTCTCTCTGTAACCTGGACCTCTCCTTCTCACACTATAGCCTTGATGCTTACCCCTAGGGCTTCCTACATCCTAGACAATCCATAAATATTTGCTGAAAGACTAAATGCACCGTTGAGTGAATACATCAAGGAATGAACACATAAGTCAACAACTCTACCTACATGTGTGTTTGCTATTCTTAAAAGTTTCTTATTGGGTGACATGGATTCACACTTGAAATTTGAATCCAGATAGTAAAAACCTGGAATAACAAATTAGTTTATTATGCAGATGCTATTTCTGTCACCCCAAGAAATACTATAGGATGGTTTCAGCGTACTATAAATTAAACATGATCTCTCCCTTGCTCTTCGGACAGAAAATAAATAGAATATGAGAGTCTGTGAGCCCAGCTTTGTTGGATTAAACGGAATATTTCACAGCAATGGCAGTAGGTACTTCTAATCACACTCTCAAATACCATGTGACAGTTGTTCTGTCTGACTGGTTTTATCTCATCACTAATTAAGATTTCTTAAAGCAACGTCCATCAAGGAGAATTCATAATACCTCATGTGTGGGATTTAATGCATTCATATACATTGTCTTTTTCACATCAAGAATACCTATCTCCCAAATTATGTATCATCATTTTGTTTTCAGGTTCTTTCCTTTCTTCTTGGATATTACTTTTACAAGTGAATAATCACCTAGTTTTATTAGAGACTGGCCCAGTCTTCTAGATTTTCCAAGATCACTCTGAGAATTGTAAAATAAATAAAATCATGCACTGTGGAGAAAAGTGCTTTTATAAAAAAAGGTGTTAGTAGTTTGGTGACCTTATATATTCTTTCTGCAATGACTTCACATATTCTAGCTAATGAACAAAAGCTTCAGATAAACACTTTCATTTATTTATGGTTCTGAATAAAATCTAAGTTTTCAATGGTTTAGTCTCCAATGAGAAAATTTTGTAAACACCAGGTGGGAAGGACACAGGTGAGGTAAATATCTTCCACATTTTCAAATGTCAGCTGTTCCCAAGAGAGGATGCTTAAATAAACACCATCTATAGTCTTAGCAGATGTTATCAGTGCATACCACTTCAATTGCAGTTTTCCAATATCTGTGCTGTTAATAACAGTTCAGAGGAGATTTGAAGTGTTTTGATTTGAATCAATGGTCATTTAAAAAATAGCTGTGCTAAATGATGTATGTTTGTCTTTGGATCGTCTCCCCTCAACAGATGGTATCTTTGGAATTGTTGTGACACTTCATTGTTTCTGATGGCTGATGACTCATTGTAGGAAAATCCCAGCGTACACAATTTGTGAAAATAAGATTGTTTGCTATGGCTAATTTTCAAACAGAATTTCAACAGATGTGACAATTTTACCAAGATGTCAAAATAAGAGCAACCCATCGACAAATCAAATCTGGCTCATGTTTAGTCTTTTGGTATCATTCTGGTTTGTTGCCAGTATCAGGAGACTGTGTATCAATGTCATCCCTGATAACTTGATCATTTCAGATGGCACACAGTCAATTTTTTCATCCTCCCTGATGGATCACTTTGCAGTCACAATGCAACACTTCCAGGTTTTTCTTCTCTACCTCCTCCAACCCACATATTACCAAAGGAGCAATGTGTGTAACGGATCTTTAGACTTGTTTGGAAATACAATGAGGTCATCCACTGGAGATACTTAGAGGTCATGGAGAAAGATGATCATTATGAAGGAATTTCCAGTTTAGCTGTGAATCTGTTCGACTGATAACCTTGCATAGTTAAAAAGGTAACTCCAATAACAATTCAGAGTCATTGTATCCTTGACCAACATGGCCCAACTAGTCCTGAGAAAATGAGGTCAGTGCACAGTGGTATCATGCATTATTTTGTGTGTCAAAAAAGGCCATAAAACTGGCCCATTATCATCAATGACGACCAGACAAGCAATAATGTTAAAATACTGGGTTCTCATTACCGGGAGCTGACAGGACAGAAAACTGAGAACCACTCAGGGTAGCCCAGCACAAAAACCTTTTAGGATGTGTCGTCCCCTCCAAGGCCTAATCAGAAACAGAGATAAAAGGGAGGAGGTGATAACATTTGTGCAAAGTAAATCCTATTTTGAAAGAGTAATGACACTGAGGTATAATTTTGTTTTTAAGAAGAAGCTGGTATTGTGTATGGTAAAAAGTCTTAACTGCATTTCCTCTGAAGAGCACACTTTTATTTCTGATCAGCCTTCCAGAAATTCCTATGGGGCAAAGGTGTGAGTGAAAGCAATACAATGAAAATTCTATTGTTTCTTCTATTTCTGAAGTGACTGGTGTTATACTCATGCCACATTATTCAGCTATTAGAAAGAGAAAATAGCCTAAAGTTTTCCATTTCCATTTAGGCTCAAGTAATTCTCATTCTGTTCCACAGGCTTCTACATGGGAATAAAATATGTTACAGCATGCAGTACATTTCAAAAACTACCTCACACTCAGAGCCCTTATCAAGAGAAGAAAATTATAATACCGTTTGTACCATATGAAAAAAAAAAAGAAATAAAGAAACCACTTAAGAAGATAGCTCATTTTCACTTACATGTTTAATAATTATCTCCTTAATTATTGAGTTTTAGGGTCATATTTAAGTATTTAATTTAAAATTATTAAGTATTTGGAAGCCACTATAGATTTTGTGTTTTTTGAGCAAAGGAAGTTTGGTAGATTAAGATTCACCACGGATACTTCATAGCTTTTCTCAAAGGGAGGGGTCTGTTTCCCTCCTCCCTTACTTTGACTAGTACAGTGTGGTGGATGTGATCCCATGGGACTTTGTAGCTGAGGTTTCAGAGGTTCTTGACCTTCCTCTCCCACCTTCTTAGAATGCTCTCTCCGGGAAGTAAACAGCAAGACTCTGGAGAGGCCAGTAGAGAAGAACCAAGGTAGTCCGGCTGCTATCTTACTATCTGCTGGATATGTACGCAGAGCCTATTTATACCCTCCATCCCCAGTTAAGCAACTAGATGATGGCTGTCTCATCAGTGAACTCAGAGGAGACCCACAGAACTGACCAGTAGAGCCTGGCCCAAATTTTCAATTCCCCAAATCACAGTCAAATAACGTATTGTTATTTGCACTTGATCTTAGCCAAAAGGCCGAGAAGCGATTAATGTATTATTATTTGAAGCAACTAGGTATTATGGCAATATATTATGAGGGGAAAAGGTGACTAGTAATGGAAAAGTAAGGTGATAAATCAGGTCTAGCCTGGCCAGCCCTCTCCCAGCAGCCCAGCAAACTCCTTGGTGCCATCTCTTCTGCTGTGACCATAGGTCAATCGTAAAAGGAAAAGCACTATGGTCTTCCAACATAACCTCTGTGCCTTCCCACCTCCGGGGAAAAATTATTTCACTAAGGACATGGACTGAGTTAAATCCCAAGCTGAGATACGCCTCCTGGGACACATTTTTCTCATATGGCCCACCTTAATGCGAAATGACAGACTCTAGTGGTCCTTCTGAATGGTATAGGCTGCAGGCAAATCTGCCTGATACCTCAAATAAAGTTAATGACATAATAGCAAATAAGAATATAACCACGGCGCAGCTCTAGGTATCAATAACACAGAACTCTGAGCAGCTGGGTGGGTGCTTGTCTACCGTACTTGCCTAAAAAAGTCTAAAAGAGTTAGCCAAGGGACATTTCCTCTCTCCTGCTTTTGTTGGTTTGCTTGTTTCAACTTTGCCTGAACTACCAGCCCTCTAATTGGGGCACACTCACCACCGAGTGCTTTAAGAGCCAAGGAGATCTTAGTATCAGCTTTGCCTGTTCTTTTGTTTGTTTGTAAGACTGAAGTCAATGCCACCGATTTAAGCGATTTCTGCGTAACCAGTTTTGGACTTGAATATTAAGGCAGAAGAATGGGTGAGGAAGGGAAGCTTGAATGGAGGTCTCCAAAGACAGAAAGCGATACTATGGAAAGATAGGATACTATAGTCCTGCAGGGTGGTAACTTTGCCACTTGTCAGTGTGTCATTGGCATAGACATTTATGGAGCAAAGGCAGTATGACAGCCATTTTGCAGGACGAGAGAGCTCTAAAGACTGCACTGTCTCCCAACACCACACACTCTATTATATTGGAAATGGTTTGTGTTCCATACCTATAGGTTTATGTGGTCTTTAGAAGACTGAAAATGCTGTGCATCTCTTTATATTCCCCATGCCCAAGCACACAGAAGCTCAGTGACCACCTGTGATTCTTCTCGTAAGGAATGTTACTGCTTCCTTCCACCTGCCCCCTGTGTTGGTGGGGGGGGGGGGGGTCTGTAGGGATCACTCTGTGCTTATTTCACACAGTGTCTATCACTGTACAGACCCAGGAGGGCCTTTATCTGATATAACAAAGTGACGTAAGACAAATAGTTGAGTGATTTCTCTAGTCATCACTGAATATATGAAATCCATTCATTTTTAGGCAATGAATGATTTCGAATGCATCCTAAATGTTCTTCGTTTTTTTACCAATCAGGTTTCATTGTAAGCTCCCAGAACCCAGATATAAGATCTTATTCATCTCTTAAGTCCCTCTAACAGCTCAGACATAATAACCCTTTAATAACTGTTGGCAAAGTGACTGAATTGATCCGTAAATAGAATCTAATGAGTAATTCCCTGGGCATTGAGTCAGTACAGTTAAATGTCCTTGTCTATCTAGAAATACTTATGAACACATGAGTAAAAATAAAGCATTAGGGCAGCTCATTTCAAGGGAAACCTTATACCTGAACTTTTAATTTTAATTTATCTAAACTCAGGTCTTTCAAAGGAATTTAAGTATAAGGCATAGCTTTGTCTCTTAGATAAAGTGCCCACTCTAAGAAGAAATGAAAGAAAGCCCATTGGTGTGGGTCAGAGATCGAGCTTTGGGAGTACAGAGCAAAAACCAAAAACACTGAGAAAAGTGAGAGCTGAATACATTTAAATTTTTATTTTAAAGAAAATACTAAGTATGAAAAAAATCAAAGGTTTTTTAAATATTAAAACTTCTATATCTTCACCTGAAGTCAATTCTGTAATCACTTAATTATGTGAAAAAGGAAGTGGATAGCAAAATTAGTTTAAAAAATAGTTTTTAGGGGTGCCTGGGTGGCTCAGTTGTTAAGCAGTTACCTTCAGCTGAGGTCATGATCCCAGTGTCCTGGGATCGAGCCCCACATCGGGCTCTCTGCTCAGCGGGAAGCCTGCTTCTTCCTCTCCCACTCCC
>CM053605.1:153840814-153859532 GCA_028646535.1 Procyon lotor
GAAAGGTAAAGAACTTTATATTATCACATGATCTCTCTGATATGAAGAATTTGAGAGGCAAGGAGGGAGTTTGGGGGGGGGTGGGGGAGAGAAATGAAACAGGAAGGGATGGGGAGGGAGACAAACCATAAGAGACTCCCAGACTCATGAAATGAACTGAGGGTGGCTGGGAGGCTGGGAGGGGGGGTAGGGATGGGGTGGCTGGGTTGTGGACATTGGGGAGGGTATGTGCTATGGTAAGGGCTGTGAAATGTGTAAGCCTGACGATTCACAGACATGTACCCTGGGGCAAATAATACATTATATGTTAATAAAAATTAAAAAAATTTTAAATGAAGTCTCCTCCGCCCGTCTTTGAGGTAGGCTCAGATAGGAGTACTGCAGTTCTTCCACGTCGCTTTGAACCCTTGCATGCGTCTGGGTCAGATAAGCTGCCTGGCTCCGAACCATCCTGGCCTCAGTTACTTTTCCTCTGACGGATTGAACACCATCTCCTTCCTTCGCTCCTTAGCATGTTCATGGCACCCAAGAGAAGCTTAACTTCCCCGAGTATCTCTTTTTGGCAACCCCTCTTACACCTTTCCTTTTGACTCCCTCAAAAAGAAAAGTAACACAGTGGCGTGATGGTGTCTTGGGAACTTGTGATTCCCCACTTGTTTGTTTCATTAACATTTATTCAAAGGTCTTTCTGTGATTAAAAGGGAATGCCCATTTATTACCTTCTCCAGAAAAACCCGGGATAGAGAGGAAAGGTCAAAACAGTAGAATAACCATTATCCATTATGCAGAGATAATGACTTTCAAGCATTTCTTTTTTCATATTTTCTTCCATGTAAATATAATATTATGTACACTTACACAATGTGTTAACTCATTAGATAGTTACATACACGAAGATGAAAAATGTAGGTTATACTCTATATATCAAAGCTTAAGAACTTTTTTTAATAGAACACAAAAGAGCTAGGTGGCCTTGTAAGGCTATATCCCCAGTATGGAAGCTGGACTGTCTTTTATTAGAAAAGATACTCAGCCCCAGCAGTTAATAAGTTGTTTGATGTTTGATTCTTGAATACATGTGTATCTTTACTCTGTGATATTATACCTTTCTTAGAGGAAATCTATGCCTGAATAAGATGCACAGAAATTTCCTCTTTAATCTTTTACTTACATTTTTGCCATATCTTATTTAGAATAGGAACTGATAGTTCCTGGGCATTTACTATATTCTAAGCAATTCACATGCATTTTTCTCCTTTAGTCTGTACAAAGATCCTGGGACGGTGGTCACGCATGTATCCTCATTTATAGATGAAGAAACTAAGGCTGGGAGATGCTAAATCACTTACCCCGGATTCTAAGGACAGGAAGTGACAGTCGGGTCAGCGTGGGTCACCCTAACTTGGAAGGCTGTGCTCTCTGCTCTGCTCTGCTAAGTGGTTCTCAAAGTGAGGTCCCTGGACAGGCAGCATCACCATCAGCTGGGAATTGCTTAGGAATGCAAATGCTCAAACCCTATCCCGAACCTGGTGGATCAGAAATGCTGGGGGTGGGATGGGGCGCCTGGGTGGCTTAGTGGTTGGGGCCTCTGCCTTTGGCTCAGGTCATGGTCTCCTCTGCTCAGCAGGGAGCCTGCTTGCTTCCCCCTCTCTCTCTCTCTGCCTTCTTTTCTGCCTACTTGTGATCTCTCTCTCTCTCTGTCAAATAAATAAATAAAATCTTAAAAAAAAAAAAAAAAGAAAGAAATGCTAGGGGTGAGGTCAGCCGTCTGTAGCCTAACAGGGCTTCCAGGTAGTTTTGATAGGTGCAAAACTTTTAGGATCCTCTTCTCTCTAATAGACTCCAACTTTTTGAAAGCTTGCTGATAAACAATTTTTAAAAATCCAGTTTTTGAAAAGAATTACATTAGACCCCTGCCAAAGTATTAAGTTAGTGTTTTATTGCTTAAACAGTCAGATGTTTACTTGGGGATTCTTTGAGTGTTTTACGCATTAGTTCATAATAATTGAAGCTTAAGAACCAGGCTTTCGGTCCAGGCTGGGGCGTGGTGAGTGCATGCCACTAGGCCTCCCATGCTATCTCCACGTTACTTATGAATGGTGAGCTGGATTAGGACCCAGCTGAATAGTTGCCTAAAAAAAAAAAAGAAGAAGAAAACAAAACAAAAAAACCCCACAAAACCACAATGCTGTTACACAGATCAGGCTTGCTGACTATGAATAAGAAAATGAAAGTTAGTTTTAAAACGGGTTCAACAGTTTAGATGTATTTTTCAAATTCAGTGGGTTCTTTACTAGAAGCCACTAGGACCCCACAGTCTTAGTTCTGCTGGCCCAATACAGGGTTTGTACCCCAAGGCTGACTCTCCTGGATCCTGGTGTTTGTTTTTTTTTCCCCTCTACTCTGTATGTGGCTCCTGATGGAGGAGAAACCCATACATTCAGAATGTCATTTGCATATTTCTGAAGTCCAAGGCATTTTGGTGGTAAATGTATTCGATTTTTAAGAACTTAGGAGTGATTAGGTATAATTTAATATAGATATGGCCAGCCTTGGTGTCCCTGGGTAGCTGAAATTCAATTTTTTTTTAATTAGTATTTGAAAAGGAAGACCTCCTCTAGCTATCGTAATCGTATTTTCACTGTATTTTTATTCCTTTCCAGATCTGACTGTCTTAAAATTTAATTACTGTTAGCAAGACCTTTATGGGAAGAATAGAAATATCCTCGTAATAGTGTTAGCATATTAAATGTAATTTTCAGGTAGCCCTCCTAGGATTCCAGCGCTCTTCAATAGAGCCAATTTAGCTGCCTTTTTCTGCCGTGACAGTCTACACACATTCAACTCACAAATGTATTCTTTCCCTGGTTCCTCTGATGCTATTAGAAGTTCGTTGTCCTAGGACATTAGTGTTCATTCACTTGTGATAAGACATCAAATCCGATATGCATTTTAATGCTGTTCATCTGAATACTATTAAACATGGTAATTATAACTCGTCTGCACCTTAAGGCACACTTTTGTTGGTTTGTTGTTTGTTTCTTAACCATGTTAGTTGTTTACAATTCAAAATAGGAGAGTCAGAGGAGCATGCAACTTGTGATCTTGGGGTTATGAGTTTGAGTCCCACATGGAGTGTAGAGATCACTTAAATAAATACAAAGTTATAAATAAAATTGGAGGGTTTTGAAAACAAAAAATCAAAGATTGCTATGTAAGAACATGAAGGAAAAAAATTACACACCTTTGTATAAAAAACCAAGGTCAAATGACTCAAGAATTAAAACAAGTGATGTAATTTTGTCCAAGTATTAAAAGAAATATGTAAAGGGATGTTAGACCTAGAAGTCTGAGGAAATAGCTTCTTGGGCCCGAGGCCCTTGTCTGGGCCAACATTGGAGACCAGGACTAAAAGTTTGGCTGTCCCCCGCCCACCCCCTGGGGTTTATGTCACTTCTTGTAGGAGCAGTGATTCTCCTGGGGCTCAAGGACCCTCAGGCAATGCCCAGCACTCCTAACAGGAGGACCTGCATCTGCGGCCTTTTACTCGCCTCAATAGTTATTTGTCAGCTATAGGCTCTTCCTTATTTGGAATTAACATACCCCTATTTCTGTGTTTAGTTTTCTGTTTGTTTGTTTTTTTGAGAGGGGGGGGAGAGAAAGAGAGCAGGAGGGAGAGGGAGAGGGAATATGAAGCAGACTCCATGCTGAGCTCAGAGCCAATGGGAGGCTTGATCCCACAACTGTGAGATCCTGGCCTGAGCAGAACCCAAGAGTTGGAAACCAAGAGTTGCTTAACAGACTGAGCCACCCAGGAGCCCTCTGTGTTTGGTTTTCATTGAGATGCTTATTCCCTAAATCAGAAACAGCCCAAGAACCTAAACAAGATATCTTTCATATTTTAATTGTTTTTAATAGTATAGCCTCCTTTTTCTTGCAACCAATAGATTGTCCTGTTAAATTTTAATCAGTGGAGGGCTCCTAGCCTCCAGCGGAAGGGAGGATTCCATTTTTAAAAAGCGATACCCACAGTGGGTTTTAGCTGAGCTCCGTGTATTGCTGTTGTGGGAAGAGTTCCAATCGTTTTCTTAGTTTTCAATCACCCTTTAAAAGTGAAGGTCAGAGGAAAAACTTGATGTTTGCTCTTCAGGACTGCACCACATTTTGGTTCATTAGCTTGAATATGTGATAGTAAATAATCCAAAAGACCCCAAGTTCAATGCTGCATTTAGGTTCCTGTCATAGAAAAAGACAGAGAGACAACCAAATGGGCTTCACTGTAGGATCAGCTAATGAATTTCCAATCCCCTTCGCATTTATGCTTTATTATTTAAATTTATTTGTTTGTGCTGTCATTCCAAGCAAAGTGTTTTCTGCAATTTCTCAAGATGACAGTGTTTTTCTGCAAAATGCCAAGATGAGAGATAGAGGAATATGTCTCTAACTATCTATTATCTCTCCATTTTTCTGTCTATATATCTTCATGTGTGCCTATTTCATTTATGTATATGATATTCCTTTTGATTTGTGACAGAGCTGGTTTAAGAGAGCTGGAAACTGATGTTAGCACACTTGGTATTTCTTTAAGGATATAAAACACAACACCTGATTTTAATAATTTGTGGCACGGAATGGAAAAGGAATTCATGGGTAGAAATAGCCACACTCTTCCTGCCTCCTGCTTGAGCCTGACTCTGTCAGCATCGGTGCCTATCCTTGTCCCCCTGGAGGACTGCTGTGGCCTCTGTGGCCTGCAGACACTCAGTCCCCTGAGAATGCAATGTAATGAGTGATGAAAGCTCAGAGCCGTTAAAAAGAAGCATTACAAAAGGGTGAACCCTGTGTTGTTTGCTTTCTCCCACACTAATTAGTGAAATGGAGGGAAGGTAAAGAACGGAGAGCTTTAGCAACTGTCAGAAATATTTCATGTTAAAAATAAATAGTGATGGGGGAGGGGCAAGGTGGGGGAGGGGCATTATGGAGGGCACTTGTGATGAGCACTGGTTGTGGTACGGAAGTGATGAACCACTGAATTCTACTCCTGAAGCCAATATTGTGCTGTATGTGACCTAACTAGAATTTAAATAAAAAGTTGAAAAAAAATTAAAAATAAATATTGATAGGATTCCTAATCAGATGTCCTTAACAAACAGGGAGATTAACCTGGGTTATTTGAGTGGGCCCAATGTAATCATAAGAATCCTTAAAAGTGGAGAAGGGAAGCTGAAGAGGAGGTCGGATGACACTATGTGACCATGATTTTACCAGCTGTTCTTGACTTTGAAGATGAGAGAAGGGGCCAAAGAGCCAAGGAATATAGGCAGCCTCTGGAAGCCAGAAAAGGCAGTGAAACAGATTCTTCACTAAACCCTCCAGAAAGAAATGTAGCCCTAGGGGGACCTTAATGTTAACCCAGTAAGGCTTATTTTGGACTTCTGATCTCCAAAATTATTAGATCGTAAGTTTGCGTTGTTTTATGCCACTGAGAAAAGGGAAGTGGAGGGAAGAGGAGAGGAGAGGAGAGGAGAGGAGAGGAGAGGAGAGGAGAGAAGAGAAGAGAAGAGAAGAGAGCCAAAGTGTTAAGTAGAGGATTTATTTATTTTATTTATTTTTAGCAGTTCTCAATACAAATTTTTTTTTAAATGTTTTATTTATTTATTTAACAGAGAGAGGGATCACAAGTAGGCAGAGAGGCAGGCGGGGGGTGGGAAGCCTGGGTGTCTCAGTGGGTTAAAGCCTCAGCCTCCAGCTCAGGTCATGATCTCAGGGTCCTGGAATCAAGCCCCGTATCGGGCTCTCTGCTCAGCAGGGAGCCTGCTTCCCCCTCTCTCTCTGCCTGCCTCTCTGCCTACTTGTGATCTCTCTCTCAGTCAAATAAATAAACAAAATCTTAAAAAAAAAAAATAAATGAATAAATAAAATAAAATAAATAAATCACAACTAAAATCACTTTCTGTTTTTAATTTCTAAATTACTACGGAGTCCCTAATCAGATTATAAATATTTTGAGTACATGCACTAATCATTATTTTCAATATGTATAGTTAGTATAGTGCCCAATAAATGCTATACTTTTAAGCATTTATACAAATAAGACTTAAGTGTAATGCTTAATAGTTTGCAGTGATACTTATAATACTTATTATGGCATGATGACAATTAGAAGTTGGACAGACCTCTTCTATGAACCTTAAGATAGATCTAATATACTGATAAGGACACAATGATGTTAATCGGTAGTACACCAAGTGTACGTGAATTGAAAGTACAGAAAATTTGTGACGGTTCTAAAGCAGCATTATCCAATAGAAATCTCCAGTTTTGGAGATTATGGAAATTGTTTCTATTTCTAATCTCCAGTATAAAGGCCACTAGCTATTTGGCTAATGAACACTTATAATGTGGCTAGTGTCACTAAAGGACTGAACTTTTAAATTAATTCAAGTTTAAATTAAAGGGCCACATGTGCTGGTGGCTACCATAATGGACAACATGAAGACACTTTTAGATTGATAGATCACTGTCCTCGTTCTAAGGGCTAACGTCATCAAGGATTAGGGTGATTTTTGTCTTTGCAAATGGTCTTACTCCTGAAGCAGTGAATAAATAATGTGGATCCATGATACCCAAAGTGTTCTGCAGTTCAGACCTGGCAATCAACCATTTGTTACAAGTCCATGACAAGTTCAGAATTTGGGAGTAAGCATTTAGAAACTTCTGTGGCCACTTGGCATCGATGTAACATCCAAACGTGGACTCAATGGACTCATCTCATTGAGCAGGACATAGACCACTTAGGGTACTTTCAAGGTTGTTCAGTGAGTGCCATCTGTGGTGTGAGCACAGGTGGGTGCAGTAGGACTCCATACTGGCCCATGAAAGATTGGAAATTTTAAGAAAAACTATCCTTTCCCTAAATAGCTACAGATAGTTTAAGGAACCCAGGTGGAGAAAACTTGAAATCAGACGCCAGGAGTCCAGTCTGTTCCTCATAACCTGGCTCAATCATACTGACCAGACCTCTTGGAATGAAAGCACTTAAAAAGAGAAGCAATTAGAAATTATAGACTTCTACCCTCTCAACAGATGAATGAAAAACCCAAGTCCCAGGAACGATGTGACATACTTTAACTACTTCCATTCGAGCTTGGAGACCTCCTTTTCTGACCCTCAGGCAAGCTTTTTTCCCACTATGCCAAGTGGATATGGGCCAAGAGAGATCTCATGATTCCCTTGCACAACAAATAGGAATCTGAGGATATTACTGCAACATGACCATAAAATCCACCATGCAGTCTGCTTTTCCCTGTACCAACCTGGGTTCACTACCCCTTTTTAATGAGTTGTCACCCCAGTGAATTAAAAAAAAAAATGCAGACAATGTATCCATATGGCTCAGGGCATAGAGAAAATAATCAATGAAACCCTCCTGTCAAATCAAGTGTTAAATTTCACATAAACTATGGATTAGTTTATTTTCCTAAGCCTGTTTTCCTAAACGATGCTTCCCATTTTGATTTCCCACCATGATTGTTCTGAGAAAGTAGCCATCCCATTGGTAATGGGATGTAACAGTTTTTATGACCCCTTAGGAGCCCAGAAAAAGCACGGAAAGCAATATTCATTATATCGGAAGTAGGGCAACTATTTGCCCAAATGTGTATTGGGTAGTGTCGGTGCCCCAACAAGATGTCCTATACTGATGGGTTCTTCTGGACCCACAGCCACACCTTTCTCCCGAAGACTGCCCTTAGTCACAAGAACCATCTGGCTTGAGAAGTAACAAAGAACACACTCTCCCTTTCTGCCCCTCTGTGAGGTAGGCGCCATCTGCCACCAAGCATGGACAAATGTCTGTCCCTTTGCCTCAGGGCGAGATTTACCTGATGGAGCAGTTCACATTCACATTCCCAGAGCTCCTTGCAGGATCAGGCTCATACCAGCCTCCAGACGAACCCACACCTGGTTCCATCCCTTTACTTATTCTGCATCTCATTTCCTTAAAGGTTCCCACGGAGCATGTACCTTCAAGAAACCACTTGGACAAGAATCCCCATCTCAGGCTCTGCTTCTAGGGAAGTTGACCCACAGTGGGTGTAAACTAACTAAAAACTTTTAAATAGCTAATTTTCTTATTACCTCGAATATTTTGAGCTATGGCTCGATTTGAACTCCGAAGAGTTTAATGGTCCTGTCCTTTTAAAAAAACAAAAGAGGAGGCATCTAAATTTCCAGATCCTTTTGAACCATCTTAAGTTTTTGTCTTCTGAGTTTGGACTCCTTATTGTCTTTGATCACTGACTTCAGATCAGAACTGCTGCTCCATTAGAAAACATGCAGCTCTTCCTGAGCATGGGCTAATTGCTGTTTCCTATCTGATGAGACCATTGTAGAAGTTTCTCTGTCAGAACGTACCAGCATAGCTCACATACGTGGCTAGTTCCTTTTGCAAATAAAAACAGCCTATATTTTAAAATCCATGAATATTGTCACGGTGTTATTTAGTGGGAATATTAATCATCCAAAAGTTTGTCCTTTTGGGGAGGGGGAGTAGGAGAAGCCTGCTTTATTAATTTGTGATAAATAATAGCATGTTTAAAATAACAAACTTGGGAAAATGTAATTTTCAATTTTATATTCAAATCATGTCAGTTGCAGAGGAAATGGAATTTATTAGGGAAAAAGCTAGAGCTATTTGCATAATTTTCTGGTGCTGAAACATGAGAAGAATCTGGCTGCACATTACTAGAGCCCAGTTTAACTTTGCTTTCAAAACTCATTCACCAACCTAAGCCTTTTTCTTTTCTCAATCTCTACGGAGCGCACATAAAATATGCACTTAAGCTCATGTAAAAATAATGCATTCTTCCACTTTCCTCCAAATCACTTCACGCTCTCATGTGTTTGTTAATAAATTTAGTTGTCTGTCATCTCCTCTGATAGCTGTTTCTGTCAACTTTGTGATGATGGTATAGCCACTAAAATTCTAATCACCGTCTTCCACAATGTTTCATTTCTCTTTATTCATCCATAAGGCCTAGTCTCTTACCAATCATTCTACAAATATTTACCAAATGTCGTCTTGTTTTTCTTCTATTTCCTCCTACAATCTTAACAGTACTGCAGACCCCCTTCCTAATTTGCAAAATTCCCAAAATTAGTGCCACGGCATCATGTGCTTTTGGTGAATATGACTAAACTGAGTTTTTTCTGTGGTGTTGAATGAAGACAGAATCATTGCTAATCAATTCTAGCTTTCACCTTGTGCTGATGGGACCCAGGATCTATTAAATTTGACCAGAGCAAGACCTAGAAAGAAAGAAAGAAAGAAAGAAAGAAAGAAAGAAAGAAAGAAAGAAAGAAAGAAAGAAAGAAAGAAAGAAAGAAAGAAAGAAGGAAAGGAAGGAAGGAAGAAAGGAAGAAAGAGAGAGAAAGAGAGAAGAAAGGAAAGAAAGAAAGAAAGAAAGAAAGAGAGAGAGAGAGAGAGAGAGAAAGAAAGAAAAAGAAAGAAAGAAAGAAAGAAAGAAAGAAAGAAAGAAAGAAAGAAAGAAAGAAAGAAAGAAAGAAAGAAAGAAAGAAGGAAAGACACATTTTTGTACATGACTAAACAAATATTTATTGTTAGCCAATGGGATTAAAAATGCAGTCCTTACAATCAAAGCGATCAAATTCTAAAAGGGAAGACAAACACAGAAACAAGCAATCCTAATACAATGTGATTAGTACCAGATGTTTGGACAAGAAACTGAAAGCAGAGAGGGGTGGGGAAAACTTGCCCATCTGCTGTTTGGGAGAGACTGAAGGAGAGGTCAGGGAAGATATTTAGTTGATATGGTTTGTAAATTTTAATCGAAAAGGGCAGTTTTAAAAATATTAACACCAAATTATTTAACTCTCTTATCTCTCCTTACTTAGGTAGCTCTTTTTTCCACTAGATCAAAATTCAAACTATTCCTTCCTTGCTGAAAATTTTTATTTCTCTTATAACTACCTCCCTTCCACACCCACCAACTTAGTAAAGCTTAGGTGTGTCCACTTGTCACAGGAAACCCAAAATAACAATGGCTTATAGGAGATGGAACAGATTTCCCCAGCTGGTGGATTGTAAAATATACCGTTGATCAAAATCTTACAAACTAGCTTTTCCTTCGGCAGCACCTTCTCTGCCATATGGCGCTGACGTGAGTTTATACAAAGGCAGTTCTGCTCTTGCTGAGGTCTCACTATAGCCCTCGTTCATACCGTGTACTCGGGAGATTTTTTGGATGGGCTATTCAAAACTTTCATACTTAGGTTTGGGTAATCCAATTCCTACTGAGGGTAAAGAGACTTGTGTCCACTCTGGGTGCTCTCTCTTTGTGGTGGGGATTTGACAAATGTCCATCCTTGTTTGGTTGGGATTCCTGCTCTTGGTTTGTGTCACTGGCGAAATATAATTTTGTGCCTTTGTCGGATACTACCTTTGACCCACACTCATCAGAAAATATGTACTTAATAGGCGATGTTTATATGTCACTTGATATTCAGGAAATTGAGAGGATAACAGGAAGAGCTTTCACATAGAAGGAAAGAAAACATTGTGCAAAACGTGAATCCTAAGAACATACATACTACTAGTAATTGACAATGCAAAAACCAGAAATCTACTTTGGGCTCTATTGTGTACAGCAAATGTAGGTGTTTTTCTCCTGATCACCAAACTGTATAGTATGGATAAGGTCATTCATGTTAAGGGTTGAATAAATTAATCAGCAACTGAATAATTACTAGCTTTCAGATATATAAGGAAACCACGCGCCTAGAACATTACACAGCACTTATTAAATTCCTACCTTAATCAATAGCAAAGACATTTACAGCCCCTTAACATTATGAAGGAATATACAGATGTTAAACAGGACTCCCAAAAGAGAGAGACACACAGAGGGAGAGAGAGAGAGAGAGGAGACTATTTAAACCTCCAGTGTTGAACATCTCTGGATGTTTTGCTTACATGGGAAGATTTACTTATATCACTAACAAGGAGAATAGTTCTCAAGAGTTCCGGACGGATTAGAAATCCAGACAGTGGTTGATTCTTTGCCCCATATGAACTCAACAGCAGTTTGGGGAATTAAGAGCAAATGAAAATTTTTGTGAAAACACATGCCTGTCTTTTCATAAGAAGAAAAATATAAAGAAAAAAAAAACTTAAAACAGCAAAATGGTCATTTGAATCATTTATTTGGAATTTGGGGGAGAGGTTGAAATGTTCTTTTTTTTTTTTGTCCTAAAGAATCAGAAGATTGTCTATTTTTTCAAACTCTGGAGCCTCCTGCAGCTCAGTGTTGTGTTGGCTTCCTCTGGTTCCTAAGATTCTGATTGATCTCTGCAGTCTTGTTTTGATTCAGTAGCTCCCAGAATAATCCCAAATGTACATCATCAAAGGACTATGAAGCTCCCTAATTATTGAGGAGGTAGGTGCTATTTTTCTTTCTGTACATGTTTAGACATTGTTCTAGGCATTATTTGATTCATGAAGTAGGCTTTACATAAGGAATACAAAAGCTGTTTTGCTTTTATTGTCACTCAGTTTTTATCCCCATAATAAAACAATAGCACAGAATGAGTGCCCCAAAACAGAAATGGAACAAAGATGTCAGAGTGGAAAAAAGATCCCCAAAACCAAATATCCACTCACTGTACATAATGTGGGCATTAAGTAGATTTTATGAAAATTTCTTTTAGCAGTAAAGAAATAGAATCCAATTTATTATAACTTTCCTTAGATGCACATAAATATATTTGTGCCAAAAATAGTGATCACAGTAAGTGAAGAATCTAAGCAAAGAAATTAAACATGTAATTTTAATTTTTCTTAAAGAACCCTCAAATATAATTTCAATGAAACTAAGGGAATGTGGTAATGTACGAGGAAAAAATATTGCTAAGTTGCCTCTACATGTGCAAACTCAAGGATGTACTTAAGAATCATCCCTCCAAATTGAAGCAAAAACTAAAAAAAAGTCTCCTTCATATTACTATCTGCACTTATAAGTATTTTTTAAATGAAACAAAGGATAATATTTTAGATAACTATCTCTGACTTCATATCAATGGGTATAGATTAAAAAGTGGGTTGTCCAATTGGATAACATTTCCTGTCTTCAAACAACAGAAAACCAAAATAGCAGTAACTGAACCCAAATAAAATGTATTCCTCTTATGTAAATAAAGCCCAGCAGTTAACAGCACAGGGCTGAGATGGTAGCTCTCTTCTCAACAAGAACGCAGGCTCTGTCTATCTTATTGCTTCACCAGACTCCACATAGAGCTCCCTAAGGACCCAAGAGACTGAGTAAGCTCAGCCATGACATCTCCTTTCCAGCTAGAAGAAAGAGAAAGCTCAAAGAAGGTCACCCCTACCTTTAAACACACTCCTCAGAAGTTACACACTCAAATGCAGATGACTATCACAGGCTACAAAAGAGTCCAGGAAATGTAGTCTTTCTTTTAAGCAGCCATGTGCTTATCTGAAAACTGGGGGTCCTGTTACTGGGGAAGAATAGGATTAGATAATGAGGGACAGCCCACAGTCTGTCACAGCCACTGTATCCGAAAATACACAAATCCTTATCCTTCCCATTTTTATCCAACTGACTGGAGTTTTTTAAGTTGTTGCTGTTATTATTATTATTATTACTATCAGATAATCACAGATCCTTGTAGGATAAAGGCATGAACTGAACCATTAGTTAATTCAGTTCAGTTTAAAGAAGGAAACAAATCTAAATACTGTGTGAAAGATTTTGAACCGCAGCATTCTTTCTTTCCTTATTTACTTACACCTAGACTTTCCAAAATCAAACATTTAATTTTGTCATCTTGAGAAGTCCGGTTTCATCAAAGAAGTTTGGTTTCATCAGGACTAAATGCATATAAAGGGCTCTTTGGCTTCTAAAGTTATCCCATTCACTTATTCATTCTCTCATTTATCAACGAGTGACATCCACGAATTTGAAAATTTCACTCTGAAATGTACATGTTCAACTCTGTGATAGTACCAAATGGTGATAGTTCACCAAATATATTTTCAAGACTGAGGAAAGATGTAACAAAAAATTAAGGCTCATGTTATGATCTCATTGGAAAATTTAGAGTGAGTGCAACCCTTGGGGTGGGTATGTGGAAGATTAGAAATGATGAACACACAGGGACAAGTAAAGAGAGCTTTGGGTGACTTTAGAATAACTTTAGAATTCAGATGTATTTCCAAATATGGCAGAAAGCAGGAAAATGAAGACTGAATTAAACAATCTATCGTCTGCCTGTCTAAACAACTAATATACTTTAAATATTTTTTCTTTTATAACAGTAGAACCTATTAATTGTAACAACATCTACGGAGGAGTGTAAAGAATAAAAAAAATATTATTCAGCATTCTGTCACTCAGGGGAAAAATATGAACTACTGTTAATATGTTGTGTGCTATTTTGGTAATTTACCTACATTTACAATTGTGTGTATTTTCTCATCGGGTTAATATTTTTACACACCGCATTGCAAATCGCCTACTCTTTTGCAAGTTACTTTTTTTTTTCAATTAACATGAGAAAATGCTTGAAATACAGTAGTAAGTTATCTTGTAAAGCATGACTTGAATGGTTGAATAGTATTTGTTCGTGTGTTTTTTTCCATAATTTAACCCATTTGATATTGGAAAAGCTGTGTGTATTTAGAAGGCATGCACTGTAGGGGGCTATCCTATGCTTCGATCCTGATGACATCTTTTAAGTGATTTCATATCAAATTTAATCTTTAGTTTCCTCATTTATGAAATAGGATGAATATTAGGGCCTCCCTCATAAGTGCATGACAAGGATCAGAAGAGCGGCATAATTCATTGTAAGGACTCAATACCTAATAACAAGGTTTAGTGAACATTAGAATATTTCTGATTTTTATGTTACTGTAGACCCAGAACGTTGTTGGGTAAGGTATAAATTACCATTTTGTTCAATCATACCTACCTGCGTTCATTCCCTCATTGAAGAAACATGGATGAGGAAGTTCCCACTTGCCAGGCGCTCTTCAACTTTATAATGGGTCTCTTTATCGCGGGCCTCGTAAGAGCCAGTTCTTAGAGTTTTGTCTAAAACTTTTAGCTGCAATTATTATCACGTTAACTGTTCAAGTAAATGTTATTTAAAACATCCAGTAAAGATTCTGTGAGAAGGCAAGAGTCTAGGAAGGTAAAAGTATTTTAAATTTGACTAGAACTATGAAAATATTCTTTCCACAGAGATTTCCCAATATTCAAATTCATGTTTTGATCATTCGGGTAAAATAAGTGTCACTTTCTTACCTGCAGGGGCAAAATCAGTAGAGGAAAAGTGTCACTCTCCAAGCTATTTCTGTACAACCGTAATGCGTCGGAGCTTAAACTCTACACAGCCCTTCCTCACTTTTCCTCATTGTCTGTTGGAAAGCGCTGTCAAGATAAAGCAGTCAGCGGTAGTACACTCATTCTCTGTTTTTTGGATTGGTGTGTGTGTGTGTGTGTGTGTGTGTGTTCTGTTTTGCTTCGTTTTTGTTTAGAAACAGGTTCTTTAGAAAATATGCCAAGATCTAGCCAGATCTCAGGAGGTAGAGTGTTAATAATGAATAAAAAAGGACCTCAGAGTGGTTGTCCCAGTCCCATCCACAAAGGGTCAGACCTCTTCCTGCCTCTCATCCTGCTCTTCCCAAGCCTGTCCCGCGTGGAAGAGAGGTCTTCCTGAATCTCAGATCCTTCCCTTGTCTCTCTTCGGGCCATCCTCATCTACTCCCTCTTCACTGCCTCTCTCACTGATTCCAAAATCTGGCTTGGGCTTCTAATTACCAAAGGGGGGTTTTAAACACACAGATCCCTGAGTTTCTACCAGAAACACTAAATCAGAAACATCTGTGTGTGGGACTTGGGGATTGTTCTTTTCCATAAGCTTTCTTGCTGATTCTGATGCAGACCAAAGACTGGCATTGGGAAACTCTTGGCTTATGGTCAGGGTCTGGGATGTGCTCCACCCGCCACTCCGTCCCTCAGCGTGACGTGGGTCCATCCCTTATTTGTTGATCCCTCTACCTCATCTGTTGCTATCCCAGGCCCATTCATATGCCACATTCCAGCTTTAGTAATGACAAATGACATTTATCAAGTGTTCTTTTGTGATAGGCCTACTACTATATAGAAGTATGAAAGCAGTTAATATATTTAATGCATAACATTTATTGACACCTGTAGGATGTGTTAGAACCATGTCTGGCACATAGAAAGCATATAATGAATGTTAATGGATTATATCTGTAATTAAATATTAAAGATAGATCATGGCATGTATTATTTTTTCCAGCTTTATTGAGATATAATCAGTATATAACACTGTATAAATTAAGGTCTAGAACCTGTAGATTTGATGCTCATATATGTTTTGAAATGTTTACTAATAAGGTGAGGTAACATATCTGTCACCTCACATAATGACCATTTTTGTGTGTATGGTGAGAACATTTAAGGTTTACTCCCTTTGTGACTTTCAAGTACACAATGTAAAATTGTTACATATTGTCACTATGTTGCATATTAGACCCCAGATCTTATTCATCTTTTGACTAGAAGTTGATACCCTTTGAACAATGTATTTCTCCATTTCTCAAAACCCCCAGCCCCTGGCAATGATCAGCCTACTTTCTGTTTCTCTGAGTTTGGCTTTTTTTACATTCCACATATAAGTGAGATCATATAGTCTTTGTCTTCCTCTGACTTATTTCACTCAGCATATGCCCTCAAGTCTCAAATGGCAGGATTTCTTCCTTTTTGGCCTTTCTTCCAAATGGCATGGATTCCTTCCATATAATATAATGTAAGCCTTTTTTATGGCTGAATAATTATATACGCATTTTCTTTATCCTCTCATCCGCTGGTAGACACTTGGGGTGTTTCCATATCTCGGCTATTGTAAATAATGCTTCAGTAAACATGGGGGTGTAACAGGGTGCAGATATCTCCTGGAGATACTGATTTTATTTCCTTTGGATATATTCCCAGATGTGGGATTGTTGGATCATAGGGTAGCCCTATTTTTAAATTTTTTTGAGGAAGCTTCATATCGTTTTTCACAGGGCTGCACCAGTTTACATCCCCACCAACGGTGCACAAGAGGGGCGCCTGGGTGGCTCAGTGGGTTAAGCCTCTTCCTTCGGCTCAGGTCATGATCTCAGGGTCCTGGGATCGAGCCCCACGTCGGGCTCTCTGCTCAGTGGGGAGCCTAGTGCCCCCCCCCGCCTGCCTCTCTGCCTACTTGTGATCTCTTTCTCTCTGTCAAATAAATAAATAAAATCTTAAAAAAAAAAAAACAGTGCACAAGCATCCCCTTCTCTCCACATCATCGCCAATACTTCTCTCTTGTCTTTTTTATCTTAATGACATGTATTATTTTAGTCAATCCTGCAACTCTGTGAGGTAGATCCCATTATTTCCCCCATATTATAGGGTAGGAAACTGAGGCCCTATTCATAGGAATAGAAAAGTGTAACTCAATTATGGACATTTGTCATTTCTAGAATGTGCCACAATTTCCGTCACATTGGTGAGGAAGGTGAGAAAATTGACACTCTGTGTTCTCCAGCCCTAACTCCCTGACAGATGTTCTCCTGTGGAGCCCCTATTCACATGTCGTTGGTTGTCACTGTCTGTTTTACCCATTGGTTTTGGCAACTGGATTTTAAATTTCTTGGGCTCAAGAATCAAGTTTCATTGATAAATGCATTGCCAGGACCTACACTAAGTCTGTCACAGAAATGGCTGGTGTCTAGCGGCTGTTAAATAAGAAAAGAAGGGGACTACTTTACAAACCACTGCTGTGCACCTGGTGATAACTAGTGGAATCGCAGTCACAGAGCCTGAGAACTAACCTCCAGAGCAAGGATAACAAAAAAGATTGAGTTCTCGCGAGAACTCCAGTCATTTGGTGGCTTTCTAGAGCACAGCAGAGAGAAGGATTCTGGGTTAAAGTGTAGGCTCAGGGCCAAAGAACCATCACCCACATCACCTATGGTCTTGGGAAGAGGAAGATGGAGGTACGTATGCTGGGTTATCATCATCCTTTTATGGTCAGACTGAAAATCAGTAATAACACCAGACTGGATATTAAGTGAATTTAGATAGAACAACACAGTGGTGCTCACAAGGCTGACTGACTGGTCTTTCTTTAGACTGTACTTTATGGGAGGCTGTTGAGTTAGACTCAATCTTCATTATATGTTTGGTGCCACCCCTAAACGAAATGGAATTTGAAGCACATAAATACTAGTAAAGGTGAGTTTTCCACAGAACTAAACTTTAAATATCTTCCTTTATTTACTATGTGAAAACAAATAGTATGGAAGAGAAAAGGGGTAAGTTTGTAATGTAAAAAGCGCAGCTTTGAAAGACACACACACACACACACACACACGCGCGCGCGCAATGAACTTCTGTCTCAAGAAAGTCTAGATGATCATCTTCAGACACATCACAGAAAATGCGCTTGACACTATCATTGACAAAAGGTAGTAATCGTTTCACTGCCACTCAATTCTAGAGCTATTTTATTAATTAAGAGCAAGGTTAAGTTATGTTATTTAGGAACAAAAAATAAATCTAATCTAATGATGTCGGGAGAACGGTAGTGTCTGCCTCTTTCTAGAATTTAGTTTCTTCTCAGTGCTTATCTTCACATACAGTGATATTTGATATTTCCACAGAAGCAAAGAAAGGAAATTGCCATTTTTTGGTGAAACATTGTGACTTTCACAGCCTGCTTGTGTATGAATTAGGCCAAGCCTTTAGGGACACATCTAGGATAATATTTCATGAGGATAAATTGTAGAGTTGGGAAGAAAACCTAGAATTTGAAGTTCTGTGTAATGTCACAGGAGGCAGTATGTCCCTATCTTTTAAAAGTGGCCTGTATTACCTTATTAGTATAGATACCATAAATATGTGACAACTCGATACTTTACTGATAGCTTAAAAGCTCATTGCTCCATTGATTCTTTTTTCTTCTTTAGTAAAATCAGAGTGAACACAAAAGGAGGAAATAGGAGACCATTAGCATGAGCATCTCAGCTAAGCTTTCTTAAACACTCAGTGTAGTAGTGAAAAGTCCCAAATCAAATATCACATTTCATAAACTAAATGGGAACTACATAATGAAATTGTTATAAAATCGTTTTAGCTTATTCTCCCAGTGAATTCATGAAATATTGCTTAGGAAGAAGAAATACACACATACATACATGAAATGCCAGTAATTGGCAGTATAAATTTATCTCTTATCAGGTCACAGTACTTTATCCCCGGTATCTTTAACCGTTAACAAAAGACCACAAACTGTGTTTTCTCTCTCCCACCATGAGTCTGTCTTCCGCCTGAACCTAGACATTGAACAGAAATTATTTTATAACTTCTGAAAGGTTTTTTGCATTGCATATCAACAAGCTTTTCCCTCCTTCTGAATTCCAAGCGTGTCTTTTTAAATTCTACTCATACTTGATTTATAGGAAGATCCATCAAATAATCCTTATGTAATTCTAAAGCGGGAGTTAGGTTTTAGGGAATGTGTCCAAAGTTATAATGTAATCGTAAAGATATGGAACTGTAGGTGTCCAGGCACTTTTCAACACACAGAAAGTGGAAGAGCAAAGACAAGGGCCTTCACC
>CM053605.1:153860032-153879705 GCA_028646535.1 Procyon lotor
CCCCCCCCCCCCCCCCCCCGCGTGCCTCTCTGCCTACTTGTGATATCTCTCTGTCAAATAAATAAATAAAATATTTTTTAAAAAATTAAAAAAAGAAAAGAGAAAAAGTGAGTTCCCTGTTATTGCCACGGATGGGATCTGGAGTTCCCTTAGGCTAGATCTGTGTTTCACAGCAGATCTATTTTCTTTGGTGGCCCTCTGGGTGGAGTATAGAGCTGGGTGGAGGGAAACTGTAGCCTACAGGTTAAAACATGGGATTTGCTTTGGACAAACCTGGCATTTCCATGCTTCCTGGCTTCACCACTTAATGGCAGCATGACCTTGAGCTCTCTGAGGTTCATTTTTCCTGCTCTCTAAAATGGGGACAATAATTTCATGTCTTTTGGAGCTGTATCAGTGATTTTAAAAAATGCAAAAGAACTTACTGTTTTTAATATGACAGTTAATGTTATAGGCACCCTCTCTGAACCTTACAGGGCCTACCACTGGAGGTTTTGCTTGAACAGGTGGAAGCACAGTGATGGTAGAGGACATATTTCACGATAGGGCTCTTTTCTTGGAAAACTACCTAGTTTTAGTATAAGATCCTGTGAATGCTGGTGGCTGCAGATTACGACACAACTAACAAGTGGCCAAGTAGGGGAGTCTTATAGGGTTACACTTGAGGTCTCTTTTGAATGAAGGTCCATGACCTTTCCCCTCTATTCTGCTCCGTACCTCTTTTAAAGGTAACTTTAAGAAGAATTTGTAACTTTAAGAAAAATTCTGCAAGTGTTTTTGTTTGTGTTCTTTTTTTTTTTTTGCTTAATTTTAACCCAATTATCACAAAATGAAACTTCTTTTTTAGGTGTCTCATATCTACCAGATGGACAAGACAAAGAATGATGTCTGCAAATACTTGATCATCTTAGCATCTATTTGATTTTTTTAGATTAAAAAAAAAACCCTGATGGTTTTTAGTTTTAAGAAACTAAATTATATAAATGTTAACAAAGCATTTACATTTGGTATGTGTATTTAACCACCAATTTCCTAGCTCCCAAAATATTTATTTTCAATATCCTGCTTGCTTTTTATGGCCTAGCCACTCTATTTGAAATCTGTTGAATTTATAAAGCCAGTAAATTACTTTTCCATAATTGCAGTAATTACAGTCCTCTTCATATGTTCATACTTATTTCGCAGAATCCTACTACAGGAAATCATTTGTGATGGAGTCCAGATACATTATGAGAGTTCAGGGAACAATAAAAATGTTTTCCTAACATTAAAAAATATATTATTGATGAATAAATCTCTATTTATTCATCAATTAACATATATCTCACTCATATTTAACCTATTAGGATGTTTTTTGAGCTATCTTCATAAGAATGTACTAATAAACAAAAAATTCCCATGTGATTCTCATGAAGAAAAGTTAATTTATCCTGTTAAACAATATCAAAATGATAAGAGAAAAAATTAAATTAAAAATAATTTGATAGTAAAAAATAATTTGATAGAATTTCTTATCTATCAGACTAACAAAAATAAAAAAGTATGACAACAGATTCTGTTGGTGAGACTATAGGGAAAGAAACAGTCACACTAGCGGCAAGTGGGAATGCAAATTGGTACAAACAAACCTTTAGAGGAAAATGGGCAATACTAATCAAACCACATATGCACTTAGATTTTGACTCACAATCCCACTTTGAGGAATCTACTCGGAAGATAGACCTCCAAAAATAACACATGTACTAATTTAATCATTGTAGCATCATTTGCAATAGCAAAAGGTACTACCAGACAAAGGAGTGCTATGCAGCTGCAGAAAAGGAGGGTGGTGTCTACGGACTGATCTGGAATGATTTCCACAATTATGTAAAAACAGTGTGTGTAAGAGTATAGTATGCCGTCCTTCATGTGAGAGAAAAGGATATACAAGAAAACACACTGGTAACTGCTCGTTCGTGCAAAAGATGCACAGAAAAGATAAACCAGAAATCAAGTGGATCGATCAACCTACAAAATGGTGGGTGGGAATGGGATGGGCAGAAGGGGGTGGTCATGCATCAGTATAGATACTTCTCAGAATATAAATTCGGTGTATAGTTTTGGGACTTAGAACTATAGTAAGGTTTTACATTCTACCCCCAAATAATGAAAGAACTGAAAGAAAGGATGTAGGTGAAAATACACGGACAACAAACTTTTCTATATAAGTCAGAAATTATTTCAAATAAGCATTAAAATGAAACTTGATTTCTACAGATCAAGATTGGAGATGAACTGTTTGTAATGCTATTTCTTTATCATAGTCCTTTGGATACAAAACCCTTATGTCAAGTTTAATGCATATATATTAAGCCCTTGGTAAGTAAGTAGCCTCTAATTTGAAATTTTATTCATTCAGGTAAGGGCTTGGTTAAAAGTATCTCTTCAAATGATCAACAAAAAGCTTGTGTATGTTTGGGAGAATCTTAAGATACTTACATGACTTAGAGGAACACTGTAAGCAAAAATGACATACTAATCACAACTCATTCTTCTTAAAGCATAAGAATATCATATATGATATTACCTGGCAGACAATAGGTACTCAATAAAAACGTCAAGCCTAAATCTTAAAATAAGTTTCTGCCTTCCAGCAGGCAATAATTTGATGTTGGCATCCTTATTCTCTCAATTAGCACAGATTACTGTGATCAGAGAGTATCACGGACTCCTTCCTAAAATACCCCAGTAGCCCTCATGGGGCTGTTTCTCTGCCAGGTCAGTAATTTTTGGTTAAAGAATTTGAAATTTATCTTTTAATCAATTTGTCGATGAGACTTATTCTTTATCATTTTGCATTTCCAAACTATTAACTTCGGTGTCTTAAAAAAATGCGTGAGTGCAGCTTTAAATTAAACTGTTCTTGTCTTACAATTTAAAGGTTGATTTAACAAGTGTGTGAGGAACACAAGCAATCCGATGCCCAGTGATCACAGATCAAATGGATAAGAATCGATGCATAGCACGGCAGAATTAAAGCGATTTTTAAAAAATCCTGAGGCACTCAGGAGAAATGGAATTTAATATCTACCAATTCCACATGGAAATTAAACGTATCCTGAAACTAACTTCTCCAAATGGAATTCAAAGGAAATGCAATAACTATTCAACACAATTCACTGTCAGATTTTATTTTTTAAAATGTCGCATGGCCACTATTAAACAATTTGAAATGTTGATCTCAAAAGCCAGGACTCCCATGTGGGTTAAGAAAAATAAATGTAAATCCTCCCGAAAAGACTAGAAGCCTGAATGCAGCCCATAGGCTCAACCTTTGATCGGAGCCACATGCAGCAACCTCAAATTATTGTTCTTAGGCTCGAACTTTCCTCTCACTTTGTTCTGGCAGCTTTCCAAAGAGGGACAGGTGGTTTTAGGGCATTTTCTTGGGTTACAAATCAAATAATATTTCATGGTTTTCACCTTTAATGGACTAAGCAGAAGGCACTTGACAAAAGTCACCACAGAGGTTTAGAGAAATAATTTATACTCTAGGGCATTCTTAAATCAGTAACTCGGCACTAGGGGATTCAAAAAAAAAAAAAAAATCTCACTGCTCCTTGCAATGTTGCATTGCAAAAGCTGGGTCGTGTATGTTTGTTTTGCTCTTTGGGGGGTGGGCTCCATGTTCAGAAACCAATGAATAGATTATACTGGTCCTCATATGTGAAGTTTTCACTGGACACAGTTGAGCCACAAGGCAAGCAATGAAGTTGGGGCTGCTTTCTGATACATGGTATTCTTGCCGGTGAAGAAAATGCCGGTGAAGAAAATGAATACCCCGGGGCGAGTTTTTTTTTTAATAAAATTAACAAATTTCATGCCTCGACTTGAAATTCAGAACTTGGCAGTGGCCAGAAATGAACAAAATAATCCTAGATTTCATGCACTGAGGATAGCAAAGCCAAAGCCAACAGAAAATAAATTTCCTCTTGGATTGACTGCAGTTACAAGATGTCGATGTGCGTGATAAATATGACCATCCAGGAGTTCCTGAATCTTGAGAAAATATATTTGGGGGAGCAATCTGGGCCTGTCTGCACTGAATCATTATGTTAAGGATTCTCATATTTGTACAGTTGACATTCTAACTACACTTAATTACAGAGGTTGGGGATTATAGATATAGGCTCATTCAGAGAATACATATTGATGAGCAAGCTGTTAAATATTTAACATTTACAGGGGAAGGCAGTAGAATTTCACAGGGAAAGAACATACAGGCACCCGTGCGGTACCCAGGAGAGAGGATTCTGGGCACAATCTGTTGGAGTTGATCAGGGAAGTTGGCCACAGAACCGTTTGGGCTGTGGAAGCCCTCCAATGGTTCTTGGCATCCCCAGCTCCTGTTTTGTCAACACTGCTCCAGAACACTACTATTTTCAGCATCCAATTGGATATTCCCATTTTTTGGAACCCCTGTTTCTCAAATCCAATAAACCGTAAATAGATTGAAGAAATCGATGTTCGCCATACCTCAAACTAGCTTCTGTATTTCCTGACAGTGCCATCTTTCTTGTGTGTGCTTATCTTAGTCATATCTGATGTGTTTCTTTTCTTGCCCTCTACACCTAGTCACTGATATTGAGGCATAAAGTCCTACAAACCTTTATTTCCAACTCTGCCGTGAGTGCTGTCTTCCTCTCTCCTTCTTTTCTCCTTCCATGCTGAGATAACCCCTCCAGTCTCTACCACGAGTCATTTTACCACCAGAATCCATCCTTTATTTGGTTGCCAGATTGCTACTTAGATCCTGCTCATCTCTGAATGAGATGATACCTGTGACTTGTCATTACTTACAAGACAAGAGAAAGTCAACTCTTTGGCCTTTCAAAGTGTAAACAGTCCAATTCCAACCAATCTTACCTCCTAGGACACACCAGCAAGTACTTTTTTTCTCAGAAGAACACATCACGCTTATTCTAACTTACATACTACTCTTTTCCCAACCTGGTCTCACCAAGTGTTTATTCACTTGAGCAAGGGCAAGTTCATCTCTACTGGGATGAGTCCCATCTCCCAGGAATTTAGGTAAATCCAGAGCAGGAATAATAAGAAGCTAGCTTGATGAAATGCACTTCCTCTGATCTTGTACCTTCAGTTCTTACTGATTACCTCTCCTCTGGCCATTGTCCTGTGGTTTTCAGCCCACCCTTGTCATCTCTTTGGTGTGTTTCTGGTCCTGGATGTTGTCCCTCTCTTACACTTTACTATTTTTTTTTTAAAGATTTTATTTATTTATGAGAGAGCGAGAGGGAGGGACAATGAGCGGGGGGCAGAGCAGAGGGAGAGTGACAGGCAGACTCCATGCTGAGCACAGAGCCTGCTGCAGGGCTCAATCTCAGGACCATGACTTGAGCTGAAACCAAGAGTTGGATGCTTAACAGACTGAGCTTCCCAGGCACCACTGCTTTCTACTTTCTATTTCCTTCATACCTTCACAGGTTATTCACCTGAAAAGGCAAACACAGTGCTTCCCCTTCAGTGCTATCTCTGTGGACACATTTCAACCCCTCAGATTAACATGCATTATCTACTAGTTTAATCCACACAGTGCTAAGAGGTAGATCCTATTATCTCCAGTTTGCTGATGACAAAAGTGAGATTTATGAAGGTTAAATAACGTTCCCCAAGTAACACACAGGTAATAAATGGTAACAAACTGAGAGGGGCAGAAAGGGAGGTGGGGAGGAATGGGGTAACGGGGTGATGGACATTAAAGAGGGCACATGATGGGATAAACACTGGGTGTTATATGCAACTAATGAATCATTGAACACTACATCAAAAACTATATGTTGGCTAATAGAATTTAAATTAAAAGAATGGTGAAGTCAGGATTTGAACTTACACAGGGACTGAAGGACTACTGCTCTTAACTACATTGTATTCACTTAACCAGACTCCCACTTTGAAAATACATATTTAATCTCTTTGGAAAATTATGATTTCCCAGGATCGGGCAGTACAGTTTTTATTTCTTTTATGTCTACTGCATGCATAGTCTAGATCACCAAAAAGGCACCCAAATAAATAACTTTTGAAGATAACCGGACATACTCGGGATGCTGAGCCATGTCATGGACATTTTGGGTGTTTTAATGGTCTAAACCTTCAGTGTCCAAAACAGCAGCTGCTAGCCATATTATACAGTGATTAAAATGTACATTAATTAAAAATAAGTGAAAAATTTATCTCCTCAGAAACACTAGCCATATATTAGATGCTCGACGGCCACATGTGACTAAATTTAGATCATCTAAAATTAAATAAAGTAAAAACTCAGCTTTTTAAACTCATTAGATATATTTCAAGCGCTCAATAGCCACATGTGGCTAGTGACTCCCATCTTGGACAATCCAGGCACAGAACATTTCCACCATTACAGAAGATTCCATAAGACGGTGCTGATAATACTCTATTTCTCCCAACATAAGCCCATCAACCCAGGTAGCCAGAGACTAAGGGTTACTTCCTAAACACTTAGTGGGAATTAATTTATGCATGGTTAAGAATCTGGGCTCTAAAGCCAAATCTTGGCATGGCAATTTACAAATTGTAGGACCTTTGACACGTCACTTAACTTACCTGGTCTCAGTTTTCCCATCTGTACAATGGGAATCAAAATAATCCTATTTGATAGGATTGTTTTAAGGATTAAAAGTGTAAAGTGATTCCAATATTGCCTGGTGTAAAGCAGGTGTCCAATCACTGTTAAGACATTATTGTCATGGATGCAATGTTCTCTGGATGGAACTCAGAACCATATAGAATAATGTTTCTTACAACTCTTTCACAGTTTTAGAATTTGGATACTAACATTGTAATTGAGTAGCTAGACACATTCAAACACTCTCTCATGGACAACCTCGGGAAATGCGTATCTGAATCTTCAACTGCTAAAGGCAGTATTAGGCACACATTAACTGAGTCACCAAGAAATTGCCAAATACTTTATTCAATAGAACAGTAATTCAACTAAAAATACTACAAGGCTGATTAATGAAGGGACATATGTATTTCACTTTATGGAATTACCTTCTAGAAGTCAGCTCCTATGCATGATCTGTACCCTCAAAATGCACTGAGTATTGGTACTTGTAGAATTATTCCTAACATTCTTAGGACTATTGACAATTTCAGTTCTCTCATCTGATTGGGTATTACCCATAGATTTTAGACTACAGAATCTGTTTCTATTACTACATCAACACAGAAGAGTTTGGAACGCAACATTGAGGTGTTTGGAACACTAAAATATTTTAAAAACAAGGAACTAATCTAATAATAATGAAGGACATTGAGTTTGGAAAACTATGGAGACATATGCACAAGTGGTAATATCAAGGGCTCCAAACAGTCTTCACTGGCAGTTGATGGTTATAGATTTTGAGAATACTCTTCCTACTGAAGTCAGTGAATTCTCTTATGGAACCATGGTCCTGCTTTCCTGGGAGGATAAACTTCAAGCCCGTGGGAAACCACCAGCAAGAGAGATGTAGGGCTGAGATAAGGCAGTCAGTTTCTGATCTGAAAACCACATCAGATCTGGCAATCCTTGTTACAACCCAAGGTTTCATATCTACTAACTTATTCATGGCCCTTGGAGAGTATTCTTAGGCCTCTCACTATTTTGGTTCATTTCCTAAACACTGAGATTTTAGTAGTAGATATTCATTGACTTTTTTGACACTTAATTATCAGTGTTATCTTTCTAGAAGATCCTGAACGTTGGAGAATAAAAATGTGACGCATAGAGATGCATCCCTTCTTGGTGTAATGTCATATATTCAGTGACTTGTTTTCCTTTCTTTTTGCAATTTTCACTTCTTCAGAGGTTATAATAAAGAACATTCTTAGCGTAGCAAATTATTTAAATCCACGCAAAGAAAAAAAATTGAGGACATATCTTTTTTTATGTGGGATTTATATATAAGCTGTTATTTGAAGGACAAGGAATATTTCATGCTCTATTTTAATTTAAATTATCTCCTGGCTACATTACCAAGTATCTGTAGGCATGATATTTTTAAATGAATTACAAGCTCAAAGTTTTCATATATCATGAAGGTTCTCAAAGTTTAAATTATTCCCAAGGACATTTGTATCTATTTCCCCTTCAGAGTAACCAATGAAAACATGCCTTTAACCATCAGAATAATTCATGGGGCCATCTCTTCTAACCTGGCTTCCACCCCTGGTTCCTTGGAGGATTGTTCATAATAAACAAGCCACAAAGACAACAAGATGAAGATAATAAGATTCTAAAAGTCTCTATAATTGTTGTAGAAACAAGCCTGAGGAAAATTAAAACTAATTCCAAAAATGACTAAAAAATAAAGACATGATCAGCAGTTCTACTCCTGAGACAATCACGAATTAAAGGAGCTTTTAGAGCAATTGGAAGAGCTATCTTTCCATAGATAGATACATATGTATATTTATTAATACATACATATATAAAGGTAAATGTTATGTTTACAGGAAATCTACCTTATTAACACTATTTTTTTATTTTAAAGATTTTTATTTTTTATTTGAGAGAGAGACAGCGAGAGAACAAGAGAGAGAGACAGAGAGAGAGCGCGCACAAGAGTCGGGGTGGGGAGAGCAAATGGAGAGGGAGAAGCAGACTGCCTGCTGAGCAAGGAGCCTGATGCAGGGATCCATCCCAACACCCTGGGATCACAACCTGAGCCAAAGGCAGACGCTTAACCATCTGAGCCACCCAGGTGCCCAATACTAGTATTATTAGGGCATTTAATAGAGCATTGCAACATCACATAGGATTTATTATTTGGGTTAAAATAAAGATTTTCACTTCTGTTGCTAATCAGGATTTTAACAGTGATCTAAATGCCTCAGAAGTTACCTCTTTCCTTTATTCTATTAACTCAGTCACCGCATGAAAGACTTTTTGGTTATGGTAGCCCTGGGACTTGTTATAAGTTTGCTATTTGGGAATAGCCATGTAGTTGAATGCTTTCTTTAACAATCCACTTATTTAGCTCTATTTATATTTCTTATTTTTTGGTTTCTCCAACACATCAATTTCTTCTACCTCATGCTTTTCTTATTTTCTGGGATTGAAACTGCTAAGAAAGTCATCAAAGTAATGTTCATAGCGTGTGAATTTTACTCGGGTGTCTGGGTCTTTTGGAATTCATTTAATTCCATTCTAAGGCATCATCAAATGTTCTTTCTGGGCATGCCAAGAGTCAGACATCCTGTGTGTTAGCTTATAGTTGGGACATAATAGTGAAAACGATCACAATTTATTAAAATCAGATGTCCATCATTAAAAACCAGGTCCTTGGGATATAATTATCAAATTAAACCATTTACCTTCAGAAAACACTGAAATTGAAGTGTAAATCAGAAGCCAAATCTCTGACACAAGGCAATTCTCATCATTTGTGATATGGTCTGCTTTCTCCTGGTAAACTAAATCCTTCTGTTGCTGGTTCTCATAGAAATTGGAGGGCTTAATAAGGCATAAGAGGAATTTCAGTGAACTTCCTATTCTAAATGGGATATTTTGCAGCCTAAGGAATGTTCTACTTGCAAAAACAGGTATGCCTTGTTACAGGCCACTGGTTGGTGTGATCACTGATAGCACCATGGGTTCCAACTTGAAAGTCCGCTCAGAATATCCTTGCAGTCATCAGTCATTACAAACTGAATAGAAGCTGAAGATGTGGGAACTAGATGTTCGTACGAGACCCGGCACTGGGGGCAAAGGAAATACACATGCACCTTTGAATGGCTACTTGTCTATTGCACCAAACAATTTTAAGATTGATGTGCTTTGCCTGCTTTGATCCATGGGAAAATCTGCCTGATGCAGAACAGAAATCGCAGTCCCACGAACCCCTTGAGTTGTTGCCTCAAGATGAACATTAGCAAGCGTGCAGAGGTGAGGAAACGCCTGTCTCTGTGTTTGCTGAACAGCCTCTGACATTATACCACCCTTAAGGCATTAACCCGATTGCCCCACATAAAAATACTTCCACATAGGCAGAGTTCAGAAGTAAACCATTCTCTAAACATAGGAAATTGATAGCAAATGTAGCTCGTGAAAGGCTGCTGGGTTCCAGCCAACTGCTTTCTTTCTTGCTTTCTTTCTTTTTTTTCCCCGTTCACTGAGTAGTTAGCACTGCTCGTGCATTCTGCTAGCGTTACGGAGGGAACACAGCATATGATAAATGTCCATGAGAAATGAGAAATACTGAATCGATGAGTTTGAAAGGAAGGCAAGAGAGGGGCGGGGTTAGATTTCAACTGATAGAGAATAAAGTGGTTTTTTTTTTTTAATTTCTCTTGGTGCTCTTAGGAATGATCAAGGGTAAAAGCAAGTCCTGTAGCTAACAGTGAGATCAGATTCTAAAGTAATTGCTTGGGCTTTTGTTCCTCAATGTAAGAGTTGTGTTTCTAGACCATATTAGTGAATAGGTTCTTGTCTGATACAAGGCGGAGACCAAGAAACCTTGAAGCTTGCTGCTACATATAATTCTTAAAGTTTTCTTTTTCTTTGTTTGAAAGGAAGTGATTTTCTATGTTTTGGGTCTAGAGGTTTTTAAAACATGGCATTTTGGGATCTATCAGCTAGAGTCATGTCATAGTTACTGGAATTCTTTGTCACCAAAAAACTTAATCAGATTTGTATTATAGAATTTCATCCTTAAGAGAGTCTTTGAAAGAGGAGCAGAGCATCTTATACAGATGTTTGAAATAGTTCTTTGTGTTTATTTTATATCCTGCTAAAATGCAACATCACACAGTCCTGTGTAGTTTATAAAAAGAGAACTCAAGTTTATTTACTAGGAACACTAAATGTTTATCTAGCCACGCATGCAAACACAAAGTTGCAAATATACTAAATACCTTGAGGACAAACAACTCTTTCAGGTCCTCAGACAGTAGTATGTGCCCCGAAGTGGCCATTTATTCCGAGATACCAGTCATTTGACTGACCTACCGCAGCTTCCTGGCGGCTGGCTGTAATTTACAACTTGATAGCAGCTGTCACAATGAAGGAACCAGGTTCATTATCTGATTTGTTTCTGCCATCCCTGCACTCCCGAGTCCATTAACAACAGGGATATGTGTTTTTTAAATTACTGAATTAGTCATACTTCCATTAAAGGAGTAGACCTACCAAGTAAAATAGAGCAGCCTCGTCCGATTTCCGTCCATTTCTCCGTCGGGCTGGGGCATTGATTCCATCAGATAACATACAGGGAGCCCTCTTCTCAGCAGGTAGGCCTCCGTCCGCTCTAGCCTCAGGCTGAAACCAGACGGAGGCCCACACCAGGCACTCAGTAAACACATGCTGTCTTCACGAATCTCAGGAGATAAATGGATGATCCCAGAACAGGGGGCTCTTGGCCGGGCACAGGTGTAGTGCCCACCTGGGACTTCATGTTTGAGGCTCTCATGCCTGCTTTGGGCTGTCGCAGACTTAACAACTGGCTAGTTTGAAAGGAGGAAGGAAGCCCAGAAAGTTTGGTACCACCGGTTTGTCTGGACTATGAGTGCTTAAGGCCTAAACTAAAAATACAAGCTGCTTCGCTGGCTTTTCTTTCCCTCTCCTTCCCTTCCCTCCCCTCCTTCCTTTCTTCCTTTTCTCCTCCTTCTCCTTCTTTTGCTATTGGAGGACAGCTCTAGATCAGGGAACCGAAACTTTTCTTGATGAAAATGAACACAAATTGTCTAAATCTTCTCAGTTCAAGTCAGTGACAGTGGTAGCGGCAAGACCTGCTCATAAAACACTCAAAAAATAAATAAGTATTTATGAATCACTGACAGGTCACACTAGACCCCTCGAAATTGTCACAGGGAATGTGTGACTATGTGGGGCCTCCATGGTGGTCCAGCAATTCTATATGTCATGGCTACCCAACAGCAATTATGTCTGACCATGCTAATTCAACACAATCTTATTTACTATTCTAGATCTCCCAAGGTGGGGCTTCCCTGACACCCTACTCTGGACGAAGTCCCCCTGCTCAGTAGATCCTTAGCATCTGTGCTTCTGTTTTCCTAACACTTTATCACAGTTGATTATAACTGATCGTCCTGCATTAAGTTCCCCTAGGGTAAAAAAAAATATATTCAATTGAGTAAGAAGCTAGACACATACATTTTTTACCCTAGGGGAATTTTTTTTTTTTTACCCCAGTGAGTTGAATTAAAGGATTAAGATTTCAGAGTCTTACCAACTGGGACAGTCTAAAATATTGGGCTGCGATGTCCAGACACAAACATCTTCAGGTCTCATTTTTATGGAATGATGGCGATGCTAGTCTTATACTTGCATTAGTAAACATCCTCCAGTATTTCAGTGATTAAAAAATGTTACAGAACAAACAGAATGCCTGCCTTTGGTCTTATCAGCGTTTCCCTCCCCGCATCCTTTTTTCCCTCTCTCTGGTTCTCACAGTCTATAAAGTCTTAGAAGGTACCAGATGTTTCGAGGAGGCTGCCCGCCACTTCCTAGATTTTAAAGTAGACACAAGATTTATTGCCGCTACATAAATGTAATTTCGGCCTTACCTTTTGCGCTCCTGTGCCAGGTGTAATCTGCACCATGGCCCCTTGTCAAATAGAATAGCTCTTATCTGTATAGTGTTGGTATCAATGCCAAACACTCAAAATAACCACGGGATATTACTGAAAATGAATTCTGCCCACAAATGGTTTCCTTTTAGGAAATTTTAATTTACATAAACATTTTCTGAGAAAATGCTTTTGCAACCAGGCAACATTCGAAGGCTAGGCTGGAATCAGCTTGAGTATGAATTGACAGCAACACTTGGGGTAGGCGCCCAAGCAATGCCTATCAATGCCTGAAATTACATTGTTCTCTTCCTGCATAGTGCCTGGTAGTGAGAGCAGACTGCACCCCACACTTGCATCCCCGGGGTCCTTCCTAGCTCAGGGGTGTGGCCTAGCATGCCCATCCACTTGGGTGCCCCAAGTTGAGGCTGGGCTGGGCTCGGTCCTGGGGAATCTCACATGCTTCTAGAAAGCAGCTGACAGTTCTGGCAGAGGTGAACCGAGTGAACTGAGACTTTCGTGTTCTTTAAAATGGGTCTAGCGGCATCTTCTTCAAAGTTGTCAGCAACTTTTCAAAACAAAACAAAACAAAAACCCAAAAAGCCCTTTATCTAAAGCACTTTTTCCTACAATAGCTAGTTGATAAAAATCTTTTGAACACCCACTCTGTGCAGGGCACAGGATTAAACGTCCTCAAGGAAAGCTATGGAAATGCATCCCGAGTAGACTCCTGATTGTTTTCTAAGACTACAAAGAAATGAAAAATTGACAAACTATAGAACTTTAGAAGTGAATGGAATGCCGTTAGGGTTTTTAGCTGAACACTTAAAACATTACGCTTTGTCTGTGGATTGCCTTTCTTTGGACAAATCCAACAACTGAATTCAAAATAATTACAACTCATTTGCAATTAATTTGTGGCATAGTAAAGATCATGAGACTGTGCCACCAATTCAATTCTTGCTTTTATTGACTGTAGATTACATGATGCTATTAACCTTTTCGATGAACACATAATTTAAAAATAAAACACCATAAAAATGTATAAGCTGGAACATGAATGTAGCGGACAGAAATGGTGCATACGACTCACAGCAACAGGAGGGAAGGGGATTGATGAATAGATAGTAGAAGTCCAAGATGCCAACAGAGAAAGATACATACAGATGTCAGCCAGCGAAAGGGCTTTAGACATAATTACTATTGGGTTACTGATTTGCTTACTGGTCTTCCCTGCTGCATTCATGATAGTGACACTATAATTTTGGATGCATATGTGTGGAAAACAGAGTTGGCACATTTGACTGATTTATGTAATCAACCTGTGAACTAACACTTCACATCAGGACAAGTATTAGCAAGAACATATTTTGCCCCAAAAGTCTATGTTGGTGGTCAATTCTCAGCGCCAGAGCAGAACCAGAAGAAAGAAAGAAGATGGATTTTTCTCACTGATATCTAAGACTAATAAAAAACCATGAGCTAGGGTATGAGCTATACTAGTGGAGGGCTAACCACCAGGTTCCCTTTTCATTAAAGTACATCCAACGCATGGTGGGTTCAAATTTTAGTTTTTAAATCAAATGGCTTTCCAGACATTCAATTCCACATCGAACTGGCAACCAGGAGACCCAATTGATTGAAAGCACAAAGATTTGTTTTATCTTAAAATAGCCAACCAGCACAGAGGAGAAACAGCCAAGAAGGAAGTCACCATCGCTCTTATAAATTAAAAGCCTACAATCTCATTCTTAATCATGTCCTGCTCTAAGTAACAAAATCCACACGCCCACTTTTATCAATAAGGTGCAGGCTGAGCAAAGACAATTTAACTGTGCTATAAATTTGGGGAGTTTCAACCAAAAAGTATGAATAATCTGTATGACTCAAAGTGGGATGCTATAAGGTTTAATCTGTTTTTAAAATATGCAAATATTTTTAGATTTCTTGATGAGAGAGTACTTTTTGATTAGCATTATTTGGATGGAGTCTCTTTGCCAAAATTAATCTAAATATACATTCTAGAACATCAAGTTATTCTTATATTTTAATTCATACTCCCTTCCAAAATCTTAGCAAAGATTCATATCATGTTTGAGTTAGAAGGGTACCTTAATGATTAACTTTTTTAAACACTTCCTCATTTTTCAAATAAAGTAACCCAAGATCATGCAAACAGATTTTATACTCCCACCACTGGGAGCAGAGAACAGCATTTCAATTTATTCTCTCTGAAATGATTTCTGGGGTTTTGTTAGATGAGTTCCATTTGAATCTACCCACTCTCAAATCTTTTTTTAAAACTTCAAAACCATTTTCTTTGGCCTTCCTAAGCATAATAGCACGTTAGCCGGTGACACAGCCAAAGCCGAAGGCTTGTAACCTAAGCACATCTTTGTATGGGGGTCTTAGGTTTCGCTCCATTCCAACACCTCTTGGATCTTTCCCCCCTCCTATCTGAATCTCACCTGTCAGAAGGCGTTAGGCGTGCCTTCTAGTTTCGAGGTTTGCATACATGATGCGGCTGACAGATGCTGAGCAACTAGCGCCACTCTACCTGTCACCACGCAATTGCAAGTCAATGCAATTGAAAGTACTTTTATTTGAAGGCCATTTGACAGAGGAGCGGGGGGGGAAACACATTTACTCTTTCAAGGCCTGTGTATTTTCCTGGGAGAAGCCTGCCTGTAAAATTTGTCCTTTTATCCTTGGATAGCAATTTGGGAAATATCTTTTGACAGTGCAATTCCCTGAGCGATTTCTGCAACTCCAGACGAGAGCCTTGCCTCCCCAGACCTTCCCTGAATCTTCCCCACCCTCTCTCCGCCCATCTTCCCGAAGCCAGCAAGGCTCTTCCGAGCTGGTGCGTCCGAAGCATTCTTCTCCACAGAAGGAGGAAGAATATTTGCATATTTTAGCAAAAACATTGAGCTAGTTTCATCACGGACGTTTAAGGAAGGGAGTTGTTTACTAATATCTGTGACTACGATGAGGTAATACAAACAAGAACCAGTGTTATGGATTTGTTTTTAATGAGATTTTTTTTTTCTTCCCCTAACTTGTCCCTTTCCACAGGAGCTCCGAGAAATTCAACCTTTCCCTTTGTCAGAGAGACCAGCGAATTCAATACAGGACCGTCCTTCACAACATACCACGATTTCTTCTTCTTATTATTTTTGGATTTAGAAAAAGAACGAATGCAGAATAATGTTAAAATTTGCTAAAAGCTGTTTCCTGGGTTTGTATTGAATCCCCTTGGTCTCTGAACGTCATCGCAACGTTGGAGCCACCCCTCAGGCCCACAGCCCCGTTAGAGATCTACGTCAGCGCAATGACGTCACGGCTCCGCGGGAACGCCCCTTACCTATGAACAGATTCCACTCGGTGTCCAGATCAGCCTGATTGGCCAGGCAGCCCTTCATGACGTTGAGGCAGTAGTTCTTGCAAGGTCTCACCGCGGGCAGACCTCGGCAGTACGGGCAGTACAGCATTTTCATGAGGGCTCGGATGCACCCCGGGGTCGGGCTGACCTGCCGATTGATGGAGAAGAAGAAGAAAATCAGAAATAAGAAGGGCCGGAGGGAGACAAAGAAAAGATGTAACTCATTTTCTCCTTGAAAAAGCAAAAAAAGGAGAAAATGGCTCTGAGAAACGCCAGCAGCTATTTGGATCTTAACCCCTTGTCATACTCCTTCTCGAAGCCAGCAGGTCGACATGGTAATAATCAGTTTTATTAAGATGTCCCCGTCCACATTTTGATATCTGTGTCATGGCAATCCAGCCCTAAAACCTGGACCCTGTTTCATTGCAACAGAACGTGAACTGAGATAACGCGTGTGAAAGCAATTTGCAAAGTTAAAAGCTCCATAAAAATGTAGGTATGATTAAAGTTTAATGTGACACCTTTTGAAAATTTCCAACTGGTTATTTGACCCTGTTTCTAAAGGAGGCTGGCAGATCTACTTCCTTTGTACCTAACTTTTTAAAAAGGATCAATATCAACTTGTCTGGCATTTCGAAGACCTAGCTCTGCTTAGAAGCAATGGGAACTATCGTGGCAATGTCTTCAGCCATTTGAAGCTTAGCAGTTCTGCAGACTTTGTGGAAAATGGACCCAGGGTTGAATTAAGGAGGAATCTTTGCAGTCCTTCACAGGAGCGACTAATCAACCCACAATGAGGTGCCATTTGCCTTGAATAAGAAAAGTTGAGATGCTTCTAAGTTAATCAATTCTAGGCCAATAAAATCTTTTTTGGACTCATTGAACATTCTAATTTGACTTCCAGAGGAAAGACTATTGAAAGCAGCATGAACCAACAACAGAAGAAAATGCAGAAAGCTGTTTTTATGACTAGACACAAAATTATTATCATATTTATCTGGTTGGTTCCACATAATTTTGTTTGGTGTCTAACCGTCTGTTGCTGATCTTGTGTTCCAGATCTGAGAACAAGCCTAACTTGTATCATTTGGATCTGTTGGAGAGTTACAGTCTTATAAGATCGACCCGGGGCCCACAGGGGGCATTTCCAGGTCAAGAACATGTCGATACTGATGAAGCATGACATCAAAGTAAAGGTGAGATGATAAAAGGTAGTTCCGTGTAAATAGGTACTTTCCACTACTAGAGCCAATCTCTGTCCTTTTATTCTTTACCTAGAAATTGCATGTGAATTTGTTTATTTAACTTGAGTATAATTGACACACAATTGACATGAGTTTCAGGTGTACAATATAGAGATTCAACTTCTCTATGCTGTGCTCACCATTAATATAGCTGCCCTCTGTCCCCATACAACACTATTACGATACTATTGACTATAATCCCTGTGCTGTACCTTCCCCCCTACAGATTATTCTCCACAACTGGAAGCCTTTATCTCCCATTCCCTTTCACCCACTTTGCCCATCACCCCCTTCCTTCTGGCAACCATCAGTTCTCTGTATTTAGAGGTCTGATTCTGCTTTTTGTTTGCTTATTCACTTGTTTTGTTTTTTTAGATTTCACTTATGAGTGAAATCATATGGTATTTGTCTTTCAACAGTTTTGAGGCTTTTTTTTTTTGGTAAAGATTTTATTTATTCTTAAGAGACAGAGAGAGAGGCAGAGGCAGAGGGAGAAGCAGGCTCCCCAAGGAGCAGGGAGCCTGATATGAGACTCAATCTCAGGACCCGGGATCATGAGCTGAGCCAAAGGCAGACGCTTAACCATCTGAGCCACCCAGGTGCCCCACCTTTGAGGTTCTTTGTAACAGTCTCTTACTTTTATGATGTATACTGACAAAGCCCTTAAAACATTCTTTCAGGAAATGAAGCTATTTATTTATTTAGGCACTGAGAATTCTGGTTGTTCTTTTGATTTTTTTTTTTTTTCATTTTCTTTCCTAAATTGTATAGACGTTTTCAGACATATGGGTCTGAAAACCCATGTAATATGGGTTATAATATAAACCCATAGCCTCACTCCTAGATTCTCCACTTAGTATTTTCCTATACTTCCTTTTTCATATATCCTCCCATCCTTCTATCTATCCATTAATCACCTTACTTTTTATGCATTCAAAGTAATATCCTTTTGACTTTTACTTTTCCTTAGTTTAATGTTGGCTTTAATAAAAATAGCATTAACATGATCAACAACAGGAAGTTAGCATTTTAAGTACTCCAAATCAAAAAGGACAGTAAAATTTAATTGGCCTTATTTTAACAAAGATATTTAGAGAATGGCTGTATCCATTAATTTTACAACTTATTTTCCAATGAGAGAATGAAACAAACAAACAAAAAACCCATGAGAACAAAATTGAGTCTGGTGACTTTTAACGTGAGCACACATTTGTGTCACAATATCATCTCCTCCAGATGAGCTTTTTGTGAAAATGCCAAATTTTATCCACACCTGAGCAATATTATCTTAAAACTTTCTTTTATAGCCTTATATCCCAAGTCATTCATGGAAAATAGAGAAAATAAATCTGTATTCTCCATACAAGATTTAGGTGGAATTTCAAATTGTTTGTTTTACTTCTTGGTTATCATGGCCGTCCTATAAATTTGTGTCTGTAGGATTTTGTTTTCCATAGCCTTGTGACTTCTGTCCTGACCCTGATGCCTTTCACCAGGGATCCAACCCTATTTTCAGGTGAGCTGGCTAAGGAATTTCCTCTTTTGACTCTGTTGGATTTTTGGTTTTCTGGCTGTTGGTATTACACAGTGTGCTTTGCTTCTTCCTCAGCTTGCCAGTGTAAACCCGGAGCAATTGTCAATACTAGGGATCTCTTAGGCAATGTGGACTCTGTCATCATTATAACCTGAGGTGCTCTGCAAAACATGCAGATCATTAAAAGGCATTGTGATTATGATCCGGGTCCTCAGTAAGTGCTTTTGAATTGAACTCACTATTGTGTTTCTCAATTTCTCGGCCACATTGAAATTCAAAGAAAAAAAGACAGATAGTTTTATACATCTTAGCATTCAGTTGTTACTTTTTAAGTTTGTTTTCAAAGGTAATTATTGATTGCATTAATTCCAAAGCTTTTTTGTTTTGTTTTGTTTTAAATTGTGTTGGAAGCAGTACTGTTTTCTCAGTCTGACATTTGAGAAGAGTTTCCAACTCAGGGTAGCAACCAACAGAGAAAATTGAATTGCCTTAATAACCCAAAAGAACAATGTTGTTCAAGTTAAATGTGGCTCTCTCAGTACCTTTGGAAATGACATCCCTCCTGGTCAAAAAAAGGGCATTTGAAGAAGAAAATGGAGTGTGGAGGATCAAAGTTTAAGCTTTCATGTTCACAAACCCGTATTTGTCGAATTGACATAACTGCATGTGTGAATTAAAATAAAAAAAAAATCATCACTTCAAACTGAAGACTTTTAGAAGTAAGCCTCTGAAAAGAAGGCTGCTTTAAATGCCAGTTGTGTGTGAGGGATATTTCTATTTTTCAGTATTTAATAGTGTTTTGTAATTGTGCTCTAGTGATTTAAAAAAAATCTTTTTATTTTGAAATCAATATAGACACACGAGATGCTGCAAAAAGAGTAGATTCCTGGGTACCCTTCACTCACTAACGTCACTT
>CM053605.1:153880205-153908913 GCA_028646535.1 Procyon lotor
AAGTAAGCCTCTGAAAAGAAGGCTGCTTTAAATGCCAGTTGTGTGTGAGGGATATTTCTATTTTTCAGTATTTAATAGTGTTTTGTAATTGTGCTCTAGTGATTTAAAAAAAATCTTTTTATTTTGAAATCAATATAGACACACGAGATGCTGCAAAAAGAGTAGATTCCTGGGTACCCTTCACTCACTAACGTCACTTAATGGTGACACATCAAACAGCTGTGGTGGGAGCACCTGGGTGGCTCAGTGGGTTAAGCATCTGCCTCTGGGTTTCAGCTCAGGTCTGTGATATCAGGGTCATGGGATCGAGACCTGCGTCAGGCTCCACACTCACCATGGAGTCCGCTTGAGATTCTCTTTCTCCCTCTCTGCCCCCCCTTCTAAGGCTCTCTCTCTCTCTCAAATAAATAAATATGTCTTTAAAAAAAATAGCCATGGTACAATATCAAAACAAGGAAACTGACCTTGGTATGTTGCCATAAACTAGTCCATAGCCTTTATTCAGTTTTCATGGTTTTTATCAACCTGCATTCATTTGTGTGTGTGTGTGTGTGCATGTGTGTGTACACACCTGTGCAATTTTGCTCCATATACAGATTTGTGTCATAATATCACAACCCACATAAAAATCCTTTCATCACCACAAAAGAACTCCTTTGTACTACTTCCACCTGACCCCTGGTTCCTGTCACCTGGCAATAATCTATTTTCCATCTCCATAATTATATCATTTCAAAAACGATATATAAGGGAAATCACCTAGTTGTGATTTTGAGCTTCATTTTTTTTTTTTAAACTGAGCCTAATGCCTTTGAGGTCCATCCAAGTTGTTCTATGTATTAATACCTCATTCCTTTTTATTGCTGAGTAATATTCCTTTGCTTGGATATAATAGGATTGGTTCAAGTCTTCACTTACTGAAGGATATGTGGGTTGTTCCAGTAGTTGGCTATTAGAAATAAAGTTTCTATGAACATTCATGCATAGGTGTTCACATGAATGTAAGTTTCCATTTCTCTGGGATAAATGCTCAAGAGTGAAATTAATGGGTCAATTCCTTGTATCTTGGGTTTAGTCCTGTTAACTTCTTTTGAAGCTGTTTGTATATAATGACATTAATAATCATTTTATGTTTGGCATTATAATTGACCAGTTTTAGTAATCATACAATTTATAACTAAGTTTTCTTGTAAAATAACAGAAAAATAAAATAACAAAAATAATTGAGCTGTTAATTTGCAACGTTGGGCTTTTCTGTTGTTGTTTGTGTTTCCTTTTTAAGGTTAAAGCAAGATACATTGAAACATGACAAGAAATACGAAAGGAACCCTTAATAAAGTGGTATTGGAAAAGAGGACTAGGGCTCACCTAGCTGGCTCCTCACCTGTATCAGGATGTTATAGCAACTAATTCTTACATTTTCTAAATGTGATTTGCAGTATAGCACACCCATACTCATATAATAACAACTCATTTCAGGTTTTTAATATACGTAAGACTTTTTTGTCACTGGACCAACATTCATGCATTGAGGCTCATGTTAGCAATTTCTAGTAGTAGTCAATGTAAAGTAACTCTGTCACTTAAAATATTTTTAGAAAACAAGAAAACATGTGAAATTATAAATTATAAATTATAAATCTAATTTATACACAATTAATATATACCTAATGAGTGCTTGTTTCTACGGCTATCATACAACCAAAATAATCAAATAAACCTATTTGACTTCTGCTCTCCAAAGATAAGCAAGTTAATGTAAGTAAACCATTTAACCAGAATAAATTAAAAATGTGTTTTAAAGCAAAAGTACATGTCATTCTCCAGTTTCGAACCTACAGTTATAAGAAATGATGAGATGTTTCTAGTCATCATTTTAATATATCATGAAATTGAAGTGTCTTCTGAGATCCTTGAAAATGATTACATTACATCAAAGTAGTTTCATGTTAAGTAATATTAATTTTTTTTTAACAAACTATAACCGGTAAAGAGGCTTTGTAGGAAGCTCATGAGAACTTAAATTTGTTTCTTTTGTTCAGTTATGCAATTTTCATTTATCCAACATGTAGGGGGATGAATAAAGAGATCTCATACCGTTGTCACGATTCTCAGAATATATTCATTTCCAGATCACTTTAAGGAAAAAATTACATGTCTCAGGGAAATGCATTGGAAAGGGAACCCATGAAAGGGCATTTAGTTTAGGGGCGCCTGGGTGGCTCAGTCGTTAAGCGTCTGCCTTCGGCTCGGGTCATGATCCCAGGGTCCTGGGATCGAGCCCCGCATCAGGCTCCTTGCTCGGCAGGAAGCCTGCTTCTCCCGCTACCAATCCCTCTGCTTGTGTTCCCTCTCTCGCTGTGTTTCTCTCTGTCAAATAAATAAAAATCTTTAAAAAAAAAAAAGGGGGGGCATTTAGTTTAGAACTGAGAAGTAGGAGTTGTCAGGGAAGGCTTCTAAAGAAAGTCATGTAATATCTATAAGATAATTACAGAAGATGGATGACATCACGGAAATGGTGGAGTAGGAAATGCTGAGAATCAGTCCTTCCACTGAAGCAATGATTAAGCTAGCAAAAAATGAATCAGCTTTCTCAGAACTTAGAAATTTAAGTTAAAAAAAGAAAACAAACAAACAAACAACCAACCCAACTTGCAGCAGCCAGGAGAATGCTTAATAAAGAAACTGCTGAATTTCAGTAAAAAGATCCACTGTTACACAAGCAGCCTTAAGATATTTGTAAAAATCGCAATCATATGAAGTTTCTCCTCTGACTATAATAGAATGACGCTGGAAATTGGTATCAGAAGGAACACTAGAAAATTCACAAATTAAACCATGAACTTTTATATAATCTACAGATTAAAAGAGAACTCACTAGGGAAATTAGAAAATATTAAGATGACTTAAAATGAAAACACAACATCCAAAAACTTACAGCCCTAAACGCCTACATTAAAAGAAAAGAAAATTAATAACCTAATGAAGGAATTAAAAAAGATGAGCAAACTAAAACCAAAATTAGCAAAAGAAAGGAGATAAAAGTAGAGTGGAATGGAGAAAAAAACTTTGGTTTTAGTTTCTCTTCTTTTTCTATTTCTTTAAGGTATAAAGTTAAGTTATTAATTTGAGATCTTTCTTCTCCCAGAAGTTAGGAGAGAGATGTGGGATCATTTTACCCTTTGACCCTCTAGAAAGAATCAATCCTGCCAATACTTCTGTCTTCAACGAGACTTCAACGAGACTCCTAGTCTACCGAACTGTGAGGGAATGAATTTCTGTGGTTTTAAATCACTGGTAATAAGTTATGGTGGCCAAGGAAAATAATACACACGCCAACAAATTAGATAACCTTAATGAAATAGATAAATTACTAGAAACATAACCTACCAAGACTGAATTGTGGAAGTTAGGAAATATGAATAGATCTATAATGAAAGATTGAATTGGTAATCAAAAGCCTCCTAACAAAGAAAAACTCTGGACCAGATGGCTTTACTGGTGAATTCTACCAAACATTTAAAGAAAAATTAACGAACTTCCTCCTTACTCTTCTAAAGAGTAGAAGATGAGGAATATTTCCTAATTCATTGTAAGAGACCAGTATTACTTGATACCAAAGCCCCTCAAAGACATAGTAGTAAAGAAAACTATAGACAGATACCCCTTTATAAATGGAGATGAAAAACTCTTCAACAAAATACTAGCAGTATATTAAAAACAGTATATTAAAAAAATATGCAACATGACCAAGTAGAATTTATCCCAGGAATGCAAGAGGGGGCTTCAGCATAAGAAAAATCGATCAATATAATAAATCTCATTGGAGAGGAAACCCATATGATAATCTCAGTTGATGCAGAAAAAGCTTTTGATAAAATCCACCACCTTCATAATAAATACATATGGAAAACTAGGACTAGAAGGGGGCTTCCTAAACATGATAAAGAGCATTTATGAAAAGCCCACAGCCAACATCATACTCAATGGTGAAAGACTAAAAGATTTCCCTCTAAGATCAGGAGTGAGACAAGAAGTCCTGTTTTCACTGCTGTTGAAGACAGTCCTGAAAATTCTAGCTAGAGTCATTGAGCAAGATAAAGAAATAAAAGTTGTCAATTTGAAAAGGAAGAATTAAAATTACCTCTATTCACAGATAACATGATCCTACATATAGGAAATCCCAAAGCATTCACACACACACACACACACACACACACACACACACTCACACAGACACACAAGTACCTTATTGGTGTTAGTAAATAAATTAAGCAAAGTTGCAGGGTACAAGATCAACACACAAATATCCAATGAGTCTCCTACACTAGCAATAAATAATCTAAAAAGGAAATTAAGAATTTACAATAGTATCTAAAAGAATAAAATACTTAGGAATAAACTTAACCAAAAAGGTGATAGAATTTTACACTGAAAACTATTAAGCACTGTTGAAAGAAATTAAAGAAGACCTAAATCAATGGAAAGATATCTTGCATTCATGCACTGGAAGACCCAATATTGCTAAGATAGCGATACTACTCAAAGTAATTTATAGATTCACTGCAAACCTTATCACAATTCTAACAGTTTTTCCTTGAGGAAATGTAAAAGACAATCCTCAAATTCATATGGAATTGCAAAGGACCCAAATAATAGTCAAAACAATTTTGACAAAAAGTAACAAATTTGGAGCAATCTTATTTCCTGATTTCAAAATATACTATGACTTGCTACAAATCTAAAGTAATCAAAACTCAGTGGTACTATCCATCTAATCTCACTTCTATTTCTTAAAAAAAAAGTTGGAAACAGGTTCTGGAAGAGATATTTGTACTCTCACGTTCATTGTAGTATTGTTCCCAATAACCAAGAGATAGAAACTTTCTAAATGTTCATTAACTGATGAACGTCTAAAGAAAATGAGGTATGTACATACAACAGAATATTATTTACTCTTAAGAAAGGAGGAAATCCTATAATATGCAACAACATGGATAAACCTTGAAAACATTATACTAAGTGAAATAAGCCAGTCACAGAAGGACAAATACTGCATGATTCTACTTACAGGAGGTATCTAAAGTAGTGAAACTCATAGCATCAGAAAGCAAAATGCTGGTGGCTGGGGCTGTGAGGGAGAGGGAAATGGGAAATTTCTATATAACAGATGTAGAGTTTCAGTCATGCAAGAAGAAAAAGTTCTAGAGATCTTTTGTACAACTATGTGTATATAGTTAGCAATATATACTGACCATTCAACAATTTGTTAAGAAGTTAGATCTGTGTTTTCTCGCAATCATCATCATCATCATCATCATCATCACCACCATCATCATCAATGCTGTGGTACTGGAATGAGGATAGATATTTAAAGTAAAGTAGATATTTAAAGTAAGTAAAGTAGAGGTGAAGGACCAGAAAAAAACATACACGTTTATGGCCAACAGATTTTTACAAGGGTATGAAGATCATTTAATGGGGTAAAAATAGTGTTTTCAACTAATTATATTGAAACAATTGGATATCCTCATGAAAAATAATGAAATTGGACCTGACCTCAGACCATGCACCAAAATTTCTCAAAATGGATAAATAACCTAAATATGAGCAAAATCAAGAAAACTCTTAAAAAAAAACTATATACAGTAAGTCTTACTGACCATGGATTTGGCAATGGATTCTTAAATATGACTCCAAAAGAGAAAAAAAAATTGATTGGGCTTCATTAAAAGTTAATAGCTTTTGTGTGTCAAAGGACATTACCAAGAAAGTGAATGGCAACCTAACAAATGGGAGAAAATGTCTGTAAACTATATATCTGATAATGGTTTTATATTTAAAACATGTACAGAACTCTTAAAACTCAGCAACAAAAAGAGAAACAACCCAATTATCAAATAGGCAAAGGACTTAAGTAGACGTTCCTCCAAAGAAGATATGAAATGGCTAAGCAGCTCATGAAAAGATGCTCAACATTGGTGGTCACTAGAGAATGAAAATCAAATTGAGATCTCACTCACACTCCTAGGATGGCTACAATAAAAGGGACAGATAATAAAGAGCACTGATGTGGATGTGGAGAAATTGGAACCCTCATACACAGCTGATGGGAATGTACAATGGCAGCAATTGTGGAAACGAAACTACTATATGATTCAGCAATCCTACTAGTTACGTACCCAAGATAATTGAAAACATACACTATACAAAAATTAGTACAATAGAAGCATCATAGCCAAAACCTGGAGTCAATCCAAATTTCCATCAGTTGATGAATGGATAAACAAATGTGGTATATCCATTCAGTGAAATATTATTCAGCAATTAAAAGGAATGAAATTCTGAGATGCTGCGTCACTGAAGAACTCTGAAACAACATTAAACCAGATATAGAAAACCATGTATTGTGTGATTCCATGTATCTACAAAATGTCCAGAATAGACACATCCGTGGTTGTCAGGGGCTGGGGTAAGGGAGTGGAAAAAACATAAGTTGGAGCTAATAGGTACAAGTTTACTTTTTGTATGTTGAAAATGTTCTACAATTACAGAAACACTAATGGTTGCCCAACATTGTAAGTATACTAAATAACATTGACATTTACACTTTAAATACCATTTATATTTACCAGTGAACTTTATGGTATGTAAATGGTATCTCAGTACAATTGTTTGAAAGAGAGATAGAAGTGCCTTTAACAAATAATTTGCTACTATCATACTTGAAAGTTGTACAAAGGAATTACGGTCTTTATCACCTAACTAGGACTTTATTTAGGCATGTGGTTATATAAAAATTGTTTAAATAATGTTAAGCTCGAATTACATTATGCCAAAATCAGTTTGATATGCATGACCTTAATGATATTTTAACACTTTCTTTTGAGAAAGTCACCTATTATTTCAACTGTTACCTAATGGTGGCTTCGTGGAGTGAATTATCGTGTACACAAAGAGAAAACCTTTAGGCCATCCAATTCAGTTTGTGGATTAAAATGTGTGTGCTCTAAAACTATCTTCTCTCCATCTTGTACCATAGAGAGTGAACAAGGATGAGATAGGAAGCAATCATGAATTGCAAATCAGGGCCTGAAGGAAAAATATTCCCTATATGGATGACAAATGTTTGTAGTGCCATCATGATAAAAATTCAGCCTATTTTTAAAAATGTAATTTACTTATTAGCTAGAAACCCCCCTAGAAAAGCATGAGACTTATGAAGCATTTGCAAGCCATAAAATGATTGAACTTGTTAGGTCTGGGAGAAAAGGAACAGACCTAATTTGCATACCTAATAGCCTGAGCTGCAGAATTTTCAAAGCCATGTCTAAGTAACATCGATGCTATATACACTTAAAAACAAAATCAGGACATGGGAAGTGAGGTGAGTTAAGGTCTATGTCAGTTCTTGGCAGCCCCATTAGTGCTTGTCAGATTATGTCACAAATTCAGTGTTACCTAAATCCAGTTCCTATATTTAATTTTATTCTTCAAAACATAAATAAAACTGCCACATAAGTTAGTAAATGAATGTTATTATTCATTTTGGAATAGTTCCAAATAGCATTTAAATAAATTACACACACACACATACACACACACACACACACACACACAGACTGGATATTTTTCATCCATTAGAATAAAATAGCTCTTTCTATTAGTTAAATACATATTTCAGAGGGCTTTCTGATGTGTTTACCCAATAAAACACAACATCATTTTAATTTTACCTTGGTCTATCATCATGAGGTCTTGGCAATATTGCCTTTTATTTGTGCAGTCTGCTTGACATTCTAAGCCTTACCCAAACGTAAATTTTCAAATGTGAATGCAGAATGTAAAATAAGATCCCTAAGTGTCTCATCAGGGAATAGTTGTCTTCCTCAGTTAGAAATTATAGTTTAAACATTACTTCATTTAGAAGAAACATTTTAGCAGTGACTTTAAATATGAGTCATCAATGGAAGAATCCACTTTGGTAAAAGCTATGAATTCTAGCCTCTGTACGGTAGAACTAACATATTTATAATGTACTGCTCTGGAATAAACACAGTCTGCTCTGAAAGTAAGGGGATGGGGGAATTTTCAAGAATGTAAAGCCAAATCACTCATTCTCTAATGAACATGTATAACTTTAAATGCCTAGTATAAGGAGCTGGCATATGGTAGGAGGTGAATAATATTAAAATATGTCTGATGGGTACAGGAAAATAGACAAACACCATATTGTGTTTTGGTAATTTTTGATGCACAACACATGGATATGAAATTTATGTTAATCCTATCTATCTATCAATCAACAGCTCCCTGTGAATAGTGATATGCCTTCCTACCAGTAGCACTGATGTCATCTAGTTTATGGGTAATATCGTTGTGGGCACACACAAAGATTCACATTAGTTATTCTAGCTCCTGATGAACCCTACATGAGAATCCCTGTGGCTCAAAGAACCAGAGTATTTCCATGGGAAATTCCCATTCTTTACTTCATCCTGCAAAGTACCAACATGGACCTTTTCAGAAAAAGTTCTAAGGAGGAAGAAAAGTTTAGGGGTAAGTCTAGAACACTAGTTTGGCCATGCTCTAATCTGTTGGCTGACAATTGAGCCATGAACTGTCATCAGCAAAGAAGAGAGTATTACATTTGGAAATTTCTGTGGACAGGGGGAGAAACTGGTTTGGAAGAGATCCTCCAAAAGAAGCCAGTGGTGACTCTACACTTCAAAATAATGATAATAATAATGATAATAGCGAGAGTAATAATGAGGAGGAGGAGGGGAAAAAGAAGGAGGAGGAGGAGGAGAAGGAAGAGAGGGAGAAGGGGGAGGAGAAGGAAAAGAAGGAGGAGGAGGAGGAGGCAAAAAAAAAAAAAGCTAAGATAGTGGTTTTTGAGACTGAAAAACAATTGTAGTGTACCAAGGAAAGGTTTTTCTCCCCTCTTCTTTCAATATTAATGGAATGGAAAACTATGAATGAGTTCATTCTTAAGTTCATGCGATAAATATTTAACAAGCATCACCATGTGTTGAAACTGCTAGAGGTGCTATAATGAAAATGAATAGTGGATTTCAAAGTTACCAAGGAGCAAGATCCACAGCTGAGGGAGAAAGCAGGCAAGAAATACCTGGGGTTCAAATGACTGGCCAAGAAACACAGCACTAGTGAAGAACCTGATCTCACCTAAGAAAGGCCAGTGGGAGGCTAACCATGAGAAACTCCCAGGAGAACAGGGGAAGCACAAAATGGAATATCAGGAGCATGGGAAACTCAGTGATCCTGTACTATTCACTGATTTAATGTTTTTGTTATTTTTATCTTACATAAACATAAGGACAACTTGATAAGAGTCTATAGGATTACAGGGCACATTGTGCCTTTAGGTACTTCTGATATTCCCAAGTATTCCCAAGGGATGGGTTAGTTAGGGAGAGGAAAACATACCAACAAAAACAAAGGTCCAAGGAATGAATTATGGGAGAATTTGTAGAAGAGTGATATAAAAATAATGTTTCTAATCTTTTTGTGTCAAGGCAATTTAAGAGGTTGTTCCCCCAAATAATTCAGGGCCACCTGAATAATTCTTCAGTCTCAAAAGGGGTCTACTATGAAGGATGAAACTAATGTGTAAGTTACAGCATATTTGATATAGAAATAAGCAATATTATGTGGCCATAAAAAAAGATGAGATTGTGCCATTTGAGACAATATGGATGAATCTAGAAGCTATTATACTAAGTGAAATAAGTCAGAGAAAGACAAATACCATATGATTTCACTCATGTGGAATCTAAAAAACAAAACAGATAAATAAACAAACAAAAAGCAAAATCAGACCTATAAATAAAGAGAACAAACTGATGTTGTCAGAGGGGAGAAAGACGGGGAGATGGGCAAAATGGGTGAAGGGGAGTGGGAGATACAGGCTTCCAGTTATTAAATGAATAAGTCACAGGAAGAAAAGGCACAGCACAGGGAATATAGTCAATGATATGGTAAGATTGTTGTACAAGGACAGGTAATGACTCCATTTGCGATGAGCGTAGCATAACATAGAGAAGTTGAATCACTATGTGTATACCTAAAACTAATGTAACATTGAATGTCAACTATACTCAAAATTTTTTTTAAAAAAAGGAAATAAGCAATATTACTTTATAGTGATTACTTAATAAGAATGATGAAATATAAGAAAAAGTAAGTTTTTCCCAGACATCTCATCCAGCATCCTACAATTTTTTCCCCCCAAAGAAGCCCTCCCCCTTCCAAGGTCCTGATGGGGCTGTTCTTTCTGACAGGTGTTGGTAAAAAGGAAGGTATTTTGAAGAATTAAAATAGTGCTTCATTGAACATCATGATGATTTATCAGCAAACATAATTTTATGCGATTGATTGCTCAATTAGTGATTTTATAAACACTGGGAAAACTTCAGGACCACATGTGGGTGGTTAAGATATGAGCCTTATATTTCTTTCTATGGTAGCCACTGAGCCCTTGTTAGGGGTATATGCCCCACAATACCATTTTCTTATGAAAACTCCTATTAGACTCATGTTATTTCAATTCACAGTGCAAATTCCAGGAATGTCATCCCCCATTAATTCCCATATTTAAAAAGAATTATATAAAACCACTGATTAAGTTTTAGGTCAAAGCTGAAATTAAAACATTAAGTACAATTTTATTGAGCTCTAAAGGATATATCTATCTCACATTATCCTAAATTCTGTAGATGATTAAAAATATAATTTATGAATGTTCCCAAGGATTTTGCTGTGTTTAAACATTATCGCATAGTTTACATGTTCTTTTTTTAACATGTTATTCTAAATATATAAAAATCTATGAATGATATCGATTAGCTTATTCCATAATACCATGGAAGTGCTAATGCATAAAGAGTGATCCCCAAAAACTACTATAGAGAGTCTATTGGTAATTAAGTATTTGCATATAGAGTATCTTTTAGGACCATATATTAAACTTTTGCAACTTTAAAGAATTCAGTTTCTAGAGACATCCTACTTTGTTAAGAGAGAAAAACTTAAGTATGGGTCAAAACTGGATTTTATCTTTTTTTTCCCTTTTTTGGTCGGCATTTTCATTACCCTTGCCCTTCTAATGTTAATCTCCATCTAAAGTAGAAGAATATTAAATGGACTTATCACACTTAGGAAGAAAAATTAAATTAATCTTTTCAAGTCCTTCTTGAGGGAAGTTTTAAGATTTCTAAATTTTCATTGGCATTCACTTTTTAAGCTTTTTCTTTTTCCCAGATTTCATCAGAAGAGTCATGTTAGCATAATATGTTTGACTAACTGAAAACACATTTGCTCTTATACTGTGCGTAGATTATTTTACCTTCAATTTTGGTTTGTTTTTGCAGGCTATGAAGTTATTTTAAATGATTCAAATGCTTCCTGTTTACTGTCCTACAGGGAAAATGAATCGAGAGAACTATAATCTATAGAGCTTTATTTCTTCTGAAATTTCTATCAAAATATGTAACAACTCTAATAGCAATATCAAACAAACTCATGTTTGTGGTCAAGTATAGGTGTGTCCCAGGTGCTAAAATTTAGCGATCAGAGTTAGGTTGACTTAGACTAGAAAAATGGTACCTTCTTCTCTATCAGCTGAACATGCATGACTCTCAGGACAGCCTTCCTGAGTCCCACGTCCATTCTCTGCTCACTGATGGCAGACCTCAGGCCCCCATTCGCTTTCTAGATACAGAGATACAGTTTCTGATCTCCAAACCTCTAGTCCTTAAATAAGTCACACCAGGCCTTTCTGAGAGACAGCTGGGCAGAGATGGTTTTAAGTGAATCTTCAGCCTCTAGACAAATTCTTTCCTAAAACAGACCTGCCAAAACCGAACCTACTGGCAAGGCTATCTCTCTCACCATCTACTTCCCACGAGTCACCAACGCATTCTTCCCACCCATGCCTAAATGTAATATGACACGCAGCAGCACAATGTAACTGGGGGCCGGAAATTGGGGTGGGAAGCTAAGAACAATTGAAAATATTATTCATGTCGAGAAGCAGATCATTCTAATGTCCAAGTTCTTTACAGTGATCGTGTACAAAACAGACCATTTTTAATATTTTGCTTTCAACAAAACTGAAAGAGGATTTAGTCAAACTGTCAGCTGTTAGATTATTAAAAGTAAGTTCTGAGGATAGCTACTATGTTATTTTTGGCCTATGGCTTGGAAGAATCTCAAAGAATTGAGTGACTTTCCACTAACAACATTCCTTTTATTCCTAGCTAACCATTTATTTGAATAATGTTTCTCAATACGTACTCCATAACAATAAAAAGGAGTGGAACTGATGCAGAACTCTTCTCTATAGGAGAAAGAATTCATCCAAAGATTTATGAACCGATGCGGAGGCAGGGATCCTACCATTTCATTAAGGAAAGAATTTTCAACAAAGCTTTATCTTAAAGCTTTAATTATCAATAGCTGTAAGATATATATGTGGTTTTGATCAATTTAGTACTGATGATAATTGTAATGCTAATTCAATACAGAAGAAAATGTTAGCACTTAGAGACTTACGGTCACGGAAATTTTTTAAAAGGTTAATTTCACTTTATGTATATACATTTGTCACAGAAATGGTAGAGCTGTTATTAAATTGTTCAAGATATAAACATGTGTTATATTAGCATAAATTTCTATGGGGGATTAGAATGATAATATGAGTTCAGGAGAAAGAAAAACAGCTGTGGAAGAAAAACTTGTTCATGTCTTTTCAAATGGATCTTAATGGATTACACATTGCTGAGATATTTAGATTTTTATTTCACCGACCATGTTTAAAAGAGTAATGTCATGTTTTAACTGTCAATATTTACAGTGTAGCAGAAATTAAGTCCTTTGCAATTATTTAAACTATAATAAACATTTTAGATAACTCAAAAAAGGTTCCTGAGCATATATAGATTTTTCAAAATGATTTTTGGGAGGACACAAACAAAAACTGTGAAGACAATTACACTGGATCTGCACCTCTGATTCTGGTTTTGAATGTTCCTGAAGGGACAGATACCATTTTCTGTGTGAGTCTCAGAGTCAAAGTTGCTGAGAGCTTCAATGTGGCTATGAGTGTGTGAGACATGAAGTGGGCTTTTTTGGAAAGACAATTCTTGTTACAATGTGGAAAGTGGAACAGAGATGCAAGAAATTGGATGCTGTTATTTACCAGACAGTAGAAAAATACTGATATATTTTCGAATGTATGTGGACAAAGACATAAATTGAGCCCAGAACAATAAAAACAGATGCTCTGTTTGGGGGATGGTATTTTCGATAATTTTTTTTTCTTTATCCTTTTTTTTTTTTTTTTAATTTTTTTGAGAAGTAGCTTTTAGTCTATAGCATCTAAACTTTTTCTGTAACAAATGTAAGCTAGATGCACATTTAGAGGGGAAAAATATTATTTTAAACATTTTAAACATTTAGAAAAGTTTTATGCATAAGTTATTGACATCATTTATCATGAGGGGACTCCATAAATGAAAATGAGATTAGTACTCTCAATGGGCTACTATTGAGAAGTCTAGCTTCTCAAAGGACTTAAACATGCTAACAGGTCATAAAGATCTAATGCAGCAATGGAAATTGTTTTACAAACTAAAAACAAAAAGATAGAAAACTTGGAGGGGGAAAAGGATCACGAAGACCAATCACTTAATATCCATTTAAGGGGAGTAGAAAAAGAGAGGGACTAGTAAGACTCAGAATGAAGGACTAAGGTCAGTTGAGACCTCTCTCCATATTAGTGTTAGACGTGGGTAGTATGCAAAGACATTACTTGAGTAATTGCTGTAAATATCTATGTTTATTGTCTGTCTCCAAGGAATGTAAGCTCCGTGGAGGCAGGGATTCCTCCCTTGTGTTCACTGTTCACTGCTGTATCTCTAGTCCCTTGAAACACTGTCTAACCACAGTGAAAGTAAATACTTGTTGAATCATTGCATCGGTGAGTATTTGAATAAATGAATAAATGAATGAATGATTGATTGAGTCAAATTCACAGTTTCAGTATTACAGAAGCCAAAGGAGGAACTTCAAGAATGGTGTGGTCACGTATGTCAAATGCTAAGGCTGATTTGGGGAATTAAAAAAATGCTAAGGTGATTGGACCTAAGGCTTAGGAAGCCATTTTGGAGAATTTTAAGTTAATATTTGAGGACTATTCCTTCAAAAATTGATTCTTAAGCAGAGAAATAGCATAGTGACGAAGAGAAGGAATTCAGATTTGAGGAAGATCTTTTGTTTATTTATTTTTTCAGAAAATGGAAGACAGGAGAATGAAAATTTCCCAGACCAAAATGCGTAATAAGTAAGTCAAATCGCTGACATGAACAAAAACAGTGATATTTCTTTACACAGGACTTTGCAGTTTTCCAAATAGTCCAATATATATGACCTCATTCAAAACTTGAAATCACCCCTTAAGATTCCCATTTCATCTCTGGAAATTGAAGTGAGAAAGGCCAAATACCTTGTCTAAAGCCATGCATCTCGTAAATGGTAGAGCCTAGAATAAATCTCCACGTTTTGACCCACTTCAGTGGCAGCACCATAAGAATACACTCAAAGAAACACATTTTTGCTTTTGAGGAATTAGTTTAATGGGGATTCTGTTTTAATGTGCCAGCTTTGTCTATATGAGAATGTTAGAACACTGAAATTTGGTGCTATCTGTCATGTTCTTTTACTGTAGCTATTAAGTAGAGCCAATAAATAAGTGGGTGGTTAATAGCCTTTTTTACCCGTAGGAAAGGAGGAATTTCAATATAATTTGCATTTCTAAATCAAAGTGTTCAGCACAATATTTCTTTTTTTTTTTAAGGCAGAGAGTATTGAAGATTATTGAAAAAAAAATAACTGATCTAATTTAGACACTTGTCAGAAAAAAAAAATCATGCCCTTAGAAAATGTTTATTTTAAGTGGCTATGCAGTTTTCCTTCAGAAAATGACATCAGGAGAGGCAGATACAGATAAGCTGGAGAGAACATGATGCGAGTAAAATAATAAACCAGTCAAATCTTCTGAAGGCTCATCTTTGTGACTGCCTATTTTGGCTAACATTTAAGAATACAGGACTTGATGTAAAAAGTACAGAATCAGAGGAATGCCAGGTCAGGAAACTGAGTCCTGGGAACTAAAGTGACTTGTTTATGTCTTGTGACTGATTAGTTAGTTGCACAACTGAAAAGAGCCCATATCTTCTGATTTATTTTCTCTCTATACAGCTTTACTACATCCAAGCTTGTAACCTTGCAAAGAACCCACGCATAGGGATTCTGTACTAGACCTTGTAAAGTGAAGAGAGGTTTGCTGACTTGGACAAATAATTAGACTGAACAGTGAGTCAAGAAGCCAAGGAAAGTCTGGATTTCAAAGGGGCTGCTATTTTAGGTAGGTCAACATAAAACTCTCCAACATGGAATATCATAAAAACCTGAAATGGCCTTGGTAAACTACTGTGCCAATGTTGACATATTAAAATGAGTGCTAAGTGGGACATCATTCTAGACTATGTAAATGAGCTGAAAATGAGTCATGTATATAGAGCAATCTTAATATGAATCAATTTCAATCCTCTTGGAATTCTAAAGTTACTTCCCATGCCTCCTTCATTCTTAATTCAATTCTACCTTCTAAATAAGTGCAAGGAGATATTAGTTCATGTGTTTCTAATGTCCATCCATGTTTAAAGGGCTACAGGTCACCATGCATTGTATGAAAACTTAGCTTGACTCTGATTCTTCTAGTTATTGCATTTTACATGGTGACATAGTAGAAAGTCAAAATATACATAAAGAGTTTTCATTTACAACTTGACTAATTTGATAAATCCAGTAGGAGGAAGTACAGTAAATAATTTTGGAAAGAAAAGTATTACAAAATCAGTCATTTGATCATCTTGAGGCTTGTGTTCTTTAACATAAAAAAAGAAGAATTTGGTTCAGTTGAAATGTCTCCATGCTCCAATATATCCTAAGAGCTGCTTGCCAATTTATAAAAAATGGATATGGGGGTGAGGTGCTAGAGTGGATCGGTGCCTGGCTGGGCCTTGTAAACATATTACCTTGTGTCCCATGTGATTATTCTTCTAATTACCTGACATGAACTGAGATGCAAATAAGACCAAAATGTACAAACAATTTTTTTGGTCTTTTCTATAATAATGCATGTTAAATTTATCTATGCTCTAAATAAAAATAAAAATCTGAAGCAGCATTCACTATAGATGAGGGCCCAATCTACCAGCAAGATTACATGGAAGAAAATTTGAGATTACTCTATGGAAATGTTGGAATGATCAATGCAATTTTACCCAATAAGTTATGTGGAAGGAAGTGATCTGAGACACTACTTCATTTATTCTACTGAACAAACTAATCCATTAACCAGTCTGTATCCTTCATTTGCACTACTAGTAATAAAATGTATTCTTGGAATGACACACCTACCCAGGGAAATTTTTTGATTCCCAGAGTGGGGCAGAGCTTAGATATACTAACTTAATGTTTTGTTTTGTTTTTTTCAGCCTCATAAGTGAGACAGCCATACAGAGACATGTAGTAATTTTGCTGAAGCCTCTGCATTTGGAGTCACAAGAAGGGATAATTATTACCAAAGTGACTACGATCTTCAGTGCTGACTTCAGTTGTATTTTATTCCATACTCCACCTATCCAATCAACAGTGAAGTGGCTTGTGCGTATTGTTTCGATTCTCTTTTTAATGTCGTATAATTTTTCCTTGAGTGTCAAGAAAGTTTGAATTAAATAGACTGTATGACTGTACATGGTAATAGATCAAACATATAACAAGCAAAATAATAACTTTCTGTTTATTGACTTAAAAAAGACTAATTTTCACTTGTGTATCTTTAAAGGAGGTAAACTGAAATGATATTTTAATCCTTCTGCTGATCCTCATCAAAGGGGATAGCTAGTGATAACTAATCATATTAATTATTACATTATAGTAGTTATTACTATAATAGTAGTTATAAATAATAACAGGCCATTTCTTTCCACCTTCCCTCTAATTACTTACGAAAAGCAATGCCCTTCTTTGTCATGTTGGCACTATTTCCTCAGTTCTGACTGAGCTCTATTGATGCATTTGTCACATTGTAGCAGGGCAAGTCACTCACATGGCAGATTTACAATGTTCAGGCTTTTTAAAGTTCTCAAACTTATAATTAGACTATGTGCTCAATTTTTATTCAAACAGTTCAACATCTAAGTTTCTGCTTAAATACACCTTTGACACACTACCTTCTTGGCAGGTTCCAATTATACTTTATTGACTGGAGTTGCCAACATCGGAGAAAGCACACGCTGCCTTCTTAGCTGTGACTAGTTATTGACCATGGTTGCCAACACCGGAAAAGGAGCACGTGGCTTACTTAGCTGTGGCTTCAGACTATTTTCATTCGCAGCTAGATGTGAATTATTCACTTTCTTTTCATCAATTTTGCCTCTTTCAAGATCACTGTGTTACTGTTGATTTCTTTAGCTGTCTGAATCTGAAACAATAGCAACATCGTGCCAAATGTCCAATGAAAATGACTTTTCTTGCGTGCTTTGCAAAGCCATTTAGAAAAAAATTAAAGCACTCTACAATTGGCATTTCCCCTTTTCCAGGCTTAAGTAGAATCCGTTTAGCCTCAACTGAGATAACTCTTGGGGTCGAACTCTACAAAGCACCTTTGAGATCTATGTGTCCCCCATAAATCTCCATTAATTATAAAAAAAAATTATAAAAATCCTCTGCTAAAATTTTAAGATTTGCTATGTCTTTACATATTTTGAGACAGTGAGAACTTATTCCCCTTCTGAACTTATTCTCACTTCTACCTGGAAACATGGAACTCGGGAAAATCATCAATGGAATTTTGGGTTCTTAAGCATTTTATGCTGTACTATGCCTTCATATCAACTCCAAGTGTGCCTCTATAATACATTGATAATTCATTTGTAATAAGGAAATGTTCTGACAAAATAAAAAGTAGATTAATTTCTAGAATAAATTAAGATAAATCTGGTGTATACTGAGACACTCCAACTAGTTACTTCTGCCAATACAGTTATCTCTCACATTCTTTTCCCTAGCTGCATGAGCAGCAGGCATAGAGAAAAAAACCAAACAAACCCTCAATATCCTTTTGCTAACATGCTTTGACCCCTGTCCACTGCATTAAGACAATTCTGGAGAATAGAGCTGATGGAGTTTCATGGAAGGGTGTTGACCAAGATGAATTCAATGTTCCCCTCAGCTTGACTAAACTTCAGAAAGCTTTCTTCTTATTATTCCCTGAACTCCCTTTTGTTAGAACATTTACTTGTGTTCTAAGCTCGTGATTACAAATTCTTTCTCTATCCTTTTGAGGTATAAAACTTCTCCTAGCCTTTTGTTAGTTTTGCAATCCAAGAATATCTGTCTCAATGACCTAAGCCATCCCTTTAAAAGGAATCAACAAAAAGCTAGGGTTCCTGACTCCTGTTCTCTATGAGAAAGAAGGAGCTGAACTTCAATTCAGTAAGCACCACCTAGTCAACAGATATGGCCTGATCACATTGACCAACCTCCCCCCAACCTCCTCCATTAGTTTTCCAATAGTTCACCTCAGTGCTTAAAAACCCTCCTGCCTTTTATTTCTGTGGAGTTGAGTTCCGTGTTTTCCAGGTACTGCAATAGTCTCACTCCCCTATTGGAACAGTCTTATATAAAGTCTACCATGCCTATTTAACTCTATGGGCTTCAATTTCTCTTGGACAATTCGTTGACTTTGACTTACTAAAATATAGTTTTGAGTAAAATCAACGGTTTTCTGATTCATATATATAGTATATTACTTTTGAATCTAGCATTCTATTTTGGTCCTGTTTTGATTTTTCTGAGGGTTCTTGTCGTACCCTGTAATGTACAACAATTTAGAGAGTGGTATGGCATTTAGCTAGATCTAATTAAATATAGTTACACTTCTTACTCATTAGGTCACATTTTTGTAAGATTTTAGAGTACATGTGATTTTGTAAGATTGATTTTGAACAATTCTTGAATTTGTAAAAAAATAATATGAAGGCATCATGGAAGATATTTATAATCCTAAAAATACAAAAAAGATACTATCTCTAAGAAAAAACTGTCTTTTTCAAATTACACATAGTGATATTTAAGATACAGAATCAGTGATGATAATAAAAATAATGCTAGGTAAAAGGGATATGTAGAGCGCTCTATGCTAAATACTTTACTTTCATTCTTTGTTTAATTTACGCTCATTTAATCCTCATAATAACCTCTGAGGAAAGAACTTTTCAAGTAAGGAAACTGAGGCTCAAAGAGTTCACGTGACTTGCCAGAGGTGTTCAATATACGTTTGCTGGACTGAATTGTAATGACTTAGGTTGTCCTCTGGGCACTAATTCAATTACTCTGCCTATTTCTTCTTCCTAAGCTGGGTAATACGCCTGTTTTAAAAAGTCTAGAAACCCTTCTCCCATGTTGTTTCTTAGAAATGGCAGCACTTCCTGAGGGAGACAAGCCCTCACAATGGAGTGGGACGAGGCATCCTTGGAGAAGAGCTACACCAGTCCCCTGGCAGCTTCTCCTAAGCATGTCTCCCCTGCACAGCTGAGTAAGCCAGCTCTTTGGCTTCTCGATATACTCTGTGAACAGCTGCAGGGTCTCACCCCAGAAGACACTCTTTGGGACTCAGCCAAGTGATCCTTTGTAAAAATGTTTGGCAGATTGCTTTGAAATTCATTTTGCTGCAAAGTGCTATGTAAATGCAAAGTGATTATCTTTATTATGATAACTGAATTCATGTACCCTTTTAAGTTTCTACCAGCCCTATTCTGTATACATTTTCTGATGATACACCATCATTGGTAAAACACCTTTCCTTAGTCTTGTTGTCACTCTTAAGCTCTCAGCCCCAGCTGTCTGCCTCTGAATATGATTTATATTCATGGGGAGACATCTCATTGCTATAGACAGAAGGTTTAGAAGATGTTTAAATAAAATAAATATTTATTAAATTCCTGCTATGAATGCTTAACATTGCCATGGTTTTATACAGAAAGATGACAGTGTCGCTGCCCTCAAGGGGCTTATGGCTTATGCTAACACACATTCACAAATCCCTTCAATGTAAGATAGAAGAATAAATACAGCCACACTAAATCAGAGTGTAAACTGATTTCAAAAGTGTCTTATTTTCAGGAGTTTATTTAGCAAACATAATTAAGCACCAATTATTTGCCAAGAACTGAGAATATAATAGTGAGCAATGTGGGTAGGATCCCTGACTTAATGGAACTTACTATCTACGTGCCTAGTTTGGGGCTTCCTGGAAGAGTCTGTAGGAGCCATAGAGGTAAAGATGTATAATAAGGTATTGAAAAAGTAGGGAACTGAAGGAGGAAAAACAGAGAGGCAGGGAAGTATACAATGTCTATACAATGACCATCAGAGAAGAAATCATTAATTTGTAGACTCCCAAATTTCTGCGAACCAAGAATATATTAGAATTTTGGACAGATTGTCAGATGAAGGAAAATGAACTTGATTGGCAATTTGTGAGAAAATTGAGCTGTACGGCCTTGCCATTTTATATATATCAACAATCTATCAATGTTTTGTTTCTGCTATTTCTTCTTCCAAACTTCAGGAGATAATGCTTCCCTCAGTTATGTGGAAATATCTCTAACATAATCCATTTATCAGGGGAATTAAGGCTTATTCACATCATCTTATAAGTTATACAGTTTGAGTTTGTACCCTAGATAGCTAGAGTAACACCATGGTGTTACCCAAAGTTTCCTTGACTTACAACCCAAAAATGTTTATTTCTGGCCCTCCATCTGTTCCATGCTCTCCTCAGCCTGGAACTAGATGTGATGCAGTATCTTCTATCTGGAACATTTCAGCTATGATAGCAGACGGAACTAGTGAAGACAGGTGAGCCATGGGCTTCCTTAAAGCTTTTTTGAGAGGGGCTAGGCACACTTCTGCTTAATTAGCGGTGTGCCAGAGTTACTTTGGATCAGTTTCTAAGAGCCAGTGTTAATTCCTGGGAATTTGGTGAGTGAGTTATTAAAATTAAAGTATGTAAAATTATAATTAAGTAAATTACATCAAAAACAAAGAATAAACACTCAAAACTCATCACCTCCTAATTTACTTTGTTTTACTATCATCTTTACTGTTGAGAAAGAAAAGCTACACTACAAAGCTGAAGTATTCAAAAACAGTATGGTATACTAGCACAAAAACAGACACATAGGTCAACTGGACAGAATAAAAACCCAGAAATAAACCCACAGTTATACGGTCAATTAATTCGTGACAAAGGAGGCAAGAATATGCAATGCGAAAAAGTCTCTTCAAAAAATAGTGTTGGAAAAACCAGACAGATACATGCAAAAGAAGGAAACTGGACCACTTTCTTATACCATACAAAAATCCAAACTCAAAATGGATTAAAGACCTAAATGTGAGACCTGAAACCATAAAAATCCAAGAAAAGTGTTTTTTACAAGGCAAACCTCAAAAGGCAATCTGCTGATTTTGCAGCAGAAATTTTGCAGGCCACAAACTAGTGACCTGAATCACTCAAAGTGCTAAAAGCAAAAAAATAATAAAACAAATAAATAAAATAAAATAAAACAAACAAAAAACACCTTGCAGTGCCAAGAATACTCTATCCAGCAAGCTCCTATTCAGCATAGGAGTGAGAGAGTTTATCACAGTGAAAGTTAAAGGAATTCGTCATAACTGTATCATCCTTACAAGAAATGTTAAAGGGGATTCCTTGAGTGGAAAGAAAAGACCATAAGCAAGAGTAAGAATAGTAGAAGTACAAAAGCTGTAAAATCAACTATGTCTATCAAAATCAGTCAAGGGATTCACAAAACAAAAAATATAAAGCAGGACACCGTATACATAAAAGGGCGGGGATAAAAAGATAGTGCTTTTAGAATGGGTTCAAACTTAAGCAGTCACAAACTTAGTATAGACTGCTTTATGCATATGATGTTATATATAAATGTAATGGTAACCACACATCAAAAACCAGTAATAGAAAAAAAAACAGTAATAGATATGCAAAGAATAAAGAGAAACGAATGCAAGTATATCGCTAAAGAAAGCCATAAAACCTTGAGAGAAGAGAGCAAGAGAAGGGAACAGAGAAGAACTACAAGTTCTTCTTGTAAAACAAAACAACCATAAAACAAGTAACAAAATGACAATAAGTACATACCTATCAATAATTACTTTTTATTTATTTATTTATTTATTTATTTATTTGACAGAGAGAGAGAGAGATCTCAAATAGGCAGAGAGACAGGCAGAGAGAGAGGGAGAAGCAGGCTCCCCGCTGAGCAGAGAGCCCGATGCAGGGCTCGATCCCAGGACCCTGTGATCATGGCCTGAGCTGAAGGCAGAGGCTTTAACCCACTGAGCCATCCAGGCGCCCCAATAATTATTTTTTTTAATCAATAATTACTTTGGATGAAAATGGACCAAATGCTCCAATCAAAAGACAGAATGACTGAATGTATAAAAACACAAGCCCCATCCATATGCTGCCTACAAGAGCTCATTTCAGAACTAAAGACACATGCAGACTGAAAATGAAGGGATGGAAAAACATTTATCATGTGAATGGGAGCAAAAAGAAAGCCTGATAGTAGTACTTACATCAGACAGAATAGACGTTAAAATAGACTGTAATAAGAGATAAAGAAGGACACTATATCATCATCACAATGAATGCTCATGCACTGTTGGTGTGAATGTAAACTGGGGCAACCACTGTGAAAAGCAGTATGGAAGTTCTTCAAAAACTTAAAAATAGAATTACCATATGATCCAGTAATTCCCCTACTGGGTATTTGACCACAGAATATGAAAACGTTAATTCAGAAAGATAGAGACACCTCTGTGTTCCTTGTGGCATTATTTTTTTTTTTAAGATTTTTAAAATTTATTTGACAGAAAGAGAGATCACAAGTAGGCAGAGAGGTAGGAGGGGGGTGGGGGGGGTGGGAAGCAGACTCCCTGCTGAGCAGAGAGCCTGATGTGTGGGGCTCCATCCCAGGGCCCTGAGATCATAACCTGAGCTGGAGGCAGAGGCTTTAACCCACTGAGCCACCCAGGTGCCCCATCATTGTGGTATTATTTACAAGAGCCAAATTATGGAAGAAATCCACATGTCCCATTGTTAAATGAATGGATAAAGAAGATGTAACATTTATTCGTTTGTTTGTTTGTTTGTTTTTATTTATTATTCAGCCATAAAAAAGAATGAGATCTTACCAATTGCAACAACATGGACGGCCCTGGAGGGTATAATGTTAGGTCAAAAAAATCAGAGATAGACAAATGCCATATGATTTCACTCATTTGTGGAATTTAAGAAACAAGAAAAACAAAGGGGATAAAACAGACAAACAAAAAAGCAAATTCTTAAGTATAGAGAAGAAACTGGTGTTTAGCAGAAGGGAGGTGGGTGGGGGGGATTGGTGAAATCAGTGAAGGGGACTAAGAGTGTACTTATGATGATCCCTGAGTAAAGTACAGAATTGCTGAATCACTACATTATACATCTGAAACAAGTATAACACTGTATGTTAATTACACTGGAATTAAAAATATATTAATTTAAAAATTATTTTAAAAAATTATTCCTTCAGACCAGTTTGCATGAACTCCACAGAATCCTAAAGCATTATTTTGTGTACAACATTGGCCACTTACTGTGAATTGAAGTAGTTCTTAGTTAATCAGGGAACAACAAGTGCGCAATGTTTTGAAAAAATAAAGGCGAGTGGAGACAAAGAAAGCACTAACCACTGAGAAAAATATTTTTTAGGTCCATGCATCTAAAGAGTCCATACCTCCCTGATGGAATGTCACTTGTGCTCCTCTGGAAAGGTGGGGCAGGCTACTACATCACTGGAAAAATCTTAGTGAAACCAAGTCTGATCGTCTCAAGGACACTGTGTGGGCAAAAAGGAGTCTTTTTTTGTTTTTGTTTTCTAATTGAGAATAATACTCTACCACATAGAAAAGGAGCTGAAATGATCAGAAGCTATTCCCAATGGAGCCTGTATTCATAACTCAACCTTAGTCCATTTTCTGTTGTATATGTACTTTGTGCACCTTGAGATGTTAACACTGCACCATGCCAAGCACTTTAAGGAAAACTGTAGTTTTAATAGTAAAGTCATTCAGGGGCACCTGGATGGCTCAGTGGGTTCAGCATCTGCCTTTGGCTCAGATCATGATCCTGGGGCTCTGGGATCGAACCCCACACACCTGGCTTTCTGCTCAGTAGGGAACCTGCTTCTCCCTCTGCCCCTGCCCCTGCTCGTGCTCTCGCTCTCTCTCAAATAAATAAAATCTTTTAAAAACCCAGGAAACTCATTCAGTGTGGACTGTACCTTCAATGTGGTTGGGGAAAGATGTCAGATTTCAACTAAGAATAGTTCAAGGAAATGATCATAGAGAAATCACTAATGATAGTTCCAGCGTCTTGATCAAAATGATTAGCTTGAGATTCATAAAAGCAAAATTACTTTTAAATTTTCTCCTAAAAATAAGGTATTTCTCTTAGGATATTTCAACATTTTGAAACCAACTTGTAGCTACTTGCTTTTTCATTTATCTTTTCTGGGAAGGATTACAATATTGACATAGACTAGTTTTTCTATCTCCTATCACCAGTGGCTACTGTCAAGTTAATTTTTATGAGGTCTGTGGAAAATAGTCAGGAAATATTACCATGAAGTTGGAGGAAAATATTTTTTAATTTAGAATTCCAATGATTCTCATCCTATCACTGTGTAATTTCCGTCAAAAAATATAGATGTGTATGATTATTTGATAAACTCTATTTGAGAGAGAGAGAGAAGGAGAGAGAGACAGCATGAGCAGGGCAGGGAGTGGCAAAGGGAGAGGGAGAAGCAGGCTCCCCGCTGAGCAGGAAACCCGATGGGGAGCTCAATCCCAGGACCCTGAGATCATGACCTGAGCTGAAGGCAGAGGCTTAAAGGACAGAGCCTCCTCGGCACCCCAGATTATTTGATAAACTTCTGCCATCACTGAACACTAGCTCCAATATCATTCCTGTTTGCTCACTGGCTCCAGGAACAATTAAAAACAAATTTTCACAAACACCAGGTTAATCATACTTAACGTGTGAAAAGAATCAGAGGAGCTGAGGCAATGAACTTAATGGGAATTGCAAGCAATTAAGAATAGCTGGAGTACGGGGTTCCATGGAAAGGGCCGATGTCAGCAGCAGCTGTACAAGGAAAGGCCATTGTAATACTTCAAAAAATGAGAAAGTAATATTTATATCAAACTATTCATGCAAGGAACTAGAATCGGGCAATAAAAGGTACAGGATAAGTGTTTCCACGGAAAGCCTTGCAGGTTGTTTCCCTACTGCACAATGAGACCTACATTCCAGAATCCCTAACATGTAAAGTTTTGCCTGCGTGCAGTTCACGTCTATCTCCTATCCCATTGAATTCTCAGCATATAGTTTATAACTTGACCCACAGTATGTGTTTGGTGAGTACATGGTAGAGGAGTGAATAAACGAATGGCCATGTTCATTTAAAACAGCACTGGGGGGTGCCTGGGTGGCTCAGTGGGTTAAGTGTCTACCTTTGGCTCAGGTCATGGTCCCAGGGTTGTGGGATCGAGTCCCACATCGGGCTCCCTGCTCAGCGGGGAGTCTGTTTCTCCCTCTCCCTCTACTCCTCCTCTCACCACTTGTGTGCTCTCTCTCTCTCTCAAACAAATAAAATCTTTAAAAAAAAAACAAACTAAGCACACTTTTTAAAAAAAACCAAAAAACAAAAAACAAAAAAACCAGCACTGGGTACCGTGCTAAAGTTATCAATGAAGGCCAGATTGGGGAAACAAAATCACCACTCTGTAAGTGAGAAACACTCACTTCCTCAAGTAAAAGACCAGGAATGTGAATAGAGTCATTCTTCCAGAACTAGTATCTCTGATCACTGCTATAACACCTTCACCGTGTGCTGCCTGTGCTGTGTGTTGAGGGGCAGACACTGATTTCCACCTCCCCAGATCTAAAGAACGAAGTAAAATACAGAGTGTCTCGTTTAGAATTAGCAATGATTCTTAACCTGTTCTGTGGGGAAAAATGGAAACTGACTTTTCAGGGCTACAACAAAAATGTGCTCTATCATCAATCCACAATGCTCTAATGTTGAAAAAAAAAAAACCTAACAACCCTTACAGAAATATTAAACTAAGTAGTCAAGATAAAACCAATTTATGAGGCAATAGTGTAGTTTTTTTTTTAAAGTAAAATATTCCTGAACATGCAACTAAATTCTCAGAGTAAGAGGTTATCACATTGGCCTATACTTCACCAAGAATATAAAGAGTTAACCTAGAGGATAGATTAAGTTCATGCACTTACTTACCTGGAAAATTTTAATTTTTAAAGAAGAAGACAGGAATATGACTTTGAAGGTATTCTTTGAAAAATGATAATTTACTTTTGTTAAACTGAAAAAAAAATATAACCTCCCCTGAGAATATTTTTAAAATCAGAGTTTTCATTGCTTTCTCTACAAAATACAAGCATTTTAATTTCACCGTACCAGGCTGCTGTGACTCTATAAGTAAAATGAAGAAACAGCATACATTTTATATTGGGGAAAAAACATAAGATGGTTTATCTACTTTGAATTTTTTTCAATAATTAAAATAAAATAAATATGCCCATGCTAGAGGATATTCTTTAGAAATGTTGGCAATTTTGTCAACCTCATATGACTAATCCAGTAATAGCTACACTGGATTTTTACAAGAGACAGTGTCAATTATTTAAAAAATATCTATCCAATTGAACCTTCATAGCACTGATTCACACAAAGTACAGTGGTAGTATTTTAGGAGCAAAGTAAATTAAAACCAGAAATTCTAGTAGAGAGACATGTTTATTTTTATATTTGATGAAGTAAAAAAGAAGATAACTTATTTTGAAAAAAGTAAGAATTCCCATGAATTAGAATTTTTTGTTATTGTTATTTTTTTGTTATTCTTGCAAAAATGGATCTGCAAGAACGAATCAGATCCAAATACATCTATTGCATAAGCAAAAGTAGCTTACCCAGAGATAATAATAATAATAATAATTGATAATAATTATTATATTATTATATCATATATCATGTATTATTATATTATTATATAATATTATTATATATTATATTATAGTATTTAATATATAATATAATATTATATAATATTATTATATTATTATATCATCTATCATCATATATCATAATAAATGATAATAATACAGAGATGTATTATTTGTCTTGTGAACTATAGTGCGGGTGAGAAGTTTCATTATTAGCTCTCAGATTCAGCCATTTAAAAACCAAGGGTAAGGAAGGGATCTAACATAATACCATTTCCAAGCTCTAAGATCTTACTGAAATTGCTCCAAAACCAGGGTTAACTTCACTAAGTTGTTTCCATCAGAAAGAAATCGGACGTGATGATTCATGAGAATTCTGCAGAATGATCAGCTCGACATCTTTATATTCACCAAGGGGTTCTGAGAGCAGACGAGTTCACAGACAAACTATTCGTATTCCTTTCACAGGAAAAGAAGCTCAGCACGTACGATTTTCCTATGGGTGTATTATGATTCTGCCATTTCTCTAAATTTCCTATTCACTGTCCTTCTCATCACAAGGGGTGATGAAACGGCCAACATCAAAGTTACAGACAGTCTATTCTGAGCATCATTTCTTATTATAACTAAAAGTCTAATTAAAAAATGACTTCATTCCACCAAGATCTTGTGATAAGAATCAATATCCAGGCCACTGATCGTGCATTAATTTGCCCCTGTCATCACTACCTCTTGTCACAGTCACACCTTTCTGATACCTTGAATTAACCTTGAGTATAACCAGAGGTTAAAAATAAAAGCAAGGAAAATATTCTGTTAGGATATCAAACAAACAAACTTCTCTCATTGCTTTGATGGGGACAGCACCAAAGGTAACATGTTATGTAAAATTATTTTTTAAATTACATAAAATGTATCTCAAATCTTCACCTTGTACACTTTAAATATATGTAATTTTATTAGGCAAATACCTCAACAAAGCTGAAGGAAAAAAAACATATAAAAAAGCACTGCCTTGGGGCGTCTGGGTGGCTCAGTCATTAAACAGCTGCCTTCAGCTCAGGTCATGGTCCCAGATCCTGGGATCAAGTCCCACATCAGGCTCCCTGCTCAGCAGGAAGCCTGCTTCTCCCTCTCCTACTCCCCCCTGCTTTTGTTCCCTCTCTCGCTGTGTCTCTCTCTGTCAAATAAATAGATAAAATCTTAAAAAAAAAAGCACTGCCTTTACAAAAAGGTACACGATTAAATTCATCTAATCAGGAAAGCTATACTTTTATGTGAAGGAACAAACTGTACCCTTCTATTTCACTGAAAAAGACATGTTCTTTCACACCTTATAAGTTTGCCTAGCAGATCCTAGATTTAATAATTAACATTAATCTTAAACAAATACACCCTACATCAAACTGAAACTGATGAAATTAAGTTTGTTGGTCTAATACAGGATCTATGAAAAGCAAAAAT
>CM053605.1:153909413-154068513 GCA_028646535.1 Procyon lotor
TATTTATTTGACAGAGAGAGATCACAAGTAGGCAGAGAGGCAGACGGGGCTGGGGTGGGGGGTGGGGGGAAGCAGGCTCCCCACTGAGCAGAGAGCCCAATGTGGGGCTCGATTCCAGGACCCTGGGATCATGACCTGAGCCGAAGGCAGAGGCTTTAACCCACTGAGCCACCCAGGTGCCCACCCCCCTTTTCCCTTTCTATTCAGTATCCTTTTGCCTCCCTTCCCAGGAAAGGGCAAGAACGTGATCAAAGCAGGATCCCCTGGTCTACTTTCACCTGCAAAGCCAAAAAGTCATGTGGAAGAGAAAAGTATGTAAAAAATTTCGAGGATCTTAAGTGATTCCTCTAACACAAATAATATACAATGTGCTTAGGAATAATTTAGCTTGAGAAATTTCAGTTTCAATTTGCAAATATTGCTGGACTCATGCCTGTGTAGTAACTATAAATACTCGTTATAATTAAAAAAAAAAACCCTGTTTTGCAAGGTGTGAATGGCCCCTGCCAAACAATTTAATCAGTGTTATTCGAAAGGCTCTTTAAATTATCATACCAGATGTCAGTAGAATGTAAATCCTGCATTTGTATGGAACATTTTGTTAACTGACATTTCTTCATGGAATTCTCAAGTCCAGAGAGTAACTGAGCTTCTGAGTTCTCATCTTTGGCCAAATCATAGCATCTGACTCCAGATTCTGTCAGTAGATAATCCCCAAATTTAGTGAAAGCATTTTTTAAATAAATATCTATTTCACAGATTTATTTCAAACACAAAGTAACACTGCTGAGAAAATTTCAAGCTTTAGGTCTGGAAAAGTGGGCAGCTTGGGGTTTTTTGGTTTTTGTTGTTGTCGTTTTTGTTGTTGTTGCTTGTCTTTACCTGTAGGAAAAGAAGAAAGATACCAGAGCTGTATAAAAGGAGACTATTAATGAGTGCAGAAAGGAAAGGGTAAGAGCCTTTCCACACCTTCAGGCCTAAGAATATGCAAAGGGCCTGTGACCAGAAAACAGATAGTATTGAGTGCAAGAATGGAGGGTTATAAATATATTTTGGCAGTCATGAGAAGAGCCGTAAGAATGAAATGGTGGTGTCAAAAATGGCAGTTGATTAAGAAATGGCATTGATTTTTCCATAGAACTAGACGCATAGAAATTAGAAACCGGGATAAATGATGTCTTTGTTGGGTGACACAGGAAAAGCCTGACTTGCAAGTAAAAGGAAGGAAAGGAAATAAGTTTAAGGTGAGTAGTGATTGCCTTCTGCTTCCGCTCTGGGGAATATTAACCCGACCACTTCCAAATTAATCATTACTTTATTAAAGCTTCTTTAACCATTTCCTCTATGCCTGGCTCTAGGCTAGATGCTGTGGGACCAAGAGAAATAAATAAATACATACATACATACATACATAAAGGAAAAAAAGAGGAATCCAGTACCAGGGACCTTAAAGCTTTGCGAGCAGCTGGGAAAACAGTGCCAAACAGGGTGTCTCCCAGGAGGCTGTCTCTGAGTCTGTCGCAGGTTGTAAGGCTGGGCAGATGGTATCAGGGAGAAGGTGGTGAGTGTGTCTTTAAAATACCTCTGACTTGTCCCTGCAGCTGTCACCTTCCGACCCTGGGCCCCACTGTCCTTACATTGTTCCTTGCTCTGTGTTCATCCAGACGTACTTCTGGGTGCTATTTCCTTTGTGTCTTGTGTTCTCCACCCACCTCTGGCCATTACGTCATGGCACGTATACCACATATACGTGAGAGGTATCGGCCCCGTGGTCTCCCCCAGTTGACCCTAGTAGAGTGCTCTCCAGGTTGGGGATTGATGCACTCGTAATTATGAGCAGTAATTTACTGACTTAAGAGGCTCTTGTGTGGATTGAGGAAATCAAGGATACCTGTGATAACGACACACAATTTGCATGCGACTCGGTTGTGGCAGAGCAGACAGGGCTGTGAGACCCACCTAGCTCTTTTCCACACACAGCCTTCCTCACTGTTGCTCAAACCCTCCTGGAATAGTCTCACCGAGGGGCCTTACACCTGCTGTTCCTTCTCCCTAGGTTGCTCTTCCCGCAGGTTTCCACATGGGAGCTTCCCTCCCTCTATTACGGTTCCCACCCCAAATATACCTTCTCAGTGAGGCTTTCCCTTTTTATTGGCTTAACCTTGTAACCATTCTCCCTGCCAACTATTCATATTCTGCTTCTCTCCTTAATTTATCAGTGTGTTTTACTGATTCATTTGGGTATTTTGGGTCCATCTCACCAATGATGACACTTTGTCTGTTTGGTTTTGCTCTATCCCCAGTTCCATTCCCAGCAACAATTCCTAGTATTCAGTGGGTGCTGAATAGTTCTTAAATTAATTATGAATAACAGAGTGCCATTAGCTGCTGCTTTATCCTCTATATTCTGGATTTAATAACACTTGACCTGCCTATGTCACAGTTACTGATAATCAGATGAAATCATAGATGCATGTGTGAAAACTCTGTAGTGCTTTTTCATGATAATAGTAGCAGTGTAATAATTAATAGTAGCAGTATTATCATTATCCTCAACATCACTATAACTCTCTAATCTCACTGATGTCCTGTGGGGTTTCAAGCTGTTTCTGGCTCACATAGCACGTTGTTCGAGAAAACATCACCATCACATTATAAGACTGTCACTAGCAAAAGCTAATCAGTTAAGGGGGCCAGGTGATGTGCACCAATCAGAGATCACTGTGAGACCCAGGTTGCTGGGTTGCCTCCTGGAACCAAGGTTAAACCCCCAAGATGGCCTTTAGAAAGCAATGATTGGGGACGCCCGGGTGGCTCAGTCGGTTAATCGTCTGCCTTCTGCTCAGGTCATGATCCCAGGGTCCCGGGATCGAGTCCCTAATCGGGCTCTCTGCTCAGCGGGGAGTCTGCTTCTCCCTCTGCCCCTCCTCCTGGTTGGGTTCTCTCTCTCTTTCTCTGACATATAAATAAATAAAACCTAGAAAGAAGGAAAGAATGAAGGAAGAAAAGAAAAGAAAGAGAAAGCAATGATTGTCTACTCTCCTCATCCACTCAGGGAGATAGGCCAGGAAGAACCAGGGTCCGTTTGCAACCAATACCACAAATGGCATTCATGACTAGCTGGTAGTTTTGTAAATATATACTACTGGTCACACACTGAGCCCAGTAAATCTAATGCCCCTACTAGATAATCCGCCCCAAGTACTGTCCTCATTGACTGAGGGCGAGAAATATTTATTTCATTCACATATGTAAGTTCTGACCCAAACAGGTGGTATATTGGTCGTCTAGATTTGGGCCTGCTTTCTCAAGGACTTAGAGCCCTGTAATGGGGTATTACTGGATTGATCACTCTGCCTCGATAATTAGATCTTAATAAGCTGTTTACCCTTGATAGATAGGGTTGTTGAAACCGCCATGCTTATTGTGGACTAATGAGGTTGAAGTGTCAAGTTTTCTAATACAATCTTGGCCCAACACAATTCTTTAAACCCATCCATGATCTGCCCTTTAAAAATCCACTACAGATACGTATAAAATATTTTAAACAGCACGCCTTGCAAACCCAGTTTGTAAAAGTTAAGGCATTTCAACAGCTTGGTAGGTCATTTTGCATTATGTGCTATATATTTTATTTCAAAATTCACTTATCCACGTGTATCCCCATGAAGCTAGGCATACTCTGCTATCATTTTTTTGCATTTTGTCTATGGCGGTCCCTGAGCTTGGTTTGTTTCCCCAAGATGAAGAGCCCTTTACAAAAATAGATGTTTGTTTACCAATTCCCTGTTGCTAGAGATAGCCAAACATGTGTATAAAGTATAACAGGCATACTTAAAGGAAAATATAAGAAGTTATTCTTAAAAGAACGCATAATAATTATATGAAATTAAAGGGCTCCTATTTAGAGAGTGTAACTTTTTTTAAAAACACAAGTCTTACAGACTCCATGCCATATTCAACACAGGTTCAAGGAGATTTTCACCCCAGCCTTCAGTTTTACTGCATAAATTTGGAGCTGAAAGTGATGTAAGCTACAGAAACAACTTTCAGTGAATTTTAGAAATTTTTAATAGTTTATTATTTCTCGTGAAAGACCTCATAAACACCACTAGTCATATAAAAGGTTTTTTGATTCAACATTACTTAAGAGGTATCTAGTGAGCCCACTAGCTGAAGTTCTACCACGTAAGGCAGTGTGAATAAGATCATGAAAAAAATATGGTCTTTGTACACCAAGCTCCCGGTCTAGGGAGAGAGATACACATAAGTAGTTAACTACAGAATCATGTTGATCTTGCTAAAATCCAGCGACACATGTTGAAAATGCTAGGGAGAAACAGATGGGAGTGATTAACGTTACCTAGATGAAGGCAAAGAAGGCTTATCATAGGAGGTGATATCTGAACTGGGTCTTAAAATACGAAAGGAAATTGACCGTTCAGGCCGGGTCACGCATCACGAGCAGAGGGCACAGCAAGAACAAAGAAACGGTGTGATAAAGGAACATGGCTTATCTAAAGAGTAGTCCAACTAAACCGTGGAGCGCATAGTTGGGCTGGCAGGTTTGAGGAAGGAGAGGAAATGCCTGAGGGTATAATTATTGCAGGATTGGCTTAGGCCAGGTTATGAACTACCTCATCTGCTATGCTATGGAGTTGGTGTATTTATGCTGTGGACATTCCCATTTGTGCTATAGGACTGGGAAACAATTAATTGTACTCAAAATATACCAAGCCCAGTGCCTCTCCTTTAAAACTTCTCTCATGGGGGCATCTGGGTGGCTCAGTCGTTAAGCGTCTGCCTTTGGCTTAGGTCACAGTCCCAGGGTCCTGGGATTGAGCCCCTCACCGGGCTCTCTGCTCGATGGGAAGCCTGCTTCTCCCTCTCCCACTCACCTGCTTGTGTTCCCTCTCTCACTGTCTCTCTCTCTGTCAAGTAAATAAAATCTTTAAAAATATAGATAAAAAATAAGTAAAACTTCTCTAACCGTTTCCATTCTCCTAAACTGCTCTCGGTTGCTATATCCCTCGGGTCTGCTCCACACGGTTCAACAGTAAGTGCACCCGGATTTGTACAGGGCATTTTTTCTTATTTGGGTCGTTCTTTGCCCCCGTCAAGCTCTTCCAAACCTACCTTTAAGCTTCCTGGAGGCAGGTCTAAGCCAAGCAATTAATTATGTGAGTCTTCATCACCTCACCAAAGCTTGGGTCACCAGCCCCCTTGCTAAGGGTTCTCCACCAGAGCTCTGCCCCCATGGGTCTCTGGCTCTGTGGACTCTCAGGGATCCTTAAGGGAGCTCTCCCACCTACACCAACTTTTCCTCCCCTTCACCACCCCAGTGGTGTTGCCGTTCACAGGGCTCCCCACTCTCACTCACATGGTGTCTCAGATACACAGCTGCCTTAGACTGCTGTCACATCGTCTCCCATTTTTGCAGTACTCAGCATCTACCAAATAAGCATGTCATAAAGGGTTTGAAGGGAACTTAAAATCGGCGACTTCATTTCCAAAGAGAATGGCTGTCATAGATAGTTGACAGAATTCCTGTGTCTTTACTTTCGAAGCGTTGGAAATGGTGCAGAAGCTAAACATTTTTGCCACGCCATATCGTTAAATTCTGGAACTGCTTTTAGGGGATATGTGATTAGTGTTTCCAACCCCAGCTTCCTGAATTGGGATTCTAGGTGTTGCCTCATATTTTTTAAAAGCTCACAAGTCAATAGGCAATTTTGATAAATAACTCGAGCAGAGTGCCTCCAGATTAAAAAGTTAGCGCAACTTTTAAAATGTAATGAGGACTACACTTGTCACATTCTATGCAGAATGGGATGCTTTTTGGTTGTTGAGAAACCAAAGATAATAACTGTTTAAATGATGTTTTAGAATTTGTACCGCATCCTTTTGGGTGTTACCCAACAAACTCACAAGAGACTCTGAGAAAGAAATAGAAGATGCAGGGAACCAGGGTTATGTGTAAATCTGACCACATATCCAATTAGCCCAGGACAGTCCCTGCTGACCCAGCATAATTACAAATAGACCTCCTTTTGCTTTCAAAGGTGTTCCAGTTTGGACAATAAATTATATGCTCACTCTACTTGTATTTGGCCCCTGGACTATAAGAGCCCATTTCCTGTGTAGCTGATACTGGAGGAACATTGAGATACTTTTTTTTTTTTCCCCAGAAAGACCAAGAGGAAAGGAAAACCAAGTAGCTTTCTAGGTGTCATACTAATATAGCAACACAAAATATTTCCTTATTTCAGAGGCTCAGATACTTATATTTAGAAAAACTACCTAGCTTAATCAGGTATGTTAACACATCTGTAGAAAAGAAGTCTTAGCAGCAATAAGTGATCACATTTTTTTAAACAGGTTCAGAAAAACGAATGCGGTCAGAGTATGCCTTGGTGAGAAAGATGCTAAATTGGAGGGACATGAACATCCTGGTAATAATAGAAAGGATGAAAAGTCCTAGAAGTCATCTTTTTAAGTTTCTTCTAATTCTTTGCTCACCAGATGACATTCTGGGTCCTGATAGGAATTGTTCAGGTCCGATGATCAAAGAGGGGGAAATGTCAACAAAGAAGCTGAGCCTACACACTCTGCAGAGAAATACCTCCACTGTCATTCTAACTTTAAAAATTGCCATTTTGGGGGCACATGGGTGGCTCAGTGGTTTAAAGCCTCTGCCTTCAGCTCAGGTTATATCTCAGGGTCCTGGGATCGAGCCCCGCATCGGGCTCTCTGCTCAGCAGGGGAGCCTGCTTCCCCCTCTCTATCTGCCTGCCTCTCTGCCTGCTTGTGATCTCTCTCTCTCTCTGTCAAATAAACAAATAAAATTTTTTTTAAAAATTGCCATTTGTTGTATACCTCAGCCCGTGTGGTTGTGTTTGGGACCAGTCTCAGTGAGGGTGACCAGTTGCCATCGAGCCCAGCCCCGTGCCAGCAAACCCAATGGGAGAACCAGAACCAATAGCAAACCCATTTAGGTCAGTGGATCTCAAGCTTTGGGGAGGGTTGACCCAGAGCACTGAGTGCCACCCCCGGAACTCTAATTCAGTTTGTCTGGCGTGGGGAAGGTACAATTCTAATAAGCCCCCAAGTGCTCCTTAAGCTGGGCCATACTTTAGTAACCACTCATCCAAATAATCCCACCTTTTGATGGCTCTTGGCAGCCAGCTGCTGGCCTCCCCAGAGCCTTGGTCTACCTTTTCTCCCATTTGGAACCCCAGCAATCACCTTCCTGCCTTCAAACCTGTCTTATAGAAAAAAGGAGTTCAGAATAGTGCGTCTAATCCACACACGTGGCTCACAAAACCAATTGTGGCATCATTTGTTTGTACTTTGTAAGAATGCATTTACCATGTGGGTAAGGAGACCCATGGGAAATTCACAGGATTTCTTATATTCATCTCTCAGGGTAAATCACAGGGGAGTGGTTTTGACTATAAAGCAAGCCTTTCTTGTACACTCTATCTCAGAGAGCTGTGGAGTTTGAAACCTGATTCATCTTTTACTGTCCAAACACACTCGTAGCCTTACACATGCACACACATGGACATAGGCACAGATACACACCCCACAAAATTCATATTCCGAAAGTACAAAAATGATTAGAAAGTGAAACCATATATTTCAAAAGGTTTCTATGACTCAAGTCATAGTCCAGCTTTATGCTTTTTTACACGTTTGGATATTGTCATCTGATGTGGGCAGGAAGTCGCCCATCTTCCCCCTGCTCATTTTTGCCTAGGTGCCGAGGAAAGCGGCCCCTGAGTGAAGACAATGAGGGAGCGAGAATCAGCCCTAACAAAATCATGAGGGTCCATTTTAGGCAGGATCATATTAACTCACATACAGAATCCTTTAATTAAAACTGAATGAAGCAGTTAGGTACTTTAAACATATTAGCTACAATTCTACGTTAACAGGAGTAACAATAATATTACAATCTCCAGTCACTAGGAAAGAAAGGAGAAGAAAAAAAGAAGCAATCATCAAGAATAGAACTGGCCCAAAATCCTGCTCACCAAAAGATTAGAGCAAATCACTTCTAAAATGTCCAAAAATTTTTTAAATTTAAATTTAAATTAATAAAATGCAACTTGATAGTTTACTTAATTTGAGGGTCTTCTGACCTAATCCTGACCTAAAGCTTTTCTTTTTCCACTTTAAGATTTTATTATTTTTTTCATTTTTTTATTAACCTATAATGTATTATTTGCTTCAGGGGTACAGGTCTGCGATTCATCAGTCTTACACAATTCACAGCGCTCACTATAGCAAATACGCTCCCCAATGTCCATCACCCAGCCACCCCATCCTTCCCACCCCCCTCCACTCCAGCAACCCTCCGTTTAAGTTTCCTGACATTAAAAGTCTCTTATGATTTGTCTCCCTCTCTGGTTTCGTCTTGTTTCATTTTTCCCTCCCTACCCCTATGATCCTCTCTGACCTAAGGCTTTTTCTACTGTTTGAAAAGAAAAAGTTTATGCATTGAAGATAGATTTGTCGTTTAACTATTATATTCTATTATATTCTATAAGTAAACCAAACTAACATGTGCACATTAGCAAAAAACAATTGTCCCTTGGATTCTCTGAAAAAATTGTTGTATTCTTGGGGCACCTGGGTGGCTCAGTGGGTTAAAGCCTCTGCCTTGGCTCAGGTCATGATCTCAGGGTCCTGGGATCGAGCCCCGCATTGGGCTTCCTGCTCAGCAGGGAGCCTACTCCCCATCCCCCATGCCTGCCTTTCTGCCTACTTGTGATCTCTCTCTCTGTCAAATAAATAAATAAAATCTTTTTAAAAAAATGTTGTTGCATTCAAACATTTTTTTTTATCTATTTATTTGACAGAGCACAAGCAGGAGGAGCAGCAGGCAGAGGGAGAGGGAGAAGCAGGCTCTCCGCCAAGCAGGGAGCCTGATACAGAATTCGATCCCAGGACCCTGGGGTCATGACCTGAGCTGAAGGCAGGCCCTTAACTGACTGAGCCACCCAGGCGTTTCCAAATACATTTTTAAAAGCTTGGGATTTGACTGATTCTCCAATATACCTGGTCCATTAGGTTTAACTAGTTTTGGATCACGGATCCCTTTGAGAAGTCTTTGAAAGCCAGCCACCCTCTCCCTGGAAAAATAAATGTGATCGCACAGACAGAATGTTGAGGATGCATCAGAGGGTCCTCTGATTCCCTAAAGCCCACTGGTGAGTCTCCAGTTGAGGGTCCTACCTGGGGTTATAAGAAGGAACTGAACTTGAAGTTAGATGGCCTGTTCTGCCTCCTTTCTGATCATAGCACCTCTCCAAGCAGGTGTCTGACCCCAGGCAAGACATACCTCCTTCCGGCTTCCTCATCAGTTAGGAGGAGCTGGGCCAGGGGACTGGGTTGGTCCCTCGTCTCCAAATATGTGATCATCAGTCATTTGTGATGAACCCTCAAGGCTAGTTCTTTTCCTTTTATTTGTTCCTTCTTTCTCATAGCTACTTCTAGAGTTTTAGACCCGTATCTCTTTTGATTCTCCCTAACCCCTTTCTTTAATTAATTTAAAGAAACTCCTCTTTCTGTCTTTCCCTCACTCCACCACTTTCTTCTCTCTATATAAGGCCTAAATTTTGATATAGGGTATTTTAAAGGAAGAAGGGACTACTCCCAACTTCACAGAGGCCACAGTGACCTGAATGTAGGTCAGGTTGTTTGTTGGAGACTTTCTTGCCTCAAACTTCCATGGTAGAAGATGGGTGGAAAGGTAGCTGCATTCAGCAGAAGTTAGCTTATTTTAACTGAGTATTCAACAAACAGTATCACTTGTATTCTATGAAGCTTTTTTATTATGCTATGATTTTTAAAATACATGTTTTAATATTGCTTCTTAAGGGCTGAAAAATACAAACAAGATTTTGATAGAAAAAGCTAAATTTACAGTAGAAAAGAAAAGAGAAACGGTGGGAAAGTAGTGGCAGGGAAGAGAACTCCCTGGGGACATATTGGGGTACTGGGGGTGAGGGTGAGGTTCCAACTTAGAGCAGCCTCTCCTAAGTAGTACTTTTCAAGAGTATTCTAAAGCTTTTTTAAAATCCTGACATTACTTACTCCCTTTGTGTGCCCCTGCATTTTGCTGATGCTTGTGCTATAGATCTTAGTACATTGTTTGCAACTATTAGTTTTTCCTCTTGTCTCTACCAAGAAAGTATGAATCCCTCCATAGATGCCCCCCATTATCCTTTTAATTCCAAGAATGGGTACTTAAGAGGTGCTCTAAATATTACTGGTAATATTTAGTAATTAGTAATTATTTATAATTAATAATAGTAATTATTAGTATTTAGTAATACTAAATATTACTGGTAATATTATCCCTATAATTATGACTGGTCAAGTAATGAAAGAAATGGATAAATAGCTCAATAAACTCTTCTACGGTGATCTTCTGTCTGCTCTATCCACTGACAAATCACAAAAGCCTGGAACAATGCTTGGCATATGGTACTCTCTTATGAACTATATTAATAATAAATATATTAATTCATATATTTTTGAATGAACATACATATTTGAGAACATATTAGAGAGTTACTCAAAAATTAATAAAAATGAACATATAATTAAGAAACTTTGTGACCGAATTCAGTGCACATGGAGAATATCACATTGAAAACATTAATGGTTAATTATGTTCCATTACAGACAAGGTCCTGAAAAGTGATAGTTTGTCCCTTCTGAGTAAGTCTCTGAGGATTCTTACAGGCCCAGGGAGCTAGAGGATGAAGTCAGTGTCTGAGAATCTGGAAGAAGCATATCAAATTTTAACAGTATAATCTAGTTAAGATAAACAAATCTCCTATAGTTATTATAATTATTCTCATGAGTGGTAGATGTATATTTAATTACTGAGAAATTCACTAGAGGTACTAATGATCAATATTGGAAAAACCATTAGTCCAATGATAATTTCTCCCATAACACTTAAATCCAATCTGTGTGGTCATGTAGTTAAAACATAACAAATGTCTTCTAAGTCAGCAATTCTTTGCACTTTCATCCAAAGCCATTATTCTTGATGAGACAGAACAATCAAAAGAGAAATGGCCATTGCCTATTCTGGATGTCATTAGCATTACCTGAAATTTCAGTAATGGGAAAAAGATGCTTATAGTTCTCTTGTCAGCTTATTATGTTGTAATCTTCTGTCATGACCACTCATATTTACATCCGTAGGATGGATGAAACAAAGCTATTAGATTGGCTTGTCGGAGTCCTTTTAAAAATCTATTCCCTTCTACCTTTTGCACTTGACATATTCAAAATTTTGGTTTGCAGTTTGAAAAATAAACTCTGTATAAGTTGGTCGTGTTCAAATTAGTAGCATTATTGTCAATAAAATAAATGAAGAAAAGAATGTCCTATTTGGGAAATATGGGTCAAATGCCAGCCTATTTTTGCTTATAAGAATAATATGATACACAGATTTTTAAAACAGTCTTCCAAATTGGTTCTATTCAGTGATGAAAACATTCAGAATATTGAAACTTCTAACTTTATCTGAAGATCATTATCCAATGCCCACTGAGACTATTACCAGAGTCTAAATATTTGGCAATCTGTGTTTGCCGTTGCAATACTAAGTAGGGTTACGTTTTTCTGTGTCATTGGTTCATTTAAAATGGCAAGTAGCAGCAAGGAGAGAATTACAGGGAAATAAAAAAGAGGAAGAACTCTCTAGAAAGGAGACATCTATACTAGAAACTACCATGGTGAAGTGTGTGCCATAATTCTACTACTGTTTCACACATGTGTAGTTTACTTGAAGATTTTCTAATAAGCGTTTGAATATGTGACTTTCAAGAGAAGCAGACTTATTGGATGAAAGAGAGTTGACAGAAACCAAGTGTTTCTAAGAGACCATATGGTCTTAATCAAGAAAAGACCAGCAGAAATTAAACAAGACAGCTGATAAAAGACAGAAGATCATTCAGATGTATAGATTTAAAAAGAAAACATGCTACATTCAAACCTACTATAGATTTATCTTGAGAATAAATTAATTTCATAACTGCACTCAGTATCTGAAACATACCCTCAGAGATTCTGCTCATTACCCACTACCCCTAAAACTCTGGAAATAGAACTTAATTAGTATCATAAGCAACTCAAGAAAAAGACTCAGTAAAGAGTCCAGCTTTTCCTTAAATGACAGGAAAACAAATGTAGACCACTATTACAGAAAATATTTGCCTTTGGGGAAATTAAGAGCCTAACACTGAAGACTTCCCCAAATCAAACTTAACTCATTTTAGAAAATCAGCAATTGTATTCAATTTATGTGTGTGTGTGTGTGTGTCCACATTCATGCTTGATTTTATAAGCTTAATCATGGAGTGCTGGAACATAAATATTTAAGGTCAGGAAACCAAGATGATTTCTGGCCTCTATTTTCCCCTTCTGGCAATGGAGGCACCTAGTCCACTGGAAATGTCCACTAACCTTGCAATTGCTTATCTGCCAGGTAAAGATCATTCATTCATCCATTCTACAAATACATGTTAATGTTTTTGAACTAACCTAAGCTAGTTTGGCCGTTCAGTGATTGTCAGGTTATTTGGCAGCTACCAGAAGTAAAATGTTTTAGAGGTTCATAACACCTATCCCATATCCTAGCCCCTTGGTGGTTACAGTCAAAGCCAGCAGCAGACCAGATTGTGAGAAACTGTACTTAGCAGCAAATAGGAGTAAAAACATCACACAGCCTGTCCTTATAAGCCTGGGGTAGTCCTTCTTTCTGTTCTCAGGAGACTCCTGCAGTTTCCTGCATGAGTGGCTCACTCCAAGTATATAGGGCACAATTTTGACTGCAGAACTGTCCCGCCCCACATGGGGTCAAGCAACAGAGACCCCAGGAAGTGACAAACATGGCTTTTGCAGACCAGGGGACATACAATGGAAAGATGTGAGACTCAGGTTCATGTCTCTTCAGATGCTGCATTCATCTGGGCCGCTAGTGGCTCAACAGCGTTGTATTCTGCACGCTCATTTCACCAGCAACAAAATGACTCAAAAAACCCATCTATGCTAATTAACCAACTCTCTGGTGTAGATTTCAGTAATGATGTTTGATGTGCTGAAGCAGCTACCTCTGGATGTTGGTTCCCCTAATTAGGGTACTTCAAATACCAACTACTGTCTCTGGTTTGTAGATTAAAGATTAAAATTAATTTATACATATACACTGTACCATTTTTTAATTAGAGTACGAGATACATATTAGATTCTCCTCGATGTCAGGAACAGCCCTGGGTCTGATGTGTACATGATGAGCAAAACACGAAGGTAAACACTCAGGTTAATATAGAATTGAAATTTTCAGCAAGACTAATCGGGGTGGCGGATGATCTCTGAGGCACTGATTGGGGATGACAGTTGAAGAAAAGGAACAAGGACTGGCTGGTGAGTTTCCTTCTTATATTTCTCTTGGTTTAGATGTTTGGGACACAGTGTTGGCAGGTGAAGCATATCAAGCAGTTGTGGGTCCAGATAAACCAGAATAAAGGCAGACGAGTCCCCAAATGTATACTACTCAATGCTTTCTTCAGCATTCCTTCAATCATGCTGTTTCTTTCTAAAGTCAGTGCTCCGAAATGTCTTTAGAATTTTCAGCTCAAGGTTTAGCCAACTTTCTTGGCTCAGCCACAGTGTTCTCTTGATTAAAGGTTTAAAAGTGAAACCTGGGCGCCTGGGTGGCTCAGTGGGTTAAAGCCTCTGCCTCGGCTCAGGTCATGGTCTCAGGGTCCTGGGATCCAGCCCCGCATCGGGCTCTCTGCTCAGCGGGGAGCCTGCTTCCCCCTCTCCCTCTGCCTGCCTCTGCCTACTTGTGATCTCTCTCTGTCAAATAAATAAAATCTTTAAAAAAAAAAAAAAAGTGAAACCGAAAAGAGCTTTATATTTTGTTTCTAGAGTTTGTTGTTGTTGTTGTTGTTTCTTTTTTTTACAAAGGTGAAATCCCTTACTCAGTTTAACTTTGAAGGCTAAAATCGGAATTAGGTATTAACATGTTAATATGTTATAGAGAACATAATTCTCTATTAACATGTTGTTCTCTTATACAGTGATGCTTGTAGCCAGAGAAGTGTTTTTCTTTTCAGCGTTTATCTTTCCAGATACTGTGGTTTAGGCAAAATAACAGTTGTTGGTGGCAGATTAATGGACAGTATTTCCACATTTGTTTATCTCAAAGGAGGGCCTACCTATGCAAAGAAAACGTGTTTTCCGCTCACCCTTCCTTCTACCTTCTCCCTTCATTCTCCAACTTACCACCCTCCACCTCCTCATCCCCTTCATCTTGGTGGAATCTCCGAAGCATGACCTGTAATAACTCCTGCCAGCCTGTGGCTACGAATATGACGCGGGAGAAAGAGGGTTAAGGGGTAGAAATGGGTCTGAAACCAAACATGCATGTGCTCTGCTTTGTCTTTAGCCTCCTCCCTTACTCCCAACTGCTAAACAAGTCCGTAATCTGCTAAACTCATCCATGCATTTCTTCTGTATTGTTCTTCACCTTACCACCTCTTCCCAAACACAATCTCCCATCAAACCAACACAAGAAACCTTGTAAACTTTTCTAAAAGTCTCCTTTTATTTGCTTAATTCACTTCCTTCTTTGGAATTATCCTTTTCTTTCTGAACAAAAAAGAACAATTTGGGCCTTCTGTTGATGGTTTTAAAACTTTGGAGGTGGAGGGGAGGACACGCTAGTGTCTCCCACAAAGAGGGGCTGACTCAATGATTTTAACCTAACAGGTAACGTGAAAACTTATCAATTAAAAATTGCTGCCTGCCCTTCCTCCAATTCTTGGTACCCTGCTGCATTGGTCCCCCCCATTCCCCATCATGGCATTTATTGCCTCCTACCAGACTATGTCATTTATTTATTCCTTGTTTTGAGTGTCCGTTATCTCTCGATAGAGCTAACATGTAAGCTCCACAAGGGGAAGGATCCAAAACAGTGCCTGGTGTAGAGTAAATGCTCAGGCAGTATGTGCTGAATTGAAGCAGGGAGAATTCCTTCCTAAATTGAGTGTGAATGACCATCTCTGTTGTTTATGTCAATGTGATCCATCAGGTCAGTAAAGACCCAAGAGATCACAGCAATTCTCAATAACCACCATACCCCAAAGGGATGATAATATCTGTACTTCAATAGATAGTTTCACCAGAGACACCCCAGGATGTTTGCACTTCTAGTAGAACTAGGAAAGCCAACGAGAAGGAAGAGTACAGAACCAAATCTGAAGGCGCATCTGAAGACTGTCTTTGCTAATTAAGGCCTCAGAGATTATCACTCAACCAGGTGTCATCCTGCACCGATATTAAGGACTAATATTTAAGAGTAATAATATAGTCAAGTGTTTTCCTGGGAGTGTATTAGTATCATGCAAACTTTCTTTAATTTGGCAAACTTTCCAAATAAAATGAAGAAGTAGTTTCCTTTTGCAAAGAGCTATTGAAAGTAATTGTACATGCAACACTTACAGAGTATTTTTTTTCATCTTGTAAGAGGATAATTTGCTAAACTTGATTAAAAATCAGACATTGAACTAGATCTATCTGAGATTGTCAAATATACTATTGAGTGACTTTAATCAAATTCAGCATTATTATCTTTTTATTTGCTTTTTCTCTGCCTGCAGGTACAATAAAGTGAAAATATGTAAGCAATGGAGCATATTTATAATACTAGTCAGAGTGCCAGGTGGGTTGTAAAATAAATGTAATTGTTTTCAAAGATTGAACCAGATTAGCATGGATTAACACATTCATTTTGAAATCCATGGCAGCAAGTATTCTCAGCATGCCTTCAAACAACCCTTGTTACTCTGTTTATATCCTATCTTACTACTACAAAATCACTACCCCATAAAACAGGGAGCATTTTAACTTTGTTCATTTTCATATGAAAGAAATACAATTTATTAAACAAGACAAGAAAACAGTTGTCTGCCATACTGAAGGCCAGATTTGCAGCGATTTGCACTCTGACTTTCAGCAGATGAACAGCAGTGACAGACATGGAAGCCAGAATTGTGACTGCAACAAATATTCATAACTGCGCCTGCCCAAGGAGCAAAGGGAGGGTGTCTGTGTTTGCAGCACATGGCTAGCCAAGGATGAATCAGGGTTCGACTGTCCGACACACACACACTTGGAAGCCCTGGGCAATGCCATGCTGGAATCTCTCATCCATGAGGAGCAGCATTACTAGATGATTTTGCAGTGCCCTTGACTCATGTGAAGTGAAATCTTTCAGATATGCCCTGCTGGTGCCATTAACCCTCCTCTCTAGCCTTAAAATCAGCCTCCTTGAGAAAGCATGTTGTCAGTGTCAGATATCCAACAGTGGGGATCAGCTCTGGGGGGAAAAAGTGGCTTCTGATGCAATTTAGGACCCAAGGCTGACTACAAGAAACTTGCCCGATTTTAAGAGCAATCAGTCCTTGGTGAATTATACTCATTGAAGCTAAAAGAAATGCGTGTTGTAGAGTTTCTAGACAGGCTCGAGGCTGGCAGATCTTGATCCTACTCTAGCTTTAAGTATCCCTTACTTTTACATCGAAGGACTAGAAGCCATTCCTATATTTACTGTAGGGTTCTTATCTACTAAGCAATGTAGAAATGTCTTGCAAGAAATATTAGATTTCCTGAGCAATTGGTCAGTCTTCCAAACTAACCATACTCCTTTTGTTTTGTTTTAGGCGCTAGGAAACTTAGAGTAGCAAAATTTGTGTTTCAGATTTAGTAACTATGTGAGATCTTCCCATTGAATTAACATGGCACTGCTTCTCCTATGTTTTCATCCAAATATCCCACCATTCTCCACTTGGCTTGTTTTTGTCTTATTTTATTTATTTTATGTATTTTTTAAATGAGGCTAACTAAGTCCTTTATGGAAGGAACACATTTTCTAATGCATGCACAGCTCTATTGACTAATAAAATGGCCAGTGGTATGAAGAAGTGGCTACAATTATGGACGTTTGGATCATTAGGCTGAGGTTATTCATCCTCCCCACGGTGCAGTCAGAATCATAGATAATCTAACATCACCCAGGGCAATACCTGCAGATAGATATAGATACAAACCATCTCTGCAATACTTAGCCTGATAGATTCCCTATGGTCGTTGGCTGCTATCTAAATAATTTACTGGGGTGCAATACTACCAATCTCACTATAGAAATGGGATAATGTCTCGGGATGTTTTCTTCTGGCTCTCAGTGAATTCTGGATGCTATACATGTGATCATGTATCATTTCTCCCGTCCATCTGATTGCTGTGTGAGGTTTGGCGTGCCAGTGTCAGGCTTGTTTTCAGTGATGTCATTGATTGCTCCCATGACGAATCCTGAGAAAGCCTTAACTTTCAGACCTTCACTGACTCTTCCAGCTTCCCGGAACAATCGCGAGTGAGATCTCTTCAAGAATGAAATAATTTCTCCCTTCCCAGCTGCCATGAACAGCTCCCCTGCTCAGCAAATGTAAAACATGGTTGATCCTGAGAAAGTAGATTCTGCAGCAATGGGGCCCTGTTTGGGAATCCCTGTGTGATCCAAACAGAGAGTTTTTCACCAGAACACTTGGATGTTGTTGCAAGGGGAATGCTGTTATGTTTTTCCATGCAGTTGCGCTTAGCCATGGTGTCCAATGTTAGGGGGGGAACAACAGATTCTATTCCCTGAGACTACAAAAGTAGGAATTTTTAAAAACAGGGCTGTAAAATATTATCCTCAAGCCAACTTGCCTTGTTTGTGCTTTGATCTGCACTTGTTTGTCTGCCTACATTGGGTTGTTTACAGCGTCCTACTAAACATCAGATGTGTCCATGAAGTATCCACTATAGAAAGAAAAACCAGAATCGGTTTGTCCTTTCTCAAAGCCTGACCCCTCCTCACAGCTCATATTTTCATACTAAGAGAACGGATACTTACATCACGAAAACACATTTTTCAGAACTATGAGCAAAGAGAGGCATCTCTGAAATTGTTTTCTCTGGAGTCCTTAACCGCAGTTATATGAAATATGGATGAAACATCCTCAAATTTCAGCATTTTATCCACAGTTTGTTTATGTCATTTTCTCATTTGCCTTTAATTCTTTCAAGAAAAGATGCTTCCACCGATTACTTTAGAGTTCTTGTGGTTGGAAGCATTTTCCTGACAGAGTGACGACTTGCACAATGGAGAGCTGAGTACCTTGGCTGAATAATGTGTGTGGTAGAACTTGTGCCGCCATTTTGTCCACTCAGTAGAGTGTTGCCTGGGGTAAGTAGATGACATTCAGGAGACCTGGTCTGAGGCTGCGGCTCCTACTGTGCTACCTCAACCAAATAATTGAGCTGCTCTGGATCATTTTTATTTCATATGTTACTGAGGGGTTGTACTAAGTTATCTCTAAAGTGTTTTCTAAAATCAAACTGGCTACTGTATCCACATTTCATCTGTGTAACACATACTTACCTAGATTTATTGGCCTTTTAGAAAAAACATTCCAAGTAATGAGCTTTATTTATTTTTTCTCATTTAATCTCCTTCACCACTATCAGTACTTCTCCATCTCATTCGCATCCTAACACACCTGTGAAAGGCGAAACCCTCCTATCAAAGACATTGGCTCCCTTCCTTCGAAGTGGGTACAGCCTTGGAACTGGCCCAGAGAAGCATCCGAATTTTGAATAGAGGAAGGGAATGCGTATTAAGTAAGTCCCCCACCTGATTCAGCTCATTAAGAATCACTGAACTGCACTGTTCATTATGAGTAACAGGGAAACTTGTCCTTTGCAGATAATCAGGACTACTCTTGAATTTCTGAAGTGGCCCCACTGAAGTTTATTCCAAAGCCACTAAAGCACCATTCTCAAAAGCCTGCCTACATCCCTAAAGCCTTCTGATGCAGTCGTTCTTTGCTTATACTGTTCAAAATCCATACTGAGCACTGGGTTAAAATTCTCAGCTCTATGGGATTAAAAGCTCCCCTATTCAGCATCCCCCTTGCTGTTCTTATCCTACCCGAATATCTGCTACAGAGTTGCACATCTAGTTCAGATAGATGGTATCATGATTTATTGTCCCCTGAAAATCCCAAGTACCCCTGGCATCTTCAGATGTTTGCACTCTGCTAAGTATGTTCCTAAATGAATCTTTACTGGTAGGCATGATTTACTCCTCATTTACCTTGTAATTAAGCATGGTTCTGAGACTTCACAGAAATGGCATCAGGGAATTTTAGCATTTTCACAGACTCCTAGGTAAATGTAGATTAGGTAATTATCTTTAGAAACATGTCAACTTTTGATCTTTGTGCCTATTTTGTGTGTGTGTGATGTGTCACTTCAATAGTAAATTTTCACATGGCTTTAAAGATGACACACTAATAAAACTCATGACATATGGCTCGCCCATTAATCTTTCCTCCACCAATCTGCAATGGAAAAGGAATAAAGGTTAGCCAGACTTTACAGTAAAGAAACCAAGGCAGTGTGATCAGTGTAAGCTATTAGCTCAGAAAGAAATGGGGTAAAAAATGAACCCTGGCTTCTCAGTGCTCCATCTATGATTAGTGCATGCCTTACAACCCTGTGATGAAATCCATGATCAAGGCTAACTGACGAAAGCCCCCATTTGCAAAATTTGATGGGAAATCTTGCATGGCATTCTTGTGTTGGGTGTAAAGATTAGCTCAAATGTCATTCTTACATATAACAGAAATTATGTACAATTAAATGCATTTCCTGCAACAAACAATGCTAAACAGTGCTATGATTTTGCTATTCTCTTATTTTCTGACACTACTCTGTAAATCCTTAACATTCACATATCTTATAGGCAGAAGGGCTGGATTTTAACCACCTCGTAAAGGTTCTTGCTCCTCATGATTTAAGAAACCTAAATTACGGTCCTGGATCTAATGCTAACCAGGCTTGTGACTTTAGGCAAATGATTTAACCTTATCACACACCATCATCTCTTTGTATAGTTAAAGTAGTGATATCCTATTTTGCAAACTTATTAATTTTTTCATTCATATCTATTGAGAGCCTACTATAAGACAGCCATTGTTAGAAGTAAAATGACCTCAACTGAGCATCCTTTGATCTTCCTAGATATCCTGGATTACTCAATAAAATAACATTTAAATTTTGATGAATCAGCAAAGGGTTAAGCAATGCTGAGTGCTTGAGATATGTTATTGGGTTTTTTGGAAAGCATAGCTCCTTGTTATTCTTAACCTTTTTTATTTGCTTTTAATCTTATTTCCTACACATGATCAAGTCTGGTTTCTCGGACAGTACTCAGTGAATTATAATAGACAGTATAAATTAATTTGTGAATAAAATTTTATGAGACACTATATCAGATACTTCAGCAAAATCAAGATATATTATTATACCCATTGTAGATATTCATGGTCTAATCTTGTAATTATATTTTTTTAAATTGGATTTGTACAGCCTTATTATCCAATTATTCACCCCATGCTGTTCACAGGTACATAAATGTTTATAGCTGTGTTCCTTAATGTTGGCTCATTGTATTTACTAGAAAGAATAATAGCAGAAGCAATTTCCATGATTGTTCTATTTCTCTATTGTCAATATATAATTTGTGTATACTTTTTCAATGCTCTGATATTTTGTTAGATAATATAAATTAATAGAGCAATATAACATATACAATTGACCCTTGAATGACATAAGGGGCACCACCCCTCTCCCCCGCACCCCCAGTGCCATTGAAAATCCATAGGTAACTTTTGACTCCCCCAGAATTTAACTGCTAATAACCTATTGTTGACCGAAACCCTTACTGATAACACAAAGTCAACCACCACATATTTTGTATGTTATATGTATCATATACATATATTCTTACTATAAAATGAGCTAGAGAAAAAAATGCTATTAAAAATGGTAAGGAAAGGAAAATACATTTACAGTACCATACTGTGTTTATTGGGGGAAAAACCCACATATAAATGGATAAGTAGTTTCATGCGGTTCAAACTCCTATTGTTCAAAGGTCAACTGTACTCCTTTTTTCTTCCCCAGTGCATAAGTTTGGGTGCTATTAAGCAATCATTTGGGGCTGAAGTGCCTTTAGCATGCCACTTTTAACAAAAGGAACATTTTTAAGTGTAACTCCATCTACACATGATTTTGTCTCCACTGGGCCAGTTCTCTGGGCTCCTAGGAGATTGTGAAGCTCAGTGTGAAGGACCCTGAGGAGCATATGAGCAAGTCAGCATTCACTCATAAAGAGCTTTTGAGTGTCTATCAACACTGTGCTTGGCACTGTAGAAGCCAGAGGTGAATATGACAGCTTTCTTTCTGCAAGGAGCCTACAGTTTTATTTAACTCCCGACCACTTTCCCTTTATAATGTGGCTGTAAAAGCTAAGTTTCTAGATATAAATATTAATTTTTCTTCTGGAAAAGCTACCTGGAATAGACATGGGATACCTTTCAGTCCGTTCCAGCTAGCATCACTATATGGACTACAACTCGATAGTTTTAGTATTTTCAGGCTATATGTTTGGGGGCATGTTGGTGATCATCACATTAATTCCACTGGTTTTCTTCACTTTCAAAATATTTTGAACCATAATGTGAATTAAGGTGTACCCTCTTTTAGATAGTAAGTTAGGCCACTAGACTTGCTTTGTAACCAGTGAAGAGTATACTGCACAACAGATAAATCCCTCTTAATTGAAAAAATACTCCAAAGATACAGATGTAGTGAGAAGAAGGGACACATGTACCCCAATGTTCATAGCAACAATGGCCACAATAGCCAAACTGTGGAAGGAGCTGAGAGGCCCTGCAATAGATCAATGGATGAAAAAGATGTGTATATACAATGGAATATTACTCAGCCATCGGAAAGAAAGAATACCTACCATTTGCATCAACATGGATGGAACTGGAGGGGATTATGCTAAGTCAAATAAGTCAAGCAGAGAAACAGGGATGGAAGGGATGGAAACCTGAAGGGGGAGAAATTGGAGATGGAGATGAACCATGAGAGACTGTGGATTCTGGGAAACAAACTAAAGGTTTCAGAGGGGAGGGGTTTGGGGGGATGGGGTTGCCGGTGATGGGCACTAAGGAGGGCACTTTTGTGATGAGCCCTGGGTGTTAAATGCAACTAATGAATCACTGAACACTACATCAAAAACTAATGATGTACTATATAGTGGCTAAGTGAACATAATAAAAAAAAGTGGAAAAAAAAACACTTCCTACTCAAATTCCCAAGTTATCTAGGACTAGATTAAGATAGTGTGGCGACTACTGGGTGTTTACCCCAAGGAAGCTGATGCATTACAAAGAAGGGCCACATGTACCTCAATGTTCATAGCAGCAATGGCCACAATTGCCAAACTGTGGAAAGAACCAAGATGTCCAACAGATGAATGGATAAAGAAGATATGGTCCATATATACAATGGAATATTATGCCTCCATTAGAAAGGACGAATATCCAACTTTTACATCAACATGGATGGGACTGGAAGAGATTATGCGGAGTGAAATAAGTCAAGCAGAGAGAACCAATTACCTTATGGTCCCATTTACGTGCTGAGCGTAAAGAAAAACATGGAGGGCATTATGAGAAGGAAGGGAGGGGTGAATGGGGGGAAACCAGAGGGGGAGATGAACCATGAGAAACTGTGGACTATGAGCAACAAACTGAGGGTTTTGGAGGGGAGGGGGTGAGGGTTGGGCGAGCCTGGTGGTGGGTATTGAGGAGGGCATGTACAGCACGGAGCACTGGGTGTAGTGCAAAACAATAAATCTTGTAACACTGAAAAAAATAAATAAATAAAATTTAAAAAAAATAAATAAAAAATTTTAAAAAAACAGCTTAAAAAAAAGATAGTGTGGCAAATGTGTACTATATAATAACTGATTATATATCAAATTGGAACTTGGAGAACTTTTGTAATAATATAATAAAATTGAGAGCTAGAATTTTGTTTAACTGCTAAGGAAAGGGAGCTCTGTTGAAGCAAAGATAGTTGCCCCAAGATCCGTGAAAGAATGAACACTAAATCCATATCCTCCCTGCCCCCGATACTCTTTTTAATATGCCTATTCTACTACCAAAACTGTGAAGGAGGGTCATGGAACACAGATATATTGGTCTACCTATATCTACATCTATACTATCAATATATTGTGTACATATATGCCATCTGTACATTCTTGTAATCACTTAAAATGAACCAGATAACCTGTTTGTGGCTGAAAAATGCGAGATGAGAGTATGTTTGTGTGTTGGCATGAGTAGATATGAATCAATAGCACCTGAATGGTCAAAGGATGGAAACAGAGTGCACACAATTCTCTGGTTTTTCCAGCCATAGCCAAAGAGAAGGATTACATGTGGGGATATATGTAAATGTAGAGAACAAAGATTATCTAACTTTACCTCAGACACACCACTATGTTCAATTTCATGGAAGAAAAATAAGTATTTGTGTATTCCCCAGCAATAGCCATTTTTAAAAGAGGGATGTTGATCAACAAAAATAAGATCTAATCATTTTCTAATCATTTTTAAAAGCTCTGATGCAGGGGCGCCTGGGTGGCTCAGTGGGTTAAAGCCTCTGCCTTGGGCTCAGGTCATGATCTCAGGGTCCTGGGATCGAGCCCCGCAACGGGCTCTCTGTTCAGCAGGGAGCCTGCTTCCCTCTCTCTCTCTGCCTGCCTCTCTGCCTGCTTGTGATCTCTCTCTGTCAAATAAATAAATAAAATCTTAAAAAAAAAAAGCTCTGATGCAAAGAAAACTCAGATGATACAGTTTTTACCTGTTGCTTTTTTTTTTTACTGCTTAAAATGATTTTAGTTCATCAGATGGTGGATATAGTGATTAAAATTTTAATTGTAACTAATAATTGAAAAGGATAATTGTCCTTTTGATTATGAGCTGATAAAGGACCTGGAAACTGTGCCACATGAGGTACTAGTAAAGTATTTAAATATATTTTTAGCAAAATGACACTTAGAAGGAGAAACTGTGGGATAACTCAGTGGTAAATACTTACAGTCCATCTTTTTTAGTAGAATTCGGTTTACCCTGTGAGGATATTACAGAAAGACATATTTTGAATTAACATAAGGAACAAATTTCTAACCTTTCTGAGAGCTGGTGTTTGCAAGTGATGTGAGTACTAATGAGGCAGGGTTTCTGCCCCTAAAAGTTTCAAACAGAGGTTAACCTTTTCTGGATGATTCTGTAAAGGTTGTTTGAACCAGATGACCTCTAGTCCCTTTTCAATAGTGAATGTGTAACCCTGCTAAGACATTATTGGGCAATATGCCAACTGGGAGTACAAAGGAAATCTAAAAAGAGAGATGATTTCATTGATCCAATAGAAGGGTTATAGTTACTTGGAATTCGGTGTTGAGTAGAAGCCTAAGATCACCTCTGGGCTCACTATGAATGAGCCCTGTGATGAATTAATGGTGCTGTGTGGGGAAAAAAGTGAAGAAATGACTTCACTCTGGGACACATGCTTGGCATATGTCATCTTGACCTTAAAAGGCAATCTGTCTTTGTTTCCATTTTCTGGCATTTGATTATTCATCATATTCCACCTTTGTTCCGTAGGCACCTCAGCATATTTGGTTGACTCAGCTCTGCAATCTCAGTGATGAATAGTCTCTCCCATGTAGAGGATTTTTTAAATTAACTGAAAATTATACATTTATAACCTAGAATAAAGCATGTGGTGTGTGTTCTACTCCCTTTTCAGATGACTTATGATTTGATTAAGGATTTTAATGAACAATCAGAAGATTTAACTAATATAAAATTTTATCCAAATTGGTCATTTAAATTATTGAAAATCTATCTGACTTCATGTTTTGGGAAGCTTTGCGTCTGACTTCCACACGCCCTTTGTTCTTTTCTAAAGTTTGCCTGCCTTAAAGGAAATTATTCAGCGCAGAGCTCAATTACAAATGTGCTGTGACAATCAGGGAGGTGTATCTGAGGTTTTATCTGGAACTCCAACGGAGGTGATAAAGAAGTCCCATGGCCTGGAATATAAATTCATACATCCACAAATAGTAGTGGTGACTCTCCTTAGTCTCAACCCCCAGAAAAGGCAAAATTTCCGAAAGCTTCTGCTTCAGAAGAGCAACAATAGCTCCATGACGTCTTTTCTAATCAAATCTTCTTGTCTTAAAAAGAATACATTGATGTGTATGTGAATTGTTATACTGTGCAGCCATCCTAAAAAATGAAAGGTAAAAATTAAAAAGGTAATGACACCTACCTGTATTTTCATGTTTGCCAAAAACACAAGTATTATAGGACATCCAGAAGTCTAATGACCTTGAGAGAAATATACGGTTTGAATTTTCACATAGATGAACCTTCCTAAGTGTTTTTTGCAGGTATTTGTACACAGTTAAGCATTTATTCAATGTCAAGCATGATTAATGTCTTTCGCTTCTATCTATTTCCCCCTCTAAGTATATTTATTTTGACCATTCTCTGTGGTGATTTTTTTTTCCCTCTGAGACCTTGTGCCGAGAACGTAATAAATACAACAAACCTAAAAACTAAGGAAGGGCCATTGGTTTGAGTTTTATTAAAACTTACTATCAAATTGTGTCACTGAGAGTTTACATGTGACTGTTTTTAGCATTTTATACATAATATATATATATATATATATTATGTATAATCTATATGTAATTTTCCTAAAATAAGTATTTCATGAAGATTGGAACTCATACCATGAATGTCTTAGAACATCACATGACTTGTTTAAAATCCTTCTTACCTTCTCACAAAAGCCATGAAAGAGCCCTTCAGATATTAACTTGCTCTCCACTAGGCAGCAGAGAAGCATATACTGATAGTTCCTGATCGCGAGATGTGTGCGGTCTCACAGGGGGAGACAGACAGACAGACAACAAGAACAGGGCGATGAGGCGTAAGTTTCATGTGCATTGAAGACCATAGGATGCCACTTAAGCCAGACTGGGGGCAGGGGGTGGGGAGGTAATACCCAGGGTCTCGCAGAGGATGGCACCTGGGTGACACCGGAAGGACAATACTTTTGAGCGAGATGAAGGCTGAGTAAGGTCGGGAGGGTGGAATGCGTGCTAGGGAAGGAAGCACAATGTGCACAGGACTTGAGTTTAAAAGTGAGGGGCCCTATTCAGGAAATTGTGGCTGTTAGAAAAAGAATTCTCTCCACATTGGAGAGAGGAAGAGAGTCATGTCTACATCTAATTATTTTCCAGCTCACACGTGAACTCTCCAGACGGTTCTCTGCCTCCTTGACTTCTGCATTGAATGGCCATAAACATGAGTGCCAGCTCTGCGCTAGAATAAGGACTTTAGTAATGACTTTGAACCAAAGCAATTGTTTGATTCCGATCCAGGAATGCCGGCGTCATTACCCTCTCCTAAAGTACTCGCAGATGAAAGCAGTATACTCATGAAATGTGCAGGGCTCTTTACATAAGCTTCTTTTAAAAAAAAAAAAAAACATTTCTTTGATCCCGTCTCACAATCTCCTAAAAATAAAATACTTTCAAGACTTTGCTGTGACAGTGTTCAGCACAGAATGGAGCTCCTATAATGCCCGCAGGAATGTGGTCACGCGTGTCACAAAGGGAGGCATTCTCTGCTTAAGCATCTTTGGGGGGGCCACTGATTCGATTTCCATTGGAGTATACTTAGCATGAGGAGCAGCCCTGGCCCTAAGAATAAATTATTTTCCATTTTAACATCTTCACTCTTCATTCCCCTCCTGATGGCTTTCTTGGCAACAAGGGGAGCTCTTTCCCAGGTGGACCCCAAGTTAGAGAACGTAGTCATTGGGGTAAGGATTCAGATCACAAAGACACTCTGCCAAGGAGACCCGTTACACAGGTCCAAATATCAGATGGTTCTACGTGTCCATGCTGTGGTCTTTCTCTCTTGAGCCACTAAGAGGCCTGGAGATCCTCTGGCACCGGCCTTTAAATCACCTTGGACTTTTCACTAGAGGCTTATTTAACTTGAAAGAGGAAATTTATGACTTATAAATAATGATATATGAAAACAAGAAGTAACAGTCAACCATCCAAACTGCATAGTTTCCATCTCTTTGCCACTCGGGAAATCATACTTTTTGCAAGAATAAATACAATAATGTCGTTTAAAAATAAAGATGAGATTAGGAGAAGGAAAGGAGAAGTGAATTGGGGTAAATCAGAGGGAAGACAAAAGATGAGAGGCTGTGGACTCTGGGCAACAAACTGAGGGTTATGGAAGGGAGGGGGTGGGGGGCTGGGTGAGCCTGGTGATGGGTAATAAGGGGGGTCACGTATTGTACGGAGCACTGGATGTGGTGCATAAACAATGAATCTTGGAACCCTGGAAAAAATAAAATAAAGATGTTAAAAAAATAAAGATGAAGCTATCTGTTGGAATTTAGGCACGATCTGTGAATTTCAGTCAGGTTTTTGTTGTTTTAGAAATCAGTGCATATTAGAGAACCAAACATTAGCAGTTTGCATATTTTCCCAGCAGTGCACACCCCTGCGGACCAGTGGTATAATGAAGCATAAAAACATCATCAGATTTTATTTGACAAAGATCTTCAGTAGCACCTGTGCATTTTTTCAGGATAACAATTATCCTGTGAAAGTACAGATTAAATAACTCATACTCAATAGCTCAGCAAAAGTAATACTTTTGTATATGTGGTGTACTACTTTCCGAAAATACTAAATGCAGTATAAATGGGGTTATGTTTTAAACATTACAGTGCAGGTTGAAAAGTGGTTTTCAAGCAATTTTTAAAATGGCATTGGATTGAAACACTTGAATCCCTCTGGCTGACTTACAGCTCTCAAAATCTCCTTGCCCTCAGGATGCCCCTACTTGACATCATGGCAGTTGAATTTTATGCCCCTACAATAGCAAATAGGTTTTGCATACCCTTGCCTTCGGATGGAAAGCTCACCAATGGTTGTTCTTTGATGCCCAGTGTTGAAGATGGAAGCAGAGCACACACTTACCCAAACTCCACCAGGCTTCCAACACATCATCACCAGATGCCTGCCGAATATTTTCCCTCCGACTCTTGCAAGAGAATGAGTATTGTTGTCATTGGAGTTCAGTAAGCAAAATGACAACATTTTTGCCTTGTGTTGAAAGATGGCCTAAAACATAACATAAAAGAAACAAAGAATATCGTCTCACCATAATTTGTATATGCTTTCTTGGGTTAAAAATTCATTATATCACCATAAATCCAGTCTGGTACAGTGAATAAACTTGAGGAAAAAAATGGAAATGTTAACCTCTTTCCAGGATTGAGGTGGTCATTGAAAATTTAAAAGCTGGCCAACAAATAGAGAGGCTGGCCTACCAGACGTTTGGACTTCTAGAACTTAAAATTCTTGATATATTCATCTGCTGATAAATGTATAAACATCCTTAAATTACAGAACATGGGGAAAATATCTTCGCAGCCATCATGTAATAGTAAGTCTACAGAATCATCTGCATTAATGGTGTGTGAAGTCATAACCACTTTACAAATATAATAATACAGTCAGCCTAAAAGCATAATTAGTCTTCAAATTCTAGCATGGTATTTCTCATATAAATAAAATCTTCCCAGGAACCGTCTGCTATAAGACTGCTTGAGGTGGAACTGCCAATTAAAATCTGTGATTCTCGTCTTTCCATTTGGGTTGTAGACCCAGTGGTATCTCAGAGATTTCTAACAAGACAGTTTAAAAGTACGGGATAAATGTAAAGACAGGGTAACGCTCTTATTTAGCGGTACTAACAGATCCACCCTGGACATGTTTTTCATGCCAAGGAATGTTTGTAGCGTCACTGAGATCTCTGCAGATGATATATTTAAGTTTACTGAGGACAGTTATTTCACCCATGGTGAACTTAATGCAAAAATGTTTCTGCAAGCTGCTTTACACTTTAATATTTCTAACTAATAGGACGTTTCAAGTGTGTGTGCTCAAGTTGTACATATGTGTGTGCGTGCATTCCTTCTGACAATATACATTTTTTTCAATTTGTAAATAACATAGACGCTGCTTCCACAGGATTCCAGAACCACTGTTTAATTTGTCTCCATTAGGACTCCTCACATTGTTGTGCAATTATTTACATGTCTGTTTCCTGCGCTAGACTTTTAGCTCCATGGGTGAAAGGGCCAAATATCATTCCCTTCCCCAGCTTGGGTCACGTTGTCGGGCACAAGGAGAGTGCTGCAGCCAATGTTTGCTAATTGAGTAAAGCATGTGGTTAATACATTTGGTATCCAGACTACTGAGAGGCCACAGCATCCTGGTGTTTTCATTGTTTCAATGTGTCATAAGAAATGCCATAAATACTGCCATTTCTTCTAAAGAAATGCCGTAAACACTACCATTTCTTCTAGTCCTTGCTGTCTTTCGGGGTATAATGCAATCATTTACAAGAATCCCAATGGGAGTTCATTGTTCATAGAGAAGAAAACCAGAGTTAGTCCTTTGAAATTCATCAAACCAGAATCTGATCTAAGAAGAATTCAGTTCTCCAACTCTCAGGTGAAACTTCTTAAGAAAAGACAGACTGGCTTAGCGTCTGGGAATTTCAGGTCTGTGTATCTGGACGCCTACAGTGACTGAGACGGTCATTTCCTCCCTGGCCCCATCTATTCATTGAGATTAAAAAGCTGAGAATTTGAAGAAAAGGCTGATAAGCAATTCCAATTATATTTGAAAAAATAAGTTGTGTAAAAAGAGCAAATAACATAGAGAAATCTACTCTAATGTATTAATCTGTGGATAAATCATTCATAGACATTCAGATGATTAGCCATTACCTTAGATAAATGGAATGGAGAAATCTGGTGAGAACAGTGGAAAGGATAATCAATTTAATAAATTTCTCCATTCTGAGGGGAAACATTTCACTTTATTTTTCTTTAGCCTCTCAATGCCAAAGAATGTTCTCAAGTCTTCTGATGGGCTTCATTGATAGGAGTTATCAATTTAACTGAATATTTAAAATGCTAACAAGTCCCAGTGGAGGGAGTATAAACACTGCACATTGGTCCAAAGCAACAGGATTATCACCCAGATTTTGCTATTAATGTTGACTAACTCTAAAAGATTAATTAATTAAGAGGTTAAGGAAATATCTCTGACTTTTAAATATTTATATTAGTCAACTACTCATGTCTCAGCCTGGCTTATTGTGTTTATCAAAAAATACCTGTTACACTAATAATAATGCTTAGTTGTGAAACATCCTGAATTATTTATTTTCCATATTGGAAGCGGTGCTCTGGAGCTCAAAAAACATATTTTCTCTTCAGTTAGTCTCTCACTGTCTTGTCCCGCAAACTGAAATTCCTGTATTCGATGTCTCATTAAACTCAAATGGTTAGGGGCGCCTGGGTGGCTCAGTCAGTTAAGCATCTGCCTTCGAATTAGATCCTGATCTCAGGAGCCTGGGATCGAGCCCTGCTTTGGGCTCCCTGCTCAGCAGAGAGCCTGCTTCTCCCTCTCCCTCTGCCTGCCACTCCTTTTCTTGTGCTCTCTCTCCTTCTCTCTCTCTGAAATAAATTATAAATTTTTTTAAAAAATAAATAAATAATAAACTCAAATGGTTATAGTAACAAAGGGTATGTTAACTTGGTTAGACAATGCATCCCACCACCACCATTTATAAGATACCGCTACCCAGAATTACAAGAGTAGGACGTGGGCAAGGCGGGGAGTTGATGAGGTGAGGAGCAGAAGGAGAGGTCAGAATGAGGCGCTGCCTCCTGGCAAGCAGTCAAGAGTTTCCACAAAAGGACTCCGTGCATAGTCCTGTTGGGTTTGAAGAGGAAGAAGCTAAACATCCTGGAACAAAATGTGGTTACAGGGAAGGACACAGGTTGCAAAGACCAGCTCTATATTTAATTCCCTAGTTAAATTCATGTACTATACAATAAATGTGGTTACGGAATACCTATTAGTATGCACTAATTGAACCCATAGCTCTGTAGTTAGGCTCGGCATTGACCTGATTCATACTGTGGTCCCCTCTTCAACCCTCCCATTCCCATACTTCCACTGCACTCCCTTCTTCTGTTCTCTTACAAAATGCTTTGAGATGACATCTCCTTATGCTCCTCCGTCCAGCCTGTCTCTGTGTCCTCCAAATGACACTTAACTTCCCAGTTCCACTGCCTCTACTCGAAATCAGGACTGTCACTCATGCCTGGGTTCCTGCCACCTACCTGACTGGTCTTCCTGTCTTCAGGTTCTAGATACTCTACTCTCTAGATACTTTGCAGCCCTACTCTACTCTCTAGATACTTTGCAGTCCTAGATACTCTACTCTCTAGATACTTTGCAGCCCTTCTCTAGATACTTTGAACCCATCCAAACTGCCCAAACGTATCTGCTGCCATTCTCGAAAACATTAACTTTACAAGGCAAGCAGTGTCCTCACTCTCTCTTCTGAATCTTTAAAGTAAATATGGCCGAGGAGAGGATCTTAGTGTCTCTAATTCAACCAGCTCTTCCCATAGTAGTACCTCCTTCATGTGTAGTTAAGGGATATAAGAAAATAACCTCCATCAACCACCTTCCACAGGACCTGGCATAAGTAGACTTTCCTCCCTTCTCTGCTCCTCTCCCATGCCTTCGTTGATCTTCCCATTCTTTGCCCATGCTCCTCATATATTCTTTCCTTTCATTCTTCATGTTACTGGATTCTTTTTAGCTTCAGAAGTTGAAAGTGTACATCCTCCATGAAACTTCCCCCAGATACCCCGCTGGGTATCTACTTCTGTGGGTGCCTGGGTGGCTCAGTGGGTTAAAGCCTCTGCCTTCGGCCCAGGTCATTATCTGAGCATCCTGGGATCGAGCCCTGTATGGGGCTCTCTGCTCAGCAGGGAGCCTGCTTCTCCCTCTCTCTCTGCCTGCCTCTCTGCCTCCGTGTGACCTCTCTCTCTCTGTCAAATAAATAAATAAAATCTTTTAAAAAAAAAATCTACCTCTGGACCTGTTCTGGACCCAGAATCAGTAATGTGCAGATGATAGATCTGTTATTGTTTAATAATAATTATTAATAATAATTAATAATATTGTTTAATAATCCCATGTGTGCTAGGCCAGTCTTTGTGGCCAAAGTATGGGTTAAGGGCTGGACCCTGTATTTCTTGTAGAACCTAGCACAGTATAGAATGCTTAGGGATTGGCCTTGACATAGTTGATTCATGGAGTGATGTGTGATCTCTCAGATATTTCCACTTAGGTCTCTGCTAGAATGTCATCTGCTTGAGAGGCTTATCTAACCACTCCATCTAAGGTAGCCCTTCCATTATACAGCACCCTCACTTTGCTCCTGGGTTTCTTGATAGCACTTATCTCTTACTTGATAGTACTGTATTTCTTTATTGTCCATCCCACAGCCATAAAAATTCAAGTCCCATGAGGTCAGGCACGCTGTCAACATTGCCATAGCCTTGGGGATGAGAAGAATGCCTGGCCCTTGATATACCCTAAGTAAGTGTGGAAAGAAGAAGTGAATCTGTTTAGGATCTAGTTGTCTGGTAATAAACTGTTATGACTTTGACTTAAGTCCTAGTTCAAGTAAACAGGTGTAGATTTTATATATCACTAAAAGAAATAAATGACTAGTACTAATAAACACTCATGTGGACAACTTTAACAGGAAGCCCAGAAATCCCGCCATTAGAAAGGAGGCTTTAATACTCATGGTCCTTTCCTTTTACTTTTCTGATAAAACCCAGGACTAAGATATAAATGTCTCTTATTAATCTGTCCTCTGTCCACTTACTTAAAGATAAACAGAGCCCAAGGCTGTATCAGTTACCTCAAATGAGAAGAGGACTGTTTGGATGAATGAAGAATGATCTAAAACATGTTATGCAAGTGTGAATGGCTTTCCCACTCATGGCCAATGACCCAGACCTCCTACTGCTGTGTATCGGACATAGTTCTCTTGTCTCCAAAGACGCTAAGGTTTCTAAAGTGTGCTTCTTAACAAAATAATTTTATGTCATTATTTTGTTACCATTATTAGTGAAAATACTTGTAGCGCTTTGTGAAATGTTCTGTGGACATTTTTTATTAACTGTGAATAAATCCAGAGAAACTATGCTCTGTTGGTACACCTCTTCCTTTAGAGATCTGCAGCCAAGGTCAAAACTTGAGTCAGAATGAGAAAACCTGCTGAACCTAAATTCTTTTTCTATGTACTTCTCTCATGTTACATGGAGCATTTCACTTTTCTACACAGTAAAGTACCTTTTTTAATATGTATATTATTTGATCAGGAGGAAACAGACATATGGAAAGTTTTACTTAGTTATGATTCATGATAGAAATCACCTGAAATTCATATGGTCTATTATCTGCAAGAATATACATTCATACCCTCAGGCCAGCAATTACAAAAGTTGGTAATATGCAAGTGAATTCAAATGTCAGTTACCTATTTCATATGAGAATAAGTACTATTTGTGATGAAGAAATACATACTTTTAAAGCGCCTCTCAAAATCGTGGGGTTTTTTTTGTTGTTTATTTGTTTGTTTTAAATGTCCTGAGTTGAAAGAGAATTGAGGAATTCTCTTATCCAGACCTTGGGACTATTATTATCCCATCTTAAGTTAATCAAGTTGAAGTCCATACAATTTGATTGATTTGTCCAAGATTGCAAAGCTTTTTTGGTGCAAGAAGCAGAGCCGGAACTCAAGTGCAATGCTTTTTATACAATGCTGAGTCACTTGAAGATGCTGTATTGGAGCTCAGTCTTGGGGGCTGGGTATCACAGTAAGGGGCATAGAAGCTGGAAATCTCAGGACAAGATTAGAAGCAGTGAGAAGAATGGTTTGACAGCCAGGGAAGTGAGAGATTATGTCAGGGGCGAACTATATCATGGATTTTTACTTTCTCTAGTAAACAATGGTACAATTATAAAGTTGTTATTTGGGTTGGGGGGTATTTTGCTTTTGAGTGGGAAAATGACATGAGAAAGCAGTGTTTTGAATGACTAAACTAGCATTGAGGCGCATTGAATAGGATAAGATACCCCAAGAAGCCAAGTGATGGGCCAGGAGACTACTTACAGTGGTCTTTCTAGGTTATAATAAGGGCCTTCCACCAATATTAGTATCTTAGATTTTTGTGACCATGTGCTTTTCAAATAATTCAAACACTTCTCACAAATAATATTACTTTTCATCATGATGAGGCTGCAAAGAAGGCAGGGAAAATTGTAACCACTGTACAAGATACGAGAAACAGAAGCCTGGAGACAACAGGTAACTTGTCCTCACTGCTAATGTGGTTGTTGAGCTGAAAGTGGAATCCTTGACTAATGTCTGAAAGCCCTTTCCTCTCTACATCTTGTTCTTTGTTCCCTTAACTATTTATATACTGGAAATACACATACCAAACAAATAGATAGATAGATAGATAGATAGATAGATAGATAGATAGATATAGCTGTCTATATATGTATACACACACACACATTGTATATTTATATTTCATTCTATATTTCATTGTATATTTCATTGGTTACACATGTCTTACACTTTTTAATTTGAATAACATCCAGCCAACTTACTCCTTAGCTCTCAAAAAGGAATTTTCCTTGATGGATGATTGGGCAAGATAATCCTCCTTTTCTTCTCCAAAAACGCTGAATTTCACCTTCTTCCTTTTCTTTTTCATTTTGATTTTTTTTTTCTTTTTTTCCTTTTCTTTTTTTCTTTTTGGTTCTAGGTTAGAAATCCACGAGAACAGTCTCTGTTTCTGTGAATTTTTTAAAAATGCCTTATCCATTTGACCTAACCACTAATCCACATTTTAAATTACAGAAAGCTTTAGGAAAAGAATTCAGTAAAGATGCTCAAACTGTCACGCCCAACAGCATCCGTGAGGATAGAACCCAGAGCTCTATCTTGAGTGCTAGAGTAGGTGATGGAGAGGCTAGTGTAGTGCATAACTGGGCTGTCCCCCCCCCATCACTGGTGGGGACAGAAAGCAGATGGCTAATGAGCATACTGGTAGAGTGGAATGCTGGGGGGGCGCCTTTTGGTATTGCATATCACAGAGATACTGCCACAGGAGTTTGTGGGAAGTGGATCACATCCAAATACACCTTCTTAATGGTGAAGAAAAAATAATCCATAAGTATGGTCATGGCTCCTTAGGTGGAATTGGGTCTTAAAAATTGCAGGGGAAAGAGTCTGATTTAGCAAATAGAACACAGGAGGCCAAGAATAGAAGTCCCAGTCCCATTTCCTACCCAGTCTCACTCACCTGGATGGATCTCCATTTCCATCTCCATTTCCCACAGCTGAATGCAGCAAAATCCTTCAACTACAGCCTCAAGGGGCAAGATTGATTATACATCAGATAAGCCTGTATTTTAGCACTAATTGTATAAAATGCTACAATATCACTAGAAAACCAAAGAGCCTTTATTTTAACAATCTTTAAAGGAAAAGCTTTCTCAGGATAAAAGAAGGACGTTATCTGGGAACTCCTTTTATGAAGAAGTAATTTTCCTAGTGAAGAATTCGGAATACAAGTAAGAACATGTGTTTTTATTTGCCAGACTATCTTATTAGTGGTTCAAAAGCAAGACTTGTAATTGCTTTCCCTTAGAAACAAGCAAGTTGAGTTTTCTTGGGTAGCCTACTGTAATGTGAACCACTATGGAAAATTAGAAAATGATGACTTTTAATTATTAACAAACTAGAGAAAGAGGTGGAATTTGGTCATGGAAAAGCTCTCACCAGCACCTTATAGAATATTATGAAGAAAGTCCCAATCCTACTTTATCACATGGATCAGGGGTTGAAGTGGGATGTTTGAAGGTATTCATGCTTACTCCCCCTTGGGGAAAGGAGATGAATGAGCAGCTCTAAGAAATTCTGACTCTCACATTTGGGGGTATGCCAAAAATCCGGGCCGAGGCCTGCAAGCTATTGTAGGTGTCAAATCGCGTGTGATCTGGGAAACAAACCAGAGCCAGGACCTGTAAAACAAGGCCAAGGTAATTAAGTCACCCCCGAGGTGTAAAATATGAGCCAGACCTCAAGAAACAGAAGCAAATCAGAACCAAGAATCCAGCTCTTAGCCAACACAAAGTAGAGAACGGAAACAAGAGCAAGCCAACCCAAGTATCACTGTTTGATCAACTTCTTGGAACAAATGGGCAAAGACTGATGTTTATTAAGAGCCCAACGTGTGCCAGGCACTGTTCCTTTCCCTACAGGATCTCGTCAAGTCTGCGCGGCAGTCCTAACAGCTTGTTGATAAAGATAATGGCCTCTCAGAAGAGATTTAGTAACCTGCCGAAGGTCACTTAGCTAATAAACCATAAAATCAGATCTGTATAATTTCGGAGCTCATGGTTCGTCACTACCTGGTGCCCTACACTGGGGAAAAATGAATAGATGAGACATGCTCCGCATTTCCAGATTTAATTACGTGACAGCCCCATAGCCTTCTTTGACTGAGTTCGCTTTGGAGTCTAACACTATGTGGGAACTTGGATCTGCAGGCTTGAGCATCTGAAGGTCCTTTTGGATCCCTGGAGAAACACTGAACATCTGATCATTCCTAGGGGGGCATGGATATCAGCCCACTGAACACTGTTTATAGTAAAGTAGTCTCCAGTGTTCTCTTTTTTTAACCTTTAAACCCAGTGCTATTAGCATTTTGCCAATGCTGGCAAACCTCTTGTAGGAGGCATAGGTGAAGTTTATGAATTCTTCTGTGAGGTCTTCTGCTGCCCTAGGACAGGTCCAATTTTATAACAATTAAGAAATCTGAACACAGTGGAGCTCTAGAGGTACCCCGTTCCCAAGCCAAAAACCACAGTGGTGGTAGCCCCTGGCTGTCACCCTTCCAAACGCTACTGAAGCCCATTCCATTGATTTCCTAGGGCTGAAGATTAGACAGCCACAGGATTGTGTGAAACCTACATGGCCAAATTCACTGGCATCTCTCCTTCTGCACTGTCATCAAAAATCTTTGCCCGGATTTAGGGTTTCCTTGGTAGGAGCTGTGACCCAATCTATCTCTCAGGCTTATCAGTCCAGTCAATGCAGTGTGCAAGAGGCTGGGTGATCATTTTCACGTCCTCTTACCCACGGGCTTTGAGAGCACAGTCATTAGCATACAGCAGCTCCTGGATTACTATACAAAGGGCTTTTAATCATGTTCTTAATCAATTGAATTGGAAGACTTTCTCAGAGAAACTTCCTGGTGCCAACTTCTATGTCCTTTATTAAGTACTCAAGCATGGCTGCATAAAACCAATTAGGCCTGGACCTATTATGTTTTCAGTTCTTTACTACACTGGCAAGGGAGAATATGGCAGATAATCTTATCAATTCTGACAAAATCAATTATATGTCAGGTAGAGAACTTTAGGATATCAGTGACCCCAAGGCAGTTAAAAGTGTTTAATACTTAATCAAGTCTCAGACTACTGAGACCATCAAATAATTTTGCAAAGCCGATGAATGAAGAGATCTTGATTTTTGTCCTCAAATTTCAGTTTTCAACATTCTGCCGTACTCATAATCAAGAGCCATATTGAAATTCCAGAGGACATCATCGGTAATGCCATTCAGTAATAAACCCCAATTGATTTCGGCCCATTTTCTGTTTGGCAGCTCTTAATGGAGAGGAGATGTTGTAGTAGCCAGCAAAGTTACATTTCCTCCTTTTCTTCTGGAAGGTTCCTATAAATTCCCTTAAAAGTTGGATGCAAAATCAAACCAATAGTGGTAATAATTATTATTGTTATTTATAATTATTATAATTGACATTATGTGAGCATTTATTATGTGTGAGGCTCTGAGTTATGTACAGTCAGTTCTCTTTATTCATAGTAGTTAGGTTGTATAAAGTCACTGTGAATGTGAGCACTGAATTAGCGAACACTGAATTATTGCTCCTAGGGGGAATACAGGGTTAGGTTTCTGTGAGTCTGTGTTCACAACATTCTCATCAACCAATCAATACATAACCTTGTTCTATATGTTTCTCCTTAAGGACACCTTATTTAATGTATATTGTTAATTCATTAATGTTGACCTCATGGCCAACAGCACTATAACTCATGCCTGCATGAAGCTTATCTAACAAACGTTATTTTCTCCATAAAGCACATCTCAGCCTTCTTGATCTCAGAAACCCCAGATAGCATTTCAGCTCTACACTTGGAGCCCTTTCTAAATGGTGAAGTCACCAACAAAAAGCAGAAAAATGTGAAAAACGTAACACTAAATAGGCTGCAAAAAGGACAGTGGTTTACAGCATGAGAGCTGAAACAAGAACACAGACCTTTCTTTTGCTCAACCTCTGTTGAGAACTTGGGCATCAGGTGAATCAAATTTTTCATAGCTCTCCCCATGTGCATATCACAAACGACTTCAAGTATTGAGTTGGAGGTTACAAATTTTATCAAGTAGGCAAATGTGCAAATACAGAATCTGCAAATAATGAGGATCCACTGTATTGAGCAAACATTACCTAATTTATTCCTCATCTCAACACCACAAAATGAGAATTTTTATTATGATCTCAGTTTTATAGATGAATAAACGAAAGCTTGTGGAGGCACCAGTGAGGAAAGTGACCAAGGCCAAGCAGTTAGTAAAGGGAAGAACCAAGATTGAGACCCCAGCTGTCTGACTCTATATTTGTTTACCGCACAGTGGCTCTCTCATTCCTCACCTGCCAATATAATGCGATGTTTGGAATTTATCAGATTATGCAGCATCACATCTGGAAGGTTAGAATTGTTCCTGGCTCTGATAGGACCTCAAAATGGAAAATGGAAGTTATTTTTTGTTGCTTTGGAAGATGCTGCATTGGGGCAACTTCATACCCTGTCACAAAAGGCCAGTGGGTGCAAATGTGTTTCTGCCATTTCGTCAAGATGTACTTCTCCTCTGCGATGTAGTTAGAACCCATTTTCTGCAATTCTGTGAAAGTCTTAAAAAGGAGAACAAGAACAGTGAGACCTTTGGCTTCAAGTTACTATGACTAGGGAAGGTAATTGTATCATCTATTTACCAATCTATGAAAATGGTAAAAATGGAAAGAGAAACTCTCAAGCTACAGAGGCCACTTCAGTACAACTTGGATTCTTACCATTTCTGAACCAGAATATAAAGGTGTACTTGGGAATTTTAGGTATCTCTACTGAAACAAACAAAAACACCTGAAGGAGTCTGATGTTGATATTCCTGTTCAGTAATGGAAGTGAGTTATGCTGTCTACTAACCTGATTCTAGTTTTGTAAGTCAATCAATAGAGCACTTCAAAATTATATAAAAGATCATATTCTTTAATTCACCTTTGGATAACAAAGCGGGCAAGTGATCTGTAGTGTTCTGAAGGAGACCACACAAAAACATTTGCATCAGAATTATAATAGATGTAGCCAGCCCAAGTTGACAAGCAATTAATTTTGTTACATAGACCTCTGGAGCCTGTGATCCGTGAATTGGTATTCACTAGGTAGTTATTTAAATCCAATCTTGAAAACTTGATACAGTCCTCATTCATTAAAATATGAAAGATGATGATGACCACAAGATACGGGTGCTTGGGATCATCAGTTTCAACCTGGCTTATGGAGTCGCTAAAATGAAAAGAGAACACAAGAGCCATAACCCTTTTTAATTCCATTCCTCACTGTGGTAACTGGCAAGAAAGAAACCACAGAGCCAGAGATCAAAGCAAGTGTATGTGTATGAGAGAGAGAGTGTGTGTGTGTTTTAAAGGTATCTTAAGAAAAAAAAAAAAAAAAAAAAAAAAAAAAAAATAAAGGTATCTTAAGCATATATTTTTAATTCTAAGTAGTTCTAGAGAATGAGCACTTGCTTATAGGATTCAGGAGTTACTTGAATTTATTTCATTTAATGACCTGACGGCAGAAGTTGTAAAATGAAGCCATCTGGATGTGATCAGCACATCTAATCCTGGAGAGAACTCACTGAGTATTCCATGTACATGCAGAGTTCTGTGCAGTTTGAAACGATGCTAGCATAGGCAAAAGTACAAGAAAATTGGCCCTGAAATCTAAATGTATGCATTTGAAAATGCAATATTTCAATTAAATATGAAAGAGAGTCCTATGGCTATGGAAAAATACCTAAGGACCATAAATGCAGCAACAAGACTGAGCGGTCCTCACATTGCTATTTATTTAGCTTGTTCCAAGTTTATATCAGGGTATCATTCAACTTTACAATGACACTAGATTCAGCCACAGAGCTTGAAGATGTTACTTCTGTTATTTCTAAAAAATGGAACAGCTGAAGGCTTCCTTCCTATTTACAGTGTTCAGAGGGAAATTGTACAATTCTAACAGTTGAGATGGGAACGCAATAATGCTGGATAAACAAATGATATTATGGCTTAGATTCGGCCACAAGAGTTTGAAAGTTTAATCAGAGAGCTTGAAAAAAACATGGCTGCCTGCTGGAGTACGAGCCAAGGAAACTCTGTTACAGAAATTACTAGTACCTCTTGCTTCTCCTATGAGCCCAACAGTACCAAAAAAGCCTTTTAAATATAAAGATAAAATATTACACATAGAATTTAAATATGATTTGGTTCAAACTGAGAAGTCATGAGAAACAGATACAAACATCAGAAAAAGAGTTCTCCATTGGTGATGCTATTTCTCGTTGGTGATGCTATTTCTCATTGGTGATGCTATTTCTCATTGGTGATGCTATTTCTCATTACCTAGTATTAGGAATGATTATGGAATACCCTTTAGCAATGAAAATAACCTACAGCAGTTTGTAGTTCTTTGCCTCTATCTCTGGTTAATTTTAAAAAGCAAACTATTAAGTAGCATGTATTTACATGATCTTATATATTTTTTTGTAAATTACTTTTGTATGGATAGAGAAAAGTCTGAAAGCATAGTCACCAAAATATAAATAGGAAATATCTATAATGGTGAGACTATGGATCATTTTCATTATATTCTTTCTAACTTTAGATATTATCTACATTTTTATCAATGAACATGTACTTATTTTATAATAAAAAAGAGGTAGTTGAAATTTGTCTTGGTAACATATTTTATTTAACTCCGTATATCCAAAATATTATTATCTCAACATGTAATTAGTATAAAATTATTAATGAGGTAGGTTGTTTCATTGTTTTGCTTACTACCTGTGTAAAATCTAATGTGCATTTTACACTTTTAGAACATTTTAATTCAGACTGACCATGTTTCAGGGGATTAATAGTCCCATGCCACTAGTGGCTCGCATTCTGGACAGCACAACTCTGGGGAGCGAGGGATCACTAGTAGTTTGGGAGCAGAAGAGTCGTGATATCAAAATGGAGCTTCAGATCAACCATGTTATTGCATGAGATAAGTTGGAAAATTTGGAAAGGGAGAAAACATTTAATAGGTCATTGCAATAACACGTAACATGTAAAGAAAATCTCACTTGTCATGGAAATAGAAAAGGGGATAAAGGAATTACGATAGAGGTGATGTTTACGAATGCTTATTCTATACACAGTAGTTTTATTCCCCCGCCACTGTGGATAGAAGCAGGTAACAAGTACTTTCTCTGATGTCATCAAGCATGCCGCCCAAATAGAGAAAGCCACACAGCTTTCTTTGAGTGGAAAGATCGTTAGTCAGAAGATACTCAAATTGCATATATAAACATAGAGGGGAAAAAAGCAAAAGTTTTTCACTAAAGGCTTCTTCCTGGACTTTTTCACTTCTCCAGTTTCTAGAGCTAAACACAGAAAGATATATTTTTAACAGAGCGGAAATGTCTGAAACTTTCTTTGGTACTGACAACTTAAAATACAGAATTCTATTTCATTGGAATTTGTAAACTGAGAAAAAATTTTTTATGAGTATAAAAGGAGCCAAGAAGGGGCTACATTACTGAATCTGCCACAGAATCAGAAATTTAAATGTATCTCAGGACCCACTTTTTGGTCACAAAAAATGACTCTATTGAGTCATTAAGGAAATAGTGTTTTTACGGCGCCTGGGTGGCTCAGTGTGTTAAAGCCTCTGCCTGCAGCTCAGGTGGTGATCTCGTGGTCCTGGGATCGAGACCTGTATCAGGCTTTCTGTGCAGCAGGGAGCCTGCTTCCCCCTCTGCCTGCCTCTCTACCTACTTGTGATCTCTCTCTCTCTCTGTCAAATAAATAAATAAAATCTTAAAAAAAAAAAAATAGAGTTCTAGCTACAGTAGTTCACACATACACCTTTTAATTAATGAATCTTGCCATTAACCGGGCTCTTGTGTATAAACCAGTGTATTTGAGAGGGACTTTTTTGTTTTAGAGTGTTTCGCATCCATTATTACATATGATTTTTTTTCCCAGTAACTCCCTTGACATAGCATTATTACCTACATTTTTGCAGATGAGGAAATCGAAATTCTGAGAGAAGTAACTTGTCCTCAATCACAGAAATTCATAGGCCAGATCAGAAATAAGAATCCCAGACCTTTGTATTCAAGTCTAAACACTTGGCCAGGACTCACCATAGCATATAAGACTTCCATTTCCAATAAACTGAGAATTAAGCCTGTCTGTAGTTACAGCCAAAGAGAATATGCTCAGCCTCTTGGGAATAGACTGTAAGCATTTTAGAGTGGATGAATTTTTTTTTAAGATTTTATTTATTTATTTGACAGAGAGAGATCACAAGTAGGCAGAGAGGCAGGCAGAGAGAGTGGGAAGCCGGTTCCCTGCTGAGCAGAGAAGCTGATGTGGGGCTCAATCCCAGGACCCTGAGATCATGACCTGAGCCAAAGGCAGAGGCTTTAACCCACTGAGCCACCCAGGCGCCCCAAGAGTGGATGAATTTTTAAATGTTAGATATTAAGATGAACACATAGGGGATGCATGAGGATAAACCAGAAGGAAGAGAATTAATGATTCCATTTCCCTCAAAACTTGGCTGCTACAACAATGAGTCTATAATACCTCCTGACAGTGGAATAATACTAATCATAATATCCACTATCACTAGTAAAATGTTGAGGAATGAAACTAAAAACATATAATAGAACTTTTTTTAAAATGTCAGTATAAAGACAGCAATATTGCGAAGTAAAAAGGACCATAAAGTTAACAGCTTTTGAACTTTTTAATGATAACAGTATGTTTAATATTTTTTCATTTTCCATAGTGAGACATTTTCTATAAAATGTTTTAGATTACATATGAAGGTGCCAATATAAAGCAAAAGACTCAGAAAAATGTAGCTCCTACAGTGATTCGTTTGCTACAAATGTTTTGGGTAACTATAATGCATTTAACACAATACCGAGCACATAGTAAGTGCTCAAGTTATGTCATATTATTAACATTTTGAGTAGAGGAAATACCAAATAAGGCAATGAATGTAAAAGTAGAACAAGGTACAAATAAAGATATGATTAAAATGAGGCAAATTGGGGCACCTCAGTGGCTCAGTTGGTTAAGCATCTGCCTTTGGCTCAAGTCATGATCCCAGGGCCCTGGGATCAAGCCCCACATCAGGCTTCCCTGCTTAATGGGGCGGAGGGGGGGGTCTGCTCCTCCCTCTCCCTCTGATGCTTCCTCCTGCTTGTGCTGTAGCTCACATTCTCTCTCTCTCTTTCTCTCTTTCTTTGTCTCTCTCAAATTAATAAATAAAAGATCTTTTTAAGGGGCACCTGGGTGGCTCAGTCGTTAAGCGTCTGCCTTCGGCCCAGGTCATGATCCCGGGGTCCTGGGATCGAGCCCCACATCGGGCTCCTTGCTCGGCAGGAAGCCTGCTTCTCCCGCTACCACTCCCCCTGCTTGTGTTCCCTCTCTCACTGTGTTTCTCTCTGTCAAATAAATAAAAAAATCTTTAAAAAAAAAAAAAAAAGATCTTTTTAAAAAATGAGACAAGTTGTTGTCTAACGAGTATAAACTTTCAGATTTGCAGGATGAAAAAGTACTGGAGGTTTGTTTCACAACAACATGAATAGACTTAATGCTTCTGAACTGTCCATGTAAAAATAATTAAGACAACAAAGGTTAGGTTGTGTGTTTTATCACAATAAAAAAATCGAGGCACCACAGCTGGAGGAAATATTAGACTGGGTTCATGTCATTAACACGTTATCAAGTGCCCTTTCCTTCCATAGCCATCATATGCAGTAGATTCTCTCTCCTCTTTTTCCACAGGCAGGTTAATTTGAGGCCACAGGGACTCCCCGATCAACTGACTGCTATAACCTTTCTATTTGTAGTCATTAAAAATGTTAAAGAAAATAGGGTCACCACTCTGTAAACAGAAAACGACATCAAGAAAATTTCCCTCGGTCAAAAATAGTGCTATTATCAGCAACAACTAAAAGCATTAACACAAGTTCTCAGGCTCTGAGAGACATGTCCATGAAGGCAATGAGAGTCAAACATAACATCCGTTAAGAAATGTAATGTGGAAACTCTTCAATGTCATTTAATTCTACTTGCAGTCCCTGTCCTGGGATTCTTCTTTCACAGCTATTGTTGTACAATGCTGAACAGTTTAATAAAAGTGGAAAAGAGTCAGATGTTTTACTTATGGGAAGTCAAGCATTTGGACATTTCAAACAAAAGTCATCATTAGTTGATATTTGACCAATGTAGACCATTCTGAGTGTGTTTGTTACCTTCTTTATCCTAATAATCTCAAGAATTATAAAAGGATGTATGCTGAGGAAAGAATGAAGTAAATTATTAGGTACAGAGTTTCTGCAATATAAGAAACATGTTAGGATATTTATCAAATTTCAATATCCTGCATTTATTCAGCAAACAAAGCCCCTGCAAGAAAGAATGCAGGCAATAGCAGGCAAGAGACCCAGGCTACTAGGAAACTTTTGATTCTCTATTAAATAGGTCCATTTACCCCACAGCTGAATTCTTGGTCGGATTGTTTCTTTTTTTTTCTTTCTTTTTTTTTTTTTTTTGGTTGGATTGTTTCTTTCTCTAGTGAATGCAGGTGAGCCTGAGGAATTTATAAATGATTTTCTGAGTAGGAAAGATGGGAGATTCAACTTTAGCACGCTTTAGTCTGATCTCCTAAGAGGCAGGTATTTAATCTTGCTGAAGTGTTTGATGCACATTATTTGACTAAATGAGAAGGCAAAATATTTGACAGGACAATAAGACTAATATATATATATTTTTTCTTGCTATTCTGCATATATTTGGGAATACATCTGCAAATTTCTGCTTAACATAGTCAGTGTGCATAGCATGAGGGGCTACACCCATAGAAATAAATTTGTATGCCCATGAACCTGAAAGCCATGTGAAGCCCTTAGCAGTCTACAAGAATGCATGATGACTACAGTAAAAAATATTTATCCCACAAGTGAGAAGAGAATTGATTGCTCTAGAGAGCTCACACCATAACGAATTCACAGAGACTCTTTCTTATGACGAAGATAAATAGTCTGTGTCATTCTGACCCATAAAGTACACTGTTTTTAAAACAGACTTACTGTAATAATTCATCTTAAATGCCTTATGGACATATTTTCTTGTGATTTTCAAACAAGGATCATTTGATATTCTTGTTTTCAAAATAAGTTTGGGGATTAAAAATGATAAGTAGCATTAAGTAGCATTGTTGTTTGCTTCAGAAATATAGAGATATAATACTGCATATAAGATGTAAATGTTCCCTTCTTGATATTTACCAGAGAAATATTATTGTGCACATTCCTGTATATTTTTGCACTTTAAAGCTCATTTGGAGAGACACTGAGCTACATATAAGCGACTTTATTTGCAGATGAACAAATGGGCAATAACTAATCCCTGGTGTGCTTTTTTAATCCAAGTAAAAATAATTTCCAATTTCTTCTCTTGCACTGCTTTACCACTGCTCTGTCAATTTGAAACTCATTTTTATTAAAAGGTAAATGCATATGCTTATTACCTCTATAAATCCTTTGACACTTTTTAAAGTCCACTATTAGAAGTTTGGCATTTTGTCTTTTTTTTTTAATTAGAAAGTTGATGGAAGGTAGAAGTACATAATAGAGGATCTGGGGATAGGCACTGTGAAAGCATTTTAAAAAACCATTTTTCTTTTGGTTCGTGTAAAACATCTTATCTGACGGCTTAGAACATATTTGAGTGTCTTGCATACTAGGCTTAATGTTGGCAAAAAGGGGAGATATTTTAAATAGAAGTCTGAGTTAAAATGGCATGAATTAGAAATGTTGATGTTAATATCTTCTTAGACTTACTGATTTCATAGACTGTTAGCCTGAATTAGAATTAATAGTAACTGCAGGCATCAATTGATATAATGTCTCATATTTACAGATAAAATCAGACACAAAAAAGTCAATTTTCCCAAATCGCACAGATAAACACAAAGAAAAACTAAACAAACACATTTCTATTCTTATTGTTTGAAGAAAATGGAATTGAGAAGGGAGAAATCAAAATTGCAACATGAATTTTTTTTGGATACAGTTTCCTCAAGTATAATGTCCAAGAATATAAGGCAAAGGACTGGAGACCTAGTCATTGGTTTCTGCATCACTACATTTGGGGTCACTTAAACATAAACTGATTTTTAATTCTTTTATTGAGGAATAGTTGACTTATAACACTATATTAGTTTCAGGTGTACAACCTAGTGATTCCATAATATTGCAAAACAATCACCATAATAAGTCTAGTAAACATTCATCATCATACATAGTTATGAAAAATTTTTTTCTTACAGTGCATACTTTTAAGATCTAGTCCCTTAGTAACTTTCAAATATGCAATTCATAGGGTGCCCGGGTGCTCAGTGGGTTAGACATTTGTCTTCAGCTTGGGTCATGATCTTAGGGTCCTGTGATAAAGCCCCACATGGAGCCCCACTTTGGGCTCCTGTCCAGCAGGGAGTCTGCTTCTCCCTCTCTTTCTGCCCCTCTCCTGCTGCTTGTACGTGCTCTCTCTCTCAAATAAATAAATAAATAATTTAATTTAATCTTTTTAAAAATATGCAATTCAGTATTATTAACTGTAAGAATGGCTTTTTAATGGCCTTGGCCAATGCATTCATTCCCTAGAACAGGTGCAAAGTTTTCTGAAATCTCACATTTGGAGTTAAGTGTTTGGAGGGTCATTGCTAATCTGAGTACTTTCTAGAAGTCTGAACTTACTGAAATGAGTCACTTGGTTCAGTCCAGTTAGTCACTGGCCTGGCTAAAATCTACGATTCCATCTGTGCCCAAATTGGTAGGTGATAGAACATAGCCTTGGTGGATTTTTAAATTCTTCTTATTGACTGTTGGTATTCATCCTCTTTCTATATGTGGCAATAATGCTAATGGTAATGATTATTTTATGGAAACATGGCACCTGTTTAGAGTCCTCAGAGGACTTTTGCACAGAGCATTTACATTGGTTGATTGATTAGTTGGTTGGTTGAGTCTCACCGTAACAATCTGAGAGTGTAAAAGAAGCCATACCGGGGAGTATTGCAGTCAATAGGTTGAAAGATTTGCATGTGGTTATACATTTATTAAGCATTTGCTAAGCACCGGACCTGTGTTAGCCGCAAAGGTGACGCCAGGACTGGAACCTACAGCCTCTGATTCTTAGCCCTGGGTCTTAATTCTTTAGTACTTTCCATTCTCTGCACCCACACAGGGCTGCAGCTTCCTTGAGGCCTATTAACGGGCCTTCCATGTTACGCTATACGTTAGTCTGTCCTCAATTCAGAGCAGCAGATCTTGTCCCATCCTGGTGGGAGAGACTAATCAGCTCAGGTGAAGAGCAACCTGACCCACAGAGTGACAGGAAGTGGTGTGCCCCATTAAAGGCACTCAAATGCTCCGTGTTATCAACGGGGAGCCTTTCAATTGTACCCACCTGAAAAATGAAGGTTCCCTGAAAATTTCCATTTGAGCTCATGTCCATGGACTCCATTCATCCTTTGAGGGGTGTGAAGTAGAGGATCTGTGTTGTATATGATTTCATCTCCATGGCAGAGCAATTTGGCAAGTTATTTTGGCACATATAGAACTCAATATGTTAAACAAATAATAAAAGTGGAACTAGCTCAAAATGCTTTAAATATCCTATTTCATGAAAGATCTCATATTTTAGATCTCTATTTTAGTTAATGCAGGAAAAGTTTTTTTTTTTTTCAGTTTTGGGCTGATGATTAATGTGTCTGTGAGTGAAAAAACAACAGTAAAAGGTAGGGCTTGGATTCTTCCCTACAAGCTATTTCTAAAATGTAAATGTTTGTCTATTAAATGCATCTCAGTCGCCAATATGAACATGTCTGGGAACAACAATGACAACAGAAAAAAGCCAGCAAATATTTATTATCATGAGTTATGTTCCCATCCTCTGAATGCATAATTAGAAGTTATGGGAAAACTGAAATATTGCTGCTTAACTTTATCATGTATAGAGCTGTGGATTGTTTTTCTTCATTTATTAATGCAAAAACATTGATTCAAAAACAAGGTTTGATGAAATGAGAAATTATCAAATTTTTTTCATGAAGGATATTGTAAATGTACTTCTAAAAAGACTACACTTTTGAAATACATAAAAATTTTGCACATTAATGATACTACTAAACTATATAGACTACTCTTGTATAATAATTATGCAGTTATATTGTCATCTTCAAACTACAGTCACCATGTAAACTGGCAACAGGAGAGGAAAATTTAACTCAGCTCTTCCCCTATTCTTCCTCTCTTCCAGTCATTTTAAATCACTTGAAGATTATAATTCTTTAGTAAATGGCCTAAGTAGGCAGCCAGGACTCTCCCAAAGCTGTTTATGTGAGAAGAATTTATGTACCTGACCAAAGTGTCCGATGAGTTCATTAAAGCAGTCTTTAATATGTTCATCCTATACACTCATGATTATCCCCTTGGTGCCCGGCCCTATATCTTTATGTGGTCCACGGGGGCCTGCATTTGGAAACTCCACCTGGGCCCACTCTTCCAAGGCTCTGCTATATTTCCTAAATCTTTCTGTGGCCTTACCACCAACATAGGCCTGCTTTCTGACCCAATTTTTTAAAAATGTATTTCTGGACCTTAAGCTAAGGAATTATGCATTATCAGTAAGGCAAAAATGTACATTCTCAGAAGTAGCCTCACAAATTTTCTCTTATATATTTATGCATATTTTATTTATCTAATTAGGGGAAAAAAGATGACAGGATGAGATAGTACGATGATACTCCACTATATATTTAAGGTGATGGAATGTGTGTTTGTGTTTTCCTTTTTAAGTGCAACGAGAAAGAATACTGAAATGAGAGCCAGAGGACCTGAGTCCTACTCTCAGCCTTGCCACAAACTAGCTTTGCAGGCTTTTGCAACTTAATTATTTGTGTCTCATCCACTAGATTTTGAAATTCTTGAGGGGAGAATTTATGTCCATTTCATTTTTATCTTCAACAGTGCTTCACACAATGTTGTTGGCATAGTAGATCCTCAACACACGAATATTTCCATTGGTTAGCAGACAGAGAATTGAGGGTGGGCCCCAGGAAAGAAATCAAAACTCTAATAAAATATAGATGCCTGTGTTATCAGCACTGGGGTGCAACTTCAAGACCTCTGAGTGGATGGAATGGTGGAAAGTGAGAGAGAGAGTGAAGACATCTGTTCTTTAACAGATGGGGCCATGAAGTTCAGGGTAATTGGAAGGAGAGAAGACAATTCAACGGGCTTCTAAGGTACATCAGTTAAACAGAAAACAACCAAGTTAGCGCAATGTGGGGAAACCCACAGAGGACATCATTGGAACAGGGTTTCTTCACCTGAGGCAGTTTTGACCCTCAGGGACATTTGGCAATGTCGGGAGATGTTGCCGATTGCTGCCACTGGAGGGCGTGCTGCTGGCATCGCGGCACGATGTGGGGGAGGCCAGAGATGCTGCTAAACATCGTGTAATGCACAGCACAGCCCAGCAACAAAGATTTGTCCAGCTTCAAAGTATCCTTAGTGCTGAGGTTGAGAAACTATGATTTTTAAAGACAGTTGAACAGTGTTAGATGTTCTGAGACTGAGAAAAGGTCAATTTATTTGGTACTTAGGAAGCTAGTGGTGTCTTTAAAAGAACAGTCTCTAAGTTGTGAGAGAACAGAGTTGGTGGAAGTAGGTAGCAAGACAGAGTTCACAAGACATGATGGTTTCTGAAACGTGAAGGAAGGTGGGTGGGGAGTAACGTTCGTTTTGTTTCTGAGTCAAGGGAAATTGAACCTGCTTCTATACCAAGAAAAAGGAGCCAGGAGAGAAAGAGAGAGAGATTAAAAATGTGAGAAAGAGAAGAGCAATAATCTACAAAAGTAGGAAAATTAAGATAAAGAGCACAAAAAGAAGTCAGGTGTTGAAGCTGACGATGAAGAAGGGGAGGATAGGCAAATGAATGGAATTTGAAGGTGCCGAGATGAGACGTGAAGAACTTTGTAAGAGATGATCCCTCCCAGTGAAATTGAAAAGTGTAAGTTGCTAAGACTAAAGGAGGAGGTTTGAGACTTAGAAACAAATTTATAGCAATCTTCGTGGAAGATAAATAAGGAATAGGCTCACGATAACTGAAAGAATTGTGGAATAATGTTGTAAACTCAGCTGACACGGTGAGGCATAAAGAGTGGGTTTTAGTCATCGCATTTAGAGTACCTCCTCTAAAATTGCTCTGTAGACCAAAGAAAAGCAAAGAAAACACATGTCCTGCTGCATTAATGGCAAGGGGTCAGCAAGATATCTGTGGTATAACGCCAAGGGAATGAAGGGAGCTAAGAAGGACAAAGCTGAAAGGGTGAACCATGGTTTATGGCTGGGTTAGTGGGTCAGGCAGACCATTGCCTGGATGGTCATGGGGGTGAGGATGGGGAAGACTGATAAACAAGTGAAGAAGGGATCGAGGAACTGGAAATCTTAGAGAGGACAAAGAGCTGGTTCAGAAAGTGTGAGGGAAGACAAGAGTTTGGGATCAAGGGAACAATTCTGGGCAATGAGAACGCCATTGCTTCTCTGTTAACATAGAAGGTGGCAGAATGTTATTGGAGAGAAACATACTGTGTTAACGCCCTTATCTCTACAATCTCTGTCTTTTGTAGATGTAATTAGAAACTGTCCCTATCATCAGGGAGATTACAGGGAAAATAATCTGTGAATTATTTCTTAATTTGCTGGCCTGCTTCGATCATTCTCTTCTGATAGTCCTAACTACACGATATCTACAATCCATTCTTTTTTCAAACTCAAATACAGATCTAGTCCGGGATCTGCATTTGACTCTACCCTTACTAGGTAAGTAACCTCAGACAAGAATTTTTACCAAACTTCTTTTTATTTCTTCTGCAAAATGGGAGTAATGAGTTCTACCCGCCAAGACTGTTTTCGAGATAACTTACATAAAAATATAAAATATATTAGGTTTTAATAATTTTTAAAAATTACACCTGTCTTTCTGTCTTCCTCTGTACTTCAGGAAACCTCACTGGTGAGCCATGCTCTGTCCGATTGACTTATTACCTACTATTCTTCAAGCTGAGTTTTCTTTTGCAAACACGATAACCTTTATTATCTTTTCCCTTCCTTGAGAGTATGATGTTCTCCCCTAAAGCCTCATGTAAAAGCTTTATATCCCCTTAGGGAAATTGCTTAGCTATGTGAAGTTCTATTTTCCTCTTACATGGTTTTGCAGGATCTGTGCAATGAGCAGAGTTAATGCCTTTATGATGCCCAGCACTGTCCTTGCCATACATCGGCACCCAGTGGTTGGAAACTATGATGGCACTGAGCTTACGAGAGTGACACACTCCCCAAACCTTACTTCCATAAGCATAACTGTATCTTTATTGGACTATGGAGAACTTAACAGTGCTTATTATTATCCCTGACACTAATCATCAACCAATGCATCTTGTGATCCTCGCTAAACAGTAAACTTCTTGACACAGCAATGAGCTTTAAATTCTGAAATACATTTCAAGTCTCTAGTTCAGGGACAACGGACATTCCACAAATACTTGCCCTAAAGTATGACATTGTAACGCCACATCACCTAGACATTAATGAGAAGAAAAAAGTCCTCTGTATGTTTTTTAATTGAATTCTACTTGTTCTGGAAATAGGTTCTGCAATCCAATTATGGGAGTTCTTTCAAATGTGGTCAGTACCTACAAATCATAACTCTTCTGTATTAGGAGCAAAAATTAGTTGTGATCCTAAAATAAGTGTTTTGAAGCCAAGACTCTATTTGGCATATTTATACAGCTTGTATTTACTTTTGCTAAAATAATTGAATTTGTAACAATTATAAGACTGCCCAGATCTCTTTAGCAATGGGTATTTATTGTTACACAAAGGAGATTTACCTCATTAAAAATAAAGTGTTTTAGGCATCGTGTCTCCATCCACAGAACCAGGTGTCATCATTACAATAATCATGTGTTTGACAGATGTATTAGGGTCTCTTTAAAGCTTCCCTTGTAACACAATGATTTGCGAAGCTTTCAACAGTTAATTATCTTGTATGTCACAGACAAAAACAAAAGTCTCTTCATCCTGGTAGGAAAGAAAACTGGAGCCAATGGCAAGATTCACCTACCGAAGAGCATTTACCGAGGTCATGCTGGCCCATTCTTGCCTGTGATCCAGAGTTCAGTGGGCAAGGAGTGTAGAGAATTATTCCAACATTTGGGGTGGCCAGTAGCTGAGTAATCATGGCATACTTAAGTAGCTGTCATGGAATAGTGGAGAATGAGATCAGGAAATTTACCCAGGGCCAAGTTATAAGAGAGCATGACTTCCAGATGAATAAGGTGGACATTCTATACTACTCAGCGGAGAGCCAGGGAAGATTCCTGAGCAGGGGACGACGTCCTTGGTTCAGAAGAGGATTAATCTGTCTATGACAGTGAGTAGAGTACAAGGTTGTAGGGTGAGCAGGCTGGAAAAAGAGCGAGGAAGAAAAATCTGGAAACAAATAGAACACATAGGTATTGCAGTTGGTCTGGCAAACTAATAAAGCAGTGATTTATTGACAGAGTGGGAAGGAGTGAGGAAATGAACAGGAGGTATTTTGGATCTCTGTGTGCCTTTATTTGGTGAATTGTTAAATGCAGGATAGAGATCAGGCTGGAGTCAAAGATAATGTTGAGGTTTGCAGGTTGAGTGATATTTAAATCAAGAATGCAATTAAATTAAAAGATCCAGTATTTTAAAATAGTTGATGTAATGAAAGATTTTGACTGGTTGAATTGTAAATGCTAGCAGAAAAACCAAATAGAAATACTTCAACAGAGAAAATGTATGTTATTCTACAGTACATTTCTCTTTGTGAAAATGTCCAAGAGTTTTTGTGTGTTTTCCTTTTGTTTGTTTGTTTTACCAATTTCTGGGTCATGGTTATGGGCATTTTCAATATTATTTGATATTGCCATCTTGCTCTCTGAAGTGCCTGTACAAATTTAAATTTTCATTTGCTCTTTATAGAGTTTCTGCAAAACTTGATAAATCAGAATTTTTTACATGCTGCTAATAGTCTCTCTTTAGTTGACATTTTCTGGATTAATAAAAATGAGCATTTTTTAAATATGCTTAATGGCAATTTAGAATTTCTATTCTTTGAATGTCCTCCTCATATTCTTTGTCTGGTTTTTTTTCCTGTTATATTTTGCTTTCTTTATTGGTCTTATAGGCATTCTTTATTTAATATGATGCTAATCCTTTGTTTACTGTTTGTCTGGCAAATACCTTTTTCCAGTCTGTCTGGCTTAAATCCACATATGTTTCTCTGTTTCTAAAATAAAACTTTAAGAAATGGCTGCAAACTGTTTGTTCATGGACATTTTATCCTGCCGGGCTCACTTAATACATCTTTCCTTCTGTGAAGAATTGTCTGATTTCCCTGTGAAACTGTCTATTTTTGCCTTTCTTCCTTCTTCTATATTTTGTACTCATTTATAGTACATGAACATAAAGTCAACATAGTACCTCTGACAGGTCGTTGTATTGGTTTATTTACATGAGAATCTCTAGATTATAAACTTCTGATGGCACTTTTATATTTACCTTTGTATTTCTAAAAACTGGCCCAAGGTCCAGGAAATAAAAGGTATTCAGTAATTGTTTTTCAGTATGAATTCCCTTTGAAAACTGAGGTTATCATCTTAACTTACTTGTGGGAGATATTCGCTGTTTGGAATCATAGACTCTGTCTCATTTTTCCTAACATTCCCCTACCATGTCAAGCCTTAGATAGGAGATGATGAACAAACGTATCACTGTTATTTAAAACTAATCAGTAGACTTGGACCACTGTTTTTCTCTGCTTTTCCTAGGAAAAGTAAGCATTGTAAAGAAAATACTTTTTTATTTATACATCTTAAAACCCTTGTTGTTAGAAGATAATTATCATTTTCGCTAGGAGTTTACTGTAAATTTCAAAAAGAACTAGAAAGTTGATTAGGAACTTTGGCATTTCTATTTTTCAAGTGAGGCTGATTATAAGAACTTTGATAATAACTGCAAAACAATTTAGTTGGTTTATATTCAGAAAGTTTTGGGATCCAAATATATGCCTGGAGAACTACCAATTTACAAAATATAAAGGTATTTTATTTGCTAAAGTACATGTCTGTAAAACTCGAAACAATCCAGGGCTTTCCTTGCAATGTGCCAGGATGACTCAGCCCCATGGCAGCCCCCTGTAGGATGTGCTGGGGAAGCTGAACTTTGGAATTCACACGTACACTCGGACCAGATGAAGGTGGTCAAATAGCAACCACCAAATTTACTCACTTTGAACTCCTTAAAGCTTATGTTACGCACTTTGGTTCCGAGGCCACTTTTATAGCATCATCTTAATACCTAAAGGGCAGTGACAGCCTGGAAAATTGCAAATTCTTTTCTTTTAGAATTTTCTCCCAAGCTTCCCATTCTTTATCTTTGCTGTATATTTTTATGGTGTTATTTTTCTGTTAAGCATCAGTGCTATTTTAAGTATGACTGGCACTTCCTTTATGTGGCTCTGTAGCATCATGGATGATACCTTTTGGAACTGACAGCCTTCTTATTAAAAGTGCCACTTTTCTTTTTTGTCTGTAGATCCAGATCACTGAGAGAATAGACTTTTTTTTCCAGTTAAGCTACTGCTACTTAATTTTCATTGATGATAGCACATGCAAAATTGACTTTAATGCTCTGCTGGCTCATCCTGGCCCGATGATTGGACTTGAGCATGTTAATTGGTTACCACACTCACACGGCGTTGGATTAGAGGCCTAATTCTCTTTGGCAACTCTTTGAGTGTATCACAAAGTGCTCTTTGAAGAGAAGGTTACCCCTTTCACATAACTTCATTAAGAACATTCGCTCAGACCTTGGAATACATATGGCAATCTCAAGAAAAGTTCAAAGGACAGCATTCGGGAGGAGCAGGTCACTTTTCTAAAATTGCCTTAAGATCTTTATAAATTCCATATGACAGATTTTTCAACCATAAAACATCACCCATTGTCTGTGCTCTAAGTGTAAAAAGCACAAGTGGGATCTCTACAGTTCATGTCTGTGAACTGCTGAGTCTTCAGTTTTTATTTTTAAATGGACCCTTGGGAGCAAAAAAAAAAAAAAAAAGTTGAGTTAGTTATGCTCTCAGTTCCTAGCACATTATTATTATCCATTCCTGCAAAATTTTTTTTATTTCCTTCCTTTTACCCTATACTCCCTCTACCGCCACCATCACTGCTCATTCTAATGTGTTAGATGTATGTGCTTAAATATGCATGTACCTTGTATAATATGCAGTATTATTATGAAGTTTCCAATTTTCAAGAATAATAAGCTTTCCGATATCAATAGTCTTGCTTCTTAAAACTTGAACTTGACCAAGCTAAAGTTTTAACAAATGTGTAAAAGAGGTAAATTATGGAGCCATAGGATCTCATGGAAAATGTTCAAATCCAGTCAGCTGGAAAATGGTTTCGTATTTGTGAAACATTTAGACTGTGGAAGGTGACCTTTACTGAACATTGACTATGACCCAGGCACAGAACTAAGATTTTTACCTTAGCTTTACAAAAACCATTCGAGGTGGCATTATTGTCCCTACTACAAAATGAAGAAACTGTGTTCAAAAGGTATACTCAAGTAACCAGCCAAAGACACATGGCTAAATGTGGATTCTGCAGTTAAATTAGGTTTGCAATCTTCTCTCCATAAATGGCAAGGTTCATATCTGTGAAAGTTCCAAGGGAAAGAAGAGGTCTTAAATTTCACTGAGGAAGGAACATGTGGCCTAATCGTTGAAGAACAGATCAATTTGGAAAGGCTTGTAGGAGAAATGTTCATCGTAAGCAAGGGTATAGAGGTTGCAGTCAAGAAACGCAAAGCAAGAGCCTTTAGCCAGGTTGCACGGGGAGCCATTAGAAAATGGGAAAGGTACGTGGAATCCAAATCATAACGCACTAGCTATTAGACTAAGAAGTTTGATTCTGTCTGAAAAGATACAGAAGCTTATCATCTGGTGGGTTAGGGTAGGGAATAGAAATGGGGGTTAATTCCTTCTTCTGGTACGTGTGTGCAAGGTTAAAATATGACATGCAAGACAAAGCCAACCCCATCACCAGTGAACCTCACATAGTTCCATCTGTGTTCTAATTGCACACAATGCACTTGAGAAAGATAAGACAGGGGACTGAAATCATGGTAAAAGATAATAATAATAAATAATAATATTTATTGAGCTCTTTTTAGGTGCCGAGCTGGGTGCTTTCCAAGTGTGGTCTCGATTAGTCTTTGTAACAATACTAAATGGTCATACCATGATTTTCCCACTTTACAGACTTAGAAAGTGAGACTTGGAAAAGTTAGATTATTAACCCAGAATCACTCAGACAGTAAATGGCCAAGTGCCATAAGCATTATCACTTTGTGCCTGGTTCTCAACCACTAAACTCTATTGTCTCCTATAAGTAAATGGTTAAATATGTGGTAAGGGCCAACTAGTTGAAACTCAAGGCAGTATTTGAGAATATTTTATCTGATTTCAGCTGAGAAAATAGAAAGCAGACAAGTGCTCTCTTAGGAAAGGAGGCCATAGGTTTAGAGAATGAAATCATCACTTTGAAGGATGTACTTCATCCTCTCCAAGTACTTACGCAGATAGGACCATACATTTTAATAGAGTCATGTGGCTGCAAGCAGCCTCCAGGGGGCCGTTTAGCCATCTCTTTTTTGCACCTGAAGGTTTTTTAAAGATATGAAATGCATAGGTAATGAGGTTGATATCAGAGGAAAGGGGGTCAAAGCTTTAGTATTATGTGGGTTCAACTGTTATGCAAGAGTTGGTCCCAGCTGAATTTTTGAAGGAAAGGGAAGATAAATCTCTTCAAACAAGAGGAGCTACTATTTCCTTCATTCATTTAACATAATCTCTCTGTCTCAGGACCAACCTCTCATGTTGGGGAATAGACTCTTTGACTCTTGCCCAGGTCCAAGAATGTCCTCAGCCAGCATAGAGAATCTGGTGACCTGTAATTTGGGTGGTAGATGTGTTGGTTGTCCTTTACAGGGGTCCTGGTGTCTCCTGGAGGTCGTCGTGGAGGAGAAACCACTGTCCTGATAGCTAGAATTCTTAAGTCCCCAACACAAACCTACAAATATTTCTACAAATGAGATGCTTGGTAAAGACTATTGATACTATTTCCACGTTCTTTTTTTTTTTTTTAAAGATTTTATTTATTTATTTGACACAGAGAGAGATCACAAGTAGGCAGAGAGGCAGGCAGAGAGAGAGGGGAAAGCAGGCTCCCCGCCGAGCAGAGAGCCCGATGTGGGGCTCGATCCCAGTACCCTGAGACCGTGACCTGAGCCGAAGGCAGAGACTTCGTTCTTAAACTGTAAAACTTAGGTATTTCAGCTTTATACAATCTGTATAGTCTGCTGTAGAAATCACGTTTTAGTGAATAAAAAAATATGCTTTCTGGCCACTGGAAGAGCTTGATATTTATACATATCCTAAGGGGATTCTTTTTACTCCTTAAATTCTTTTAAATTTATGTACCAAAATCCTTTCATGAATTGCCCCTCGCTTATTTCATAGAAAGCTTGAAAGAATTCCGGATTTGGAAAGCCCTCATTTTCTGAGATTGATATAAAAATGCAGGATAATTATTAATAATGAGTGTTTATCAGCACTATAGCTAATGGCTTTGGTAATTTAGTTATAAATTGAGCCTTTTAATAAATTGTTTACCTGGGCAAGAAGAGAAATAATTAATTAAGTAGCTAATTGTTATTGAATGCTGGGTACTTTACATATACTAGCTCATTTAATCTACACAAAACCCTCTTCGTTAAATCAACGCATATTGACAAAATGCCTGCCACAGGCCAGGAGTTGTGCTCGATATCGGGGACATAGTGATGAGTGAGATGGATACAGGCTCTGAGCTCACGAAGTTTAAGAACTAGAGAAAATTAAATGGGTACTATGGAGAGTGTGGAAAAGTGCACTGGGGTGGGGCGGGGCACAGGGGACTCTACATCTGTGTAAAGTCCTTGACTCTAGGACTCTAGATATTTAGGTCTGAAGCCTTGAGAGCCCTTATTCTCAGAACCACACGCACCAGGAGGAGAGCCAGCTTTTACCTGTAGGAAGCATGCCCCAGGGCATGGCTGCCTCCAAAACCTGTGGCTTCCTCGTGATCACATTGTCCAGCCACACCACCCCCCCACCCCACCCCTCCCCCACCGAGAATAACTGAGAGCTTCCTAGAAGATATCTTTCCATTCGAAGCATTCAAACAAACATACTTTAAATAAAATGGTATTAGCACCAGCGGTCCTTTTGCTTCCTACGTTGGCCAAAGAACTCTTGGTCTTCTCCGTGTCTTCTTCCACTGGTGATGATTCCATCACTGTAGGTGCCTAGACGCGGCCTTCAAGGCTGTGTGAGAGAAGAAGCTGGCAGTTAAAGGGAGGAAGGGTTTCCAAAGACAGTCGTTCTAACGTGCCGTTTTCCCGATTCAGCCTGTAGGTTAATGTTGAGTTTTTATCAACCTTCAAGGCACTAGCATAATGACTTGACTTTTTTTTTAAGAATTGATATTATTGTTTCAATGGAATTAAGACATGCAGTTGTTGGTTTGGGAGAGATTTTTGTTTTCCACATAGAGTTAAGAGGCCCGTGAGAGATTACTTTTGCTTCAGAGTATTAGAATTACCCTTGCAATGCGCTAAGGAGCAGCTACATTAATGTGTTATTAATTCCATAGCAGTCATTGTGCCTTATTGGTATCCGACATAGCTACACAAGCATTCTGCCTAACAAGGCTGCTTTCTTCCCCCTGATGATTTGTCCTACGCAGGAAAACATCCTTTTATTTTTTTAAGATTTTGTTTATTTATTTGACAGAGAGAGAGATCACAAGTAGGCAGAGAGGCAGGCAGAGAGAGAGGGTGAAATAGGCTCCCTGCCGAGCAGAGAGCCCAATGCGGGGCTCGATCCCAGGACCCTGAAATCATGACCTGAGCCGAAGGCAGAGGCTTTAACCCACTGAGCCACCCGAGTGCCCCAGGAAAACATCTTGTAATGCACTCCCCCATACACCCTCTGCTGTGGGGGGGGGGGGGCGGCGGGGGTCACATAGTGGGGCTGAGTCACAGAAACCTGGGGCTTAATTATAATTCTAAAGGTGGTGTATCCTGAATAACGATTCCATGTCATTAACAAATGGAAATCTCAGGCAATTGTTTGAGGAGGTGAGTAGTATCAAGGGTGAATGTCATAGCCCACTTTTATTATTCTTGGAGAAAATACTACCTGTAACTTCATTTCTCTCATTTGTCTTAATTACCAGGTACAATTTAGGGCTTAGTGGCAATTACCTAAGTCACACAACGTTCATAAAGAATCACAGGGAAAGGAAGCAAAGGTGGCCAATGCAATTAAGTCATGTTATTTATTTTGGCCATTCATTCATTCATTTAGAAAATATTTACTGATCACCTTCCCTGTGCCAGACTCAGGATTAGGTCGTGCCCGTAAGAAGAGCACAAGGTAGACGGTAAACAACGGAGGGACACTCGGACTTCAGTAGGCACCTAGGATTATGTGGCTCACTCTTAGCTCTGCCAACAGGATGTCCTTTTTTTAGGTCAGCTTTCCATTTTATTATTATTATTCTTTGGGGCAAAGAAATAACAAAAATGCAGCTAGCTTTTCGTAGGTGGAGAGGATTCCTGAACACAGATGTGAAAGTTATTGGAGTAGGAATGGGAGCAAACTGGGGAAATAAACTTTCCTGAGGGTGTGTTTTATAATTTGGGAAAGTTGAAAACTTTTGTTTTATAACTTTTTTGAAATGAAGATTAAAATGTTTCAGATATGTTTCTGCCCTTAATGCATCTAAAATGATTTCTAGAACCCATAGAATAGAAGGACTTTAGTGCAAAAATGCCTATAATTATGTCATTAAATTATTGAATATGGTGAGACTAAGCAGAGAAAGAAGAGGGTGATCAGATTAGTCCTAAAGACCAACATAGCATCATCCTCGCTGTTTCTAGATCACTCCACTTGGATGTGTGGTATTCCTGCTTCTCTTTTCCTATTCATCCTTCTTTATTTTTTTTTCTTATTTCCCATCTCTTATGTCCCCATTCAGGAAAACTCACATTGTCCCTTTTAAATGAAGGACTCACTTTCTTTTGGAATTTATTCTTTGTTTGGCTGTAGCCACCTTTCTTGAACGAGGTCAGGTCCCTGCCTTGATCTCCTTCCAGTGATGAGCAAAACCAATTCTGTCTCAAAGGTAGGGAGGTCATCAGATTCAGGCCCCCGTGTGTTGTCCTAGCAGAAAGGGAAACCCATTGTATGCCAATGAAACACTTCCCACTGCTTCACCTCTTGGAGTGGTCCATGGTCAAAATCAGGCTTCTCCACTAAAGATCAAATAATACGTGTCCGTCAGCATCACAGCTGAAATTCAAATACCTAGTTTATGACACACACGTGTGTACACATGAATCAAATTTATATGTGCATAGAGATACATATATGTGTGTACCTCTACATAAATTTTACATAAAATTGGAGTCCTTGTTAAAATTGTCCTGCATTCCCTCATTTATTCAATGATATCATTGAGTACCCACCATGTGCCAGGCACTACTCCAGGTCCTGGGAATACAGTGAACTAAATGAAGCCAGTGCTCTGTTGGAGTTTACATTGTGGTGGGGGACTATGGGCAACAGTAGAGTAAAAAGTACCAGATTTAGTGTATCAGTTGATATTAAGTGCTATGAAGAAAAATAAAGAAGGGTGGGAACTCAGGAGTGCCAAAGGATGGAGGAGGGAAGGTTTTCTCTTTTAAAGGGAATGGTAAAGAAAGCTTCACTGACAAGGTGACATCTCAGAAGACACCTAGAAATGTGAATGAGAAGATAGCCAGCTCTCTGGGGGAACATACAGGCAAAGGGAATAGCCAATGCAAAGGCCCTGTGGCAGAACCATATGGCTTCTTCCAGACATGGGACACAGTTTCTCTGAATTACACAACTTGGTGGATGGTTGGCAGTGGTGTGGAGCACCATTTATGCAGAAACAGTGTGACTAGGCCCCCTACAATCATGCAATGAGTCAGCCCTTTCAAGGACACCAGTGTGGCTAGAGTAGAAGGAAGGAGAGGACAGTAGTAGAAGATGAGGTCAGAGAGGTGGCAAGGAGCCAAATCGCAGAGGGCTTTCTAGGCCTACGTAAGGACTTCTGTTTACTCAGTGGTGCACTGGTAAATGTCAAATACCTGGAGGGGATTTGGCTTTGATTGCAGCATTTGCCAACTGCTGAGATGGAAATACTCGGACCAGGACTGAGTTCAAGCACGACAGCATTGCTGAACAGAAGGTTAGGGAGAGACGTGCACCCTCCTGTAGTATTTCTAATATGCCAATCGATATAATAGATGTAAATCATTGCAAGGGCATTGATAATAGCAAAATATAATACAATATAATTAGGAAGTGAAGAGTTTTGAGCATCTGTTACCTTTGTTTTATAAATAATTTCATTCTGGGGTCATGTCATTTAAAGGTTTCACAGTGGCTATGTTGAACCACCTTGCAACATTTCCAAAACCATCATTTTCACCTTTCTTGAACTGGTGGGAGTTAGCTCTAACACACCACCAGTGTTCTCCGAGTGAGGATTTAACAGCAACAGGCATGAGTCATCAGATGAGTGTTTGAAAAGATCGCTCGGCCGTGCTGAAAACAAGCGGATAGGTGGTCAGGGCAGAAGCAGAGAGACGAGTCAGGAGCGTTGCAAGAACCCTCAGGGCTCAGCATGGATCATTTGAAAAGCCCCTCCCCCGTCCACGTTTTCCCTCTCACGTGGGTTGGGAGCTTGGGTGGACAAACCCGGGTGGCCACATGCCATAACTCCTCTGCGCTCAGATGCAAGGTCTCTTCACAGTGAATGTTTCGGAAAACAGGATGAAATTGGAACGCATCTCAAAATTGTGTACGTTTAATAATATGCTGCTTCTTTTTTTCCTAAACAGCTTGTATGGAATCAATGTGGGCCTAGCCATTGATAGCATTTTACAACTGAGAAAACATTCCATTTTGCTTCACGACGCGCAGAATTGATCGTAGTAATGTATTGTTTGTGCCCCACCGTTGAATAAAACCGATCAAAGTTTTGAAATACAAATATATACTCTGTAAATAAAGGCTAAGGAAAGCAAGAATATTTTACTAGGAGAAGCAAGCCCTGGGGTGTGGGGAGAGGAGCAAGAGGAATCAATGAATCAAGCACTCAGGGAGGCCAGTGAGTTCTCCTCTGATTAAATAAGACAGACAGCCATCTAGCAGTGTGATTTAAGGAGTACTGCATCCCTTCCCACCAGCCTGCGAAGATATATGATATTCCCACTAGCTCAGTTCTTTGGGGTTAAAGCGTTGTCTCCAGGTGAGCGCTGTTAAAATGTCTAAAAATGACCCAGGAGGCATGGCACATTCACAGAGGGACCCATTAAAAAGATTGAGGGGAGGGCAGCACGGGGAGGAAATGAGATAGGAAAATGTTAATGGCAGGTCAGTGTTGTTTAAAGATCGAATACAGAGTTTTTCAGCACCAAGCAATGCCTGAACCCCTTTGAACAGGCCCCTTGGACTTGGGGCTTCAGGACAAGGCTTCATGTCCACATCTGGACGAGTGCTTCAGGACGCCATTTTGCCGTCCCCACCACTGTCCCCCATGGCGACGGCCACTCATCATTCCCGGGCTCCCGTGCAAGGCCCCGAGGCTGTTTGGCATTCATTTGGCACCAAAGCACAGATTAAGTCCGCTGTTATTCTTTTCTCTTCGGCCAGGAATAATTAAATTTGTATATTATTCTATCCCACAGTGCAGTTTTCGTAATGTCAAATACAAATCTCAGTTTATTAAATAACTCAAGAAATGAAAGTCATTCAGGAAAAACATTTTTTCAATCAGTAGCTATCCCTGAGAAAGAGAAGTTTCATTTTTATAACCGGTGAAAATAATTTAACAGGGACATAATGGACATTGGATGATTACTGTCTTTGAAATGAGGAGACACAGCCGTGCTTAACGATACATTATCTGTTAAGTGCTATCAATTTAGGTGAGAGCTAGAAGCCAACATGATTGTGAACCCAAACAAAACGTGGGCACAGAGACATATATAAATATCCAGTTATTTATTAGTCATCCAGATGATATTTTTAGATTACTATCAAAATCTTTTCCCTCAAAACCTCTTTAAACAGACCTACAGACCACTGCTCTCCAAAAGCCCCTAGACTTCAGCTGAAACAGCAGGGATCACATAATATTCTTCACACTATGAGCAATGCTGGGGTCCCTTGGGGCCACTGTGTCTGTTCCATCCCCTAGGGGATAGCCTAACCCCTACTTCAGAAAAACTGCTCTGATACAATCCATATGTGGATCTTTCAGAGCTCAGCCTAAGATTCTTTTGGGGGGAAGGGGGGGAAGTCCCACTGCTATCACTAAATTATTTGAAAACCATGGATCTAGTGTGTGGGGCATCCCAGAACAATGGTCCAGCTGGAATAGAACTTAAAGGAGTAAAAAGTAAGAAGAGTACTCCATTCCAACCTCACTGACATCACAATTTTAAAGGTCCTACTTGCAGTATTATTATAAGAATATTGGTGAAACACAGTTTTCTATTTGTAGGGAGTATAAAAATGAAACCCACAATTTTAAATCATAAGTAGAATACAACTTAGGTTTTTTGAGATGACAGTGTTGGGAAGGCATTTCTCAGGCTTATTCTCAGTCATCAGTGAGGTCTCATTTAACTTGATTTTACGGGTCAAGAAAATAAGAGACTCAAAACCCAGATTCCTCTGCCTAGACATAAAGTCATGTTGAAACTGATCATAGTGTGTTTCAAACTTTTGGAACCTCTGACGTTTACTCAGTATCTTAAAGATGTGTCTACTATACATAACTCCTCCCCAGAGTTAGTACCTGGGCTGACTGATCAGTCTGACAACTCTAACCTGTTGGCCAACTGTCCTGTTTCATCTGGGACTCTACGGGGTGGTTTTGCCAAGGGAGGGGGGAAGATGAGAAATCATGAAACCTTATGGCAAGATGAAACCTGAAATATTATTTGGTGGAAAAGTGTTCCCAAGCTAAACTTGGGTTCGTTCATTGACTACTCTGCACACGTCGTAAATCAGCCATAAGAGAGTTAATTCCATATTTTAAATTGCTCCAAAAATCTCTCCAACTTCCTCATTTTGCAGATAAAGGTTCAGCATCATGTGAACAGTATATGCTGAATTTTAATGCTCACTTGAGAAATCATTCTCACTCACTTGGTGGATTTTTGACGCTCTTCTAACATACAACCATAACCTAAATTTGTTTCCAGAATCTGTTTATTTCTGTAGCGTGTGTTATTAAAATACTTCTAAGTTTCCCTTAGCTCTTTAGAAAACTAAAGAAAGATTCCCTGTTGCCTTTGAATAATGTCTTGATTCTTCTTAATATCTTCTGAAATATTTCAAAAGGGTTTAAAAATGCATTTCATGATATTTTAACCATTCTGATGTATGAGTTATATTATAAATCTGATGAATCTTTTCTAAATATTGAAACTAGAAAAACCATGACAGAGAAAAACACAATTAGTAAATATTTAAATATCAATATTTGAAAACATCACAGAAATATGCCTTGAAAATATCTAAGATATTTAAAGGTATGGACTCTAGAAAAATCCTTAAATGAAGCCTGGGCTATATAAAATTTAAGGCAATGTTAAATATCATTTTGCATTTTTAATTAGAGTGAAAAAATTTTCAATCTAAACACTTTGTTAAATATAAATATTTCTAAAAAATGTTTTAACTATTAATCGTTAATATATATTTTAAGCTTCTATTTTTTAACAGGTATATCAAACATAATTGTATTTAGGACATATAAACTTAATTCATAAACCTCGTACTTTAATAATTGTGTCTTGTTGCAAAAAACATATGTAGTGCTCTTCCCTGTCTTGGTTATAAGATGTAGTGACGTAAATATCAATGTGAGATTGCATCTTATATATCATTTTTCAGAAACTGAGAGATAAGAGCACCAAAAATATCCCACAAATCTTAAAGTTCTCAAGCAATTTCTTGTGTTTTTATTAGAGGAAAAATGAAGGGGGAGAGGTAGGAAGTATTTGCTATAACTCACGTTGTGATTTATTGGATGCTAATCTTAAGAATACAAGATTACATTTCAAAGGTCAGCTCTACAGTCATGAAAAACAAAGATTGTGTGTGTTTGATACTAATGAGCCCTGTTTATTCAGTGGGTGAAGTCAGACAAATATTAGATTAAATCTAGATCACAAAATGTTCTTATTAGGCATAGAAGCTTCTCTGGGTACAGATGTGCTAATATTAAAGAGAATGCTGCCCAAAATATTTTCCCTGGATTACTGACGTAAATAAGTTACACTGGTCAAATGGGGAGGGGAGTCATTTACAAAATTAAAATTGATTTTAATTTGTAAAAACACGGTAGGAGAGTCTAACAGCTTTCAAAATGTGACTTTATTAGCTTTAAAACGTAAATTCATTTGGTCAGAGAAAAAGCAATTTCCAAGATCCTGGGTTTATTTAGGTATTTTTCAAGCACCTTCCTATGGAGAACATTACTATTCATCTATATCCAGTTTACTTACATACATTTCAAGTTAGTCTTGTTTCCTCTTTCTACTTGCTTCCTTCAGTGTTATCAATTGTGTACATCTTGGTCATTTTGCTCATTCGTTTATTTAACGAGTGGTTCTGAAAAACCCCTTACAGTCCAGGTGCTGTGCTTGGCACCCATGATACAAAGATAAGCAAGTCACAGTCCCAGCCTTTGAGGAGCCCACTGTGTAAAGACAGAGGAAGAAGTGATGAGTCCATGGCGTTAGATGAGGGGGGGCATCACAGACTTGGGAGAGGACTTCTCAGGCCAAAGAGGGGGGAATCGTACACCCTGGAAGGGAATGGGGATATAAACACTGCAGTACGGTGGAGGCCAAGGGGGAGGAGAAGGGCAGAGGGAAGACTGGTTGGCAGGAAATACAAAAGGATTGGCCCCTTTGCTCAAACCCAGGAGTTGGAAGCTTACTGCACAAGGATAGCGAGTCTCTGAAAGATGTCCGACCGTGACTGAAAAATTCACTGTGTGGAGGGCGAAAGAGGCAGAGACTTAAGGCAAGAGCATAGGTCAGACTGTACTAACAGCCGCATTCCAGGGCTGAGGGCCTTAGCTGAAGAAGCACCAGCCAGCACAGAGGGAAGGGGACCCAGAGCAGTGTCACAGAGGCATGCCCCTCAGGACGTAGTGAGTAGCTGAACACGTGGTGTAATCAAGATGGAGACAGCCAGCAGAACCCCCAAGCTGCTGATCCTGCCAAGTAGACAGGTAGCGCTGTCACCCATGAAGACAAGTCATGGAAGGGAGAAAATGGTCTTAAGGGAAAGAAATGCAATTTAAGATATAAGCTGGAGATATGTGGAAAAGCCACCTTTTTATGGAAGACATTCATAAACCAGTGAAAGCAGGGCCGCTGATAAGGACCAGGAAATCTGAGCATGGGCTATTTCCTTCCCAGTTGGTGAGTTTCCCTCTGCAGACCAAACTTGATGTTGAAAATAATGAAGCAGAATGCACAGGTCTGTTTTTTAAGGAGATGATTTTAAAAATGCATTTGATTTTTCAACAAATATTTAATCGGCCCTATTCTGTGTAAGAAAGGCTGGGAGTTTTATAATGTAACTGACAAAGGGGCGGGCAGAGAGCACGGTTACATAGCCTTGCTCTGTGCACATTTCTTCGCCTGGTTCATTAAACTCCTTCCTATTTGGGGGGAAGAAAAGACAAGAAATTGGCCTTCGAAATCTGAGAGCACCTGAGAGACATAATTTAAGGCAGCAATCAGAATCAAGCTAGCTGCTGCATTAGAGCTGGTCTCTCCCGGGTGGTTTTTCCCAGGATTTGCAGGGCTATGAAGATGATCTTGAAGATAAGGTTATGTGGCCTTCTAGTAGCTTTCAGAAAAGGAATGGTTCAAAATGAATAACTATTTTTAAAAAATCTCTTTCCTTAAGAGCAGTAGTATTTGGTGATAAATGGAATGCTTCTCACTGAATTGAACATATCATGATCTAGATAGAAGCTTCAGCCTGAAAAAATAAATAAATAAATAAATAAATAAATAAATAAAACATAGCGCCGTTCATAGTATCGCAAGATGCGCTATTTCTGATCCTTGAAGTGTCTAGTTTCCGGAGAAGGAATTTCCGTTAAGGCAGGTTTCTCTTTCTGAGATATAAATGATATCTTTTGTGGAAGACTTTTCACAGAATACGCTCATTTGGCTCATAAATGGGTAGTATTGGTTTATATCGACTAGAAATCTACATAACCGTCTCTCACAAGGGAAAAATGATATCCACATACAGGAAGAGCACAGACATTTACATCATGGTAAAAGTTAGAAAAAGAGATACATACGTGGCTCTTAGCTCAACTTTCATGTTTGAGACAAAGTGGAAAAATACGGGAAATACTAATAGAGATTCTCTCATAATTCATGCATGGTTTATAATTTTTTTTATTATTATTACTTGCTTCGTTTGCTTGTCTTTCAGTCTGTTACACAAATTGCCTGGCGACATGTCCATGAAATGTCCATGGACAAGTTAGTTCCACTTCTAGGGTTCTTTCTTGCCCTTTCACTTGGAGAGAATTATGAAATCAATAGGCTTTGAAAGAATAGAAGTCATGTGCCCTTATTATTCTGTTACATGTTGCTGCAGAGAAGATATGAAATTGGAAGTGGCAGAATAGGGAATGAAAAGGGTCTGATATTTTGACGTTTTGACCTGTTGGTGAGCTGAGGGCAGAGCCCTGCATCCTTGGAGTGAGTGATTTTGTGGATGTAAATATGAAAGGGAGTAAAACCAATAATGCTCTCCCCTCATAGAATCTCATCTAGCCAAGTCGGGGGGGTGGAAATATATATATATATATATATACCTATATATACCTATATATATATATAATCTCTGATTAAGACAGTATATAAATATATAAAAGACAGTATATATATATATATATACATATATATCAATATATGTATATATATATCATCTCTGATTAAGACAGTAAGAAAGTTTCCTTACTGAATGTTCAGAAATTTCTACAAGAACTTCCCAAAGCATTCCAGCGCTTTCCATCTCTCTTCCAAAACCTGCAAATTCTGGTGTATAAACTGCACTTTCTTTAATGAAGAGAAGCCATTTCTTAGAAGAGATAGTCTGTTTTTCTTGCTTACTTTTCAGATAGTTTTTTAAAAGCTGTGTGATGGATGAAAATCTTTCTTCTCTGTGACCTCAGAACTGTTTCACAGAAAGAAAGAGAAGCATTTTTGTGGGGTTCCTCCTCCCCTCCGCTTTTGGGAATGTGAATTTCCATGACCTCCTGGTTGGGAATCAGTGAGTAAATATCAAACATTTCAAGGGATTCAGGGAGTTTTGACTGCAACCAAAGGGTTCCAGTCAATGCATTTGTCACTGCACCAAACAGCCCGACATAGCCTGAGAGTGTGGTTCCTCTGACGCTCGCTTTGGTTTTCATTTTTCTTTTAACTTCACCAATATGTACTTTCCCAGGCACATCCTGACGCTCGATAAATGTGTTGACCTAATGAATTAATTAAAAATATTTATTCAATTTTGTAACTAAATAATCAAAATCCAGTGACATTATTTCTTGGTTTATGCCAAAATCTGCTAGTGGCAAAACACCATCTTACTTAGATTTCCGTTTGGTAATTTTACCGTTTTATTCTTAAAATAAATGTATATTTTTTCAAGTTTTTCTTCTGCCTTTCATTATCAGTCTCCTGATAATAAATACCTTTAATCTTAAATATCTCAGATATGTTCAATAGCTCTTGAAATGCAGAGATTATTTTTCTTTTTCCAGCATTTCCTGAATATTATGGCAGAATTTTTTTTTTTAGACACGATTACTGAAAAATGAGAAAAAAAATCTATGGAAATGAAAGCATGTGGAGGAGTGAAGTCCAAAAGCATAAAATATTCATTGGCATGCTGTTTAAGGCTATATCCAAGTGTGGTAGAACCAAATCAAGCAGAAGGGCATAATAAATACAAAGTACATAGGGGTGGCTCCCCCATGGGAGGAGTCAGATGGAAAAAAAGGAGGTGGGGTACAAAGGAGGTTTCACAGACAATGGAGAGTATTCTATGGGGCTATAATTTATTATTTTGTAGCCCTTTATTATATATAATGTTTGTAATACTTAATAGTCTATAATACATTCCAGTTACCAATAACATTATATGAAAATATATCCCCATATCAAGAAATATATAAATTGTTTACATGTTAAGATATTTCAAAAACTTTGAAAATATATGGGGAGGGATGTGATAAAAACCAAAGCAAGGCCACAGTTACCCAATGGAGCAATGTCAATGTCCATTTATTATGCAGAGGCAGATTTCAAATTTATACTTAACCATTGCAAGCCTTTTGAAAAATAATAATGGCTTTTAGCTATCTACTTCCGAGAAGTTAAACTTCTGTTTTCAGAATGCTTATGTCCTCTAAAAATTAATTTCTGGTTTATGTATTATTGCATGCATCCGAAACATTTAATAACAGCTTTTCAATTAATAGAAAGGAAGGAAAAAATAATGTAAAATATTGTTACCTGTTTTCTTTATTTCTTTTCTATTTTTTTTGAGTGAGTACATATGTTTTTGTGCATATATGGTTAACTTAAGAATTTGGCTAAGCTCATTTCTGTCTTGAGGTACAAGTAAAACTTCATAATACCAAACCCCGTTTTTTTAAAACAAAGTTTTATTTTTCTGGAAAATTACCTTCAGTCAGCCACTCATTAGAGACTAAATATCTATTTACTGAACTTTGTTGAAATACTGCTGGTTATAAAGATCAAAAGTCAAAATCAGTAAGATTTTATTCATTTTTTATCTTGAAAAAAATCATAAAATGTGTTATATTTTTAGAAAAAATATATTTATACAGGCCATTTCTCAATATAGTAACTTTTCTTTTTCTTACTTTACATCTCAGCATAGGATCTGACAACAGAACTTAATTATCTGTGATTTCCAGAAAATGTAAGATGTATGGTTGCTTACAATGTCCACTCTTATATTGTCCACTCTTAAGAGTTTTGAATCTATGGTGTGGCCAAGGGGCCTTTACATCAATGTACATAGTAAAAATCCTGAAGCTTAGGATCTTGCACATCTGGACTAGTCCCTGGTTATTCCTGGTTCCTAACCAGAAGATAAAGTTCGGCTAAATTACTGTTTCTTCAGTCATAAAAGCAGAAAGAGTGGCTGTGTACCGTCATTGGATGGGCACCTGTGAGTGAGGTCACCACAGGTGACCAGTTTAGCTTCTCATGTTCATAAAATTCATTTCTTGTTTAAATTCATCTTTAGGGTGAGATGGGAAATAGTCATTCCTAGCTCTTGAATTTTCCTGTCTACTATCCGGGGCATCTCCTTTCTCAATATGAAAGTGTCTAGAAATAAGGAATTAGAAGGTGCTTAGTGGGCAAGCCTAAGCACTTAGGAGGTTAGGTTAGCTTCGTAGACAATTTCATCAAGTCCGTAAGAGCCATTATTTCTGCTCCCCTATAGGAAATGAATTCTCTGTTTTATGTGGTGATACATTTCTTTTTATGCATCTCTCCTTTCTTGACATTTACCATCACCATTTAATTATACATAAGGTAAATTTTCTTTAGAATTTGTCTTCTGTTACATTTTAAGGTCAATGTGTTTAATTTGGGAGAATCACCTTACACATTTGTTGAAAATTTAGGAAGGACCCCTTTTATCAAGGACGTGATTACTCATCTTCTCTTGAGTGTGTCACTAGCTGAGTTAGGTTATAGATCTTTAAAGTGGGAATGTTTTCATAATTACTCCACAAAGGGCAACATAAATAATAATCATTTGCAAGCTGATTTGTCTATAGTTGTGTACTTCTTACTTGGAGCACAATAAATCACTGTATCTGCCAAAATCTCAGTGGCTTGAAACAACAAAGTTTCTCTTCTTAGGTTACATGCCTACTGTAAGTCAGGTGAGGACTCTGCACCACGTGTCCTCAATTTGTACCCAAGGGGACGTATCAGTTGCTATCTAAAATTTTACTAGTCACTCTCACAGAGGAAGATCAAGTTATGGCTTGCCTTGAATCGGAAATTAATTGCTCTATCCTGGAAGTTATAATGTTATAACTGATTAGTCAGGACAATTCACTTATTCCCACCTGACCACAGGGGAGAACCAGGAATTGCAGTCCTACCATGAAGCAGAAATGAAGAGAACTGGGATGATCTCGCAAACACTAATGACTCTCTCAATCATTTGTATAAAGTTGCCATCATCCCTCATGTTAGCACAGCTCTTCTATGGAAAGAGTGAAAACCTCAAGCTGTGTCAAACAATGTCAGTAACTCCCAGGATCATGTTTTAGATTCCCATTTTCTTTGGTAGTCTTTTCCACACCAATATTACTCAAAAGCATAAACCGGTATCTTCTTTAACATCACTGAGCATTTCTCTGAAGTGCCCCCTAACTTCTTTGGACTTCAGTTTGCTTCAGCAGGAAACTAAAGATTCAAACTAAAGTCTCTCTTCTAAATGTCAAAGTTTTATGATTGCACTGTGGAGTTATTAAATTATGACATTTATAGTATTCAGTGTTGTCATGATGTATAATGTGTTTTAGCATATTTTTAAAACAATGTATAGTTACTTAACATTTAGAGTGCACAACATTAGACAGAAATAGTAAGGAATCTCACTATTATCCTCAACCTCAAAATGAGTGGAAACTATAATGAATGACCTATAAGCTGTGCTGGACAATTGCTGCTTGCTCTTAGATCTGTTCCCCTTTTTTCCTCTACTCGCCTCTGTATAGTTGGGAACTACATTTCCCAGGATCCCTTGTGCTGTAGCCTCAGGGTCAGTTAACCAGTCAAAGGTACCCTTGGGTGCCTAGAAGGGAAGGAGCCAGAGTATTCCTTCCTGGTCACTCTTGCTTCCTTCCTGGTATCCCTGGCACCAGCAGCAACTGCTGGTTTCCCTCCTGGTTTCACTTTCCACCCTACTGTGTTCCCATTTCCCAACCAAAGACTGGCTTCTATTCTTGGATGGGATGTCATCTCCTCCTCCAGTTGTTCCTTAAACCGGAGCATAGTGGCCCCTTCTCTAATTTCTGGATCATTGTTCTATCTCCAGTTTGGCTTTTAAGCAGTTCTATCAACTGCGTAACTAATTCTCTGCACTAAAAACTCTGTTGGGAAACTACTCTGCATCTAGAGTGGTTTCCCTTTTCCTGCCTAGATTCTGACTAATAACATATCCCAAAACAAATTGAGGGGTTCTAATCATTTCCTTTCAGGACTATAGTATACAGAAAAATAGACACTTTTCTCTTTAAAATGAATGAGGTCAGTAAGAGAATGAAAAGTATAGTGGACCAGAGAAAGAAAAATTGAAATATTGGGGCCACTTCTTTCTCTTTGTTGTTGTATGACTCCAAGCAATGTACTTCACTTCCTGTACTTCCTTTTCCTCATTTCTAAAAATAAGATTTTGTACTACCACATGCAACAACATGGATGAATCTCGGAAATGTTATGCTCAGTGAAGGAAGCCAGACACAAAAGGTACATACACTAGAGTTTCATTTTTATGAAGTTCATGTAGATGAAGCTAATCAATAAAAATACAAGTCAGATAATGGTTGTCTTGGTGGGGGAGAAGGAGAGAATAGAAATAAGGAAATTTTCCAGGCTTGTGACTGTGTTCTCCATGGTGACTGGTGTGTTGTTTACATGGGTGCATTTATTTGTACAAACTCACCAGTCTCTTAAGATGTGCCCACTTCACTATATGTAATTATACTTTAAAATAAAAAAATGAATTAGTTATTCAAACAAACAAGAGGCTTGGATTTTATGTCTCCAAGATCCCTGTTAGCTCTGAAATTTGGTTCTTTTCTGTTGAAGAATTTGGATTAAAGATGGGGAAGTAGGAGGGAGAGACAGAGAATAGAAATAATTTAAACATGTTTCCAAAGTCATTCTATAAACACGTATTTTGAAACTTTCATTAGAGTGTTCATACTTGCTTCTTAACAGAGCAAGCTATAGAACCCAACTTCTTAGTTGGTTTTAATCCCAACTCCATGTATGATTAGCTCTGGGAACTTGGGTAAATAACTTAAACCCATATTTCTGAGTTTCGACATCGTATTATAGAGTTACTAGGTCATTGTGAGGATTAGATGAAAGAATGCATATATAATTTTTAGCATGGTGCCAGGCACATAGTAATACTCAATAAGGGATGATGATGATGAAGATGATGACAAATCTTCCTTGAAATTTCCACATATGTATTGGCAAATAGATTTTGAATCTATCACTCTTGTACATAAATATCATATTATGCACAGATTTTTAAAAATGTAATATATCTTATGCTTTTTTCCATGTTAACATCTACAAGTCTCTTAGTGATGGAATCATATTCATCATATGGTTGGACCATAGTATATATAATTGATTTCCTATTGATTAATAATTTAAGATCTTTTGGTGCTTTTATTGTTAACAATAATAACGAAATGAACATCCTTATATGCAGTATTTGAAGGATTTAAAGCTACTTTTATTTAAACAAAAAGAACTAACCTTTTTACTGTCAGACATAACATTTTTATTTCACAACTAACCCTTTCCACTAGGACTTCTAGCTTTTTTATTTTATCTTAGATTCCTTAAGTCAATCAGGTAGGTGATGGAATACAAAGGAACAGTTGTTATCTTTTATACTCTGGGTTTTCTACAGTGAAGCAATGGGAAATAAATCATAATTCTGAACGGAAAGTATAAGAGCAAGTTAGTGTAAATGCCATACCACCATCTTAGAACAGGAAATATATTTAGCGTGCTTGGCAAATGTGAAGGCCTCGCCTAAATAGGGATTCTGAGTGTAGAAGAGATCCTCAGGGCTGTCAGAAGAAGAGAATGGGACTAAGGTTTCCAAAATTTAATCTTGAAATTAGAGTGGGAAACCTCTTTAAACTCGATTTTGTTACTATGAATATGAAAGCAAGTAACATCAAGCCAGCTCATCCTAAAAGAATCTCAAGAATACAAGGCCCTTTGGCATTTTTTTTCTTCAGAAGAAAAGACCACAGTCATTCTGCTTTATTAAGAAACCCAGTGGGAGCAGAGAAAAGTTTTAATAAGCTTATAGCTACTCTGACAGTTGAGTAGTAAATACTAAGCATTACTTCATAGGAATGAGTAAGTATAACACCTTTACAGGCTGTTTCTATAACATATGGACTGTTAAGTGTTTGAGAAATAATTTGTTTGTTTTTGCAGCTCATAGTTTAATGTAATGAAGCACTATTGAGTTGAGTAACTAGACAAGAAACTCCTTAGTTATGGGGAATTATATTCTGAATTAATGAATTGCAAATTGTAAGCCAATCCAACTCCCATAAATATTATGAGGAAAGAAGTAGCAGTCCTACCTACACAAATTTTCAAGGCAAAATTATTCTGTGACGAGAAAAAGATTTAGAGCATAATTAAGGTTCCTAAAATATAAGTACTTAAGAAGAAACTTACCATATGTTTAAAATTATTTGAGACTGCATTTATGATCTGTGATAAGTATATATTTTCTGGAATGCAGAAAACCTCTTTAAAGGTTTTCTGTTTTATTTTTATAGTATTATCGTACGGTTCACCTCTAGCAATTCACAATGGGCTTTAAAAATCCAAATAATAAAATAAAGATTTTTATTCTGTGCCTGTGATAGTTATTTCACTTTACATAGAAAGCACTAACTCATTGTTGAAAATACAAATAACTTAAAATGACAGGTTTAATAAGCCATATTCTGGAAACATTTGGTTAACACAGCTCTATGATACAAGTATAGAGTGTTAGTCAAGTTTGAATGTCAATTAATCTGGAAATGATGGTCTCGGGAATGGTCTTAAATCTCTGTATACATGAGATTACTAAGAAAAATCTGTAATTTTAATGGATCATTTGTTTTAATTGGCTTAAGAGTCTAAAAACCAAGCACTACCCAATAAATAGGGAAGAGCACTGAACTTCGAGTCAGAAGCCTTGAAATCCAATCTGGCTGCATCACAAAATAATTACATAACCCTGAGCAAGTCATGAACACCTATGATTCTGTCTCTTTATCTCTAAAAGAAGTAAATTAAGATACAGCTGGCCTTCTTCAAAAGGTCTCTAAGAAGGAGAGTAGCTAATGTAAGTGAAAATGTTCTAAGTAAATGTTCCTTGGATTAACAAAAACATTATGCAAAAAAAGAGAAGAAAAACAAAGGGTTTCATAGTCTAATAATCTAAGAAATCTTTGTTGTGAATGTAAGAGAGAGGGGGGAGAGAGAGATTTCTTAGAGACTTTCACAAAGAGGGAATAGACTCTCCCTGTAAACTCAAGTGACCTGGGGACTCTCCCTGCCCCCCTTTTAAATGAAACATTTGGAGAACACTCATGGTGAAAGGTAATTTCAGACACGAGGAGGCTGTGGTGGTTTTACAATTGGGGTGTTAAGTTGTGCACTACAGGAGACTCAATGAGGCAAAGCTGCTACAAAACTGATGGTACTCAGACCTGCTGGAGGGTGATTCCAAAGGAGTGTTTCCCCTTGGCTTCCTGTAAATGTATTTGGTACAGGATCAGCCTCCATAGTTCTCTGAAACTGTTCCTCACATGCAATGACCTCAGCAGGGTTAAAACCAAGTGCCAAAGGAATGACATGTTTTCATCAAAGTTTGCCTCTCCATTTTGAATATGGGCAAGTCTTGAAAATCCTTGTCATTAAGACTGTCTTCATCCTTGAGTGTTCTAGTCTGACCAAGACACAAGTCTCATGGAGGAAGCTCCTTGAAGAGGTAATTTTCTCTACCTGGGACTCATTTTCTGTATTTGCAAAATGAAAGAAATGAGGAGACCTCAAGATCTCTTCCCTGTCTAAAAATGTCTACCAGTTCATAGCCGAACATACCCTCCACAGCCCTCTCATGGCACCTAGAGTCACCTGCACCTAACTCACCTAAGTTAGCCATTAAAGTCCAGAGCATCAGTTCCAGAAGACTTATATGAAAGGTACAGCATTTACATGGCCCAAAGTCTTCTTGATCATTCTCTTGGTCACCGATTAGTTTCTTAGATCACTGTTACTATGTCGGATGCTGAGCTAGAACAAACTCTAGATCCCATGAAACCCCTGACCAGAACCCCATCCATGGGTCTGTTATCTAAAGTAAATGGACCATTTCCAAAAACTGGTTCTAAAATTCAAAAAGAATGGTAGGCAGAACGAATTGTAAGGCAATTGTAAGTAAAAGAAAATAAAATTGCTAAACTCCGGGTATATTTGAGTATCTTATCAGATTTTGGTGTTCCTATAATTGGCATTGTGAAATGTACTGCCAACTTGAAAGCGGGCCTAGCTTCTGAACTATTACTCCTACACAATGTGGACTCTGTTCTGGGATGGGAAGAGCAGCCTTTGTCATTCATTCAGAAGACATGGAGTATTTGCTATGTGTCAGGCACTGGACTAAGAAAAAAGATGGACATAAGAATTAGGAACTGACATTCTGACTCTGTCTTGATTCCATGTTAACCAAGGAGCAAGGATATATCCAACCTACAGATAAGAACCAGTGACCTCCCCCTGCAAAAAGAAAAAAATAAAAACAAAAACAAAAACCTAAGTGCTTTAAAAACACATGGCCCTAAATAACATTCTAACTTTTTTTTTTTAGTATAGTTGACACACATTACACTAATTCCAGGGGAACAGCATAGTGATTCAGCTTCTCTATACTTTACGCAGGGCTCACCACAAGTGTAGCCCCCAACTGTCAGCATACAACGCTATTATAGTATCATTCACTATATTCTTATGTTACGCCTTTAATTCCGTGGCTAATCATTCCCTAGCTGGAAGCCCATATCTCCTGCTCCCCATCACCCATTTTGCCCATCCCTCCACCCACCCACCCCTAATCTGGCAACCACTGGTTTGTTCTCTCTAAAATTCTGACTTAAAATTATCATGTGCAATAGCATAATATAAAATGCACAGCCAAAATATCAGGACTTAAAAAACTTCACACTTAAAAAATAAAAAGCCAAACTAGAAAATCAGAATGAACAGAGAAAGAAGTCAGTTCACCTTCCACAAGCTGCATTGGTAGAAAGTAGTTAATCCTCTATTGTAACTTTAATATCAGGATTAATTCCTGGGTCTCGCCTATGAATGGCATACCGGCTTAAACCTCAGACCTTTGTTTCCCTTTGTAAAACAGAATTAAAACAGAACCTAAGGTCGGTAAGAGCTTTTAGAAATAAAAATTTCCAGGTATTATTTCTCAATCCAGGACTTGCTTTATTTTATTTATTTATTTATTTATTTATTTATTTATTTATTTATATTTTTTTTTTACAGTGTGAGTGTGAGCTCTTCCATGATTATAATTTGGAGGGGAGAGGGTGGGAAAGTAAATTTAGTGTACCTAAAAAGAATACAAACAGCATTTTCCCCTTTCTGCTGAATGGTAAACTCATTAAAAGAACAAGAAGCATTTCATGGATTACTGATAACAGTACCTCTGTCATAGACAGGAGGCCAGATTGGAGCCATAAATGGAACCATTGTGTTCATTACCGAATGTGAGATATTCATCCTCAAAACTGATCCGCCTCCTGCCAGAGACAGGTAGACATAATGAATACATAAAAGAAACCTTTTATTTTTTTTCAGGGGGCCATACTAAAAAACAAGTTATTAGGACATTAATCATCAGCTGAAAACAGCATTCCAGTAGAGAACAGCAAAATCAACATAAATATGTGTATCCTTGATATGTTTGCAAAGTTCAACATGCATTACAATGCAGTTAAAAGCTAGTATTTCTAAAGTAACCTTGGAATGCATTTTCTTATTTTCATAAAAACAGTGACAAGCTGAGAACAGTTAAATTCAGATTCTCATCTATGAATGCTGAATTACTAAATTAATTAAAGACTATAAGCATTATACAGTCTTTTAATGATTGGGCATTTTGATCCCTTCCTTTCAAAGATGGGAACTGAAGCCTGGAAAATGCAGTTAATATGGTGCGAGGGAGGGAATGCAGGCCCCCAAAGCCAAGTTCAGCATTCCCTTTCCCCTGGGCTAATCTGTCTTTCTACCCATGATGAACCCAAGAGGGGCCCCATTTCCATAGTTCGGCGACTATCTTGAAATTTTGATAACTTGGCAGAATGTGTCCCCTGTCTGCTTGCTGGAGGCTTCAGTCTTGCCTATGACAGTATTTTATTTATTCTTTAGAGCCCCTTATGCTCATAAACATGCTCATTAGTTTTACAAATTACCACATTAGTCATAAATGAGTTGTCCTCCTAATATAGCACATAACTTATTGTTGCATTTTATTGGACCATTTATAATAAAATTATGGAAAGTGTTAAATAACCCTCAGAGAAAAAAACGTATTCATCATCTCAGCAAAGGTGTAAGTGTTGCATTCTCTGCTACGGTATTTGTAGGGAATTTATATTCAGAATATTATGCTATTTCTCTAAGAGGACTCTTGGATTTCTCCATGGGGCCACTCCCCCTTCCCCCATCTTTCCTCTTCACTAGGTTTCTTATAAAACTCTAAGCCACTTACAGTACTCCGATTTCACTGTCTTAAAAAAAAAAATTATTTGCTCCTTCCAAGTAGCACGAGATCTATTAAATCTGTTCTTTAACTTAGCAATTAAAGTGCAGCGTCAAAGCCTGAAATCACCTCTTCCCCTTGTCACCAACTCCTAACAGAAACATTGGCACTAACACATATGACCTTCAAAATAGCAGTTGCCTCCCTTAAAATCTAACAGTGGTTTCCCCAGAAATAAAAAATGTGGAGCCACAGACTCATTCTCAGATTCATTGAAATGGTACATCTCTAGCTGAAACCAAAGGTGCCCTAATCATGGGACACTCACAAAATTTCTTCTCTTTCTTTTTTAGCATTTACAAATATGGAAATTTTCTTACCAGGCTACCAGGAGCTATATTAGCCTCATCTACTGAAAGCTAATATAAAAAAAAAAAAAGGAAGTTGAAGCACATTGAATTAATTATATCTGAGATTTGACTTACACATTAGATGATTAAATATGTGCATTCGAAAGAGTCCCTGAAGGTAGTCTAGTTACTTTAAATAATTGTCCAGGGCCTTTTGGCTAAAGTGACTTTCCCCACGTAGCTTGCTTTTGTTATCTTAATTTTTCAACGTCTTGATTTTATGCTTTCTTCATGCACTACCTTCACTTTAATTTGGTCTGCATTTCAAGAAAACAAAATATGCAAAGAACAGTACTAGAGCTTACAGGGGAATGAAAGGGTGAGAGCATGTGGCCCACCTACCCCCTACGAGTTGTATCTCTAATGTGGGAGATGAATTCACATGGCTAATGCATCAGCCATCCCACCAGTAACTCCAGGGCAAACACGGAATCCATCATTTATTTTTTTGTTATAGTAGGAATTTATTAAATCAGGTGCTGAATTAGCAGAAATAAGTTGCAGAATAGCGGGGAAATTAGACAAACAACGGATTCCCAATACAGGGTGGTGAGCACCAAAGCACCAGAAAGGAATCTGGGGCCTCCGGAAAGAGTTGATCTCTAAGTTGAGTCCTGAAAGAGTATAAGTTGGCCAGACAACCTCTGAAATGAAGCAGTTTCCGGGCAGAAGAATGGCACCTCTAAACCTGCATTTGTTTCAAGTCTTTTCAGTGCTGTGGAGAAATCAAATTTCAAAAACTATTCAGGAAATGGAGATAAAATCACCAAATATTTTTTATTGTCAATTAAAGCCATTTAAACAACCACCAACTATTCCTACCATCACTTTTTTGTTCTTTTTTTTTAATTTTTATTAACATATAATGTATTATTTGCCCCAGGGTACATGTCTGTGAATCGTCAGGCTTACACATTTCACAGCACTTAACATAGCACATACCCTCCCCAATGTCCACAACTCAGCCACCCCATCCCTACCCCCCCCACCTCCCAGCCACCCTTAGTTCGTTTCGTGAGTCTAGGAGTCTCTTATGGTTTGTCTCCCTGCCCAGCCCTTCCTGTTTCATTTTTCTCTCCCACCCCCCCAAACTCCTGCCTTGCCTCTCAAATTCTTCATATCAGAGAGATCATGTGATAATTGTCCTTCTCTGACTGACTTATTTCGATTAGCATAATACCCTCCAGTTCCATCCACGTCGTTGCAAATGGCCAGTTTTCATTTCTCTTGATGGCTGCATAGTATTCCATTGTATATATATACCACTTCTTTATCCATTCATCTGTTGACCTACCATCACTTTTTTAAGGATAGGATGTTTTTGTACCAAAACCGTAGAAAAGGGAATAATCTTAGAATAAAGGACAATCTTTAACTTCAGTAAGTTTAGCATCATTTTCCCCCCATTTTACTTTATAAGTGATCTTTGTCATGTCAAACATTCTTCTTGGACTGATGGCAGTGAACTGCTCCATTGGTACATGGCATCTTTGGGGACCCTTGAGCAGTTCCTAGAGAATGGAGTACCAGAGAGATGGTAAGCGGCAAGGCTCACAAGTGTGCACGGATTAAGACATGAAGGACCCTGAAAGTGATGCTGAGGAATTTGTTCTTTTTCATTCTAAATGCACTGGGGAGCAAATGAAGGAATTTTGCAAATGTACCATGAGATTGCATTTCAGAATGATCACCTGGTTGACAATAGAGCTGACTTTTGATGATATAGTATGAGTTAGCTGGATCAAAAAGAGAAAAATAACTTAAAGGCCAACTTTGTAGTTGGGGAGAAAATAGAAGGAAATTAACAGAATCAAGGTAAAAATTATAGTCACCATATTGGATCAATAAAGACATTTGAGAGATTGAGGGAAATAGATCAGTAAGACTCAATGGCTGAATTTATAGGGAAAAAGAAAAGGGGGAATCACAAAAAAATCCTACATTTCTGGCTTTGACAGTTCATTTTATAGGAGGGAATTCCTCAATTCACTCAGATAGCTATCACAAAAAAGAAGAGCAGTTGAAGGAGAGTTGTAGGAAGTTAGAGGAATGTGCTTTGAGATGTGTTGAATTTGAGATATTAGTAGGACAGCTGGATGGTATCTAATAACTGAAGACATGGTTCTGGGGTTTGGGGGAAAGATCCTGGCTAGAGACGTAACTGGAGAAGTGATCACTGAAGAGAGGTGATCACTAAAGCCGGAGGGGTGCATCGGAGAGTCTATCGTTGAAGAGAACAGGGCTCAGAGAGAAGCCTTATCAAGCAGGGACAATGAGACAATAGTCAAGGGATTCATGACAATTGCTACAATTTCTCTAATATAAGCAAAGTCCAGTGGGAATACAGCAAAGTGAGAGACTCATGGAGATGGAGTATGAGCTCAGCTTCAAACAGTGACGTCTGGAATGAGCGCTTTCTAAAGGGAAGACATTCTTTTCCTTTCACTGCCTGTCTCCTCAGACATAAGTGATCACTCCACCAATTTTTTCGTTCAACCCCTTCTCATAAGTTCCAGGAAACTACAAAAAGAGAAATTTTCTTTTTGATGATCAGTATTTTATTTTCTGGGTTTTTTTTTTTTAATTATCTCATTCAGGCTTCTATTTTTCTTTTTCTTTTATTAAATTTCTTTTGGATTTTAGTAGTCTATCCTACCTTTTTTATATATTACTTCTAGAAATTAAGGAAATAAAACACAGGATCAGAAGCCAATATAGGGACACCTGGAGGGCTCAGTCCTTTGAGAATACAACCTTTGGTTTCAGCTCATGTCGTAATCTCAGGGTCTTGAGATCAGGCCCCACGCGGGACTTCCATGGTCAGCATGGAGTCTGCTTGGGATTCTCTCTCTCCCCCTCCCTCTACCCCTTCCTTGTGCTCTTTCTCTCTGTCTTTCTCTAAAATAAATGAAGCAAGCAAGCAAGCAAATACAATACAAACCCTTGTCTAAGACCCGTTTGGCTGATATTTACATAATACAAGCTATATTAGCGCAAGAATTGACAGTTCCTCTGTGTTCATTAGCATGTTATGCTACTACAGTTCACACTGCATTTTAATTTGAATTAGCAAGAGTGAATTCTGTCACAATACACTAAAGTCGAGTGTGTCTGACACTGGGGTCTTGGATAAACCAAAGCTGCACATGCTTTAAAAATATGTTTAGAATTGGAACCAAGAGCAAGTTGTTATTAACAATAATAATTACGAAGCTCCCATTTATCTCCCATTCACCATGTGCCAGGGACCATTCTAAGCATTCGCGAGCAATGGCTCATTTAATCTTCACAAAAGTAGCTAGAATTGTCATGTTCCCACTTGACAGATGAGGATACTGAGGCTCAAACAAAGTAAAAATCAGCTGGCAGAGCTGGGACTGAAATTCAGATCCAAAGGTAACAGCTTTTAACAGTCATCAGAAATGTGGCTCCTCTAAGAACTAGATGTCTGTGTTCTAGGCATTGTGGATTTGAGGCTGCCAGGAGCAACTCTCATTTCTCTTGATTTTGCTTTGATAAATCACAGCCATTTTCATATGTCACTGCCACCTTTGGACATTGAGGAAAGAAAAGACAAATAACAAACCCACTCACAGAAAAAAAAAATCAAATGATGTGAATAGATTTAAGCATATCTAATTAGTAATCAAAAAATCAAAGCAGAGATAAGTTAAAATAACGTATCAGCATCAAACATGTCAAATTGAGGAAAGAATCTGGGTTTTTCAATGACAATCCATTCAGTATAACTCAATTGTCATTAAGGAGTATACACTTAATAACCAAGGGGAGAAATCAGAAAATCATTCAGTGAATGAAGGGGAAAATCAGAAACTCTTCCTAGAATGTTGCTCATATAGGTTTTAAGTTGAATACTATATTATGCTCTACTATTCTATTACATGCTTTTTTGTGACTAGATATCAAGTTATGTTGGGAACAATACGATATTATCATGCCTGGAAACTAGGGACCATATCTTGTTCATTGTATATTCCAAATCACCTACACAACCTACATAATATAGACTCAATAAATTCTCATTGAATTAAATTGCCTTCTCTACTACATCACCAGACAGCAGATATATCCTTATTACACTTGTGATCAGTGCAACACATTTTAAATAATGAATGAAAAATGTGCCTTTCTAATAACTCTCTCAGTAGCAAAAATCCAAAATTATTACAAAGAAGAAATGAGCCATTTAAAATGTAGAACACAGCTCTGTGGAGATGATCCACTTTGCCCACTTCCTACCTTCAATCCTTTCAATGAACGAGACTAACTTTAAAATATTCACCTAACGTGTTTAAAGGCTTTATTCAGATGCTTATAAAAGCTTTCTTCCTGACTGCTTTTTTTGTTTGTTTATCCTCATATTCTTCTAGAAGATTTCCCTAATCTTGAGGCTTTCTTGCATATATTGCAAACAGTATCAGTGTTTGGTACTAAGCATGTTCTTCTTGCTTGTGTGTCAAAGAAAGATTCTCATCATTGGTTGATAACATATATATATATTTTTACATATATATATGTAAAAACAACAGATAAAGATCTTTTTATGTTAAAATATAATTAAATAGAATTTCTAGTGTTCCTTTTCAAGAGTATATGGGATTGTTTCTCTTTCTCTTTGAAGTGTCTTATAGGGGGTTTTGCTGTATTGCTTTTCACTGGATCCTTTTATCAAAGAGACAAATGGTTTTAGTCCAAGGAGAATCATCCATGGCTCTTATTTCAGTTTTAGTTTAGGCTTACACTGAGGTTGTGATAGGCAGTATTTTCTATATGGGCAGTGTTAATTTTGCTAAGTATTTGACTTGGGGAATCTGGATTTTTAACATTGTAGTTAAATCTCAGGTTTAAGTTTCTTATCAGTCTTTAGAATCACAATGTGCTTCTCAGGCTTCTTCTTGGATATTATTCTGATTATTGAACTTCAGTTCAGAAACCAGAAAACCTAAGAAGATGCCATTTGTGTGTTTCCAGCCCTAGAAAAAGAGACTATAGCTGTGGCAGCCAAAAGCAACCCTACGGCTCTCTTGATCCGGACACAAACGATTGTCACATTTAATTCCAAAATGCCATTGATGTATAGGCACATATTGTGTTTCAACTGAAGCAAAGTTGTTAAAAGTTTAATTTTGTTCTTCTGGGAAAAGAAGACATTTCTTGAAGGGAATATGATTGCATTATCATGAAAAATGTATATGCACACTATCTCTTTTTAAAGTAAAAACCTTTATTGAAATTTTGGTTTTCCTTGAAAGAAATCATCAAAGATTTTACTTTGTTATTACATTAATTATTGTTATTAATTATACAATATTACACAACATTATGTAACATATATAATTGATATCTATCACATATAATTGTATTTTGCATCGTAATATGTAACTTGTAACACATATGTTTTATTTTTATGCTTAATTAGTTACCATATATACAGGGGTGGATCCAAGTTCGTAGGACAGTCTTTTTTATCTTCATTGTTTATTATTTTTAATTGTGGTAAATATGAGTAACATGAAACATACCATCCTAACCAGTTTTAAGTGTCCAATTCAGTAGCATTAAAGACATTGCCACTGTCGTGCCCTCATCACCTCCATCCATTAGACAATAGTAGCTCCTTATTTCCACTTCCATCAACCCCTGGCATCACTATTGTACTTTCTGTCTCTATGAATTTGCCTCAAAGAAGTGAAAGCATACAATATTTGTCCTTTCATATGCTCTCTTTTAATAGAGCTGTTGCCCTGTTTAGAAATATATAGGAAGAAGACACTGCAAATTCCCCAGCTGAAAGAAGGAAAGAGCAGTGTCTGTTTTCCCCCCAAAAAGCAGCTGTAACGGGGCAAGGTAGCATCTGTAACATCGTGGTTGAAATCTAGGCTCTATTGTTCTAATAATGGGCTGAGAACAGTGCTTGTTATTTGTGCGATCTGTAACACAAACATGCATTCTGGCTTTACTTCTGTGAATGGTCTATGTCAACCACTCTCTGTAACGCAACTGAGCCCCTACTCTTTGCCTGTTAGGTTCTTTCTTGTTTTAAGTTTTTATTTTAATTCCAGTTGGGTAACATGCAGTGTTATATTAGTTTCAGGTGTACAATGTAGTGATTCAGCCCTTCCATTCATCACCCCTTTACGTTCTCTTAACACTCAGACACAAACACTCCTGTAAGGGAGCATCCATGTGTCCATTTTCCAAGGCTAATAATTCCAAGCTTACCTGTTCAATTCTTAGTTCTTTCATGGGAAGAGATCATTCTGTGTGCATGTGTGAGAGAGAGAAAGAAAGAGAGGAAGGAGGGAAGGAGTTATATCTACATACACTAGTTTAAAGGATATACTTCCAATTTACAAAAACTTCTGAAACATCCACTCCCAGCATGCAACCAAAAACAGGTGGATTGTTCTTTTATTCTTAAGTCTACCTAATTTAGTATAATTTGAAGTGATCTTTGAGGATAGAAAGATAATGCCTAACTGAAGTTAATATTCTCAGTGTGCAGAATAAAACTGAAGACTTTTAGCAGTTCTTGAAATATGGAGCAGAGTAAAAGCATTAGAATACCTTTCTTTTTAAGAAGGAATTTGTACGTTTATATATATTTATTATAAAATCCCTAGAAACAGGCCCAAGACAACCTAAGGGGACACAGATTTGTATGATGAACGTTAATAACAACTTTGAAATTGTGTAGTTCATGGGAAAAAGCGTTGTTTTAAATGTTAACAAAGAAGTAAGTTCCTAGATTCTTCTACTGCCTAGAATAATGCCTAACTCCTAGTAAACAATAATTTTATTAAGCAATTCAACAAATATTTATTAAATGAATGGGTGGACCAATGGACAGATGGATAAAATACATTAGAATTCCAGCTTGGGAAAACCTCTCTCTATATAAAGCAACTTCTACACAGTAGATGTTCGTTATTGGAGTTACTAGCACTATTTAATTATATTCATATAACATTTTGAAATTTTTGAAGCTTGTCAATTTAGAGTCAGATTACAGTCAGGAAAATAAGCCAATGAGAAAGCATTCAAATCTTACTTGAGTAAATAGGAATATTTGCAGTCATGTGGCTGATCTACTCTATTTCTTTGAGAATTAAAGACCGGAGAGATGAATTAATTTGCTTAAGGTCTCCTCTGCATGGTTGCGTGAAAAGTGTAAGCTTTGTATATCTGAGAAGTTATAGCCCGATGGTTCTACACTAGGTAATTCACTCATTAACTCAGCAAACTCTTTCAACTTGTTTCCATAAATTTATGGACTCGTCATCCAAGTATGGGGGAATCTAAAAATAATGGAGAATAATCATTTAAAGGAAGCACACTTATAAATAAGTAAATATGTAGTACTAGCGAAGAGAACATGTGCTGAGGTAACTGTTTACATGAAGAATGAAGCCACTAACCTAGTCTGGAGGTTTGAGAAGACAAAGTAAATAGTAAGTTGCAACCTGACAGCTGATGGATCACATGGGCTTTTCAGTTTGTGCAATTAGAGTCTGAGAAGCCAAGATTTTAGTTATAGCTAATTAAAATAATCATGAAAGGATCAGAAGAAATCATTGAAGTGAGCAAATGGCCAATCCCATTCATGTAAAGCCATGTAGGCATATGTAAGGATGCAAAGTTCTGCCAGTTCTGCTTTATGGAAGCTCACAGCAGGACTCGCAGTCGTGTCATGTGCTATCTTCATTGATTCTGGGATCTCCTGACAGTCGAGTCTGTACGTTTTCCACTCTACTATCCTGAACACTCAGCGGAGGGCCTGGCACCTTGCAGACATGCAATAAATGTTTTCTCCAATTGACTTACACTCACCAACCAGTATATTAAAAACAGAAAATAAAAGAAAAAAACAAGCTGTGTGATTTCCTCTAGACACAGTTGTAATTTACTATCTAGGACAGTCTCACCAATCAAACATTTATCTCCAGACCTTGAGAGGATAATTTACCTTCAACAATTATTATTAATACATTTTGCCAACTTGGAACCATAGCAAAATTGAACTTATGAAAAATGCCTGTCTTTTTTCATCCTTGGAGTAATTATACCTTTCAAAAAACTATCTTTGGGGGGTTGTGAGATGACAGTGTTTTTCAAATCTCAGGTTGCAAAAGCAGAATCATTTTATCAGTAATGTACAAGATAGAGACATGTCCAAGGTTACTCAAGCAGGGTCATAAATCAACTCCTCGACAATGTCTCCCAAGATTAAAAAAGAAAGATCATATAAAATTTTGTAGATGGAAAGTCTCATATAAGTTGTCATACATTAAAAATGATGCCAAAAAAAGAGCAATTGCATAAAAATGCAGTAGTTCTATTATTGACCAGGCAAAAAAAAAAAAGCATTTTTATTATTGGGAGATAAAATGAGTGTTGATAATTATTTTAACATTGCAGTTTGGCAAAACACTTCATATTTCCACTTGCCAAATGAAGAAATAGGTTGTATATATTTGATTATTATTAACAGAGAAAAGCAACGAAATACTGCAAATGAGTGATAATGTGTTTTGTTTGTCCTTGAAGCCTGCTGCAAGCATTCATTTCACTCCTATTAGAGACAAGTTAATTACCTTAGACTTCTTAAAATCAGTATGTGCTTTGAAAGTGCATTTTGAGAAATTTGGATACCACTAAATTTAAGACACAAAATGGCTAATCGCAAGTGATCCTGACTAAAAAATAAACTAATAAATTGTTGAAGCGATTGCAAAGACAGTTTGCAAGTAAAAAATAATTCCCCTCATTTTATTCTTCAGCCCTTCAGTATCCCTGTTTCTGAATCTCACTTCCTCATCTCCTTATTTTCATAAGTCTTTTCACATAGAAAGACATACAGATACTTTGCTGCCACTTGTGTTAGACCCATACACAGCACTAACAAGACCTTGCTGGGCGATTTCCACCCAACATCTACCATTAAAGTCAGTTAGGCCCTATGCCTGGGCCAAACCCTATGGTTACCACTCACTAGCTAACCGAGCCTAGGCAAGTTATTTCAATCCCTGTGAGCCTCCCTTTTCTCATAAATAAAGTAAGAGTTATAGGACTGCTATGAAGGTTAAGTGAGCTGGAACTTACTCCAAACTTACTAAACTCCCACCAAAGGTGAGATTTCATTGTCGCCATCGGTAGGCAACACTTGTGCCATCTTGTTAAGTGTAAACAGTGTAGTTCATTTAACTGACACTGGACTAAGAATCAAGTTGCCCTGGGCCACAGCTCTGTTACCCTGGGCAAGTCATATATTGCAGGACTTCAGTAAACAGTATAGATGAGGTATAGATGAGATAATCTCAAAGGTCTCTTGTAGGTCTAAAATTCTTTGTTCTGAATTCATATCATGCTCTACATTCTTACTTATAACATTCTGGTAGATCACTGGAATTGTATCCATTTATGGTAAAAATGTCAAAATATCGTAAGACTTCAGCCAAAAAAAAAAAAAATGAACCCATCAAACCTGGTCATGTGGTCAGAGCCAAAGAGAATCCAATTTGATGTAAAGTCATTCTCCTCAAGTGCTGTGTGGCAGGGATTCTGCTGAGTAGGATATTTGAGCAGAGCACCTTGAGACCAATGTCACAGAAAATATTCCTGCAAATAATTAATGGTGTGTGTATATATATTGCCAGCTACCCTGTTGGAGCCCAGCAACCTCTCAGAGCGGATTAGTGGTCCTCACCCAGGTGCCCGGCCATTCCAATACATACTTTTCTCAATGATCATTATCCTGAAATAAATCCAAATTAAATTTTATGAACCAGGATTGAAATTATGTGCCTTCGGTATTGAACCTTCTAATAGCAGTTATTTTTATTGAAGTATTAAAGCAATTGGCTTGAGTCATCTTGGAAACACTGCCTTCATATTTCAAATATGGTTGGGAGGCTGTCAGCACTTATTACCATGGACTGGAGATATTTGCTTGTTAAATGATTTTTACCAGGAAAAACCCATTACGGGAAACATCTTGTTTACAAGGGTGTCCGGGGGATAACAAATAGAAAGCAACATGTTACATTGAATTATAGGAACAAAATCAGCTGATTCAGCTAATAGATTCAATAGAAATATGAGACATTATTTTGCAAGTCAAACACAACTGCAACTTAATTTCACTGGCAGATTTCTACTGTAGGATGTAAATAGCAGGTAAAAGATTCACTTGAAATGACAGTGGCCACGGAGTGTTATTTCAACACCCTCATTCGGCCCCCATTCTCAATGATTCTCCAAAAGCAATTTTCTCTGCCTCATCTACACAGAGAGAAAGTAAAACAGCAGCACTTAGTATATTTGAGACAGTGGAAAGGGCAGAGAAGAGATTAAGGGAACAAACATTGAGTGAGAGAGTTCTGGGTTCACCCTGGATGTGTGGACTTCGAGAAGGGGCTTAACTCCTTGGAGCCTCAATGACCTCATCTATAAAATGGAGACCATCATGGAGCTGGGGTTGTCGTGGAGTCAAATGTGATGATGTAGAAGTAAAACTTAGCAGGAGCCTGACACAGAGAAATTACCGAGTGAATGGAAACCGCACCACTGTTAGCACCATTCAGCCTCAGCTAGTAGATCCTAGAAGAGTGAACAAATGAGAGACACTCCCTTTTCATACCGTATGTTACACATGTCCAATCTCTCACAAGGGATTGCAAGTGTTGATGGCTGCAGAGATAGTACCTTAACCGTCTTCACCATCTATGCATGTTTCCCCCCTGCATCGTGTGGGATCTCAAAAAACTTGGCTATGAATGGAATGAATGAAAGAAAAAAATGGGTGAACAAAGGAAGACCCAAAGTCCCCCAAGAAGGCCCCGTGGGGACAGGATCTGTGAAGAAGGCATCTGAGAACGCCATATGGGATGGCCTGCTAGTCCTAGGAAAAGCTGAACAATAGGTTGTTATTAGCCATAGAAATTGGACTAATGGCAATAAAGACAGAACCTGGGTCCAAGGCATTCCCTTAGCAGAATGTATTCACACGTACCCCTGTTGTGCCTTTGGAGAATGACATAGTAAGACAGCATGAAGTCTGATGGTTTGAACCTCAAATAGCATTGAACATCCATTCAGAATAATTAGAGGAGAGTGACATCTAGTCTAGTCCCAATGAGGGTCAGAATGCTGTGAACAAGCCAGCACATTTGGACTCGTGATGTTCCCTGCTGAGAGACCAAGCCCTACATGTCTGACTCTGACTCAGAATTTTAGAGACAGATGTTTAGCAGGAGGCTAAAAAGGTCTTAGCTTCTTTGACCTTCCAGAGAAGAAACAGCCAGAAAAGTTACCATGTCACAGTTGGCCAAACCTGCAATGATTGCTCCCTCCCGGTGTACTTTGTACTTTGGCCATGGTGCTTCACGTGTTCTGCCCCTTTTGAGAATTTTCTGTGGGTGTTTTCTTTCCACACTAGACTGAAACGTCCAAGACTGGGGATCCTTCTAAATGTCATGTCACCCAGCATGCTGCCCTGTACCCAGGAATCTCTCAGAATAGAAGTATATTTTGGATAACAGGAAGCTCATGGGCCTCAGAATCCCACTTATCTGTCAGACCCTTTTCCCAGTAGCTTTCCAGTAGTTTCCTCCCCATCTCGGAGAAAAAGCCTCCAATGTAGCTGAAGTATTAAAGGGGGGACCTGTGTCATTGCAAAAGCCTCCTCAACTCTCTAGACCACTGGTTTTCAGCCAGCACAATCATTCGCGATCTCAAATCTAACCATCTCCCTCCCTTTAGTTCTCTGTGAAATCTAAACCATTTAGTGTGTCTTACAAGTCTCTTCTTGTTCTGGCTTCTGCTTCCCTTTCCAGCTTCCTTTCTCACCGCAGCCTCAGCCACTCTGCAGACATACTGAGGTATTTTTAGTTCCTTGAATATGGCTTACTTTCTCCATTTGTGGTCTTTTATCTTTTTCACCTGGGACACTTTTCCCCTCTCTGATCTCTATGTCCCTTCTCCTTTTTCCACCTTCTTCAAGGAAGAATTCTTTGACATCTCCACTCCCAGAGAAGCTGGTTTAGCTGCTGGTCTTAAGCATCACAGCCTTGGGGGACCACCATGGATCAGGGATTTTTTTTTTTTCCTAGATGAAAAGATGTCTAAGTTGAAATACAAAGAATGGGTAGGATCCAATGAAACAGAAACAGAGAAATGAGGAGATACTTGTAAAAAAAAAAAAAGTCTTTGTTGAATCAGTAAAAAAATGAATGAATAAATGAAAGCAGTTTTAAGAAGAATTGCCTATAAAACATGTCACTGAGACCCCAATGTTCTTTTGCTCACTGCTCACTCTACAGGCATATGGTAAAATATTCAAATATAAAATCTTCCCCTGATTTTTCTCCTTTTCCAGGAAGCTCAGAGCATTTTTCAATATCTTATGATAGCTCATTTCATTGCATAAGGAAACCGGAACTACTCAGCCTTATACATGGAACCATATCAAGTCAAGGGACATCTCCAAGAAGTAAAGTAGACGCACAGTTGGTCAGAACTTACTGGATGGTCTAAGGCTGACTCTTTTGCCCCTAGAAAACCTTTGTGAAAATGAAATATATCAAGAAATGGGGACATTTAAGAATGGCAAGCAGCAGAAAGAATTGTTCCCTGTGAAAAGATCTGTTGTAAACTGAACAATAGGGATAATGTTAAACCCCTTTATGTTGGTTTGCCTTGATGCCCTTTCATTGAAAGCAATCCTGATGTTATGTTTTCCTAGTCTCATGGCTTCTCTCGTAACTGAGCAGGATGCTACAGAAGCCGATGTTTGAAGGGCCCTGGTGAACCAAAATGCTTTTACCACACGATAAACATAAATTGTTGCTTGGTCTTAACAATTTTTCTTTTGGTGTCTGAAAACCACAACGAAAGAGAAGGAGCCAATAAGCCCTGGACATTCTGGAGACTGCAGATTACCAGCATAAATTGGGAGCCCTGTGAAGGCAAGCAGGTTATTAGAGCAGCCAGCATTGCCCATGTAGACAAACAGACTAGAGCACCTCCGTGACATTTCCAGAGACTTCTTTTAAAAGGGCATCCACTAAGCAGCCCACACAAAATAATGGCTATAGAATTATAAAACTGTATGTGCATTATGGATATGCACAGAAAGAACAAAAATGTCTGTTATCCCTAGTGTAGGGTAAATGACATGAAGTCAGGTGGAAAGGAAAGTATTATAGGGCCAAGTGTATGACATAATTCATTGGCTATAGACAGCTCCCCTTCCCTTTCCCTCTTTCTTTTATTCCTTTCTTCTTGTATTGACTCCCTTATCCTCCATTCATTGGGGAAGGATGAGCATGGAACCAGAGGAATCTATAGGAACTTGCTTTGAATTCAGAAATAGAGGTGACCAAAGGCTCACAGTCCACCAAATGAATCCCAGTAATGCAGCCATTGTCACTGGATAGCAGCCCCAGAAGGAGCAGGGTTGATGAGTTTCAGAGGCACTTAAAGCATCCCCTGGGCTTTAGTCAGAATTACAACGTCAATCAAGTTCATTCCTTTTCCAGACTCCTTTTCTTACCCAAGAATCGATTAGTGTTACTTGGTTATCTAAAGCCCCTGAGTTACTATGGAAGACTAGTAAATGGGTTGGATTTGGAGACACATAGACATGTGTTTGAGCCGAGTCCTGTCCATCATTACTTGGTCAATGTTGAGGAAGTCACTTAAATGCATTGCTTCTCAACCTATAAATAGACAGTCATTCATTCATTCATAAAACGAATAGTTTGGAAGGTTTAGTACTAGATTCAGGGCTAGAGCTGGATTTTTAATGGTTAAAACAAAACAAAACAAAATGGGCATCTCCTCCAATGGTTTGTAAGTAAGATCAATACATAAAATAAAAAGAACATTTCTGACATGAAGTTAAAGGATGAAAAAAAAATGAAGCATCCAACATTGTTTGCTTTGTTGTTGGCACTTAAGACATATTCCTACATCCTTAGGCCTGCTTTTTTTCCCCTCAAATGATCCTATTCTCCCTATGGAAATTAAAACTCCCATCCTTTCAATGATGTGATTCTTATTAAGGTATCAATCTGATTTTCTAATTAAACAACAGAAATTTGCTTAAGGGGAATTTATGTTCTCCCCAAAATTTACTATTTTAAAACTGGAGCTTTTTAAATCTGATGAAAGTCAGATCAAGGCAACCAGTAATTACTAAGCATCTACTATGCTTTAGGTCATATGGGAGATGCAGTCCCCTTCTCCAGGGGTGCCAAAACCTATATGATTTGTCAAAATAATATATCCTCATATTAACTGAGCATTTTAAAAGCAACAGAAGTTTTAAATGATTGACATTACAAGGGGCCTTACAATATCTTACATAATTTCAAATGAATTATGTGTTGTGCAACCACCAGTGGATTAAGAGTTCCAAGAAAGGAGAAATCATTTTCTTGGTGGAAAATATGAGGGCGACAAAGAAGAGCTTAATGAACATCAGCATTCATCCACCAGCAAATTGCCTTTGTTTTGTCCTCATTAATACTCATTGAAGATGCCAAATTCCATTCCCCAGTTCTCTCCTAACCTTGTACATAGTTTAACATCCTTCACTTAGTAAAGCAAAGATCGTCATTATCATCAATGAGAGCAAATACCGAAAACACCAAAGCTAAGTTGAGTCTCAGAAAACAAGTGAATTATGGATTGTGCATTTGGAGGCACTCTTGTATGTAAACACGAGGTCTGATAAACAGCACTGTCTTTGCAAAGCCCATCAATATATCATAACTTATTTGATCCTCTCACCAACTCTGAAAATAGGAAAAGATGAAGAAGGTTGACTTTCCCAAGACCACCCAGTGGGTAGCAGCTGGATATGGGTCAATCCAAAGCATGTGTCTTGTCTACCACTTAAAAACGTCATGTCAGAGAAAAAAATCACCGTGTTATTTGTTAAAAATCAATAGTCACAAAGGGTAATAGCATGGAATAACACAAGGAGCAAGTGTAGACTAGATCCTTGTTACTCAAAATGTGGCCCATTGGCTGGCAGTACTGACATCACCCAGGAGTTTGAGATTAATGCAGACTTGGACCCACCCCAGACTTCCAGAGTCAGAAGCCACAGTTTAACAAGATCCATGCATTGAGATCTGTGCATTAAGTCCAAAACACACCTATCTGGAAAGTTTTCACATCTCCAAATTGGACTCAACATAACACATGAAATTGTGCAGATTAATTAATATATAAAAATCACTTTTTCTATTAAAAGGAACTATATAAATGTAAGACTATAAAAATAATAATTGATCTCATTTCTACTAGGCCATTCATATTAGTATTTTGTCTTATAATTGCCTATGAATAACACACATAGCTCTTCTGACTTTAAAGGCAATCAAACTAGACTCAGTTCAGGTGTAACACTTACCCCAGATGAGATAATAAATGTGGCTTAAGGTGCCAACTTAACAAATTTCCCCTGATGCACATTGTATTTAACTAATAATAGGATTTCTTAACCTGGGGGTTTTTTTCCACAGATGATCTATTTCAAATAGTATTGTTTATGGACCAATAAGGCCAATTTAAAAATATTATTAACTATGAAAATATGCCTTTTAAAATTGCAGATTTCCCCCCATGTTCATACTCTTTTGCCTTCTGTTTATAAGGCAAAAGGTTTAGATCTTAAATTCCTGAAACATAAACAGCATGGAAGTTGGTAAGAGGTTGCATGGAAGCCCAACGTCTGGCATGCTGGCTCTTGATGCAGTGCTCCTCCTTCCCACCATGGGCACCAGCTGGCCTAACACACACCATGACTGTAATGGGATTTTCCTTCTTTTTTTTTTTTAAAGGTTTTCTATTTTTTAAAGTTTTATTATTGAAGTATAGTTAACATGAAATGTTATATTACACTCAGGTGTACAACATAGTGATTCGACAAGTCTGTACATTACTCAGTGCTCATCACCACAGGTGGAGTCACACCTGTCCCCTTGCAGCATTATTGCAATAGTGAGACTATATTCCCCATGCTATGCTCTCCATCTCTGTGACTTATTTTCTAATGGGAAGTTTGTACCTTTTGATCCCCTTTGGCCCATTCCCCCACCATCTCCCTTCTGACAACCACTAGTTTGCTCTGTATTTGTTAGTCTGTTTCTCTTTTGTGTTTGCTTGTTTTGTTTTCTAGATCCCACATGTAATTGAAATCATATGGTATTTGTCTTTCTCTCTGACTTATTTCACTTAGCATAACACCCTCTAGGTCCTTCCATGTTGGCAAAATCTCAATATTTAGGGCCAAATAATATTTCATTGTGTATGTATACGACATCTTCTTTATCCACTCATCTACCAATGGACACTTAGGTTGCTACCATATCTTGGCTATTGTAAGTAAGGCTTCCACAAACATAGGGGTGAATATATCTTTTGAATTACTGTTTTTGTTTTCTTTGGGGAAATACCCATCAGTAGAATTACTGGATCACATGTTATTCCTGTTTTTAGTATTTTGAAGAACCCTCATACTGTTTTCCACAGGGGCTGCACCAATTTGCATTCCCACCCACAGTGCATGAGGTTTCCCTTTCCTCCACATACTTGTCATTTCTTGTCTTTTCCATACTAACCATTCTGATGATGGTGTGATGTGATATCTCATTGTAATTTTGATTTACGTTTGCCTGATAATGAGTGATGAACATCTTTGCATGTGCCTATTGGCCATCTGTGTCTTTAGGGAAATATCCAGTTAGGTCCTTCAATGACATGCCTTGGTGTTCATGGAATCAAACTACCCAGAAGTCCCAGTTTTGCTCATTTTAAGCTTGAGTCCTTGTATAGATCACTGCCCACCTCCACCTCATTTCCACAGTCTAAAAAATGGGTACCAGAAACAGTGGTATTCAAAAGAGATAGAGGGGAGTTTTAAAGTTTGCTTTTGAAGATGTCCTATAGAGGCCTTTCATTTATTTCCAAGATTTTACAGATCACGTCTACATTATTAATCAAACCCAAATCATTTTCCCATTCTTTTAAGGTATTTCTCCTCTGGGCCCTACATCATTTTATTCACTGAACTCTCTGCAGATATTCAAGAAAGTAGTAATAATACTTAATAATGTGGCACCTCGGTGGCTCAGTCGTTAAGCATCTGCCTTTGGCTCAGGTCATAATCCCAGGTCCTGGAATAGAGCCCTGTGTCAGGTTCTCTGCTGGGTAGGGGAGCCTGCTTCTCCCTTTCCCTCTGCTGCTCCCCCTGCTTGTACTTTCTTTCACTCACGCTCCTGCTCTCTGTCAAATAAATAAATGAAATCTTTAAAAATACTCAATAATCTATCACTGTGTTCTCTGCTCCTTCCTGGTGCTGGTGTTGGCACTGGTCCTTTAGGCCACCTCCTGGGCATTCTCCTCTAACTTCTGCCTCCTAAGAACTGCAGATGCTGACTTTGTATCTGCCCTTCAACTTCCCTTTTGAATGTCAGTTTTCATCAATACACCTACCTAATGGCTCTGGCCACTGGGTGAACTTCTTCTGGCCTCCCTCAGCCCTGCTCCTCCTCTTCTTTATCTCCAGTTTTCTGTTAATGGCCACACCACCCTTCTCAAGACTCAACCAGAAATCTAGGTAACATCTGGTTTCTCTCTCCCTTCTCTCCAAAATACTGTTGAGCATGACAAGCTGTGGATTCTACCATATAAATATCTCAGACTGCCCTCTTCCTTCCCCACTGCTTTCATTGAAGCCATCCTTAATTCTCACATACCTAACAGTGCCTTTCTCTCTGCCTCCAACCTTGCCTCTTCCTAAAACTTTAAATAGCCCAAAGCTAACATTCAAGCTTTATCAAATGAGAATCTCTAGGCTGAAGGAATTTAATTCAGTGCAGGCTGGGGGGGGGGGGGTTGAATTTGACTTTAATAAATACCCTCCTGACACACCAATGCAGGTCAGACTTGGAATCTGATCTAAACCATTCTCTACTGTGAAAGGGTGATCAATCATGGCACTTCTCAGCTTCAAACTATTCAGTGACTCACCTCCATTTCTAGGATAAAGTCCAAAGTTCTTAACATGGACCTTTGCCATCTGTCCTCTGCCACCCTTTCTAGCCACGTCTTCTGCCAGCTCCCTAACCCCTGTTTGCAGTTTGAAGGAGTTTCACCTGAGAGGTACCCAGGTGGCTCAGTCAGTTAAGTGGCTGACTTTTGATTTCAGCTCAGGTCATGATCTCAGGGTCCTGGGATTGAGCCCCACATTGGGATCCGTGCTCAGTGGAGAGTGTGCTCGAGGATTCTCTCCCTCCCCTCTGCTGCTCCCCCTCCTCATCTGTTCTCTCTCTCTCTCTCTCTCTCTCTCTTTCTCTCTCTCTCTCTCTCTCTCTCAAATACATAAATCTTTAAAAAGAAAAAAAAGAGAAATCACCTGCAAAGAAATACTGGAACTCGGAGAAGTGGAGGGAAAAGAGACAAGGAAGGGACTTATTATTTATTGAAAACATGCTTAGTATTAGTTCATTCAGTCCCCACACGTGTTACCATCACCACTTAAAGGATGTGAATTTATAAGCCCAAAGAAGTGCAGTGGCATGCCTAGACTACTTGAGCAGTGACAGAGTTGGGAATAAACCCTAGAGGGTCAAACATCAAGACATCTTTGACTTTTCCACATTCCTGCCATGGGATATACTTCTGAAAAATGGGTGATGCCAAACTACATTCTATGGTAGATTTGGACAAATGAAACAGGGTAGCCCTAAGTAAGACAAGTTCTAATATTGCTGTGGACAGCTGAGAAGCCAGAGAAGAGGTCAGGGGAGCAATAGTCATGAGGCAAGGATACTTGTTGAGCAGGTACTTCAGGAAGATCACGCATGTCGGAGAACAAGATAGAGATCCAGATGTGCACGTAGAGGTGGATGTGGGTAGTACAGATGCTGCGTGTGTGGTCCAGCGGGTACCCCTGTAGAGTACCAGTAGTAATCGCAGTCTTAGGGTGTCTACCCTGCCACGCCTAAGCCCAGAATGTGCTGGTGCTGATGGTTACACCTTGGTGACAAAAGTTCTGGCATCTTCTTAGTTGCTACAAAGGCTTCCACTTCATCAGGCTACTCAAAATCATATTTGCTCCAGGACAGATTGGTGCGAGACTCATTGTCAATGCCAAGTAATTTGACTAAAGCAGTGTGTGTGCCTATTTATATTCAGACCCATACCCAGAAGCTCCCAGAGGTGTGATAGAGTGTTGCTTTTCAAATGGACATAAAATATACATGGTTCTCATATTAGCTACTGCGTATTTTTCTGGTGCCTATCCCTGATTGATAACCATGGGTCCAAGTAATTACGAAAGCACTGGGGCAAGAGACTATGGTTAACATTTCATATCCTCAGACTAGTGAGATCTTTTCCAGGCCTTAGTTAAATCAGTTTTATTCAATTCACCTCTAAAAGCCTGCCTGTGATTGCCTACTAAATGCAAGGAACTCTGCCAGCATTTGTGGAGCAGGCATGGATATGGGCTCAGAAAGACGGAAGTATGTAGTGACTAAGCAAGCCAAAAAGAAGTGTCCTGAGGCCAGACTCCTGGATTTGAATCTCAGTTCTACCCTTCTCTAAACGGGTGACTTTGAGCAAGGTTATTTCGCCCTCCTGGCCATAACCTTCTCATCTATAAAATGGGGATCTGTCCCTTCTTCCTAGGATTACCTAAAGGATTAAATAAGTTACTGTCTATAAAATAGTAATTAGAATTCCAGCCTTTAAGGCATTTATTGTCAAGTGAGGGAGATAAGCTCAAAGGAAGGTAAAATGAGTTATGGCTCTGGGAACCTGGAGAAGCAAGCAGATACCTCAATTGGGAGCTGAACCAGAGGAAGCTTTATGAAGGAGGCTTAAGCTCAGATGGATTTGGAAGGAAGGAGAGTGGAGGGGTGGAAATGGTTGCTGGGGAATCCCCAGGTGCAAATAATGGGAGAAGTAGAGGTCCAGGTGTGTTCTCACCGAGGTGGGCAGTTGATTGCATGGAGGTGGATGGGAAACCAGAAGACACTTGAGGCTGGGGTTCAACTTGAAGCCCCATCATAGAAGCTTAAGGTCTTTCCAAGTGCCCCAGCAGTGAAGCCACTGAAGGACTTTGAGGAAGAGACTTTTCTGACTAGTGCTCTGACTTGGGAAGATCACCCCAAGAGCAGTGTGCGCACTATAGGAGGAAGGAAAACAGCAGGCAGAAGTGTCCCATCAACCAGGTGAGACACAATTGAGCCCTGGCTGGCTAGTATGGTGATAGTTGAAATAGAAAAGAGGTATGAAAGGAGTTTCAGTGTTGGGCACTTAATTGCATGTGGAAGGGGAAGAAAGGGGGAGTCTGGAGAACTAACAATTCAATCCTGAGAGCCTGGGAAGATGGGAATTATCATGGGGATCCATAATGTAAGAAGTCCAGCACCCCATTCCTCACTGCCCTGGCAATGCTGAGTTTTCTTCCAAAATCCTAAAGGCAGCCAGCCAGTTTGCTAATGGGCAACAAACCTGATTTTGCATGAACATTAGGGCTTGGTGAAGAGTTTTGCCTCATAGTGTTTGAGAAATGATGTAGAACACCTCTGTAGAATATGCATTCTAGAATAACAAAATTATCGAGAACCTTTTCTGTGCTCCAAATGAGATCTAGCTATGAATCAGTGTTCAAAAAAAAAACCTTAATAAATTGTTTCGATGTTACTAGGAAGGATATTTCTGGAGTGTCAATTAGACACAATCATAGTTTGAGTTGAATAATTACCCTTTCTTGTATATATTTTGATGATACGTTTTTAAAAACAGACTAATTTGCAAAAAGAAAAAGATAGCTCACATGCCATTAACTCCTTTAAAGAGAAAACAATTCATAAATGAAATGCATAATTTAAAAGCAATTTAGGAAAACATTCTCAAGGATAAACATTCAAAATATAGCCTAACTTTCAACAACTGGGGGTAGGGACAGAAGGAAGCAAAGGAAAAAGACTAAGAAGAGAGAAGAAATACAGAAAAGGACACAAGGGAAGGGGAAATAAAGAGGATATTTTGTGGAGAAAAGGAAGATGAAATGAGAGAGAAGAGATGAAGACAAACTCCATGAGTGGTCAGATTTCCCTAAGAGATCATCTCATCTGGAGGTATGCATTTCACTGGAATGTTTCTATTCTCTTTCTTTCTACTTTCTTTCTATTTTTTCTATTCTTTCTATTTTCTTTCTATTCTTTTCTTTCCATTCACACCACCAGTCTCTCATCACTTTACCCCTGAATTAATAGATGCCCCTCGCAGGTTCCCTGCCCCCCCTCTTGCCCCACTGTCCTGGGCCCCATGGCCACATTCATGTTCCTCAGCATCTCTCTTATCAACCCATTTACACATTCCCAGATCCACAGTCTGCCTTCCACACCTAGTCTAATCAAAGCAAGGCTCTTAGAATCCCTAAAAAACCTGGCCCTTCACACCCCCACCCACGGGTGACAGGTGAGATGTTGGTGAGGACCACACGTGGAGTTTGACAGGTCTGGGTTCATACCTTGTGCAGCCATTTCCTAGTAGCATCTTGACTATCTCTGTTAACTCATGTATAAAGCAAGGAGCATTACACGTCTTGATGTATGGTAACTATTACCTGCAATCATATCTTCATCCTTGTTCCCTAATATTATTTCACCCTAATCTGTACCATCCAGATATTCCCCAGCTGGGTGTCACAACCTTCATTAACTCTCAGCTGCACATGTGCTAATGCTTTTCACCCATTTCTAACGTATACATTGGAAGACATTTATGCAGAAACCCATGCACCTATGCAGAGATAACAAAGAGTAGCAAAAATGTGAGTGCCTGGGTTTTGGAGTCGGATATATTTGAGCAAGAATTCCACATCAACTCTTTACTAGCCATGGGACTGTGGACACATTACTCATATGTCCCAAGCCATCCTTTCTTTTTTTGTTAAAAAGGATTGTGTAAGAATGATTCAGCTAACATGTATTTATATGTCTAGTACAAGGTCAATGCTCAATAAATGGTCTCTAGTTTTAATTTTAAAAAGTGACTAATACTATGTTCTAGGTCCTCCAAGAACTATCCTCTAGCAAATCCTGCCCCTTTGTACAATGTCTCCAACTCTAAGATTTAGTATGCTTGTTATATCATCATTCCACTATAATGGTATATGCTGCCTTATGTCCAATCCACTCTCCTACCCAAAGCAAAACTAAATAGGCACTTTATGGCAGTTTAGGCATTACAGATTAAAATCATAATTTTGTGCATTTATTAATTTTTAAGGATATGTCCTATGGTCTTACCTCCTCTAATAGTCCATAAGTTACAGATAGACAAGCAGTAAACCCCACATAAGCACCAGAGTTGGCTACATAGTTTTGGAATCCCAGAGTAAAATGAAAACGTAGAGCCCCTTGTTAACAATTATTAAGAATTTGAAGATGCTGGGGAGTCTGGGTGGCTCAGTGAGTTAAGCTTCTGCCTCCAGCTCAGGTCATGATCCCAGGGTCCTGGGATTGAGTCCCATATCAGGCTCCCTGCTCAGTGGGGAGCCTGCTTCTCTCTCTCCCTCTGCCAGTCCCCCAGCTCATGCTCTCCCTCTTCCTCTCCCTCAAATAAATAAATAAAATTTAAAAAATTGTAAGATGTTGACAAAAGAGCATTTACACCAAACTTGAGGCACTGCTAACTACTAGACAACTTGCATGCCCATGAAACAAACCCTGATAAGTTCAACCCCTAGCAAAGTGTTAGACACCTAGTTGGCTTTCAGCAAACACTTATTGATTGACTAACTAAAATGTATAAGTTCCCTTTTAGGGCAAGATCTTCACAGACACTGTAGGCCTTTTGGTCTGGATTCTCTAAATACTAAACCGATATCTCTTTTCTTCATTTAGTGTGTATATATGTGATTTGAAACTATAACCAACCCAGAAGCAAAACTACATTGTATAATTTTTTTCATATTAGAACATTGGTTTAGAAACATTTCATTTTAACAAACCTTTATAACAGACATCTTTCCAGATGATACTCAGTTGACATTCTTTACTTTTCAGACTTAAGGCCTATTTTAGGGTGACAAGTACCCTGTTAAGTTATACTTCATTCTCCACCAGAAAGTATTGATCTCACCAAGTCGCTGCCCACCCAAGCCATTTGAGCTTACAACAGGTGCTGCTTAGCAATTAAAATGTTTGTTTAAGGTGTTGTCTTGGGTATTGTTTAATTAAATGCTAACTTCACATCTCTACCACACATTTTGTAAGCTCTCTTACTCTCCCATATGTAGCGTTCTTAATACTTTTCTTCTTTCAAATCATGATTCAAATAATAAGGAGAAAAATCTAAAAAGTAAAGCAGATGCAAACAGCCAGTTTCTCTGTGCTCTTCCCTGGAAAACAGAGCATTCAGAAAGGTTTTGTGGCTTGACCTTTATTTCTAATCTTTGTGTTTCCAATCACTAATAGAAGTAGATTGGTATATGTGATGGCTTTTAATAGGTACAGTTAATTTTTTTCACATGCAGGATTTATGGCTAAGAGTTTTAAAGTACTGTCTCCAAGTACGTGTATCGTTGGTATGCTTACATATATATTTTTTCCTTTTTATTGTATTATGTTAGTCACCATAAAATACATCATTAGTTTTTGGTGCAGTGTTCCAAGATTCATCGTTTATGTACAACACCCAGTGCTTTGTGCAATCTGTGCCCTCCTTAATACCCACCACCAGGCTCACCCACTCCCCCATCACCCTCCCCTCTAAAACCCTCAGTTTGTTTCTCAGAGTCCAGAGTCTCTCATGGTTCACCTCCCCCTCCGATTTCACCCAATTCACTTTTCCTTTTCCTTCTCCTAATGACCTCCATGTTATTCCTTATGTTCCACAAGTAAGTGAAACCGTATGATAATTGACTTTCTCTGCTTGACTTATTTCACGCAGCATAATCTCTTCCAGTCCCGTCCATGTTGATGCAAAGGCTGGGTATTCATCCTTTCTGATGGCTGAGTAATATTCCATTGTCTATATAGACCACATCTTCTTTATCCATTTGTCTGTTGAAGGGCATCTCGACTCTTTCCACAGTTTAGCTATCATGGCCATTGCTGCTATGAACATTGGGGTACATATGGCCCTTCTTTTCACTACATCTGTATCTTTGGGATAAATACCCAGTAGTGCGATGGCAGGGTCATAGGGTAGCTTTATTTTTAATTTCTTAAGGAATCTCCACACTGTTTTCCAAAGTGGCTGCACCAACTTGCATTCCCACCAACAGCATAAGAGGGTTCCCCTTTCTCCACATCCTCTCCAACATTTATTGTTTCCTGCCTTGTTAATCTTTGCCATTCTAACTGGTGTAAGAATGTGGTTTTGAAGAATCTCAATTTTTTATCTCGATGTGGTTTTGAAAAATATATCTATATATACATATATATTTTTTTTAATAAGATTTGGTGTTTGCAGTAAATGCGATCCACCTTTCTGGGCACCTGTGTCCCAGAGCCTGTCAGATTCATCATTAGGTCAACCATCTGGAGATGGACTGTGATAGAGGCATACAGCAAACAAGAAGCCACATAAGGGTTACGGCTACTCACTGAGAGCAGCAGCGCTGTTTAAGAGCCAGAGTTTAAGACTAGTATGTCAGCAAGAGCACTCTCCTCTTCAGGTTAGGAAACCCAACTCAAATAAGCTTTAGTAATGGAGAAAATTCATGAGCTCTCAAACTGAGAAGTCAAGGGGAAAGTAAGTTTCAGGGGAAGTTTAATTCAGTGGTACGGCACTGTCACCTGGAGCCAGTATCATTCCATCTCTGCTTCACCTCCTGTGAAGTGGCTTCTCCCCAGGGCTGGTTTCCACTGTGCTTGCAAGATGGCAGCCAGATGGAACTGAGGCTGAATTCTTCCTTGTTCATGTCCAGCAGGAGGGAGCGTTTTGTTAAATTGCTTCTACAGAATCAGTGAGTTGCCTCACCAAGCTTCCTCATTCACATCTCTTTGACTCAAAGTGGGTCTGTGCCTAGCCCTGTGACTTGCTCCGTGGCCCACGGCTGGGGTGTATAGGCTGGCTCATAGCAGGCAGGGCCCATCTCTGGAGCCTGGAGAATTAATCCCCACAAGCTGCCCTGCCCAGAAGGCTCACAGTTAGTAAGAGAAAGGAAGAAGCAGAGAGAAAGTGGCCATCATCTCTAGTTTCTCTTTCAAATCATCTACTTGGATATGAAGAAATTAATGAATTTAGGAGCTTGAGTTAAAATTTTATTACATCCATTATTCTCTTTTTTTTTTTTTCTTCTACCTTTTTAGTTAGTTAGCTGAACACTGAGCACTATGTTGTAATTCTTTATTTGCTCAGGAAGTGTTCATTCTACAGAGAGATTAAAGTAAGTTAAATCCAGTAGTAAAACAACCCATATTTAATTCTTTTTATTGCATGGCACAAACACAGACAATAGATAGGGTAACATGTGATGGTACAGAAACCAGAGTGATGTAAGAAAGAGCCTCATTCACCTCTGTTTGCTTCCATTAAGGAAGAATTAATTCACCAAGCTTATTTCTGAGGTGAGAGTTCTTCAAAAGCTTTCCTTCTAAATAAAAAATTAATTCAAAGTGGTCAGAATTATTAAAATATTCTTTTCACTATAGAGTCATGACTTCACTAAAGCTTCTATATACTCCTGTGCCAGTAGTTATGTGAGGTTATGAGCTTTCCTTTGTGTTAGCCTCTTACTTTTGTTAACTTTCTCTTATGAGACTTTTCGATCACACACAAAAACAGAGCAGGATATAATGGACTCCCATTTTCTTACATTCCCATTTCATTAATTGTATTTGGCCAATCTTATTTCATCCCTAGCTTCCTATTCCATCCACCTTCACCTCGCCCACTCCTTGCACAATTTTTTTCAAATGAATCTTGGACATTATATCATGTTATCCTTAAATATTCATGTATGTTTCTCTAGGAAATACAAACACATTTTTCTATCTTTTTAACAAACTCTTTTTTTTTTTAAAGATTTTATTTATTCATTTGTGAGAGAGCACAAGCTGGCAGAGAGGCGGGCAGAGGCAGAGGGTGAAGCAGGCTCCCTGCTGAGCAAGGAGCCAGATGTGGGACTCAATCCCAGGACCCTGGGATCATTACATGAGCCGAAGGCAGCTGCTTAACCAACTGAGCTACCCAGGCGTCCCACCAAACTCTTTTTTTAATGTAACCAAAGTACCATCATCATAACTAAAAGAAAATTGATTTTAATGATCCTTTAGATTCAATCTAATCCACAGTGTTCAAAGATTGAAGGTATATATTTAAGTAGCTTTATTCCCTACATCTGATTTGATAATCTAGTTCGGCGGGATAAGAATTACATGCACAGAAGGATGAAAAAAGCTACAATCTCATCAAGTACTAGATTGTGTGGTAATAACCTGACAACTCTGAGCAGTCAGAGCAAAGTGAGCTGGTTGAACGATTTTACTGGAAAAAAATGTCCAGGCCGTGCTGCAGCTTGAGATGAGCCTTGGAAAGCATTGCAGAACCTTAAATTTCCAAAAGCTGGGAACAGGATTTCAGGAAAATCAGGGCAGTGCAGATGACTAGATGAAAGTGAGAATAAGCATGCAGTATGTAGAGGATGGTAGAAAGTGGTCTGCTACATGTGATAAGGGGGGAGTGATCAGAGTCCTTAAATTTGCAGAAGATAGATTAGCCCTTGTCTGTGAGATGCCACAGAAAGTGCAGAGGAGCAAAGGGATGAAGAGCAAATGATTTCAAGATGGCTGAAACCTGGTTGGAGGTTTAGCTCCATTACATACTAGCAATGTGACCTAGAACAAAGCTTCACAACTCTGAAAACTCATATTTTTATCTGTAAAATCATATCATGAATTCCTGCTCTTCTGTCACATGGAGACTTTTCCAAGATCCACTGAGATAGTGTCATTAGTCTTTTGTTGCTCTCAAAGCACAGAAGGTACTAAAGATCAGGATAGCACTTGAGAGTTTATAAATTGCTTTCTGATTCATTCACCTTGTTTTTCTTTTTTTTTGTATCCAGTGAGGTAGGTCTCATTATCCCAATTTCCAAATGAGAAAACTCAGGCCTCAAGAGTTACTTGCCACTGTCCCACACAAGTTGCAATTAAAAGGTATTGTTACTGTTATTCCTATATGATTAAAAAAAAATTCTAATGTAAGCAGGATCCTGACATACAGCTCTGCATGGTGTCTAAGGCTTTCTGCAGTGGGATGGTGTAATAGGCCATAAAGTACCCACATGAAAATTCCATCCATTTAAACTTCCTGATGTAGGGGTTGCAAATGGCTATTAGTGCAAAATGCATCCCACAGTTCTCCGGAGATCTTCTCTAACTGGGATAATAATTTGGATGTTTTCTACAGTGATAGAAATGATAGAAAGGATAAAAGAACTTAGAGGAATCTCGGTAAAACTATGATCTCTTCCCTCTATTGTCTATGAACAGACCAGAATTCTTTAATATGAGAGGAGTAGATAAATGTAATGAAACTAATTTAAAAAATAATAATAATGAGGGATTACTGGATATGTACTTGAAACTTAGATTTTTTTTTATTGTACACAGTGGGATTTAGTAATGTCTATTCTAATAAAAACTGGAATTAGAGCTTAACTAAAGTGACACCATTGTCATTCTGTTCTTCAAAATTATATCCAGGCATCTCTTTGGTTTGAGCTAGGTATGCCGAAGTGCTACTAAGCTAGCATTTTTCACTGTTCTTTACAAAACGAACCCCCAACCATTTGCATGTTAATAGTAGTTTATTTGAGCAAAATTATAGATGAGAAAAGAATAATAGGATCCTGTTATAGGAAGATGGCTAGGATAGAAGAGGATAATAGGATCCTGTTATAGTAGCTACTTGCTTGATCAAATCTTTTATTCTTAATTTTCTTCCACAGGGTATAATTGACCTCCCTAAAGTAACTGTACAGATACATATTTTATGTATATCAATGTATTCATATGTACTGGAGAGATTTCCAGAAGAAACTATTTCTTCTAATATCTGCCTAAGTATAAGCTCTAAAAGGGAGGGCATGTTAAATTTTTTCTACTAATTGATTCTTGGCCACTTCACACCCTATGACCTATGCAAGTGAATTTGATATAAATGTGACACCTGCCTGTTGGTAATGGGATCCCTGCCTGATTCGTGGCACTGGATAATGGAGGAGCCTTTGGATATAGTCTTCCCTTGCCGAACTTTGTGATTTCACACTTCATAATGCAAGAGTATTACTTTAAAATGCATTAAACTTCTAAAGATAGCAAATAGCCTTTTGGATAATGCATTTTAAATAGACTCTGAATTCAGAATTTTTAAAAATGTTCATTTTGTAGGACATCATAATAACTTTGATAACATATTGCACCCTGTTGATATGCCCTACCCTTTCTCCCAGGCTTTACCTTCTTCAGAAGAAGAAATCAGCACTGTAGTTAGAAACCTGTTTATGTCACGATCTAAGCCTGGCTTTCACTCTCAGTAATAGGTCTGTTTCTCATTCTTTTTTATTTTTGGATGCCATCTTGCTGTCAGTAGAACGGATTGGGTATTGTTTAACATGGAGAGGCCTTATAAATAGCTTTCCTGGCTAAAAACTGAACATGGAGATTTCAAATCGGCACCCCCCCCATACATTATAGCTATTCGTTTTGTAATCTTTTTTATTAGAGAAGATGACAGTACATTCTGACATAAATCATCACTCACATTAACACAATACGTATTTTAATCTCCATGGGAGCATTAAGCTGTAGTACACTTGTGTCAAAGAATGCGGACATCTAAAAGACATAATAAATATTTGAAGCCTGAAAACACTTGGTTCTAAGTTTTCATCAAATATGTATTTAGTCCAAATGCATTAATATTCTGTAGCCAATTTTAAGACTTAATTATGAATTATCTACGATGATCAAAGTTATTTTGGTAAAGTTGGTCTCTCAGTTTCAAGTGCTAAATGGAAAAAAATGAGCATGAATTTAATGGATTAATAAATTAAATCATCAATTTGGAAATTGCTATCTACTTCTGAATAAAATCTAGGCTTCATCTCTTTATCAAGAGTTTTGTAAAATTATCCTCTACATCTTTCCCATTGATATATCAGCCAAATTTAAAATGGTTACTAATGTTATGGAAGTTTGAATTCCTTCCAGATTTGGTTCATTTAATTTCTGACAATGGATGACCCAAAAATATTTGAAAATACAGAATGACAATATTTGGAAATTTTGTGTGGTTGCTTTTAGGAGGAAGCTGTGCTTTTACGTACATACCAGTGTTTGGGGAGGGAGAGAGAGGGGAAGGTTCTTACAGGTTAGGTCCCCTCACACACACAGTGAAATTTCTGACTTTACTTTAACCGAAGGATTCAGTCAAGATGGGCAAGAAGACTGTTCAAAATCTCATTTTTCCACTCTACCTCAATAAGTTTAAATGGTGATTACATGGTGAGAAATTATAAATTCTATATTTAAATGCATTAGAACTAAACATAAGCATTTTGAAATAATGTCTTCTAATGTCTTCATCTTTTAAGCTCTAATGTAGTAAGGAGAATGAAAAGTATGTGGAATAAGGAAGGACTGAGAGCAAAAAACGTGTGCAGCAGAAGGGTAGGACTTCTAGGCTGACAACTATTGGGGAGCAGGTGGTGATCCAGGCAGAGGGAACAGCATATGCAAAAGCACAGAGGTATGAGAGGGCCTGGATAACCTGAGGAAGGGGTAGAGCAAAAGGACAGGTGTGAGGAAGAGAGGAGAGTGGCAACATTAGGGCATCGTTAAGGTGTGAAGGGCTCTGAACTTCAGAACATTCTGTCTCCTACCTTCTGTCAGTAGTAGAGAACCATTCAAGAATTTGAGAAAGGTGATGCTTCACTTAATAACACCAGCGCTTGTTGAACATGTCTTATTTTAGCATCTATTTGTCTCTGTTCCACCACACTTCTACCTCTCACTATATAATAGCTTAAATAATTAAGTGCTTATTCAGGAGTAGCCCATTATTTGTGGCGACATGTTTCAAGACCCCCGATGGATGCTGAAACTGCAGATAATATCAAACCCTGTATATTCTATGTTTTCTCCCTGACATCTATACCTATGAGGCAGTTTAATTCATCAATTGGATATGATAAGAGATTAACAACAATAACTAATGATAAAATAAAGCAACTATAACAATATATTGCAATAAACGTTCCGTGACTGTGGTCTCTCTCTCTCTCCCAAAATATCTCATTTTACTGTACACTTCTTCTTCTTGTGATGCTGTGAGGACAAAATGCCTACATGGTAAGATGAAGTGAGGTGAATGAGGGAGCATTGTGACTTGGAGTTAGGCTCCTACTGACCGTTTACCTGTACCTGGAAAGAAGGATTATCTGCTCCGGGACTGTGGTTGACCGTGGGCGACTAAACCGCATAAAATGAAACTGTAGATCATAGGGACTACTGTATTTGGTTATGCTAAGTGTTTGTACATAAGTCATCTTCCAGCCTCACAGCACCGTGCAAGGAAGGCGTTATGATCACGAATTTCCATAGGCTTGCCGGAGCAGTGATTTAACCAAGACAACCCTCAGAAAATGGCAGAGCCAAAATTTCTACCAGAACCTCTCTGGCTCCAAATGCCGCCCCTTTCCAGGACTTGGCGATGTCATTCTCACATTCCATAAATACTAATTGCACCCCTCCTCTATTCCAGAAACTGGGTGGAGGCACATTGCTCTCCACTCTCTGAGAGGTTCCATTTCCCTGTCTGTGCACTGACACACTCCTGTGCAAATCTGAGGCGTTAAAGCAGGGGGAAGATCACCAGAGAGAAACTGTCTGGGGTGGGGGCAGTTCACTAATGTCAGGGGAGAGGAGCCCAGAGCTGAAACAAATTACATTCCCCAAATGGGTTTTTATTACTGCCAAGTAGTGATAAGTTCCTAGCATGTTCTGGGCCTAACTGATAAGCAAATCTTTTTGGACCATAGCAACATTATGACTTTCATGGTCCGTGGGCACTTTTGCCTTTGTGGTTCCTTTCCCCATTAAAGGGAAAAAAATACACACACACACACACACACACACACACACGTAGGGATGCCTGGGTGGCTCAGTTAGTTAAGCATCTGCCTTCGGCTCAGGTCATGATTTCAGGGTCCTGGGATTGAGCCCCACATCAGGATCCTTACTCAGTGGGGAGACTGCTTCTCCCTCTGCCTCTGACCCTTCCCTTACTTGTGCTCTCTGTCTCTCTGACAAATAAATAAAATCTGTAAATACATATATATATGTGTATATATATATATACACATATATATAATATGTAACATATAATGTTATGTAAATAATATATATACTATTTTACAACTGTATTGGAGTTAGGATGAATATAATCCAAGTGGAATTCATTATTGTGTCTTCATTATTATGAAATTCATTTTTTCCTCCTAATTTTAAAAGAAATCAAACTTTTAAAACCTCTCTGGGTCCCTATCAGCACCATGGGACCTGGGTTCCGTAAGTCAGTCAGCTCTGCTGAAGACTAGAGTGTTAGTCTGCCTCTATGTGGTAAAGGAATGCAAAGTTAATATCAGAAAGTGCCACCCTCATAGGCACAGGTTGGAAACTGGAACAGAGTCATTTTGTCCATGAGATCAGTTTCCTGAGAGGCTTCAGCAGGTGGGAGCCACTTTCCACCAGCTTGCCCAGTAAGAACATATGGGAAGAATAAAGTCCCTGAACTCCTAAGGAAGGAGAGCCCAATGGACAAAGCCAGCATGGCCTAAAAGAAAAAAAAAAATCCTTACGTCATTAAATCATATCTCATAGTGGCTTGGGGGTTACTATCTAATAAATATAGATAAATGAACAAATATCATTCTAAAAAACTTAGTGCATGCCTATAATGTCCCCAACCCTGTGTTAGCCTCTATGATATAGAAATAATTATAATATAATATAATATAATATAATATAATATAATATATATAATATAATATAAACACCACTGCTACCCTTTAGGGGTTTGTACTCAGGAAGTTGTGCTTTAATTAAATCATCCACAATTAAGTTATGGTTTTGCCTTTTAAGGAGATTTAATCAAGTTTAACTTATGACAAACGTATTTACTACAGAGTAGGAAGCAACTTTCACAATCTGACTTTTAAAAGAAAAGCAACAGCTGACAATAAATGACTGCCTCTCTCGATGCTGTTGCAGTAATTTTCCAGATCTCATTTGTCACGCATGAAAATTTCCAAGAACGAAGTGCCTCAGCCCTCGAAACTGAATGCGAGATGAGATCCCAGGTGGATCTGGATAGGAAAGTGGCAAGCAAAGAGCTGAAAATCCTCTTAAATACTTTGTACCTCCCAAATCTTACCATGGTGAAATTAGGCTAATCAGTGAAATGGTAGACAAGGCATTTAGAAGACCTGGAAAGTATGCAAGTGATGGAGAAGGAGGGTACCGAAGTCTTGGAATACCAGACCTGGAGGAATTTGCCTCTTGAATATCGAAAAGATAGTGATCGTGAGTCTGATAAGTAGGTACCGCAAGAGTGAGGAAATAAGTGAAACTGATAAAAACATATGCAAACAGGAGAGAGACGTGATAGATTCTTCTGCAGCCAATTACAAAGGAAACCAGAGCAAATCAGCACAAATGCAAGTCAGCTTGGTCATGCCCACATAAACAAGCATTGGCAGAGAATTTTGGTTGGGCTGAAAGGCCATCTCTTTGGGTCAGATTCGGGCTCTCTGGAGACCCAGTGAGCGAGTGCTGCAGACCAATCCCATTGGAAGAGCCTTGGGTGCTGAGCCCACTTTGATGTTGCTGGAGTCTCCTGCCTGAGCATCTTCCTGCATTCTCAGTGGCAGAGAAAATGAAAAATTGCACTGTTGCTTCAGAGTGAAGGGAATTGAATGAGAAGTGAACACTCCAAGTTGGGCAGGCAGAGCCTCTGGGGATGAACTTTCAGAGTCTCAGCTTCAAGTTATTTTGTGGCACAGAGTTGATTAAAAGAGCTTTCCTTTGGCACTGCTGCTGTTGGAGGCAAGAGAAAGAAATGCTAATTTCTGAAAACCCTGGTCGCTGCCCCCAAAAGAACAGGAAATAATGAGTGCTCTGAAAGAAGACACAGACAGACACACGGTTGTGGTTCGTAACTGGAAGGCAGCAACATACAAACAATGGCGACAGGAGGTATTAAACCTTGGCGTCCCTCTCCAATGCAAGGAAGAGTAGACCAAACCCACCCATGCTCCTTGGGCGGAAATCAAACCCTCATACCTGATGCTTTCACTGTGAATCTCACTGAAACGACCCACGTTAACTGGGGCTCTCAGAATTTATTCATGCCAGTAACTCAGCCTCTGAAGAGTGCCAGGGGGACTGAGCTGCTGGGACTGAGTGATGGTTTTGGGAGGTGCCTGCTGGCTGCCTGGCCGTCTCCAAGCCCAGTGGCTGCCGTGCGCCGGCCATCGGGGAGAGATTCTGATTGTGACTGATACTGAGAGAGTGATTAAATCTGTTTGGAAAGTTAGCCAGAAGACAGAGAAATTGAAAAGGGAATATAGTTAATTCCTTTTGGGCACTGCCTTTTCCCCATAAGTATTAACTCTTTGCAATCTTCACAGATTCTACCCGGATTTTCATTTTTGCAGCTAGAGGTACGGATTTGAACCTGGCAGAAAATGCCAATTTAAGACCAACCAAACTGTTTGCCAATGTGAAGGGATGGAAGTGAGGCCATGAGAGTTTCAGGGCATTGAATTTGCGTGGAAAGATTAACAAGTATCCAGTTAGGACATTTGGAACATCGCATTTAATTTGGGTCATTTAGCAGAGATCCTGAAAGTAGGGAGGTAGACAGAGTGGGACTTACAGACTTATCTCTGGGATTGGGTCATTTTTCTCTATGCATTCTACCGCCGGAGGTAGAAGAAATCGGTATGAAGTGTTCTTCATATTAAGAGATGCTGTTTCATAAGAAATTTACTCTTTGTTTATTTTTTGTATTCCCTTATGAAAATGGAGGTGCTGTTTTAATTTAGCTGAAATTTATTTTATTGTCTCTGGTTCTTTCCACCTGAGCATGCTGGGGGAGGCAACTTGTTAACCTCCTTGGTCCTGGAGAAAGAATTCACCACCCTCAGGACCTGAGTACTGATTCTGCTACTCACCGTCCAGATAAATCCGTAAGACTGATTTTTTCAGCGCTATAGCAAGATCACCCATATACACATGCCCACTGGAGACAGAGCCAGGTTAAGTTAGATTTCAAGCCTTCTTTTTATTTTATGCTTTTGTCGTTTTGTCTTGTGAATATTCTTGAATGAAACATTAGGAGACTCTTTGGGAATAAGGAAAGCTGTTACACTTTCACTGTGCGAACACCAGGGAGGGGAAGGGTGCAGGAGAGAAGCAGCTTATTAAGTGCTTCGGTAAAAGTAAAAGAACAAATTTGTCACACTGCATGACATTCAAAAGAACAAATGCTTCCTAGATTAAAATGCTAAGGAAGGAAGCTCTGGGGAGAATGGAAAATTCCAAAGTATATTCATGATAGGGGATGCTGGAGTTGAAAAAAGTGATTTTGCTAGGGGGTAAAACCAAGAGATTTGGCTTTCTCTGCATTTTCGTCATTACCAGACTGAGCTCCTTGAGGCCCTAGTTCATCATTTCTGATTTCCTAACATCTTTCATGGCATGTAGCACAGAGCAGGTGCTCACAACGTAGTTGTGGAGCTGCAGATTAGCATGAAAATCACATCCATGTGCTTCAGTGATCCTCTCCATGATCCTAAAATGGCAGAGGTTTGGGGAGAAGGAGTCTCCTCTATGACCCCAAACTGCAAAAACCATGAAACCATGGAGCACTACAGTAGAAGCTCCAGTCAGAAAATGGGAGCAAAGCTCGTAAGTGATTTTGTTAAGTAACAAAAATATGCAGTTGATGGGCATTCTCATTTTGTTTTCCTTTTTAGGGAGATTGGTCATTTAGGTGAGTGATTTGGAAAGACAGTGAGTCACTGCTGGTACACCCTCCAAAAGTGCTCACACACCGGCATAGCAGCAGTAGCTTGCCCTAGAGCACAAAGGATAATGATAAAAAAGGTTTTTGTTAGATTATAGTTTTATGGGATCATTATAATCAAGTCTATATGATGAAGGTAGCCACCAGAAGACAAATGAAAGAAGTGAGCTATTTCTGAAATATTTTTTTTTAAGATTTTTACTTCTTTATTTGAGAGAGAGAGAGAGAGAAAGAGAGCGCATGAGCAGGGGGAGAGGCAGATGGAGAGGGAGAGACAGACTCCCCGCTAAGCAGGGAGCACCACATGGAGCTCAGTCCCAGGACCCTGGGATCGTGACCTGAGCTGAAGGCAGTTGCTTAACCAACTGAGCCACCCAGGCATCCCTGAAATATTTTTCCCAAATAAAGATGAGCATCTTGTTGTCCATTTGCTGAGTAGAGAAATGAATCAAGAAATTGCCGCAATAGGGGCACCTGTGTGGCTCATTGGGTTAAAGCCTCTGCCTTCGGCTCAGGTCGTGATCTCAGGGTCCTGGGATCGATCCCCACATCGGGCTCTCTGCTCAGTGGGGAGCCTGGTTCCCCGTCTCTCTCTCTGCCTGTTTCTCTGCCTACTTGTGAACTCTCTCTCTCTATCAAATAAATAAATAAAAATCTTTAACAAAAAAAAAAAAAGAAATTGCCACAATAGTATATATTAATTCGTCTTAGCAATAATCACATTCTCTATGTTACTCAGTTCCTCTATCTATAAAAAACAGTAATACATTCATGCCATATGCAAAGATAACGGGAAAATAATCATAGCAGAATGCTTTTAGACCCTTAAAGGGATGGAGCAGCCAATTGTGGCACACTGGCCAAATTCTGCCCACTGCTTGTTTTGGTGAATAAAGTTTTATTGAAACATAGCCATGCTTATTCATTTACTTATTATCTACGGCTGCTTCTGCACTTCAAGAGCAGAGCTGAGTAGTTGCAACTGAGCTCATGTGGCCCACAAAACTGAAAACATTACTGTCTGGCTCTTTACAGTAAAAATTTGACACCACCTGCTCTAAGAAAAAACAATCTTAGTTTTAGGGGCTGAATAAATGTGCTGATGCACGTTCTTATATAAATGACCAAATTACATGCACTTCCAAGCCTCTTAAATGTGTGTGTGTGTGTGTGTGTGTGTCTTACTGAAGCCACAAGAGATGATAATTCCGGGCAAAAAAGGATTGAGTTGAGTCAAGTTCAGGTAGCCACCACCACTGACTTTTCCTGGGAAGTGACCTAATAGGTGCCATCAGTTTGGTTGCATTTATAAGGAGCACCCATGAGTGCTGAGCAGTGGTTGAGAAGGAATTGACCTTAATAAGAGAAAAAGCAATAATTGGCCAACAGTGAGACCAGTTGACCAGAAAAACAAATTCTGAAACCACATCAGTTATTTCAAATAAGAGAAAGGACACTTTGACTCCATTTTGTGCTGGCCAACCCACAATTGGAAGACTGTTCGGTTTTGGACCCCTGCATTTTTAAGGGATGAAAGACAGGAGATGCTCAGGGAAAAGAGAATGGCCAAGTTTGGGTGGAGACCTGAAACCACGCTATATAAAGAATGATATAGGAAATTGTGATAGTTGACCCAGAAAAGAGAAGACTAAAGGTTAGGCACAAGCTGTGTTCAAATGTTTAAAGAGTTCTATGTTCACTATGGCTTTTTGGTGCAATTGGGACCAAGGAGAGGAAGTTTTTGTGGTTAGAGTGTGTAACTGTGGAGTTGGTGGTCTTAGGACTAAGTGGGAGTGTTGAGGAGATGATTCAAGTATCAGTGGGCTGGTTAGATTAATGACTTTAAAGATTCCTTCAAACCTTGAAACACTTGATTCTGTGAAAAATCTCCATAGGGCTGTATTCTGAGCTGCTTCATCTCACGGCATGGTGATGTAAAGAAGAGGTAGTGATTCTCTAGTTATAGAGATATAAATATAGAGGTTTCAGTGAGTGCCTGAGTTAGCACACCTCGAGATGGAGCCCATCTGAAGCTTTGAGAACCTTGGTAGTTTTTAATCACTCCTTTTCTATCTGAACCAAGATAAAATAGCACGAATTTGATCCTGCTTATCAAACATCCTGCTTCTTATGTGCAAAGTCGGTGGCAAGCTGAGGGAACCATGATACCCTCATATACTTTCTCTTGTCCCCTTCTTCTGTCTGTAACAGAAATTTAGGAATTTTCCAATTACTGCAGCAAGGTTATGAGGATCGCTGGGAATACAATTACAAAGTGCTCAGGAATATTTTAAAGGAAGAAGCCCTCATCTTTCATTATCGTGTTGATTACCAACTACCACAGTGCCTACTCCTCGATATCATCTTATTGTTTTTCATTTTTGCTAAGAGAAAAGCTACTAGTTACACGTGATTTTAGTGCTCTGGAAAGAAATGACATGAAATGAATAAATCATGTACTGCTGCAGGTTTTCAGGCAGGGCACAAGATTACTAAATTATGCACTATGTAAAAGAGGGAGCTAGAAAGAAATCAATCTTTGGCTAAGCTTGAGTGATCCATACACTATGATTCTAATGTATGGGTTAGGGACCCTCTGTGCAGGAGTTCTCATAACCTAGTTAGGTTGGTAATTAGGACACAGGGACGACCAAAAGGGGAAAAAATAAGAGTGTTGAACAGCAGCCAAGTGAATTTTAGAATAATGAAGAAATATCAAATAGGGTAAATCAATGGAGTTAAAGGACACAAAGGGGAAATGAAAAACATTCAAAGATAAATTAATGTAGGCCCAAGGGTTATGCAAGCAATTTACTATAAATATACCAGGAAAAAAGAGAAAGATGTAGGTGAATAAGGAAGTAGAAAATTGGTAAACCATTATTGGAAGTAAGAAATGCATAAAACAAAGAGTATGGTGAAACAGAAAGTCAGTGAAGAGGAAAGAAAAGCATTTAAGAAAAAATAAAGACATTCTTTCATAGATGGCATACTTTTAGCAGAAGTTCTTGCCATTTCATCATGCATTATGATATCCTTACAAATTTGATGCAAAATAAATTTGGCCAGCCTCCCTTTCATTATGAAAACTGGGGTTTCATGTACAGCGTGTTGACTATAGTTAATAATACTTACCACATATTTCAAAGTTGCTAAGAGTAAATCTTGAAAATTCTCATCTCAACAAAAAGAAATTCTAACTATGTATGGTGACAGATGTTAGCAAGATTTACTACGATCCTTCTGCAATATATACAAATATTGAATCGTTATGTTGTACACTTGGAGCATATAATATTATATGTCAGTTATACCTCAATAACAACAAAACCAAACAACAGTGACAACAAAAAACTGAGGTTTCAGCTTCTCCCACAGTCACAGCAAAGAATATGTTTTTACCTCCTACACACACACAGAGTTTTAGTCAATCCGCCTGTTTAAAAGGCAGCAAATTCATGATTCCATTCTTTTTCTTTTAATTGACTTGTAAAAAGGTAAAGTGTGCTAATCTTGTGTGTACAGCTCAATTAACTTTTATGGATGAACATATTCCTATAGGTACCACTAAAATCAAGATATAGAACATTTCCAGGAGCCCTGGAAGTTCCCTTGCATCTTCTTAGTGTGTATCCCCCCAATATAATTATTACTTAATTATTACTTGGATTTCTAACGCTGTCAGTTAGTTTTACCTGTTTGGAACCTTATATAAATCGAATTCTATGGTATGTACTTTTTTGCTTCGGACTTCTCTCATGCAACATAACATCTGTGAGATTCATCTCATGTTCCTATCTGTCCCCATAGTCCATTCTTACTTACTGCTTCATAACAGGGGTTAGCGAACTTTTTCTGTAAAAGATCAGATAGTTTAGGGGAAAATAAGTTGTGTGGACAATATGGTCTCTGTCTCAACTACTCAGCTCTGTCCTTGGAGCACAAAAGTAGCCGTAGACACTATGTGAATGAAGAGTGGGAGTATGTTCCAATAAAGCTTATTTGCCAGGACTTGGCCTATGGGCTCTATTTGCTCAATCCTACTCCATGGTTCCTTTGTATAAATACATCACTATTTATTTCTTCATTTTCCTGTTGACAAACATTTGGTTTGTTTCCAGTCTTTTGGTAAAAATATGCACTCATTCCTCTAGGACATATATCTGAGTGGAATTACTGGATCGTACACTTATTATTATGATCAGCTTTAATAAATAGAACTTTAATAAATAGAACCAGAGAACTGGCCCACAGTTCTCTAAAGTAGTTATAACTGATTTCCAACCCCACTAGTGAGGTATGAGATGCTCTATTTCCATGCTAATAACTTGATACAATCAGGTTTTTTCATTTTAACCATTCTGGTGATTGGTAGATTCTCTTTGTGGTTTTTTTTGTTTTTATTTTTGTTTTTCTCTTTGTGGCTGTAATTTGTATTTCTTTGGTGAACAACGTTGTTGTTCAACTTTTTTTTTCTTTTTTTTCTTCAACTCACAACTTTTTTTTTTTTTTATGCATGTCATCCTTTGGGATAGTGCCTTTTGGGAAGTTCTTATTCAATTCTCCTGCCCATTTTTTTTTAATGGGCTATTCTTTTCACTATTGATTTGCAGGAGTTCTTTATATATTCTGACTGTGAGTTCTTTATATGTATTGTCAATTCTTTTCCCAATCAAGACTGTGTTCTTAAAGCAATCACAAGAGCTGTTGGTGTTGTGATTTTTTTTTTCAATAAGATCCTTTCACTTCATCAGTTGCTTCAGCCCTGAGTGGGATCACAGGATTAATCAGGAAATGTGAGCAGCATCTCAGGAGTCTAGAAGCCTGTAAAGAAGATAAGTCAGCTCTGCCTTGAGAACGTGGTATAGAGCCTCTTGCCCGTTTCCTCTCCTAACAGAGCGATGGTCTTTGTGCCTCTGAAGGAGAGGCAGGATCCAGACCCTGGAAGCAAAAGTATCTTCTGGGAGAAAGATACAGGGGAGTCAAAAATGTAGCCATGTATTCGGAACTATATCCCTAAAGCAGAGCCTCCCCTAACTTGTTCACCAGTCCTAGTCCCCTGTGCTAAACATGGTGCGAAACGAATGACCTTGATACTGTAATTTATAGCCTCCTTTTAAAAAGGAAGTCAGTACACCACGAAGCTGGTTTTGTGCCTGGCAGATACCACCCAACAAGCCAAATATGTTGTCCGAGATTCTGTATTCTGTGCTACACATTCCCTCTTTAGCTATGCCTTCTCCCTCTATTAAGTTATTGCCAAGCAAAGGTGATTTATTAAGATGAGAGGCAGACATTGCTAAAACAGGAAGAAAAGCAAAAAAGAAATAAATGTTTCCTCAGAACCCACAAAGGAGAACAGATGTCAGCAGAAGCAGATGTATGCTTCTCCGGGGCGAAGGAACGAATATTTAATGCAATCAGAATCCCAATAACGTAAGTAACCAAGAAAGTGGAATAGTGAAAACTTTGCCGAACTCCTTCATGTGATGTTCTGCATCCGAAAGTGCTACCCAACGTAGCATAAGCTGCCAGTGACAAATGTTTTCAAACTATTTTGTAAAAGAGGAAAAAAATGGCCGGGGTTATTTTTATGGGCAAGGGTCTATTTGTCCTATTTTTAGCATTAGAAACCCATACAGAAAATTTGCCTTTAGGAAGAAGTTATAAATTCTGGATCCTATTTAGCTCACTCAGCTAAACAATCAATGTCTGCTCACATCCCTCACGTGACATAATGAATGATTAATTCCTTCCCAAAGTTCAACATGTAAGGGAGCAAAGTGTTAAAGTAAACATCTGGAGGAAAGTGACTGAATGAAATGGGCAAATTGTTACCCTCTCAAGTATAAAGTAGTCATAACTACATAAAATTGTAAAACTTCTCCATATCAACTACCCAGATAAAGGCACTGGCAAGAATATTTGCAACAAATATGCCTTCAAGAGGAACATACGATACATGAGTTATGTAAAGAGCTCCCATATATGGATTTGTTTTTAAATGAACACTCTTAACAGCCAGACTGTCAATGGTTTTGAACCAATAATTAACAAGGAAAGAACTAAAGTTAGTAAACATTAAAATAATGTTAAACTCAGCTACAGTGCTATAGAAAAAAACAAGGGAAGCCGATTGTTACCAATCGATTAGCAAAGTTTTTAAATGAATAATAAGCACAGTAGCTTGATTATGATAAAATACACAGAATCATATATGTTGTTTAGGTGATACATTAGTTTGAGGCTTTTGGAAAACAAAAAGAAACATTAATAATACCTATATGTTTTATTTTAACACAGTTATTTTGGCTCTTTCTATCTACTCTCTGGAAATAATCATATATGTTGACAGGAATTGTAAATTGGCCATAATTTCCAACGGCAATAACAGTGATAATACTAACGACAGACCACATGACCAAGTGTAAAGACATCTCATCATCATCTTCCTCTGAATAAAGGTTTGTTCTTAATTTAAAAGATACTTTTTATTTTTCCTCTGTCTTATGTTCGTATGACACACGTCCTATACCATGTGTTTCCAATTTCTTCTGTTCCTTCTTCCCAGGTCCCCATCTCTCAGTATCCTTAGCTAGTCTGAAGTTTTTTCAAAGGTATCTATCATTCTCTTTCGGTGGTCTTTAAATATTTTATCTTTTCCTCATATCTCCCATTATCATTCAATTATAGAGGTTTGGTAACATGAAGTACGATAAATTCATTCAGTGAGAAGTGATTTAACTATATAAATTGTGTGCAAACCATCAGAAATGATTATGGATAACGTTAAACAATGATTTCAGCAGTATTTTTAAATGTCTGTGTGTCCCAAAGAGACTAAAACATATACGTATCATTGTATTGACTCATGGGACGGTGGGTTTTGCTTTTCTTTCTTCTTTTAAATACTCAAAACTGTTCACATTTCCTTAAATAGGATGTGCTTTTCCCATAATAAAAATACAAATCATTAAAGTAATTGCTTTCTTCTTCAGAAGACCGCTACACCCACAACTCTCTTTTAAGATAAAAATGGGTTTTTGGTTTCCTCCCCAACATCTCTGAAGAGCAGATCTCAGAGTCTCACTATTTATATTCACTCTCTTGTTCCACTGCAGTCAGGCTGTACGTCTGGTGTGGGCAGCCCGCAGAGGTGGGAGCAGATAGGATGAAGACTCTAAATGTCTGGAAAGAATGAATTCTCCTGCTTTGCTGGGAGGTACATGCACACAGTATATCAGCTGTGTTTCAGCCCAGCAAGATTCAGACTGGCCTGGACTCAGTCCCCTTTCTAGTTGCTCCTGAGTTCCCCCTCTCTTGTTCTGGAAGCCTGTTGGAAGGTACAACGGCTGCCTCGACTTACCTAAAGCTAAGACTTTGAATCTAGCTCTGAGCACCTTGTTTCCATGGGAACTTCTCCTTGGCAATGACAAATGACCTGGTTCTGATGGTCTCTACACATCTCCAGGATCTTCACCCTCCTGCCTGTCTTTGTTCTTAGACTCAGAGAAGTCGGTTCTCGAACCGACCTAGATTGTGCCCTTTAGAACTTTTGAAGTTGCTTCTTTCTCGGGTGTCTAAAGGTGCTGCTTTTTTCTGCAAACCATCTCCCATACTCTGGAAATACTCTTCAGAAATCTCTCTTTCCTCTCTCCTCCTCCCATCATCATGGTTTCCTCTAGTATCTTGTTGGCATTTACTTTGAGAGAGTGCAATTGTGTGGAAAACTGGCATCTCGAAGGCCGGGGACTTAGCCAAGGCCACATAGGAGGAGTCGAATCTCAGTGCCCTGATTCACAGGGCTCCTGATTGCCAGCTCTGTGTCCTTCTCAATAATCCTCCACCACTGTTTACATATGTGGAAATTCATTGGTTTCTTTCTTTTTTCCTGAGTTCATGTTCCCTGGGAAGTATTCATCTCGGGTAGACTTCTAAAAGTTTAAAAAAAAAAAAAAAAAAGCGATATGAACTTTAATTACAGCCCATTTGTCAAAAATAAAAGAAAAAACTAATTTAACCACTGTTCATAAGCTTTTTGACAGGCTTCCTCTAAAAATTACTATTTCTGTAGGTAGCTGAAAAAGCACAACAGGAGGAAAATTTTGCTTTTGACTGTGACTTTTTCCTTGGAGAGTAATATCACTAGGAAATTCACTTTTTTTCTACGTCTTTTCTTTACTGAATAAGGCCATTACATTGGAGGTAAAATATCTGCAGAAAAAAGGAAGATGTGATCAGAAAATAAAATTATTTCACTCAGCAGATACAAGGACCTATTAGACTGCTATTGGGATTTAAAAAGAAATAATGCCTGATCCCCGGGTGCTTCCCATCCCAATGGGGCAGGCACGCATATGAACTGAACGGCGTGATAAAGTGTTACAGGCACGACTGATGTGTGGGATTCAGTAGCGGCATGTGGAGAGAAAGGGGGGATGGAGAGACTGTCTAGGCCATGGGACTTCCATGTGAAGGTTTGGAAAGGGGGCCTAGAGGTGTGAGGTGGGTGATAAGGCTCAGAGTATCATTGGGAGATAAAGGGGAGCCATGGAGAGCTTTACGTAGACAAATCCCATGACCAGCATTGTAACTACTTGCCAGTCCCTGGGTTCATCTGGTGCTAAATTGTGTGTGAGCACTAATTCCTTAAGACATATGTGTTTTGGTTGAAACCTCACCGCATGTGGGGATCCTGCTCTTCTGTGCTGATAAAGAGGCTGTTGAGTGGTGTCTGATACCCTGCTTCAAATACGGCAATTTGATCAACTGAATGCAGTCTTTGAAGCCACAATAAATGCATTTTGTGCTTAAGTAGATAATGAAAATAGCAAGAAAAATCAATGAATTAAACCACTGTTTGGAGGCATCCTTGCCATATTGAAATGGAAAACTTTGGAGTGAGTTGCATGCAGAGGGAGCGACTGTTCACAAAAGAGATAATGGGAGATCAGTGGCCTTCTTTTCCCTTAGCAATCAGCGCTTATTTGTCCTTGCAATTTCCTTAGTTTTCTGCTGGGTGTACATGTCTCCTTCAAAACAGAATAACCTACTGGAAATGAAGTTGATCAATAGGCAATCCCGAGGGGCTTCTTTTAAATTATTTTTTTTTTAATCTAGAAATCAGTAGGGACAAATCAGAAAGTAGAGTATATGTCCTTACTCTAATAGATCTATCTTCTTGGTTCAAAGGGAAGAGGGTGTGTGTGTTTCAAATGCTTTCATTAATTAGAACAGTGAGTCTCGGTCTGTGGAGCATCAAGATCGCCTAGAGGGCTTGTGAAAGCAGAGGTGGCTGAGCCCATCCTAGTTTCTGCTTCAGGGCATCTGGGGCGGGGCCTGAGATTTGGCATTTATAGTAAGTTCCCAGGTGACGTGGATGAGGCTGGTCTAGCAACCACACTTTGAGGTGCACTGTACTAGTGACTCCTTGGACTGGTCCCTTTCCCCCTAACACCAAATACCCACAACACTTGCTAGCATGCCGGACAGGAGCCCTAGAACCCTGATCATTCAACTCATCACCCTGGGAGGCCCTAGTGGAAGGTAATACTTGTGACCATATGAAGATTTTGTCTACTTTTCATAAAGAATCAAAAATTTAGAGCTAGGAAGGGCTTGACACACGATCTAACTTAACCTGTTGTCTGCAGATGAAGACAATGAGGCCCCCAGAGATTAACTGATGTGATTGAGGTCCCATGGATGCTTCCTGGTGCCTTCAGGAACAGCAGACATTTGTCTCTGTGCTCTCAGACCACATAGTCTTTGCGCTGTGACACCCCGGCTTTTGTAATTCAATTGCAGAGCCGTTAATAAATCAGAGTGTAACAATGTATGCTACTTCATAAAGGAGACAACTGTTGGAGTGCATCTGCCACATTTTTTACATGGTTGGGAAGGAAGACTAGCTAGTGTCCTACTGAGCTTCTGCTGAGTTCCTGGCCCCGTAGTTTACATGCACTGGTCTGCTTAAAGTGTACAGTACCTTTGAGGGCTAAGTACCCTTATTTTTCTGATGTGGAAACTGAGGCTCAGAGAGCCTGTGTGGCTTACTCCCAGTCGAGCAGCTGGGAAATGGCATCAGGAGGATGAGTATAAGCGGAGACATAGCTGAGCCAGGCCATGACGACCCAAAAATTAGTGCCTCCTCTTCCAGAAGGGATTGGCAAGGTATGTGCTTGAGGGTATGGTGACAAGAAGGGGAGTCAGACCCAGAGAAACTCGGCAGGCTTCTGGCACTGGAACTGAGCTGTAACAGAGCAACTTGGTGTCAGGAAAAAGGCAAAACCTCATAACCCTGGAATTGGGTTACAAGGTCAGAGGCTGATTTGCAGAAAGACCAGCGTGATGCTTAGTGAGCTAAGTTGGTCCGAGAGCTGGCCTGGGGGAGCAGAGGTCAGGTGGCTCTGGATGTGGGGCTCTTGCTCTGGTTGGAGGCAGATGCACCTCGCTCCTGGGTTTCACCAGGTATGGAGCTGAACCTGTGTGCTCCTATGAAGAGAACATTCTATGTTTCTGCTTTAAAAATGTAGCAAATTGCACCTTGATGTGTTTCCAGACAGGGGAAGGCGGGTGAAAATTATCATTGGTTTATTGGATATTCCAAGTCCCTTGGGTAGGAATGAGGCTTTGTTAGTTCCTGAGTAGTCTGCCCATTACAGTGTTTCCATCAACAAAACCTATTGCCAGAATTTTAGCAGGTAAAAATCATAAAACTAAAATATAAGATCCCATGCTTTTCATCTTTATTGTCTTAATTTCTGTTTTTAGCTTGCCGGCTCTCAATGGTCCTTTTGAAATTTGTTTATTAAAATAATTGTATTTAAATGTGTGTCTTCCTTACCAGTGACAGCTCTTTAAAACACAAAAATTTTATCTGCTAAGCCTTTTTAATTCCTCCAGTACCCAACATCCAGAGAAGCACATTGGTCATACTAGACACATTGTGAATATTTTATGTTTAAAATATATAGCTAATAAAGAACGGAGTTACTCATTTGGCATTTCCTTAAGCCAGACATATGCTAGACTTACAGTACAGAACAGGATAGAGACAAGTAAGGAGCAGTGATTACACAAAGTGATAAGGGCTAGAAGGAAATGATAGTACCATATGTTCACTGTGCTCAGGCTATTTATCATATATAGATATTCTATATATGTTAACACATATAATCCTCACCATGACCCTATGAAAGATAAGTATTATCATCCCCATTTTATCCATAAGAACGTTGAAGCACAGGGATGGGGTATCTGAGTGGCTCAGTCAGTTAAGCATCCAACTCTTGGTTTTTGTTTAGGTCATGATCTCAGGGTCATGAGATCAAGCCCCACATCGGGCTCCATGCTTAGCAGGGAGTCGGAGTTTGCTTGGGATTCTCTCACTCGCTCTCCTTCTGCCCCTCCCCCCGTAGATAAATAAATCTTTTTTTTTTTTTAAAGAAGTTTTGAATGTACACTTATAAGAAACTGAGGCAGGCATGTCTTAGGCAACAAATCACCTGCATAATTAGAATTCTAATTTAAATTTCTATTTCCAAACTTGATTGGCTCTACTCATTGTACACCAGATTGATCAAAACAGAAATTATAAAGTCAAATTTCTGGTACAGCTAAGAGGAAGAATGATGAGCGAGAAGGGAGGAGGCCATATAATTCAATTTTTTTCATCATAGATAAAGCATATTTGAACTTTATGGGCACCTCAGCTAGAAAGGGGCTCCTCTAAAGTAGTCTTACTTATTTACACAAGGCTTGTTTTAAAAATTAAGCACCTTACCATCATCCTCAAATTTCTAAAATCAATTCAAATGTAAGAATTGATTTTAATACAGATTTATGTGTGCAAGAAATTTTTATTGAGCATCCACTGTGGAACCTAGAACATGAGTTGTAGTCACAACAGTGAAAAAAGTAGACAAAACCCCCACCCTAACAAAGCTGACATTCCAGTGAGGAAAGAAAGACCAAAACTAAGAAAACTATCTGACATATAAATATATGTATATAAGCCTATGTATGTATATAGACAGTGCTATAATACACATAAGATATACACATCATTGTTGCAGAAAATATGGTTAATTTATATGTGCCATCCCTTATAATATTGAATATGAATATTATCCATGGGTTCCTAGGCTCAGCCTTGATGTCTATGCCATGTGATGGGCGCATTAACTCTGATGAGCTAAGTCATTGCTAGATCCACACCGGAAACAAGCCCCAGGACGGTGTGAGTAGGGAAGTGACATACCAGTTAACAGGGTGAGAAATGAATGGAAATTACTTCTCCACCCTCCTAGCAGCCACTACTTCCACATTCTTGCCCTTCTCCATCCCCTTGCCGGCTCTCAGAGAAGGGGATGAATGTTACAAGTGATGTTCACTTCATGTGTCAGTGACCTAGAAAGGTGAATGTGCAGGAAGGCGTGGCGGTGGCTAATGACGCCAAGCCAGAAAGCAGGGCAGCCACCCCGAGAGGAGAGCAGCATAATTGAAAGCAACTCTGAACGTCCCTGCCCTGCGAGTTCTGCATCTCTTCCCGCGCACTGGGGCGGGTCAGTGCAACTGAAGGCCCCTGGGACCACCTGAAACTTACCCATGGGCATGGACCTCTATCCTCATGCCTGGTACCATCTGCACTGGGGCCCAGAGCAGTGTTATCAGTAATAAAAGGCTGTCTCCATGGAATCAATTAGCCACGCTTGCTTCAGAAGAGTTCTATCATGTGAGTGGTCACTTCCTTCGACCAAAACTAAGAAAAATAAGGTGAATCCATTTCAGTTACAAATAATCTAGCCCTGTGTTCCGTAAGGTTTCCTTCCTCAAGTGAGAAGGGAAAAGGGAACTATGGTGGATGCTGGGGGGTCCTGCCCAGATCCCTTCATGGGGCCAGTGCACACCCCCTTCCCTCCGTCCTCCAGCTACTCTGGGGATTGGCTGCTCACGGCTATCCTCTCCTTCAGAGAAATGCCGTTGGAGCCATTGTGTCTGGGGAGGTACCCGCTCCTCCCCCATCCCGTAGCTAAGGACTGACTGACTGAGACTGGATCCAAAGTCTGGTCCACTCTCGTCTTACCAGGGACCAAGTGTGAGCTCCAGAGCTCCCTCTGGGATGAAGCCCAAACTGGTCTCCAGCGGAGACCACAGCCCTGCTGAACATCTTCCTCTGCTCACTTCTGTGTCCTTCTTCTGCTCCTCCGTAAATCGTGTGGAGCCAAGCCATCTGAGGCTCTGCTCTCCAGCACCCCGTCCTCGGACAGGAGCAAACACACATCACTTACCTACTGTGTTGCCAGAACCTCTGCTAAGCACTTCACATGCTGGGCTCATTTTGTTCTGACTTATTACCAGGGCCCCTTAATAGAGGAAGTGAAACTTGGAGATGCAGGTGACCCTTCCCCAAAGTCACAGTCTAGTAGGTGCCTCCAAATCCATCCCCTCTTCTTGCTTCATTCCCTTCTACTGGTAAGGAGAAAGAGCCAGGGTTCACCACTGAATAGTAAGTATTCCCGTGACTCCCTTCCACTAAAGCTGTTATAAGGGTTCCTGATGTTTGTTGCTAAGACATTACCTTTTGTCACACAGAAGCTCTTGCTAATGACTTGGTCAAGAGGGATCGACTCTGTTACTTTATTTACATCAATTGCCCAGGTGGTGGCAGATGTTTTCTTCATTATTCTTTGGTTTCTGCCTGGCAAATCTGCATGTGGGTGGCTTAATTGTGCTGAACAGAGTCTCTTTCTCTCCTCTGTACAAAATGAGCCTGGGGGTGGACAATGAAGGGGAAGAAAGAGATGTGAGGTTCACGCAAGAGCAGAGGGATCCATACTCTGTCAACTGAGACAAGAAAAGTGTTCATCTCCTAGGGAGATGACATCAACATTATGATGATCTCATATGAATTTTCTGTTGATAACACAGCAGTATCCTCAAGAGCTGCTGAGGCATGCTATTCAATGGCTGACACACCAAATGGTCCCAGTGTGCATTGGAATTAATGGGGATACTGCCTTCTCTCTCCCTCTCCCTCTTCCTTCCCTCCCACCTTCTTACCCTCCCCCTCCCTTTCTTCCATTCTCTTCCATCTTCTCTCTCTGTCCTCTCACTACTTTGTCATCATGTAGCAGGATGCCTTCACTTAAACGTCTGCCATAATAAACAGGATAACCAAGCTCATTGAGTAATTCTTAAGTCCACATGCAAAGCTGAGAGGCAATGGTCTAAAGATGTTTTGACCTAAGGAACTGGCCATGAGCACGGTGGATGACCACATTGTCTCTTGCCCCAGTTCTATCATGTGGATTAAACTTTTCCATGTACATGGTTGCATTTAATGTCCCTTCTCTCTGCCAGTCTCATCCCCTCCAGGAGCCCTTAACACATCCTGATAAGGGCCTATTTTCTGCAAGAATGCCAAGGTCACAAAAAAGGCAAAGGACAAAGAAATTGCTTCAGATTGAAGGAGACTAAGGACACGCACCAACAAAATACAACACATGAACCTAGACAGGATTCTGTGTTGGAGAATGCTATCAAGATTACTGAGTCGGTTGACAAAGTTGGATACAGACTTTAGGTTACATAAAAGTATATATCGATGTTAGGGGCCCCTGGGTGGCTCAGTTCGTTAGGCGTTAAAGCCTCTGCCTTAAGCTCAGGTCATGTTCTCAGGGTCCTGGGATCGAGCCCCACATCGGGATCCCTACTCAGTGGGGAGTCTGCTTCTCTTTCTCCCTCTGCTTCTCTCCTGCTTGTTCTCTCTCTCACTCACTCGAATAAATAAATAAAATCTTTAAAAAAAAGTTTATAATTATAATTAAAGTATATATCGATATCAATTTACTAAGGTTGATAACTGCACTGGTGGGTATATGAGAAGATATTCTTAGGAAATACACAATGAAGTGTTACAAACTGAAGGGTCACAGTGTGTGCAACTTAGCCTCACATAGTATAAGTTACATATAGTAGCACAGTATTAATGTGTATACATTCTCACTAATATGAATTCTCAAATGCTATCATCCAATAGCATAAGTTGTATATATTCATATAAAGTATTCGTGTGTATATAGTCTCTCCCATATGTAAGACAGAGAAGAACTGATAAACAGGCAGAATGTTAACAATAGATGAATCTGGGTATAGGGTCCACAAGTGTTCTTTGTATCAGTTTTGGAACTTTTCTGTGAGTTTGGGATTATTTCGCAAAGAAATGAACAAAGAAACTTCCCTTACGATGCAAGTATGAAGCAGTCCGATTGGACTTTGGGCTTGGCATTCGAGGGCTGTCTCATGATTTGCACACATGTATAAAGCTGCATCCATGAGGAGGGACATGAGCATTTTATAAAGAATGAATCGATCCTGGAAAACCTAGATGAGGATTGCTTGTGTTAAGGATAAATATAAATCTCCCTGGTATTTCATGAGAGTCTGTGACAAGCTCCTTGGTATTTTATGGGAGTGTGGGCAGCATGGGCTTGCTAAGTGTGGCTCAGGGATCCTGGCCTTTAAATGACTCGAACCAGCGTCTAGTAGCAGGGCGAGGTGTTGGCAATGTGCAGAATGAACTGAAATAGGGACTGAGGAGGCTCTTCAGGGAGCTAGGATGGCAGACCCATACTGTGATGAATCAGGAGAGCGAGTGATGACCTTGAAATGGCCTCTTTTTCCAATCTGTCATCGTTTGGATGAAGCTTAGATTAAAGCAGGGAACAAGAAACACCATAAGCTGGGGAGGAAAAAAAAGAGAGAGAGAGAGAGGCAAGGTTGAAGGAAGCAAAGAAATTGAGACTTATCTTTCCATTTTTATAAATTCAGTCCTCCCAGCCCCAGACTTTCCTGCCTCCTCTGTTGATGGCTGGGGCGGGCAGCAGAGCTCCCCACAGAAAGTTCCTTTTCGGCAACGGAGATGCTGCATCTCATCTCCAAGGGGAACTGATGCAACAAATAGAAGTCCTATGGAAGGTATGGAGGAACCAAACCCAGCTAATAAAAAAAAAAAAAATTATGCTCATACAAGCACAAGTTTGTGCCCTGGATCAATATGAAAAAAATATCATGTCCCTTAATTAGAAGATACCTATTTAGCACAAAATTAAACCTATCCTCCTGGTGCTCCTACCTTCACCCCTCACAATCCACAATTGTATATATTTTATAAGAAATAAATTTATTTACAAGAAAATGCCCACTTGTGCATCAAATAACATGTTTTTTCTGTAGCATTTGTTTACTACAGCAGGCTACAGTATTTTACACAGAGGTTGCTAAAATCCACTGCTGAAATGCATCCACCTCAGGGAAAAAAAATATACTAACAGATCAACAGCCCCCACCACATACTATCCAATCTTTGGGGCAAATAACAGAGCAATCTCTAAAGCATTGAAGGATTTTGAGCAGTTGGAACTCCACTCGCCCCATTGGCTTTTTGCCACGTATTAAGGGTAAAGCCTCTGGTGTTACTAACAGTGCCATGGGATCTGTACTAGTCCAGAGCATGTGGCTCCTCATTTTTATATGTCATCGGAAAGATGGAAAGCCAAGAGCACATCTGGGGTCTGGGTTTAGTACTAGCTCTGGGGAAAGGGTACCACATATTCAATCACCTCCCACATAAGCCAGATTTCCCCCCAAAAGATTAGTCAAAGTGCTAGTAAAACATGGGTCTGTGTTTCACATCCTATGAGGAGCTCTCGGCAAGCAGGCTAGATGTTGGTGATGTCAAGAAACGTCGAGGTGTTGTGCCTGAGTGACGCGTGCACACGAAGAGCCTACAGTTCTGCAACCAAGAGGGAGTGGTGGCTGATGCACAGAGATCCACCATGCACTCCAATGTGACCTACTGCTGGGCACCCAGTTTTCATGGCAGGAGTTTGAAGTGAAGCCCTAGTTGAGAGTGTAGGTCCATAGTAGAGACATTCAAAAAACTGAAGATACAGTATAGGACCCTGTATTAGTCACAGTTTCCCAGAGAAAGAGAACTAATAGGATATATAGAGAGATACATATAAAAGCATATGCATTGGCTTATGTGGTTATGGAGGCTGAGAAGTCTCATGATCTGCCATCTATAAGCCAGAGGACCATGAAAGATGGTGATATAATTCAATCCAAGGCCAATGACCTAAGCACTAAGGGGAACCGCGGTGTAACTCCCAATCTGAGGCCAGACTCCAAGGCCTGAGAACCAGGAGCTCTGATGTTCAAGAACAGGAGAATATGGATATCTTAGCTCAAGAAGAGAGAGAATTATCCCTTCCTCTGCTTGTTCATTCTATGCAGGCCCCCAAAGTGTCGGATGATGCCTACCCATTTTGTAGATGGTGGATCTCTTTACTCAGTCTACTGAGTCAAATGCTAATCTTTTCCAGAGACACCCTCACAGAAACACCCAGAAATAGTATTTTATTGGCTATCTAGGCATCCTTAAGCTCAGTCAAGTTGACACATAAAATTAACCATTACAGGGGGCGCCTGGGTGACTCAGTCAGTTAAGTGTCTGCCTTTGGCTTAGGTCATGATCCCAGGGTCCTGGGATCGAGCCCCACATTGGGCTCCCTGCTCCCCTGATATTCTGCTTCCCTCTCTCCCTCAGCCCCTCCCCACCATTTGTGCATGCTCTCCCTCTCAAATAAATAAAATCTTTAAAAAAAAAAAATTAACCATTATATTGGAGTGCCTGGGTGGCTCAGTTGGTTGAGCATCTGCCTTCGGCTCAGGTCCTAATCCCAGAGTCCTAGCATCGAGTCCTGCATGGGGGCTCCCTGCTCAGCATGGAATCTGCTTCTCCCTCTCCCTCTGTGCTCTCTCTCTCTCTCTTTCTCTCAGATAAAGAAATAAAATCTTAAAAAAAAAATGCTTTTAAAAAAATTAACCACTACAGACATCGAGCTGAACCGAGAAACCTATGTTTATAAACACATGAAACTTTAGTAGATTGAGGGAATTCACGGAATCCAGAAACGAAACCCTACTTTTGGGGATCAAGAAAGTTAGACTAAGAGCTTTATTGGAAAACATTCTGAGAACTATATCTGACATTGTGATTTCTTCATATATATGTGTGTGTATATATATATTTCCACTTACTTATTTTATTCAACTCCAGAGCCACCATGCGTTCAGTCTTTATTCTTTGCCATAGTCAGAAAGGAAACTATAATTCGAAGGATTTGTTAGCAGCTCTGCTACTCTTTCCTAATAGTTCGTGTAGTTTCTAATGACCCAAACGCCACACAGGAGGCCTTTATAATGGAGCTGTGTCACCACAGGAGCTGGGCAAAGTGAGTGTCACTTAATCACAGCCACCAAAGACGAAAAATGTAGTATTTCTTAAGGAAGCTGGTGAGGTGGTAATTTTAAAATGCCACTAATGTAATGCAGAGTGGGAGGAGGCTTCCATTTCTGGCCTCCCTTTTATCTGCCAGTTTGAAGGCTTTGGGTGAAAATAAAAATTTCTAAATGGCATTCTTGATCACACAAGTCCAAGGCCAAGGGCAACTTCCTGAGTGTGCCACATTATGTACCATCCAAACCTGACAAAGGTGTGGCATGCTGGGTAGGGTTCATGGCATTGGGGGGCATATAGGAAAACCATGCGTGTGCTAAAGCACTTGTTACCCAGGGGGCTAGCCAAGTACCCAGGGGGTAAAAAAGTCACTTAAAATGCTTATTTGAAATCAGGGAGATAAAATTGTGGAAGTCAACATTATCATTTTTGTCATGCCTTTAAATGCAGACCTTTTTACCTGTTAGAGAGCTTCAGTTGCTGACTCAAACTTTTGCCTGCAGTTGAACAGAGCCTATGTGTTCTTTAGAGTTAGGGTGAGCTATTGACTAAACTCTGGCCATGGGCTTTCACGGATATTCTGCATTCTTAGTTCATCAGTTACGTTTGGTGCTGGGTTTTGAGTCAGGAGCAGGAAGAGTCGTAGTCATGGTGGAGCTTATGATCTAGTGGGAAAGCATACATTGAAAATAGTATCACAAGTGTGAGTACTTTGATATATGGGAAGTATAGAATAGACAGGAGCACGGCAGACAGAACAGGGTGCTAACCTCATTTCAGTGTCAGGGAGTGTTGTATATGATTACATAGGTAGATGCATAGATTTTAAATACATTTGTATATATATATGCACATGTATATGGATATGGATATATATATTAGAGTTGCCATATTTACCAATAAAAATATACGATGCACAGTTAAAACTGAATTTCAGACAGACAAGTAACTTCTCAGTGTAGGTATGTATCATGCAACAGCTGGGATATAATTACACGAACAATAAGTATTTGGTATTTCTCTGAAATTCAAATTTACAGTGTCTTCTCTTTTATTCCTGGCAACCCTTGTAAATGGGTGTGTGTGTGTGTGTGTGTGTGTGTGTGTGTGTGTGTAGTCTCCCACACACATACACCCACCCAAGGGCAAACCTTAGGGAAAGAGATATATGAAAAGTAGAAAATACCCAGAAACAGGGCCTACAAATGGGGCCCCTAAAGCCTTATTCTTTCCAATTTCTTCTTTTCCACTGTTTTTCCATTTTGAACAGGGAGTGCTGATTGCCGGTGTCCCTATGCCCTATTTAAGGCATGTAATCTCTAGTCCTTAAAGGGGTGAAAACTCTGGTGGTCTTCAGCCTCCTTCTCTCCTCCCCACATAGTCCTTTCTTACGTAGAGTTTACATAATCCTTCTCCCAACTGACCCCGCGAAGAGGCTCTCTAGGCACAGAAATTGCCTTTAGATTCCAAGGTCATAATTTTGATTATAGGAATAAGTCAGCTCAACCAAGATATAACAAGGATAAGGGGGTGCTTGCAGTTCTGAAACACAGAGAAGCATGAATTGTGATTTCAACTGAGAAAATTAATTCTTGTGAATCACATGTCATATCTGAACAAATGATTTCCCCTGTCGCTGGAGTTGGACTGTGCATGTATGACCGTATTACTGTTCTTGCTAACTTTGGGATCGTTCCTTAACTCACAAATCCTCTGCTCCCTCATCTATAAATCAGGCGTGATAAAGAAACCCATGGTCTATCCTGAGGTTTAAATGAGCTAATGCAATTAAAAAAAAAATCACTGTACTATCTGGAAGAGATGGTAAAATCTAGGAGACGCATAAGAGGGAAAGGCCGGCCCCCACTGCACAGCCTCCAATGCCTTCTGAATCACCCAACATCTCAGAAGGCATTCCAGATGTTTCTCACATGTTCTGAGAAACGTGGCCAAGAGTCCATTTCAGGGTCCTCTCATAAAGAACTGTATTTTGGGGGTGACCAAGTTTCCGTTCTGGAAACTCAAGGGGAGCCCACAGCAGCCATAATTAACGAAGACTCAGCAGAATCAAGTGTGGGCTTTCCTGGGATATGGTGCAAAGCCAAAATCCATTTCATGCTCTGAACATTTGCTCCTTGTGGTGGGAGCATCTCAAGGCTATGAGAACAAATTTTTCTTTGATGCTGACATATTAAAATAGATAACCCTCAACATTCTTTGTAGTCAAAAGATAGATGGCCTTTGAGACCACTCTGTCACTGGTGAACCAGATTTTGTCATCATCAAAGATAGAGAACTGGACCCTACACGAGACCACAATTAACTTGAATAACCTTTTGAGGTTTTGTTTTATTTTGTGTTTGTAATTAAGACTTGGAGCACAGGAATATTTTTTATAAGAAAGAGGTTTTTTTTTTTAAACCAAGTAAAAGCTTTAAAAAAATTTTTTTATTTTGGCTGCAGAAAACAGGCCATACAATTATGTTTTTAAAGGCAGCTGCATTTTGACAACCATAAAGTCAAGTGCATGGTATAAAAAATGTTATATTTTACCTTTACTTCTTGTTGACTGTCATTAATCTGTAACTTCTGAAGAAGGAACCAAATATTTTTAGGCACATCTAGTGAACTGTGTCCAAATGTAACAATAAGAAATTTCATTTTAAGATACTGGGTGGTTTTGGATGCTCAATGTTGACCTTTACCTTCAAGGCTGTGTCCTGCCTGGTATACACTTCTCTGAAGACTGCAGCAAACCTGTCAAGTCGGGTTGCTCTTGCAGTCGGAACTAACTGAAGCAACAAGCTGAAGAATTTTACCCAAGTGATTAGTGGTCTTGAGACTGCTCATCAAAACCACTTGACATTTTAAGAGTTGGCATAACCCTATCAGACATCTCCTAAATATGCCCTTACTTGATTCATTTTCTATTTCTACTCATAGCTGCTACACAATTGTATTTGAGTGAAAAGGAACTTCGATTTCAAATTTGGAGCTTTGACCTAGGTTACATAGGAAGGAGGAAATACCAGCTCTTAAAACAGGAGACACTTACATTGCTTGCCCTATGCTGATTTCTTGTGGACTTAGTCAGAGGTAAGGTGATAGGTCTGATAAATGACAGAATTTCCACATCACTGATGGGATGAAAATAATTTCTGCTTTAGGCTATTTTATAACCAGTGACACAGAAGTTTGGGGGTCTTGATGCTTTGATACCACTCTCTGTACATCTCAAAAGTGTGAATTAATAGGAAGGAAAGAAATTGGAAATGCTGTTGCCAGAACTATAGGGAGGATGGAATGGACTGAAGGATTAGGAGATCTGGGGCTAGTTCCATGAAATACTGTCATCTCTGACACCCTCTATGGTGTTAGGAAAACCTCTACGCTGCTGGCCTCTTCCACCCATCCCAAACTCAGTTGAAACCTTTCCCAAATCTTCACTTATACTTGTCCCTCTTGAGTGTAATCAGGTTCTCAGATTTAAAGAGGAGAACTTGGTAACCGTATCACAGAATGCCCCACTAGGTCAGGGTGGGGGTGCCTAACACACAGAAATTAATTTTCTTGAAGTTCTAGAGGCTGGAAGTCCAAGATCAGGGTGCTGGTCAGGTTTGTTTCTGAGGAGAGCTCCCTCTGGCTTACAGATGGCACCTTCTTACTGGGTCCTCATAAGACCTTTCCTCTGTGCACTCCTCTTCTGAGGACTGAGCCACCAGTCCTGTCTGATTAGGGCCCCACCCATATAACCTCATATGACTTGTTACCTCCTGAAAAGCTTTATTTTCAAATACAGTCACTTTGGGGGTCAGGATTTCAACATGTGACTGGGTGATAGGTACACAATTGAGTCCATCATGATGACTAAGAATAAAACAGAACATCTGTGTTTTGTCGAATTGCTTCTGTACTTCTAGCCTATAAATGTTGTTTGGTTGCCCAGGATAAATATACATTTGGCATCAAAACAAGGAGTGGAATATTTTATCAAGAAACATAAAATTTTAGCAGTATAAAAGAGAGCCCTATGCCCTCAAGAGCAAATATCTGTAGCTAATGATGAACATTGTCAATGTTGACTTGTTTTCAGACTGTTATTTTTTATGCAGATGTCTTTTCAGGAAGAAAAAAAAAATGTTTTGAGTTTAATTGTACCCTATAAGACACTAATCATTGTTCTATGCCATGAGATCTCGCACTGATCAAATTCTATTTACCAAAGTATAATAGCTGTAAACAGTGAATATTTGTAGCTGTTTCAGTTATTAAGACTTTTTCTGGCACCAGAATTATAAAGCCTAACAACTTAGATTCACAATTTACAAAATGGCAAATACCATTTATAGAAAATGCAAAGCTATGGATTGAGGCTAATGTGAACATCCTAATTCAGGGAATGGGTTGAAAAGCAGGTGAAAGCCTAATTCAGCCTCCCTGAGACTCAGTTTCACTTTCCATAAAGAAGTAACAGAAAAGATGATCTTTTGGGGTCCTTCTGGGAAGGACATTCTCCAATTCTGGAAAATGAAGTGGGAAGATGAGTTAATAAAATTAGAGAACAGAGCCAGTTAAGCATCTGACTTCGACTCAAGTCATGATTCCAGAGTCCTGGGATGGAGTGCTGCGTCAGTCTCTGTAATCAGCGCGGGGTCTGCTTGTCCCTCTCCCTCTGCTCCTCCCCCTGTTCGAGCGTGCGTGTGCTCACTCTCTCTCTCGAATAAATAAATAAAATCTTTTTAAAAAATTAGAGAACAGATATTTCTTGGAAAAAAGTAGCTGAAATAAGATAGAATTCAAATGATATTGGTGGGATCTTTGGATTACATGATTATAGACAAGGCTCCTACAAGAAATCATACAAGCTAGACTCTAGAAAGTATTTGATATGAAGCAAAATCTCACGCTCTCTGCACGTAGTGGATCCATGTCCAGTCTTTTCCCATCTCTAATTACAATGCATCTGTAATTGAAAGATGTCTTCAGGGAAGTGTACTGTTGGCCAGCCTTCTGCCTGAATAGTATCACTCTAACACACATTTCTTAAGAGATTTCACTACTCTGACAAGTTACACATCTTCAGTGTAAGACCGTGGTGATATTGTGACTGTTTGTTCAACCCCCTGCTGGATCTGGGATTCACACACTGAAGCTGTATTTCTTGAATGAATTCAGATTAAATCTTTGTTTTCCTTCTATCTTATGGCACAGCTGCCTTAAAATTCACCACCACCAGCAGAGGAAGGACTTCCTCCAGATAAGGACCCACAGGAGATTTCTTTCATGAATCAGACGAAGCAGTAGATCCAACCCACCGTGGAGAGTTTAGGACAGTGACATGCCAGGCTGGCATTATAATCTCATTTGCCACATGCTTGTTGAGCAGCCTTTGTGCCTAAGGCTACATTAGGCATCTGGGAAGGCGTGCCACACTGTCAGATTCATGCACTGTCCCCGAGGGGCTTCACCAGCTAATATCCCAGCTAAAACCTGCCTTAACTCCCCTTTGCAACAGGGAGAGAGCCAGGGAGCGTCAAACTTACAGTAAGTATATTGCCGAAGTCTCTACTCCTCTTAGTTAATTTGCTAAATTGATTCAGACTCAGCTCCTTTGGATGGGGTTGGAAATGTCTTAAGTCATCATTTTTCGATTGATGCATGGTAGAATTACATGGTGAAATGAAAAGAGGGAGACTGGCATTCCTAGCCCCCCGCTTTCACCCCCCAAACTTCAGCCACACAATTCCTAAGGGCTTGAGTTTCCTCACGTGCACATTTGGAGCAATAACACCCAGTCCACACAGCGACGCTGATCTCCTGTACTTAAGATGGTGTGAATCCAGCGGGGTGACTCGGCCATGATTTCCTTACCTGTAAAATGGGGTTGGTAAAAATAGTTCTTCCTTCACAGGGCCGTTTGAGGACTAAGTGGGTAGATGACACACACACAGGTACTCTGGACACTGCTTGGCCCCTGACAAGCCCACAACAGATGCTACTTCTCACCCTTCTATGGAGTGCACCTCTCCTAGCAGATGCTGGATGAATTGCCCTTCCTCTTTCTTTTTTCTTCTTCAAATTGCCTCATTGAGCACACATAAAAACAGGGAGACAGGTTTCTGTCGTGTTAGGAATATTCTACAAGTCCCAGAGTCTTCCTGGATACACTTCAGGAAATGTTCTTTGGGAACTCCAAAGTCAAGGAGAGCTAAAGAGTTGGAAAAGACTTTCTAAGATAATATCTTAAATATACAAACTCACAAGGCTAGGTGGCCACGTGTGCTAATCTGTAAACTGAGGGAATTGAAACGAATTGCCTCTGGAACCCCTTCTTCCTGCAAGAGCACAGGAGTTCATCAATGGACTACAAATGTGTACCTCGGACTGTTACCTCAGCTGGGGAAAGTGAGCACTGGGATGATCATGATACAAACTCTCATCCCAGACAAGTGACTTGTATTTGTAAATTGTGAGTCCCAAGTGGAGCAGGTGAGGACACGTTACGTTATAACTAATTATTTTCAAATCCATCAGCAACTCAGAGCCCATGCCCTACTGACAATGGGCCGGTAGTTTCATTTTTAACATACGTTGGATAGTAAACCTGCATATTATGGAGCAGACTATGCTGGGAGGAGACGCTTGGAATGAGGTTCTTTACATTCAGCTCAACTAGAGGAAATCTCTTTTTAGTGGTGTCTCCATTCGAGTAAAAGTCTGATGGTACAGAACTGAAAAGGCTAAGATAACATGGCAGGAACAGAAAAAGCCTGTGAGTAGGGGCTGGAAGAAATAAACTCCATGGATAGGTTGAGTTGACGGATGTGTTAATATCTTTAAGAATTCTTGCTTGGTTCGGGGGCTTGGGGGATTATTTGTACTGACTAGAGTTGAGGAATAACTGAGTTAAAAGGGTTTCTGAGGTAGTCCTTGACAGTGTCAGTGACAAATGGCAGAATCACTTCTGCAGCCACATTTAGGTTGGACTGAGTGGCCCAGGGACGTTGGAGGAAAGCAGCATCCCCATGAGGGGACCAGGGCCCCATAAAGCCCATGCCTCAGTGGTGGCAGGAGACAGGCAGCACTGAAAGTTAGCATGGGCGATGTGAGGAGGAGCAGCACTTGACAACTGACTGATTCTGGACCAGTCAGAGTGATTAACATCAAATAAATTAAGGTGCCCCCTGGAAAACCGCAACATGATCACAGACTGTCAGAGAGGTTGCATAAAGTTAGCATACAAAATGGTGCCCCTCATGGTTCACTTCCTCAGGCAGGGCTTTCAGGCTCTGAGTGGAGCTATCAGGTGTGATTTGATCTCCAGGCTTCTCACAGGGACCAAGACATCAAGGAGTCAGGGGGTCTGACAGTGATGCATGATGCGATAGGAAGCCGAGGCTGATTATGATGCAGGCGACAGAAATGAATCACCTCCTGAATATGCTGACGCCGGCGCTGGGGGAGGAGGCAGGCTCGGGCTCAGCCATGTCAGTAGAGGAAAAACAGGAAGTCAACTCCAGCTCGACCAGTTTGTGCCGGAGCCTGGCTTGCTCAATGGGAAATAACTTCACAGTCCAGGCCCCTGCAGTGATGTGGAAAATGAAACACAACAAAAAATATCTTAGCACCTTTGGGGAAGACGGTTTATTGCCTTTGCTTCTCACTTTTCAGCTCCTATTAGATATAAACTATAATAAAGGTGCCAAGTACCTTTCCTGATCACCTACAGAACTGCATCAACCAATCAATAAAGTCGTCATGAAAGTGTCAATGCAACAAACACTAACTAGGACCAAAACTTGATAATACAATGAAACAGTTCATTGTTTCTCTACTCCTCTGACACAAGTATTGCCATGAAGCTATAGTTTTTTCAAATTAATGTCCTCAATTAGATTGTAAATTCCTTCAGAACAGGGGCCATGATAAGATTGTTTGCAAATTTGCAACAGTTCCTAGCACACAATGCCTTGACTTATTTTGGTATATCAAGAGCTAAAGAAAATAATATTGATGTATTAATTTCTCAAATAAGACACAAGTTTTCTTAGATACCAAAAAAAAAAAAAATGTACGGGTTGTTTAGCCAAGGAAATGCTAGAGATGGGAAAAACAGACTTCATTAAATGGGAGGCTGGATGACATGATCGAAGGAGCTGGAAAACCCCTCAGAAGTCTGGATGGTGATTAAGAAGGTGAGATTAGCACAGCCCAGGAGTAGATGAGAGGAAGAGGCCAATGAGGGAAAAGGGAAAACTACAAATGAAGGCCTCTAAGAACATGGGTCCTTTCTCTAGTGCGACAGAAAATCAAAATAGAACTCCATGATAGGCAGAAAACAATCCTATTTTCGGCATCTCATGGCTGATAGCGTTAGAGAAAAATCACCAGATTCCTTGATCAGACAGCCTTAGGTCATTCTTAGCGAGCCCTTGTAATTACGAATGGCCCCAAAGCAGTAGATTAAATGGACTTGTACATTTATAAATATAGACTTCATTAGTAAGGCCTACATTCATAGTATTGGAATTCTTTTTTTTTTTTTTTTTTAACAGATCCAGGTCTCACTAGATCCTATTTAGTCTGTAAAAGAAATAACAATGAAAATTCGGAAGAGAACCATGTACACACCATTATTTGAACAGAATCACTGAAAGAATGCATTTATATTGTTTCTGGAAAGCAATGAGAAGCTTCATACAATTACATTATCTCAAATTATGACTTCCTGTTGTTTTCCAGAGTTGGTAAAAAATAAATGATGTGTCATATTTAATCTCCTTTGTCCTTAGATTCACCATAATAAATATTAAGGTAGTGCATTTATTACAGTGCTTTTCACTTGAAAGACAATACCCATTAATTTTAAACCTTGCGTTGATGTTCCCTCCAACACAGTATTCGAATATTGCTGTTTCAGTTCTAAATTGTTTTTAGACAGGCTGGTTCAGGACTGGGGATGTAACACCACAATTACTTTCACCTCAAAACTCATGTTTTTCTTTACTTCTGGAAAATTCTCAACTATCACTTCTTGAAAATTCTTCCCTGCCATCTTCTCCATGTTTTCCTTCTGGGAATCTCATCAAATGCATGTTGGAACCCCTCAACCCTACTGCATGGTCCATATCTCATGGGCACTATTTCATACTACATATCACTTCATCTCTGTGACTTTATTTTATATAGTTTTTCTGCCACTGTTCTGTTTGGAACCAGTGAGGGGTATATTAAAGTATGAATTCACTGCACCATTCACCAGAGTTCTTAAAAAATTACTCTATCTGTTATCTTCATCACGCAATCAACATACAACTTTGAAGGTATATCCGATAAATTTACATGTACTAATAAGTATGTGTACTTACTAAGTGTAAATGTGAGTACTTACTAAGTTCACTTTCACTACACTTTTTTCCTTTTTCTAGAAAGGGAGGGGTTTAAGTCACCCAAATATAAAAAAAAAAAAAAAAAGTCAAGGAAACAAAAACCCAAAACTTCGGCAAATCCTTCCAAATACAAAATTCCAGCTGTCTGTAATACATAAATACTTTAAGCTGATAAACAAAAGGGTAGCAATTCCATTTTAAACCACAAACAAATATGGATAAAAATGTACCTAATCCTCCAGAGAATCAGGGCAGCCCCTAAGAATTATGTGCATTCCACACGATGCGAAAGAAATATATCCTCTAAATTTTAGAGCCTTAAGGTGTGACTGCTTTAGTATGCCAGATAAAGCCTACAAAAGTGCAACAACAAAATACATAAATCAATAAGCCATTTCTCTATACCGCATACTTAAATAATCCATTTTGGAGTGGGAGTATATCACTGGTAATAAAAATAAAGATTTTTTCTTCAATCGCTATTCTAATTAGTTCAAGTTTACCTTCTTTTGGGGCTCTGTGAAATATCACTAGCACATATGATAGTTACAGAAAAAAATACATCCCATAGAAATAATTTATAAAAGCCTTGGGTCTGAAGCTTATTTTCCTAATGAAAATGAAGTTCAGCTATTTTATTCAAAGGTATTAGCTACCTTTGCTGGTTGAACCACATGAGCAAGTTGAGAGAGAAAGGTTTTATAAATCCTGCCACTAGAATAAATTGTGTCCAAGTTTTCTCTCCACCCCTGTTAGAATATAAACTCTATTCGATCTTTAGAACCCAGTCTGGATTGCGCTACATTATATTCCCAGATGCCATATTCAACAAATACTTCCTTAATGAGCATCTGTCTCTTAGCAAACACTTTTCCCTATTTATGAGGCAGACATGACTTAATAAGCTAGGAATCCAAAATGTTTTGAAATCAAAAATTCAACACTAAGACCTTGGCATGTTTCAAATTCAATTTCCTCATCACTAGGTCAGTTATAACAGTCTTTTCCATGAAATGAAGGAACTAGTCGGTGATCGTAGACAATATGAAAGAAGGTTAATATGATATGCAAACATTTCCATTGTGTGCCAAAAGTAGATCTTCTCTGCATGAATATATGTCCCCATGGTCCTTACCTACATGGGGTTTTCTCTTTCAAGCTTCTGCTCGGTTCTCAAACTTTACCTGCATAATTTCTTGATCTCTGCTGATCGGATTCCAACAGACAGGAGTACTGAGAAAACAAGGGACTCTAGGTTGGACTTCAAATCCCTTGGCCTTTGCTTTCTGATTTGTGAACATCTAGTTCATCCCTATTGTAGCAAATGTCACACAGTCATGATGAGGCTTACCTTGTTTTTACATCTAGTATGGATGGCAGTCAACTTAGAGCTTGTCTGTTTATTTGCTGTCTGTCTTGTATAAGAGAAAAAGAACAAAAAGACAGACATACTTTGTCTGTACTTTCATTACATGAAATGTACTTTCATTACATAAGCTTTCCTACACCAGGCTAGACGGCTGAGAAGTCATGGAGAGGTTTTCAGGCCTGCTTTCCTTCTCTCCTCACCAAAACACAATGAGAGCAGCTCGGGAAAGTCTCTCTTCTGCCTTCCAAGGCAGAGATGCACCTGGACAAATCTATTCCATGAAAGGTTCCTGATTGTTCTTTTAGACAACACCTGCTAAAGCTCATCGTAAATTTGCCACTTAGCAATCTGTGCTTTGTGACTTCATTTTCTTTCCTGAGACCAGGGAGAGTGAGACCATCTCTCTGCCATTAAAAAAATCATTTTAAATATGAATGATAAGTGCTTTCAGGATCCATAAAGACAGGAGCTATGTGAAAACATGACCAAATTGAACTGTGAGTCACGGGAACGCTGGTTCTCAACCTGGGGTGATTTTGCCCCGGGGGCATTTGCAATGTGGGATCGCACTACTGGCATCGAGTAAGATGAGTGTCGAAAGATGGTACTGAACTCCCAAGGCAAAGGGCTGAACGGAGAAACAAAGAATGATCCGGCCCCAAGTTTCAATAAAGAAGTCTAAGCAGCCATTTCCAGCAGCATGTCTTTAATTCTCTTGTAAGATAGTGTCATAATCATGTTTTTGTTAATCTTCTATATTTATGATGCTTTGATACCTTTTTTTTTTTGAAAGTTTTTATTTAAATTCCAGGTAATAATATCCAATATTAGTTTCAGGGGGGTGTACAACATAGAGATTCACCATTTATCTTGAGGCCTTGCTGATTCTGGAGAGACTGCCCTCCCCCGGGCCACTGACTCCTAGACATAGCAAGCAACTTGCCTGTGAACATGTGATTTATATGCTGACCAACCAGTCCAGGACCCACACCCCAACCATCTCCTTTCTAAAACACTCACACATCAAGCTAATACCCCCCTTGCCTGAAATCATCCCAGGGCCAGGTGCCGGACAGCTGGACACACTCCCTAACCCAGAACCACTGAAATTATCCAAGCTAATGGATAGCTTTAATTTAATTATCCAAGCTAATGGATAGCTTTAATCCAAGCTTTAGTCCTCAACTCGTTCGGCATATCTGCCATGCCTCGCCCATTTCTTCCCACAAAAAACCCCAGTATAGGCTTCTGCCCACGCTTTCTCATCATTTCTGTGTCTGTGTGCCTTCCCATACCTGATTAAGACAAATCCCAGGTGCATTTAAAATCATTAGTAACTTTGGAAATTAAAATGAGAAGAAATTTAACAGACACCTATTTGAAATCCTCTGACTGGCCCAATGAGGTAACCAGATTTCTGAGAAGGGCTCTAACAAAATTTTACCAAGTGTGACTTCAGGTAAATCACTTTGTCCCTTAAAACCTCAGCTTCCTCATCTCTGAAATGGGGCCTTATAAGTGCCCACTTCATAGGAGTTGTTGGATAAATAAGTCTGATAAAGCATAGATAGAACACAGCAAGCTCCCAGGAAATGTTAGCTCTTATCACAGTTAGCAGAATGATGGGTTGCCAAAATTAGTTAGGGAAAGCTTTCAAAGGGAGATGATTTTTTTACCTACATCTTATGAAATGGATAGAAATTCATGGTGCAAAAGGGGTGGGAAATAATTCAGTTTAGGAAGGAAAGCGTGCAAAAAAAAAGGAAGGAAAGTGTGCACAGAGCATCACGTGGTGACAGTACACAGACCAAAGTAGAGGGTTTTTTTTTTTTTTCTTATCCTTCTGCTTTTTCTCAATTAAAACACCACAGTAGGTTATTTAATATTTTGTTGAGATATTCCATTGCTACATATCATATATCATTTATATACATCATTTATATTTAATTTATATAGTAACATAATTAATATAATATCTGTGTGAAATATTTTATTTCCCCTTTCTCGTTGATACAACACATCTGAAATATCCCCAGATAAATAAATTTCTTTAGGTTTCCCTGGTCTCTGTAAGCAGTGTTTTTCTGGATTTCATTTGTTCTCATCTTCCTTCCCAGGAAGGAAGAAAAAGCAGTAATACAACTCATGTTAGTTTGTTCTCTTCAGTGCCTCATGTCCCAGCCTCCTGGCTGTCCTGAGTATACAGGGTTTGGTTGTTAGAATGAGCATTGTTCAGGCAGTAACAGTTCCCTGGAGCTATTGTGGAAGAGCCCATGTAATAAATACATAATTATGAACTTGTTAAGAGAGACATTATTTACTCATTTGTCCACCATGGCTCCGTTCAGTCTACCTCGTAAGTAAATCTATATTTAGTCAGTGTCATATTGATCTGCGACCAGAGTACACTTTAATGCTCCTACAGAAACACACTATTAAAAAAAATAATAACCTGATGAGAAAAATCCGCTGCAAGTCTCGTCTCATTTTAAAACAGAAAGAAAAATAGTGCTCTGTTTCCCATTGTTTTGACTTTATTTAAAACAATACAAGAAAAGGGAACACCAAGATCCAGTTCTGAGAATATTGTTGCCGAGAACCTCAGTCTTTCCAAATAGTATAAATTTTATGAAATTAGGTGTTAGGAAAGCTAATGACAGAAGACCACAGGATTGTCGGGGCTCAATGGTCTGTAAATGGGTGTGCATTGCAGTATTCTGTTTTTTCTACATGTTGAGAATGGTTTTTTGTTTTTATTTGTAAAGATTTTATTTATTTGAGAGAAAGAGACCATAAGCGGTGGCGGTGGGGGGGCAGTGAATGTATTGCAGAGGGAGATGGGAGAAGCAGACTTCCTGCAGAGCAGGAAGCCCGATGCGGGGTTCAATCCCAGGACCCCGAGATCATGACCTGAGCCGAAGGCAGACGCTTAACTGACTGAGCCACCCAGGCACCCCTACAATGTTTTATAATAAAAGGATTACTCTATATAATAACTGTTTCTCGACACTACCTATAATTTAGGTAAATATTACCTAAAATTAGATAATATAAGGTAAAGCATATATCATATCTGCATGAAATTACAACAAGGCAAGAGGTAAAAGTCACAGTGAACTAGAATTTATTCAAAACACAAACACTCCGAGAGTCGGATATCTTTAATGACCACAAGTAACACAAAGCTTAGTTTTCATCTTTACCTAAAACTGTACGTTTGCCTGTGAAATCATGCAGAAGAATTACTTTACTACTGAGAGAAAACAAAAACATGATGAATAAACTTTTATTTATTTGCTATTTAAAGTCTAAATACCTTAACAAAGTGGAAAAGCTCCAGCTACAAATGGGCAAGGCATAAAACAAATCCTGGATTACAGTTTTAAGATGGCTTATAGCTTAGTACTGTTTTATTCATTGAGTCAGAAATGTCTCAGTGAATAAGTGAGTTTACAGGTGTGAATCAGAAACCTATGCAGTTTTTGTTGTTGTCATTCCACAAAGGAACCACTTTTGGTTCGTGTGAGAGTGTTGTACTGAAACAGACAAGACCAGTGGTAACATAAGGTGTTGCTAAAAAAGCCACCGATGATCACCTTTCCTTTCTGTACTGTACGTGTATTAAAATCTGCCCTTCAGCTCATGGCTTTAGTTGTTTTTTGATTGATTGGTTGGTTGGTTGGTTGGTTTTTCTTTTGCACATCCTGGAAAAGTTAGTGACCTTGCTTCCTCTATGCCTGAAATGATACTTTGGTTGCCCAAAGTAACAAATGAATCTTTTGTAAGGCATTATTTATATAGCGAGATAGAGATTCTGGATATTTTTTAGATATAATAACCAAGTTCAGCAAGATTATGTATGGTGAACTTTCCAACTTTCAGTCTAGCAAAAATACTCTGCCAATATAAGAACTAAAAGAAAAATGCAGTCACCTTTTATCTCATTGCCACGAAAGCAAGAGTTATTTCTGACAATCATAAGTAATCAAAAATGAAGTTTATTTATTTATTTGACATGGGAGGAAGAGAACAGGAGTCATTTCGGGAGAATAAGTTAGAAAAGTGTCAGGGTGCCATTAATGGCACCTACTTAGGCACTACCCTGGGCATCATAATCTTTCAAAACAATTGATATGATCACCAATTTATAAACAGGGAAAGTAAACACATGTAAGTTTAAATGACTTGTCCAAAGTTAAAGAGTTAGTAACTTGTGGAGCCAGTATTCTTCTTAAGGCTTTGACCTAAAGACCACATGCTCAGCATCCGTCATTTTCATGGCACTATTATATACAAACAGAGTTCCTGAAAAAGCCAATGCAATTTCCAGGGAGCAATTTACAATGGGGAGAAGAGATTAGCACAATATGACACACAATTCTGTGCAGCATTGGATGGATGAGAGATTTATCAATATAGTTTTTATGTCTTACACTTAGCAGATGTGCACATACTCTTGAGTTAAAGGGGCTAATTAACCATGCTTTGAAGTGACCGTTAAGTTCTGCCCTAACCACATCTCTCATTGCCTACAAAATCAATGAGGACCTTATTAGCACCTTTTTATATCCGATTCTATAGTCTGGGAAAATGAGTTCTGCCTGATGACTAGCCATGGTAGGAAACCTGTTTTTCAATTTAAAAAAAAAAAAATTAGCATTCAGTATCTTAGGCCTGTTAGTCCCACCCTGAGATGGATCAGCAATCAAACTTTTTTTTTTAACATCTCAATCCTTATTTCAAGCAAGTCGTGATTTCTTTTCTTTCATCAATATGTATGAGGAACTTGGCCTGTTTGGAAGTAGTCTCTGACAGCTAAAGCAATCAACTCCAAGTCAACAGTCCTGAAGTCTCTCTTTGTCGAACTCCTCACAGATAGGTGAACCTGGGAAAGTCACTTCATGTCTTTGAAGCTCATTTGTTCCCAGGGTTAGAGCTGTACTACCTGCCACAGACTAAGATTATCACGGTTGTTAATTACGTGAAGTGATTGCATTTCCCAGTTGTTTTAGGCACTAGCTGAAGGATGTGGAATTACTGAGTCCGTGGAGCACGAGGAATTATGAGGTGCGTAAAATTGTTGAAAGGCATAAGAAAAAAATCATCTCGTTCTCTTGGTACTTCACTATTTAAAAGGCATCTGCCACTTGCCACCCATAGTATCTTCTCTTGTGCAGTGATATCCCTCATATCGCTCGAGGCAAACTTTTTGGAATCCCTTTAAATAATCGTAAGAAGCAAATATATTTTTAAGGAAACATGTACCACCTGCTTGAAATACATCATCTCATCATCTCGGTGATTCCTTGCACACACCGTACTGCATAGGCACTGTTGCTTCTCCACCGGAGACGCATGGAAACCAAAGCGCAGACATGGGAACTATTCAGACAGCATCAATACTACTAAGTGCTGGCGCCAGAATGTAAGCCTGTGCTCTTAACTTGTCTTTCTTCCTCCAACTTGGAAGAAGTTTTTCTGTATCTAGAAAGGTACAGAGTAGCTAAGGTCATTAAAAATAACTATTATTATCATCATCATTATTAATGTCATCTGCGACCATTCCAAATTGGGCGGTATGAGCAATATCTTATAAATATTTAAGGAGCACTAATAGTTCCATGCAAGTGTGTATCAGTTAGTTTTTGCTGCATGACAAAATACCCCAAACTAAGTGGCTTACGAGAAAAGTAATCATTTATTTATTCAAGATTTTTAAAGCCTGTTATTGGGACTAGGGACATATGGGTGGTTCTTCTGGTTGGCTGCTGGGCTCACTTGTGCTTCTTCAGTGAGCTCTTGGGTTAGCTGAAGGCTAAATCCAGGATGGCCTCTGCCAGGGTAATGTGTCTCAGTTCTTTGTGCTCTGTCATCATCCCGCAGCCTAGCCCAGCCAAGTTCACTTCGTGGTGGCAAGTTTAGACAAAGCAGCACTAGAAGCCTCCTGGGAACTAGATGACATCATCTCCATACATTCTATCCACTGAAGCAAGGCACAGGACATTCAATGTGAAGGAGTAAAGAAATACACTTTTCTTCTTGATAGGAGAACCTGCAAATCGCTTTGCAAGCAATGCAACACAGAGAAGGGAGAATTACAGCCATTTGCAGCAGAATAAATACACACAATCACTTTACCTGTTACACATCTTAAAAGAATATGGAAATATACATTTTTCTGAAAATCTCTTTTGTTCTATTTACAATGGGGTTAGGATGGTATGTTAAGTGTTCTTTTATTGCCCAAGTATCTGTGATCAGGAAAGCCGAAGATACTGTCGGCCTTTCAAGATTTAAGTTTTGGACTGAAGTTATCAAAGTGTGATTACAGTAATGCTGAAATAATAGTTATTTCGTATTTGATTTACATTTCTCTATAAGGTTACCTCAGGCATTATCATTGTCAAATCAAACTTAATAGAATTTCAGTTGTTCTATGCTAAATAGCTTGTGCATATTTGGAGAATTCCCCTGCACACTTGTACTGACTCTCTCACCAAGGGATGTTCATTCTTTTGTGAGTTTGTTCTAATTGTGCCATTCACCGTATTAACATTAATTAGCAAACTCATCTTTCAACTTCACCCCCTTGGGACAGATTCAGTCAGGGTTGGGTAGGTAGGGAATTTAATTAACCTATCAGAAAATTGAATTTTTTATTAGGCACTTTGGTTTTATCGTCTTTTTTTTTTTTTTTTTTTGGTATTGTATATTACAAAACTTATTTTGAGCTGGAGTTGTCTAAAGATTTGTTTATTAGGAAGACAAAGAGTCCAGCTATTTCTCCCCAAAGCATTACACATAATAAAATATACCATCAATGTTCCTTCTGGGTAATTTTCAAGTAGATTTTTTTTTTTTACTATTTACTAATATTGGAGATTCTTTTCAGATTGAACTGATGGAAGGACTATTGTACAGTAAATGTACCAGTAGTTGAATATAAACAACTGTTATTTATGGCTTAAGAACAAAGGGCATCCATGTGTGAGAATTTAATTCAATAGGGCTAATCTCAAATGCAATTAATGTTCACATTCTTTATGTGCCCCTATTGTAGTCTATTTGCCCAAGGAATTTATTGAAATAGGTACATTTAATTAAACTGTTTTCAGCACTTGAGCAAAGAAACAATTTAAGGTTTGACATTACCCTTAAAGAAAAAGAAAGAAAAGAATCTGGACACCTATTTTTTTTAATTTGGTCTCTTGTCTTAAGAATATGTAAAATTCTGGGGCACCTGGTTAGCTTAGTTGGTTAAGCATCCACCTTCAGCTCAAGTCATAATCCCAGGGGCCCTGGGATCAAGCCCCACATCAGGATCCCTGCTGTGCAGGGGAGTCTGCTTCTCTCTCTGCCCCTCCCCCTGCTCATGTTCTCTCTCTCTTTCTCTCTTGCTCTCTCTTAAATAAATAAATAAAATCTTAAAAAAAAAAAGAAAGAATATGTAAAATTTCAAATAGTAAGGAACCTATGCCAAATGTTCCTTCGTTTCCCACTCTTACACACACACACATACACATACACAGAACAAACTCTGTCCCCCTAATGTTTCCTTCAGGAATGAGTGTACATGAACTATTGTGCAAAACCAGGGCAGTGAATTTGAGTGGTGTTTTTGGATGATAAAATTCACATTTACTCCCCCTAACTGGGTACATTTTTTTTTCTTGTGAATATGAAGGGCTTAGAATTTTCTCACCATTACCAACTGGTTCTGTAATCATCTGCTTTTGTGAATTCTGGAATATGATCTTGTCGTGGGCTTTGTCTATCTAGGTTTCCCAATTCAAATAATCGTAGGCAGGCAGACTTGGCCTAAAAGAATCATTTTCTTATGTGTGTTTTTTCTACACACTTTGTAAATATGGGATACACAAATGGGACAGATGGGAAACGAAATGGGAAAACAGCATTGCCTCAATGTTCAGTGACCTTATAACTTGCATAGTAACATAGGCTTACGTTGACACATTACAAACCAGATGTCTTGTCCTAACGCATTTACATGGATGGGTCCAAGCTTTCAATGAGAACTTCCAGGAGAGTTACGAAACTGAACTCGAGTTCTACATTTGATTCTACTGAAAAAGAGAATCTAGTCTCAAGAATTTTAGTTTCTTTTCTAATGGAAAAGATTCCTACTAAACAAATATACACCTGTTTGTTTTATATTTCCATGCACAAGTTTTATTTTCATGTTGCTTTTAAACTTAGATAGAAGAACCAAGCACATATCACAAGCAAAGGGAATATATTTAACTTCATTAATAAGAAGCTTTCAAATAACCATCAATATTTCCATATAACCTAAAAGGTGTTATCACACTGCTGTGATACTGTGTATTTCAAGTATGTTTTTTAAATGAACTTTTTTTTTCATTTCTTTTTTTTACTTTATATAATTATTTGGTGGCAAAAGAGGGAAAAGGAGGGAGAGAGTCTCCTCAACCAGACTCCCCACTGAGCACAGAGCCTGACATAGATCTTGACTCAAGACTCAAAGTGGGGCTCAATCTCGGGACCCCAAGATCATGACCTGAGCCAAAATCAAGAGTCAGCTGCTCAATGACTGAGCCACCCAGGAGCCCCTTAAATGAACTTTGAATATTAGTTCCTATTCTTTGTCAGAAAAGACAGACAGAGGGCACCTGGGTGGCTCAGTCGTTAAGAGTCTGCCTTCAGCCCAGGTCATGATCCCAGGGTCCTGGGATCCAGCCCCCCATCGGGCTCTCTGCTCAGCAGGAAGCCTGCTTCTCCTGCTACCATTCCCTCTGCTTGTGTTCCCTCTCTCGCTGTGTTTCTCTCTGTCAAATAAATAAAATCTTAAAAAAAGAAAGAAAGAAAAAAAAAAAAGAAAAGACAGACAGATAGGAATATGTAACAAGAATAAAAGAGTTCATCTCTTCCAAACACATATTAATCCTTTTTAAATGGTTGTTTTTCCAACCTGCACTTTATTCCTCATTGTGCCCATCCCTCTCTAAGCAACCTAGGGAATCTTTTGTTTTTGTTCACCTTCTCTAAAGTGTAGACTTTCAGAAGATAACTTAAGAGTTCTCATGTCAGAATATGTAATTACCCCCACTGTGGCTAGGCTATGATGTTATTATCCCCATCTACACAGGAAAAAAATCTAGGAACCACGTGACTTGCTTGAATCTAAGTCATGAACTTTAGATCTCGGTGATATTTTTGGTTTGTTGGATTTTTTTTTATTAGATCATGAAGTACATACAAGAAAGTACTTTGTGTACTAGAAAGCACTCTATAAAAATAAGCAGCGATTATTATGAGTTTGTGAAAAGTTGATAGCATTCTTATCAATCTTCCATCACTTGCCCTAACTTCGAAGAAATCAGAGTGATCAGAGAACAGCATTCCGAGGCTGAACATGACCCTGAAAAGACTTCCAAGAGGTGTTCAGCCCCCTCTGCTCTCAGGAGGCAGAACTGTCAGGCCTTTGAAAGTTGACTTGTTGACTACTCACCTGGATGCCCTCCACTCCCCAGGCTGGTCTCTAGAGCTGGCTTATACACACACCTCTGCCAGGACGTTGAAACCCAAGTTAAAAAACCTCAGTTTATAGTTGAAGATAAGATAAGGCTTTTCTCCACTCTAGCTCAAATATGACATAAACTTCAATAACAACAACAAAAAAGCAAACACATTTAAGGTCTTTTCTTTTCTTACAAGTGAGGCTCACTTCACAACAAGCTGGGAATATCTCTTCTCTGGTAACACGGTCTTATGTGGAAGCCAATGAATCTGGGTTCAGATTCCAAAGTCCTCGGTCTCAGAGTTGCTTGGTCAAACTACTTATGAACTTGTGACCCTCAGTTTTGTCATCTACAAAACAGGGATATCAATGTGTGACTGGCAATGCCCCTGTGCACGTTACAGATAATGAATATTAACATCACCCCTCAGGATAAGGAGCTATGTTATCTACCATTACTCTACCATTATCACCTTTTGTGAATTCCTGACTTCAGCTTGAATTTTGCAAATCAAATGCAGCATTTGGCATCCTTGCAGGATAATGAGACAGGATAACTAACAGCAATACTGTTTGGGATCCCAGTGTTGGTAAATATAGATTGCAAATCAGACAAAATTATATCTTCTCAGCTTAATCTATACCAACAGTGTGTAAACATGCAGATATTTTTATTTTCAGAAGTGTCCAAAACTTACACCTGTTTCTGAACTTTAAATCAGTGACTTTAGGCATGTTTGTACGGAAATAAAAATGTCAGCTATACCTTCCCTCATGAACGTAGTCTCTTTATACCCATTTCAAAATAGTAGGATATGGAAAGAGGAAGCAAAAAGACAACAATGAATGAGAATCTATATGCTCATTGAACCTATTGTGAATCCAAGGACACATATGTCTTCAACCTATAAAATACTGTTATCATCCCCTCCAACAAAACCATGTCTATATCCTATTTAATAGAAAAAGAAGGAGAAACATAACAGAAAGTGCAGGGGTGATGAACACAAGCATTGGCATCACACAGACACCAGTTCTAATCCTGTCCGGCCATTGAGATCATTTCAAACGTGGGTAGTGGCTTCTGCTCCTGAACTTTGTATAACTCGAAACCAAACTATCCCTCCATTCACATGGTGCCCACCATCCACCTTGGATCAATGATAGAAGAGCAACTGCTTGAGGCTGAATCTCTCATGAGATGGAAGCGATAAAGATGAGACTTTGAGGCTCTCAGGACCACATGTTCGTTGACATGGACGTTCAGAATCCCCGTGCACCCCGTTATTCCCCAGCCGTGGCTCGCACCTCTAACCTGAGCTCGAAGATACTTGTTTAACTGTTTTGTAGAAAGTTTGCAACTCTTTCCCTCTGATGTGAGCCTTGCAGAAGTGGTGTCCTTTTTGTGACCCTCCTGTACCCCCAGGCTTCTGCACCTGCTTCAGCCCTTGGTAACAAACGGAGCCTGGCATAAGTTATACATTTAGAATCTCTGTGTGCCAGAGGCAAAGAATTTTCCTGAGAGACCTTCGGTCCCCCTACCCTTGACAGCAGTGCCTCTCAAACTTTAATTTGCATAAGAACCACCTGGGGTATTCTTTAAAAATGCAGATTCCCAACATCCCCTACCCATTCCAGCTGAGTCCAGTGTTCCGTATTCGACAGAGTTCTGGACTTTGTATTTCTATAAGCATCCCAGCTTCTTCTGATGCAAGTGGTCATTCTCGTAGACGCTGAGAGAAACACTATAGTATTTCTACAAATCCTAATTTATAGAGTAGTACGTATCGTTAACAAAAAGTATAGAAGATAAGTATCCCCAGGGGCCGAACCGGCTCATAGAGTCAGAAACACTACAGGGTGTGTTTGTGTCTCTCATTCTCTTACCCTAATACGTTTGGGGCAATAGAGCAACAACAATAATAGAGATGATAATAACAGCATGTCCTGTGAAAGAGTCGACTGCTTTTGAACCAAAAATATAGACAAAGTGTAAAAGCTTGTGCTTCGGAGAGCTGGTGCTGAGGTTTACTAGTTACCTGACGTTGGGTCACTCTGTCCTCATTTATAAAACCCCAGGATTGGTATGAAGGACTCGGTAACTCTCTAGGGCCTCCTGTCCCAGAGCCCAGGCACACATTCCGCATTCAGCGCTAGTGTGAAACTCTGTCTCCCCCATGGGGTAGGAGGAAGAGTTCAGGGGCCACACTTGGAGCCACTCAGGTATGTTCACAGCCCGACTTTTTCCCAGCATCCTGGGCTTGGCGGGTTTCAAAAGGGATCGGTTCGTGCCACAGTCAGTTCGGGCTGCTCTAACAGAATCCCGTAGACTAGGTGGCTGATCAACAACAGAAATTTACTTCTTGCAGCTCTAGAGGCTCGGAAGTCCAAGATTAAGTTGCGAGCAGATTCAAGGACTGGTGAGGGCCCACGTCCAGCCTCATGGAGGGCTGTCTTCTCGCTGTGTCCCTTGCATATCAGGGCCTACAGAGCTCTCTTCTAAGGCTTTCCTGAGGGTACCAGTCCCCTTTAGGAGGACTCCATTCTCCTGACCTAATCACCTCCAAAAGTCCCCACCTCCCACTACCATCACCTGTGGGGCTAGGATTCCAACACGTGACTTTCAAAAGGACACAAACATTTGGTCCCCATGAACTTCTTCATATGAGCTGAATTTACAGACACTGTCTTTTACCTTAAACACTAGGTATTGGAGTATAGTTTCTAAGAGAAAGGAAAGGCACTGAACCAGTGTGCTGGGCAGTTAGCCCTACCCCCACCGAGTCAGAGCCGTAGGAAGATGACTGACAAATGACTCCCCCGAACCATCCTGGGTGAAGGACAGAGGCTAATGGTCAGAGAACATCCTCTCTTTCATGGACACACTCCCCTGTTCCCCTCCCCCCAAACTCCATGAAGGCCATCCCCCTCCATCTCTAAAAAAAGTCCAGCTTGTCTAGATATTCTGTACTACTTGTGAGCTAGAGACCAGATCCGAAGGGGCAAGATTAGCACTCTTCGAAGTTTATGTTCCTGTTCATGGAAGACAAAACTCTTTTAGTATCAGTATAGACAGCAAAGGAAGAAAAACAGAGACCATCTCTTTTTCCAAAAAGACTCTGCATTAGTTCGCTTAAGTCTGCCATAAGAAAGCTCCACCAATGAGAAACTTAAACAATTGAAACAGCAGAAATGTGTTCTCACACAGTTCTGGAGACTGTAAGTCTCAAATTGGGTGTTGGCCGGGTCAGGCTCCCTCTGAACGCTCTGGGGAAGGATAGGTTCCAGGCCTCCCTGCTAGCTTTTCATGGTTCCTTGGCCTATGGCAACATGACTCCAGGCCTCACGTGGTGATGTCCCTGCGTACATGTCAGTGTACAAGTTTCCCCTGTTCCTAAGGACACACGTCATATTGGATTAGGGGCCCACCCTAATCTTACCTCATTACACCTGCAATTTCCTAATAAGGTCCTGATTTCCAAATAAGGTCCCATTCTGAGGTATTGTGATTTAGGATTTCCACATGCGAATTGGGAAGGCAAAGGACACAATTCAGCCCAAACAGACTCTTCGAAGCAAATTTATATGAGTATTTGGTGAGGACCCAAAGTATTGGGTCATACAGGGACAGGATGACTTCAGCCTAAAATTTTCCTTAAAACTTTTTCTTATCTGGTGACTACCATTCCGTAGGAGTTTCTCTGTATGAGCTCCATGGAACTGTCTTGTTTTAAAGACTCATCCATAAATAGCTAAACAGTCTGACCTGGTGAATGGGATCGTGTAATGTTCACATTTAAATGTCCTTGACTTAAATGTTAGGATCGATTCTTGAATATTTTCCCAAAAGTAAAGCAGTCATCTTAAAATAAGCAATACGTTGGTCCTCTAAGGGAACTAATAAACCAATAAAGCTAATAAAACTGCTCTAACTAAAATCACTATAATTTACCTCCTTGAAACGATGAGGGTACAAAAACAATCTCCAAGCCCAGTTATTTTTTATGGAAACTGACATTTAAATTAGAAATCATTTAACAATGGTTAGACCTGAAATATAAAAGACATTATCTGAGAGTAATGGTTAGCATACTCATACGTCCATATAGCAGAGTGATCACATTTCAACTTTACTTTTAATCTAATTTTATATGACAGGATTTTGGTAGAACCCCATATGTTCCGTTCTGAACTGTTTATATTCACCATAATTATATTCACTGCAAATTTCTGCAAAGCAGATTGTTAAATTCTCAGTTTATTTTTCTGGGAGAAAAAAAAGATTTTTTTTTTTTTTGACAGAGACTAACAATAGTTAAGGTATTGTGATTAACAAGAGCAAAGCTTCTAAAATGAAGCTGTAAGGCACAGGTTTAAATTGGGTGATAGTCAAGGGTATGATTAAAAACTTGTTCGTTTGCATTATTTAAACAGCCACTGAATATCATTAATTTCAACTGAGAACTAACAGCACACTAATCAGCAGCAATCTGAATTGGAAGTCAAGAACTTCCTAGTTCTTGACTGCGTGTTTTCTTTATCTAGTGATAAGGTTTGTTTTTTGTTTGTTTTCTTAATCTTGCATTTCTGCCTCATTCTAGTTACTTAATCTCTCCGTGTCTGGGTTTTTGTCGCAAAGAAAATGGGAATATTTATTCTCAGTCATACCCATGAAGATTGATGAACAAATAAAGTGTTTGTAGACTTACTTATGTTGGCAGCATAAACCAGAGCCTCATTCACATTTCAGACCAATGCTCTTTTCAAAATAAGTTGAGTGATGAAAGATTGTACATACATGTTTTAGGAATTTGTACCGTCTTGGAGACAAGCCCAGATCTCTAAACTAGAAACATGCAGGGGAAGCTCTAGATTATACCCTACAGGAGCAGAAGTCCAAGAAATAGAACTAACAAAAGGGCTTTCTTACCTTTATCTCTGGCCAACGTGTTGCTGAAGAACCATTAGTGAACCCTAACACTTTAAGTCAGCTTAACATTTCAGAAAGCGGAATGGGCTTTTGTTCTTTACTCTTCCTTACCTGGGTTGTGGACACAAGATCAGGATGTTCCTCAGTTCTGAGAGTGCAGTCCAAAAGGTCAGACTTTTCCAGAAATGTCTAATCAAGAGGCAGGGATATTCTAGTTAAATGTCTTGCCTGTGCCTGGATCTGTGTGTTCAACAGATACTGCATAATTAGATGATGCATGAAAATCACGAGATGTGTAAAAGAGACAAGTTTCAAACAGATTTTCTAATAGTCTTACATTTCATCTGTCTTTCAATTCCCCCACAAAATGTCCTAGTTTTTAAACTTGGTTTATCAGGAATCCACTCTGGCCTGTGGCTTAGCTGGAGTCTGACATGGACATCATCTCAGGGGGGCCCCACCATCTTACTCTGTCTCACTGACCCTTTGTTTAATCCACACAAAAGTCCCCTCTTCTTTTTTTTTTTTTAATTTTATTTTTTTTTTCAGTGTTAAAAGATTTATTGTTTTGCACCACACCCAGT